>CM076689.1:15601996-16201996 GCA_038501925.1 Xenopus petersii | reverse complement strand
GGCCTACTGTCATCACCTTGCCCCCTACTGCCACCATCTTGTCCTACTGTCTACAGCTTGCCCTGCTGTTGTTACCTTGCCCTGCTGTAGCTGCTGCCTCTCTCTACCAATGATCATCTTCTGCTATATGGGACCTTGGTATGTGCAGGGACCTGGTGGGCCACTCTTTTGCAACCCTCTAACTTTGCCATGGCATTTTCCTAAAAGGCAGAAAGGATACTAAGAGGGGTATTTGAGTCTTTTTTTACTATAAAATCCAATTTTTTATTGAAAAAAAAAAAAACTGATATTGTTCGAGATTTATTATACCCCGAGAATCCTGAATCCGAAAATACTCCATCTTTAAAGGAGAAGGAAAGCTCCAAGACAGTTTATTGCCAATAGAATAGCCACAATAGTGCAAACTAGAACGCTATATTTATTCTGCAGAATGCTTTACCATACCTGAGTAAACAGCTGTAGACACTGTCTCTGTTTGTTTAGGATAGAAGCTGCCATATATGCTTGGTGTGACATCACTTCCTGCCTGAGTCTCTCCCTGCTTACTAATAGCTCTGAGCTCAGATTACAGTAGGGATGGGAGGAGGGAGGGGGAGAGGAGCAAACTGAGCATGCTCAAGGCCGTGCCCTGGAGGTTTAAGCTGAAAACAGGAAGTCTGATACAGAAGCCCATGAGTACACAATAAAAGCAAAGAAATGTGGTGTTTCTTTTGACAGAGGACTCAGAGCAGCACTACTTTGAGGGTTTACTGGTGTATTTATATAGACCTTTCTGATAAACCTTACTTAGTTTTAGCCTTTCCTTCTCCTTTAACCTGTCAAGGACCTGTAGAAGTCAATGGCAGATGTCCCAATTGCAATTTGAAGATATTATGGTCCGCGCTAGGTTTTGTATGATAATGCGAACATTTCGGGCTCTTCCGCTGATTTTGCAAAAAAAAATTCTGACTTTTTGGGCGTCAAATCCGCAAAATTCGAATTTTTCATGCGACAATCCGAAAAAGTCACGGACAATCTGTTTTTTCCCAATCCCGATTTTTTCATGTTTTTTTTTTTATGATAACTGAGGGTAAATTTTGGATTCTAGTTCGGCCGGACTTTGATAAATAACCACCCTAAGAGTTTTCTATTTGATCTTTAAAGACACAATATTTCACTGATATTTATAAATGTAACATATTATAGAGATCTGTATTATGTGCTGCGTGATATGATACAGTAACGTCTCCAACTCCTTTATCACACTCGGCATCACATCACACAGATGTCAGCAAGCTATGTAACAATCCCAGCCAATGCTGCAAGTATAGAAGGCATTACACATATATACTGTATATATAGTAGTGATGGATGACAAAGGAACATGGAGGAAGTTGTCACTTACCCATCGGTGTCTTGGAAATTTACATTCACTCTCTTTGCAGAACCCAGAAGCTCTGTGACAAAAGGGGAGAGAGAGAAGCAATTAGTCAGAATATAGAGCAGCCATATGTTGCAGATACGGGCGCATCAAGCAGGCGCTGTCATACCACATCTGCACAGCATCAATTAAAGAGGCGCCACAGTCGTACAGCCCGTATAACTCGTTTTGGGACAAGATGTGATTATTATCCATTATTCAAAACAGGAAAATTTATTCCCCAGCACTATGCACATATGTACATTTATTTTATTTATCTTTAAAGGGGTTGTTCATCTTTAAATTCATTTTTAGGTTGATGTACAGCGTAATATTCTGAGACAAATTGCATTTTTTTATTATCTGTGGTTTTTGAGTTATTTAGCTTTTTATTCAGCAGCGGTTTGCAATTTCAAAATTACCCTAGCAACCATGCGCTGATTTCAATAAGAGACTAGAATATGAATAGGCGAGAACAAAACATTGTAGCCTTACAGCGCATTTGTTTTCAGATGGGGTCAGCGACCCCCCATTTGAAAGCTGGAAAGGCGAATAATTAATAAACGTTTAAAAAATAAATAATGAAGACCAAATGAAAAGTGGCCGTTCTATATAGGGATGCACCGAATCCAGGATTCAGTTCGGGATTCGGCCAAGATTCGGTCTTTTGAAGCAGGAGTCGGATTCGGCCGAATCCTTCTGCCCGGCCGAACCGAATCCTAATTTGCATATGCAAATTAGGGGTGGGGAGGGAAATCACGTGACTTTTCGTCACAAAACAAGGAAGTAAATTTTTTTCCCCTTACCACCCCTAATTTGCATATGCAAATTAGGGTTCGGATTCGGTTCGGTATTCGGCCGAATCTTTCACAAAGGATTCGTGGGTTTGGCCGAATCCAAAATAGTGGATTCAGTGCATCCCTAGTTCTATAACATAAAAGTTACCTTATAGGTGAACCACCCCTTTAAAAGGTTGACATTCATGTCTATAGCTTACAGGTCTTGCACACAGGAGCTTACAGTTTGGATATTGGAATCACCAATAGCTGCACAGGTGCCATTTTTAAACACACAAGAACCACTAAGGAGGAAGTCACGTTAATATGAAGGATGCGTCAAACCTGCTGCCATCAAGCTGTTGTATTTCAGCTACCGCCTACACATCACACCATCACAACCAGTGGCTGCAACTGCTGCAAGATAGCAGTCTAAGCATCCCTGCAAAGGTGGAGTCTCTTCAGCAAATTCTTGACAAATCCCCAGCATCCTTAAGAATATCAGAGCCCAAAAACATGCCACAGTTCTAGAAGAATGCAAAAGTGTAATTCACTTGAAATCTGGGGTGTAAGTACAGAGGAAGCAGACCCTGCAGTTGCAGGGAGGCCAAGGAGCTGTAGTGGCCCCATGAAGGCCTAATTAATGATCAATTTCAATTTATATTGGTAAAACAGGACAATATCTAGTTATTCCACTGCATGACATTTTACCCTGATTGGTCTTTGGACTGTGCACACACTTCAGCTGTTTTGAGCTTTGCTTTGGGGTTCAGCCTAGGGTTGCCCCCTTTTGGCCCAGTTGAATACGCGCAGGGTGTGGGGCCGGGGAGCAATTGGGGCGGAGTTGTGATGCTGTGGGGGACGGGTTTTAACATCAGGGGCCACTTCAATTGGCCTATCGCCATGTCAGTCATAGGGAATACTGTTTTTTCTAATTCCTTTCAAAAAACTGGGCTGGCAACCCCAGTTTGAGAACCACTAAATTGCATGTAAAGTTAGCAATATTATTTACAGTCAACCGTCCAATCCTTCCCCTTTACATGAGACCAAGATGGAGGAGTAACTTTGTTTTTGTCACAGAAAATCCAATATGGCCGACCCCCGACCAGGAAGCTTTCTGTAAAGTCAATAAAATGACCTCCCTCTGATACAGTGCCTTGAAAACTATTACTGTACAAAGCCTATTGATCTCTGGCATTGATGTAGGAATATTGCTAGAGAATTGGCTGAAGAATCAGGTGTAGAAAAAAGTCATTAATGGCTAATTCTCTAATATTGAACTTTATGTTATTAATGGAATAGCATGACATTAAATCAGCAGAACCAAAGTGTTGAGACCTGTTATTTGCCATGTTATTTTAAGTGGCGTGTTCACAGTTAAAATGACACTGTGGTGTTTTGGGGTGATAATTGCAGGAGCCGGATCAGCACCGACATAAATAATAAGCGACTTGTGGCAAGAACTAGCTACAAGCAAATGAAGCTAAAAGTCCACTGTTCCTTTGCTTCGCATGTGTCAGGGAGCCGGGAGCCCCCTCTGGGGAGTAGTCCGGATCTAGGAGGAAGCCCCTCAGGAGGGATCAGGGTCGTGGTATCCAGGGGTAAGGCAAGAGAATAATCAAAGTCCAGGCACAGGTCAAAAGGCAGGCGGAATACAAACAAAGTTCAAGTCCAGGCAGGGGGTCTCTGGCAGGCAGGGTATCAGCGAAGTCCAGGTCCAGGCAAAGGGGTCACAACAAGGAAACAGGCAGATTATTAGCAGGGGAAATGGCAAGGGAACCCAGGAATCTCTAGGGGAACAGGATCCTATTTTCGGGCACCATCTTGGCGCCTCAGGCGTCCTTTTAAGTTTGAATTTGGCGCCCTTGCGCCAGCGTCAGTGCGCCTGCGACCGGCGCGCCGCGCTGGCGTCACCGCGCCGGCGTCGGAACCCACGTGGGTTGCCTGGGCGCCGCCATCTTGGATCCTTCGCCGCCGGGAGCGGACGCGACTCCTCGCGCTCCCGGCGGTCTTGACAGCATGTGTGTATTAGACCAATGTCTATGTTTGATGAGATGGGGCTCCTAAAAAGTCGCTCTGGCATCATTTCAGGTGTTCTCCCAAACAATGTGTATGGGGGTTGCCAACTTTTTTACTGCCAAACTCCAGGTATAGGGGCGGGCCATGATGTATTGGGGTGGGCCTGTGATGTGAGGCGGCGTGTCTCAAGGGCGGGATTAGGACATGGCGATCGTCGATTGGTTGATCGCCACACGAATCTTGCATGGTTTTCCTTTTTTGGAAAACAGGGCAGGCAGTTTTAAAAAAAAAACTGGGCTGTCCAGGTCAAAACTGGGCAGGTGGCAACCCTAGTAGTGTATATAGAAATTAGAGATGTACCGAACCAAATCCTAATTTGCATATGCAAATTAGGGGTGGGAAGGGGAAAACATTTTTTACTTCCTTGTTTTGTGACAAAAAGTCACGCAATTTCCCTCCCCTAATGCAAATTAGGATTCGGTTCGGCCAGGCAGAAAGGCCGAATCCTGAACAGAATGCTGGATTCAGTGCATCCCTAATAAAAATATATACAGGTATGGGATCCATTATCCAGAAACCTGCTATCCAGAAAGCTCCAAATTAGAGAAAGGCCGTCTCCCCTAGACTTCATTTCATTGAGTTCTAAGCGCCACCCCCTGGGACCACATAATTCACTGTGCACACAAATAAACAAGGGCACACATACAAATTACGTCACATGAGCCAATTACTGGACAAAGTTTTGTCATTTGCTCCCACAATTCTTCCGGTTACAGTCAGAGCTGTTACAGCTGTAGTATTTCTGGTCAGGTGATCTCTGAGTGAGCACAGAGACTATTATAAAATGGTGGCTCAGGGTGAAAAATGTAAAAGGTAAAAGGGTAATATTTACTGAAATCTATAGTTCAGCTTGGTAAGATTATTAGGCCACTTATCATCATCATCATCATTTATTTATATAGCGCTGTCAAGATACGCAGTGCTTATGAATATAACTATATAATACACAAAAACCATAAATATCCTGTAAATTATATCCTTATAAACGGTGAGTTCTGATGTCATCAGTTGTAAACGGTGAGTTCTGATGTCATTTCTGTCACATGACTCACTGAAACTTGTGTATTATAATAAATAAAGTACCCCCAGTTGAAAAATATGAGGATATTAGAAGTTACCTCGGAGTTCCATGACCTGTATAAAAACACTCGGCCTTGGCCTCATGTTTTTATATGGTCATGAAACTCCTCGGTAACTTATAATATCCTTATATTTTACAAGAGGGGGTACTTTATTCACTATATAACTATACTAACTGCTGGTGAAATGTTTAGTCTGGGGGTATAGTTTTCCTTTAAATACAGTGTCAGTTGAAGGGTAGCTAATAAGTCCCAGAGGTGTCCACCTTCCTGCCCATAACATGTATATCATTCAGACATGCAAATTAGGAAATACCAGCCCTATGGCCTGCAGTAAAAAGAGAGAACAAGGTCTATGTAAATTACAGGGTACAGACAATAATTCCACTGGAGAGCTGGTTACAAAGCAGTGTTGTGTTTTATTGAAGATGCATAAGCCCAACCTGTGGCCCTTCAGCTGTATAAAAATACAACTCCCAGAACCCTGTCCCTGTCTCTAATCAGCCTCTTGTAAGCACTACTGCTATTTAAATCACACTATTCTCAATTTAATGCTGTGGGTTTTATTTGCCGTCTTAGAAGAAATCACTTATTTTTGTTTCAGCTCCCACACTGCTGTGATGGCAACAGGCGGTAGCTGGAGAGATTTACCTTTTATTCTCCGACAGAACAAAGCCCACTGATTATGAAGAGTCATGGATGAATAAAAAGAGAAAATAACACGTTTTTATCATGTCTCTCTGTCTGGGACACACACAGAGTAAGTCAGTCCGCACACGGTTAGTTATGGCTCACCAGTTACATGCAATTCAATGACTAAACTGAATCTGTAACATGAATCTCATCTCCAACCATGTAACACAGGGAGTATCTGCAACCTGCTCACTGGCGCTTCCCTTCTTAGCCATCAGGTATTCAGAAGAAGTCTGGCTATTGACTGTCATGTGGAGAGACTTGCTCCATTTCCTACTAGAAAATGAGGGAGCTTTAGGCCATGCTCTATATTCTGTGGTCACACCCAGTTATGCTAAGACATGCCCCTGTAGCAACCATAACCCTCCCACTTTTTCAAAATGCCACATTGGGACAGTTGATAGTAGTTAAAGCGAACCTGTCACCCAGACGTAAAAAGCCGTATAATAAAAGTCCTGTTTGAATTAAACATAAAACCCAAATTATTTTTGTTATTAAAACATCCATTCCAGTTATGAACTCTACTAATAGTCTCAGCTGTCAATAATATATGCCTTAGGCATAGAGGCGGGGCAGGCAATTGCTTTTACTTTCCATTTTGCACTTCCTAGTTTTCACCGCACTCATATTCCCCACCCTCCTTACAATATAAATGTGCATCCGGTAATAGACATGGGGATCAGGTGCCCCATTCTGGCACATAAACAAGATTTTGGGATGGTGAAGAGCCTGTATTAATAACAGCATCTTCAAAATGGCACCTGCCTGTCTGCTGTGATTGTAAATTCCATTACTAATAAACACAAGATTTCAATAATTTTTATAGTGTAAGTGAAATGTCATTTGTTTGACTAACAGCATAAATTAGGATTTGAAATCATTTCGTAAGGTGACAGGTCCCCTTTAATTGAGGTGGTGTAAGAGTTGCAGGACCTACACTATGCCCAGTTATATCTATAAATTAGGGCTCTAACCCTTTGACTGTAGAATGGAAACTTTACCAAACTAATGACTTTGTGGGTGATTTAAATTTTTTAAAATTTAATTTTGAAGATATCTGCAAATGTTTTAGGCATAATGGTATATGTGCAGCCATTTCAGTTCTCTACATATCTTCTCTTGACTATTGAAATATAGTTACATAGTTACATTTGGTTGAAAATAAAAAACAGAATTCCATCAAATTAAACCCCTCTGTTTTTATATATAAACTCTATAAACTCACATATATGAACTGTATATTCCGATACTATACTGACTGTAGATCTTAATATCCATATAGCCATATAGCCATATTATGCTTGTTCAATAAGTAATCCAGGTCACTCTAAAAGGCACTAATAGAATCTGCCATCACACCGCCAACTGGGAAAAAGGATCCCCCACTATATGTCTGTTATATGTCTATAATCTTTGTGCACATTGCACACTGTGTTCAGCCTTCTTTAAATTGCTGCAGACCTCTGTGCTCCATTCAGTAGCCTTCTGTGTGGAACTGTATCAAATGCTTTTCAATATCTGCGTAGATCACATCCACTGCAACCCCAGAGTCTAGGTTTCTGCTCACCTCCTCATAGAAAGCAGTTAGTCTGGCAAGATCTCATTATGCCAAGACTCCAATTCCCACAATGCCTTTCATGCTTCTTCATGAGTCTGCTAATCAAAGAATATGCAAAGCATTGTGGGAACTGGAGACTCCACTGGAGCACAGCTAGAGCAGAGCTTCTGCTACATTGATTTCAATAGCAATTGCATTTAAAGAATAACTTTAAGGCTGCAAATGTGTAATGGATTTATAGTGGAATGTTGCTTCAACAATCTATTATTATTTATTTTAGTAGTCAAAATATATTAAATAGAAATATACTCCTATGGTCAATAAAAGTTGTTACCCTGAAATATTTTGGCATTGATATACTTAAAAGAGGCCTATAAAGCACAGAAAATGTTTTGTGAATGGCCTTGTAGAAATCAGAGAGGAGGCAGATGAACCAGAGACTGCTATGAAATGCAATTACTAAGGACAGTCGGATTATGGAATCCTGGACCTAGGGAGGTGATGATTGATTAAGTCACTCATTGTAGTTCCCATGGGCCTGGGGAGCTTTTTTGTAAAAAAAAAGCGATATTTGCAGTCATGATAAAGTTAAAGATTATCAAATTATCATCCTGCAAAATGGGATTGTTCCAGGGGCAATTTCCAAAACATGGATCTTCAAATCTGCTAATTCATGAGAGATATTTGGTAATCTCCCAGTTTAAGAACTAAAACCATGGTATTCTTATCTGTTGTCTGTGATGTCACTGTGTTCGCTATTACCCTATTTCAACTGAAATGGCCGCCCCCACGTCTACAAAGTATTGATGTGTGTAGATCAGCTTTTCGCCGACCCACATCTGGACTGACCTGGTGAGCTGTCATTTTTTATATACATGCGTTCCCTCTGACGTCTGAGGGACATGGGTAACTGCAGGTGTACGAGTGACGGTTTTGGGCAGAGGAGCGTGAAGTATGCCATGAAACTGCAAAAAGCGGTGATTGTCTGACTTGAACCAGCACACAGGGGATACTGTTGTACTGAGCCCGAGCCCAAAGGGGGGCCCGGCTGTGCTTCACTTTTTGAAATAGCCGTGCCCCCCTTGGCAGCGCCAAAGCTGTGCTGTACCTGCCAAAGTCCTGAACCGCGAAGTCTCGAAGAGCCAAAGTCCCGAAGAGCCAAAGTCCCAAAGCCACGAAAAGACCCAAAGCCATGATAGGAGCCGAAGTTGAAGTCCCAAAACTGAGAAAAGACCTAAAGCTATGAAAGGAGCCGAAGTTGAAGTCCTGAAGTCGCAAATGTAGCCGAAGTTGTAGATGGGGTGGGTGGGGGCTAGGGAGCCCAGAAAGTTTTGTTGTAAGGGGACCCATTATTTATAATGGCGGCCCTGCCAGCACATCACTACTACACAGCAGCTTATTTATACAAACTGCATCTAAAGCACTGCACACTAACCCACTGAGCTGGGTTGCGGCAGGGGCAGGGGGCCCAGGGGGTGTGCAGGTCCCTAAAATGGCAGGCCCCGTTTTTAGTCCAGTCTGTGACTCAGAGAAAAAAGGCCACCCCAGATGATCCAGGAGGTTAGTTTGACTGAATGGTGGCCTCTATCTGAAGCATCATAGGGCTTAGTGCTTTGAAGAAGCAGTACATTCTGGCTTAAAGGAGAACTAAAACCAATTACAGACCATAAGGCCCCTAAGAATGTACCAGCTCCCCTGTAGCAAGAAGCGAAAGTAAATCAGCTGGTGACCCTATTGTGCTAATAAAGAGGATAAAGGGGAGCAGAACCTTTCTTAGGACTGTAGTTTCGGCAGATGGAGGGCCTGTCTAGGGTCCTATGGTCTATAATTGAGTTTTGTTCTCCTTTTTAAATTGCCTTTTAAATAAAATAAGCGCTACAGTAGTTCTTTCCACTGTTTTTGACAAGCCTCGTGTTATTCAATATTCAATCACAATATATGTAACGGTAATGGTGCAAAAGAACATAACTTCATGGTTCCTCTGTGCACACCGCTGGGAATGCCCCTCCAATAAGTCAGCAAAAATCAATACGAGAAACTGCTGCTCTCTGGGAAATTTACAGTGAGACAAAAGAGTCCGTTTCATTTCAAGGGCCACAATAACAAGGCTATGTTTTCCATCAGAAATACATAATGTCTGTCATTGGGATTCATTGGTACCGGTCGTCACCTTATCATATTTCTGACAGATGTTCATTACAAATGATTTATAGCCACGGTGAGCATGACAATATATGCGGAATGCTCAGGCACTTTGTAATTATCCTCCCACTAGCAAGTGCGCGAGGCAAATTAGTATATAACTGAATCTGTCAGCTTCCTGACACATGGGATACTAAACTCAGAATTCAGCAAAAGTAAACATTAAAAAAGGAAGAGTCGAATGGTAATAGAAATGACAGAGCATGGAACAGCTGCTTGGACGAATTTACCTATTTCCTTCTAAAGACGGGTGGAATATTTAAACTCACCTTTACGTGAACTGCTAGACCTGTACTAACTCACTGCATTAGTTATTTTCTATGGTTTTGGAATAATTCTTTCCAATTCTGGCTTTGTCTAGCCTAAAACTGAAAATAGTTTTTTTTGGGGTGGGGTCACTGACCCTAACAACCAAAAAAAAAACAGATTGACTGTAAGGATTTCATTTTATTGTAATTGCTTAGTTTAGGCCCACTACTAATAATTTTTTATCCTGATGTCAAAAGCACTCCCTTGTTGTTAGGGTAAATAATCTCCAATAAATAAGCTACAGGTGGAGAAAAACTCAATGTAAATAATTGAAACACCACAACACGAATAATTTAAAAAAATGACCAATTATATATTGCCTGAGAATCCTGCTGTTTATACCATACAAGTATAGTATCTTCTATTTGAGACCTGGGGACAACGCTGCAGACAAACAGCCACCTACGCAATAATGCCTGCAATGTCTACAGTATTATTTTTGCTGTTCCCAAAGCAGGTAATGCCCTTAGTTCATGTCACAAGTTAAATATCATGATACAAATGACTAATGTCAATCAGGCAGGGTTTCTGTGATCGATGGTGGGCCCCATATGCCCACTTGGCTATGCCCCCCCTAACCTTTCTAATCAGTGTCGGACTGGGACACCAGGGGCCCACCCAAAAACCTTAGACCAGGGGTCCACTAAGAAAATTTAGGCCAGGGGCCCACTCTCAGTACTATTATTCTTCCTCTCCTCACTCAACCTCTATTCTCCTAGTTGTTATGTTTTGGGTAGCCAAGGATGAGTGGAGAATAACAGTGCTTTATTAGCAGACTTCTGCAGCCATTACACAACAGTAACTTTCACTTTTAGGCTGACAGGAAGTATGCAAAGTATAAGTCTGAATACAGTGACATCTACAGGCCATTTGTATAAACACCACACTAGTCTCTTTAGTTATACATCCTATAACGTATTATTCCATCTATTTAGCCTCTTTGTTCTCATAGAAATAGGGAATGACCATGAAATAGGTCAAATGTTTAGCAGCATGAGGGACCACTGACACCTGGGCCCACCAGGAGTTTTCCTCATGTTCCGGTGGACCAGTCCGACACTGTTCCCAATCCCTGCTCCTTTCAGGTCCCTGATCTAACAAGTCTTGACAGGACACCCGTTTCCCACAGTGGGGGTTCTACCATCATGTAAAGCAGATTAATGTTCACTCTCTACCCTTCAGTACGCCAGAAATAGGGCTGCCACCACTGTAGGGGAAGCGGGTGTGATGTCATAAGGGCAATAAGGTGATGTCAAGATGCCCTCTGACAGGACCTTTGCCTGTTCCCCACAATGGTGGACCTGCCATCATGTGATGCCCAGCCTTAAAGGGCATGTAAAGGCAAAAAAATAAAATCCAATTTTTACTTTCTTTAATGAAAAAGAAACCTATCTCCAATATACTTTGATTAAAAAATGTGTACCGTTTTATAAGAAACCTGACTGTATGCAGTAAAATTCTCCCTTCAGGAATTGTCAGACGGTCCCTAACTGCTCTGCAGGGAAACAATCATACTTCTGAACAGCAGGGGGAGCCCCCGCCTTTCTTCCCAGCCATGCAGAACTCAAGCAGCTTTGTTTGTTTCCCTGTAGAGCAGTCAGCGACTGTGTAGAGATTTGTATTGGATTTTATTTTTGCCTTTACATCCCCTTTATTGTTTCCAACTCCAGCTGAAGGGACAAAGATCATGGAGCCAGATTTAAACAGATAAACTGGGATTCTATTTGGAGGATTATTTTGCTGCAGTCACTGGTTTTGCAGAGTTGGAGAAAGTTTGTATTAAACAATACAAAAACTATAAAATCCACATTAGATTACGTGACAACACAGGACCCAGTGCAGTCTGTATATTCTGATTATTAATCAGTCTTGCTGTATCGGCTTCTGGCAGATATTATTTGACTTGTGCTGTTTTGATAATTTATGACGATCCCTAAACAGCCCAGACCACACTGAGCATGTGCACAGTCTTGTTCTTGCAAAGATGTTTAACAAAGTTACAAGATGGTGACCCCCTGTGGCCAACTTTGAAAGCATAAATTATTTGTTTGATTAGGCTTGTGGTGCAGTAAGTTCATGTTTATGTTTAATATACAAAATACAGCATTTCTAGCCTTATTCTATTTTAGACTTTAGTTGAGCTTTAACTGGTAATTTACTAGCTAGGCCAGATATTGTCAGTATTTTCCATTTCAGAATGTTGGAAGGTGTGTCAACTGAGTTTAGGGCTTCCGCTTATTATCCCTCCGTCATTGCATCAAACATTCCATAGGAATTGATAGATATTTTTCCTCATGGATAATTAAATATTAAGCCATTACTTTGCAAAGGGGACATCACATTTATATAATGACCCCAAAACAATAAGCCCAAATAGCGTTCTCAATGAAGCAAACTGTATAGTGGAAGATCAACTGAAGCTGTATAAGCTCCAATACATGAGGGGGAGAGTGTGTGGGGTCACCATGGCAACCCAAGCAAGCTCTGAATGTATTGCGTGGTACTGTATATAAGTGAAGAGGATTGTGGGTAGGAAATAGTTTTTCTATTAAAAAATACATGAATAGAGCCTCCTGTGTGTTAAGTACATGAGCAGTGCGTGACCTACACAGGAGACACGGGCAACAGTTCACGTTCTGTAACTCAGCTGCCACTTCTGGGTGGTACAGACGGACATTCTAGTTGCATCTGTGACGTGTACATTCCACTTACTCATCTGTACAGAATTCCCAGCTGGGAAGTAACCAAGAGCAACTCAGCAATCAGCTGTTATTGGTCAGTGAAAATTAGAATATTGAACGCAAAAGACAGATTTGTTTGCTGTGGGTTACTAAATGTAAGTAAACAATATAAAAAAAAGTTTTTTAATTCCTACCCACTGTTACTATAGGCACCATCTCTCCCTACTATACCTGCTATCCCACAGTTACACTCCCTTCCCAGAGACTATTATCCACTGTTACTATAGGCACCATCTCTCCCTACTATACCTGCTATCCCACAGTTACACTCCCTTCCCAGAGACTATTATCCACTGTTACTATAGGCACCATCTCTCCCTACTATACCTGCTATCCCACAGTCACACTCCCTTTCCAGAGACTATTATCCCACTGTTACTATAGACACCATCTCTCCCTACTATACCTGATATCCCACAGTCACACTCCCTTCCCAGAGACTATTATCCCACTGTTACTATAGACACCATCTCTCCCTACTATACCTGCTATCCCACAGTCACACTCCCTTCCCAGACACTATTATCCCACTGTTACTATAGGCACCATCTCTCCCTACTATACCTGCTATCCCACAGTCACACTCCCTTCCCAGAGACTATTATCCACTGTTACTATAGACACCATCTCTCCCTACTATACCTGCTATCCCACAGTCACACTCCCTTCCCAGAGACTATTATCCCACTGTTACTATAGGCACCATCTCTCCCTACTATACCTGCTATCCCACAGTCACACTCCCTTCCCAGAGACTATTATCCCACTGTTACTATAGGCACCATCTCTCCCTACTATACCTGTTATCCAACAGTCACACTCCCTTCCCAGAGACTATTATCCACTGTTACTATAGGCACCATCCCTCCCTGCTATACCTGCTATCCCACAGTCACACTCCCTTCCCAGAGACTATTATCCCACTGTTACTATAGGCACCATCTCTCCCTACTATACCTGTTATCCAACAGTCACACTCCCTTCCCAGAGACTATTATCCACTGTTACTATAGGCACCATCTCTCCCTACTATACCTGCTATCCCACAGTCACACTCCCTTCCCAGAGACTATTATCCACTGTTACTATAGGCACCATCCCTCCCTACTATACCTGCTATCCCACAGTCACACTCCCTTCCCAGAGACTATTATCCCACTGTTACTATAGGCACCATCTCTCCCTACTATACCTGCTATCCCACAGTCACACTCCCTTCCCAGAGACTATTATCCACTGTTACTATAGGCACCATCTCTCCCTACTATACCTGCTATCCCACAGTCACACTCCCTTCCCAGACACTATTATCCCACTGTTACTATAGGCACCATCTCTCCCTACTATACCTGCTATCCCACAGTCACACTCCCTTCCCAGAGACTATTATCCACTGTTACTATAGACACCATCTCTCCCTACTATACCTGCTATCCCACAGTCACACTCCCTTCCCAGAGACTATTATCCCACTGTTACTATAGGCACCATCTCTCCCTACTATACCTGCTATCCCACAGTCACACTCCCTTCCCAGAGACTATTATCCCACTGTTACTATAGGCACCATCTCTCCCTACTATACCTGCTATCCCACAGTCACACTCCCTTCCCAGAGACTATTATCCCACTGTTACTATAGGCACCATCTCTCCCTACTATACCTGTTATCCAACAGTCACACTCCCTTCCCAGAGACTATTATCCACTGTTACTATAGGCACCATCTCTCCCTACTATACCTGCTATCCCACAGTCACACTCCCTTCCCAGAGACTATTATCCACTGTTACTATAGGCACCATCCCTCCCTACTATACCTGCTATCCCACAGTCACACTCCCTTCCCAGAGACTATTATCCCACTGTTACTATAGGCACCATCTCTCCCTACTATACCTGCTATCCCACAGTCACACTCCCTTCCCAGAGACTATTATCCACTGTTACTATAGGCACCATCTCTCCCTACTATACCTGCTATCCCACAGTCACACTCCCTTCCCAGACACTATTATCCCACTGTTACTATAGGCACCATCTCTCCCTACTATACCTGCTATCCCACAGTCACACTCCCTTCCCAGAGACTATTATCCACTGTTACTATAGACACCATCTCTCCCTACTATACCTGCTATCCCACAGTCACACTCCCTTCCCAGAGACTATTATCCCACTGTTACTATAGGCACCATCTCTCCCTACTATACCTGCTATCCCACAGTCACACTCCCTTCCCAGAGACTATTATCCCACTGTTACTATAGGCACCATCTCTCCCTACTATACCTGCTATCCCACAGTCACACTCCCTTCCCAGAGACTATTATCCCACTGTTACTATAGACACCATCTCTCCCTACTATACTTGCTATCCCACAGTCACACTCCCTTCAACAACATCATATATTAAAAGAAGATTACCATCATTCCAAAATGATCTGCAAGTATGTGTTAGGCAGCAACATTCAACTTTTTTATAACTCCCAGAATCCTCTCTGCAGCAGATCTGCCTCATGGTTTATCAGTGTAGCTGTTTTACACTAAGAATTATGAAGACAGAAGATAAAAATGTATAAGTTGCAAAGACCCATGGTGATAAAAGCCTTTGGGCTAATGTCACCTACAGAAAGGAGTACGGCAGCCCTTCTGCATGCTGAACACAAGCCATCCCATGCTTTTTCAAAGAAATTGTGCATCTAAGCGGCAGAATTACAGAATCCCCACGGGGACAGAATAGATCTCACGCTGAGAGCTCATCCTTCCTGCTCTCTGGACCACAGTTTAATCCTACTAGAGCTCCCCTGGCTGAGGTGAGCAGGCAAAAGCATTGTCCTATTGCGCTGGGTGTCGCACTCCTGATTGTTGCTGTAGTCCTCAGTAATGAGATTCCTTTATTAAAAAGATGGCCTTGTCGACAGCTTTTATTGGGCCATGTAGGTAGGACCTTAAAATGGCACACAAATCATTTTCTCCAGTGGCATACCTCCCAACATTTTGGAATAGAAAGAGGGACAAAAAGATGTTTTTGACCACGCCCATTTATGTGACCATGCCCCCTAATCACCATGTTTCCCAAATTTGGCAGGTTATGAAAGTATAACCGCATTTCTATGGTTTTTCATGTGTTATTACGTCAGTTTCCCCAAGAGACCTGTTCATCTTAAATAGCTACTATTGTTTTTTTGCTTATCTTAAATTGTTACAATCTTTTTTCTGGTTGTTCAGTGCAGGAGATTAAAGAGAAAGTTGGGACATTTCAGTAACAATCTGGGACTGCAGGTTGAGCTGTCAAAATAGGGACTGTCCTGCGGAAAACAGGACAGTTGGGAGGTATGAACTGGCATATAAACAGGTGGAGCTTGATTGTAAAATTAGACCTTTCATGCTAGAGGCCAAAACAATGTAAAATAAGCCTCTTTGTAATATACAGGTATGGAATCCGTAATCCGGAAACCCTTTATGCACAAACTCCAAATTAGGCAAAGGCAATCTCCCATAGATTCTATTTTATTCAAATAATCCAAATATTTAAAAGTGATTTCTCTGTAATAATAAAACAATACCTTGTACTTGACCCAAACTAAGTTATAATTAATCCTTATTGGAAGCAAAACCAGCCTGTTGGGTTTACTGAATGTTTACATGATTTTCTAGTAGACTTAAGGCATGAAGATCCAAATCATGGAAAGAGCCGTTATCTGGAAAAGCCCAGGTCCTGCGCATTCTGAATAACAGGTCCTTAAGGCTGCAATTCACAGTTTCCCCACGAGACTGGCTTATCTTAAATTGTTACAATTGTTTCTTTGCTTATCTTAAATTGTTACAATTGTTTCTTTGCTTATCTTAAATTGTTGCAAACGGCACCTGCCACATATTCTGGGCCAATTATGTTTTAGAAACTTTGTATCTTTTTCTGGCTGTTCAGTGCAGGAGATCCAAGAATAAGTTGGGACATTTAAGTAACAAACGGGAGACTGTGGGCTGAGCTATAAAAGTCGGGACAAAAAAAAAATGGGACAGTTGGGAGGTATGGTATACGGTGCCCATTGACACGCTCTGATACCACATCAAGCGTGACCCCTGTCTATCTCTCATTCACTTCCATGGACATTGTTTTCATTTACAGTATTGCATGCTGCTCCCTGGGAGCTGCCCAACTCATTTCCGACCTCTAATTGGTTTGTGGTGGCTACCGTTAAAGGGGAACTATCATGAAAATGAAAATTGAATACATCGTTTTTTGGGACTTAGAAAAAATGTTAACTTATTTGAAGCAATCCCTATCTACTCTATTGCGCCTCGCCTGGTCTGAGGTGGCGAAGGAAGTCTAGCGTAAAAGGTAGCGTTCAGAACAATGCGCGCGTTAGTGAATTTGCGTAGTTACTTCCATTGCGCAAATTCGCCAGGCGTAAGGGTGCGAAGTTACACTAGCGAATTTACTCCAGCGTCTGTTAGTGAATTTGTAAAGTAATGAAAATGCCCAACGCTAGCGAATTGACGCTAGCGTTAGGCGCTTCGGCGCATAGTGAATTTGCCCCATGATGTCTGGTGATTTTAATAGAGTGAGCTCTAATACATCTTCTAGGCAAAATGAGCCCCCCTATGAGATATATTTATATCTGACACCCAACCCCTGAATAAAGAGAGAATGAAAAGAAAGAGAAAGGAATGGTCAATATAAACTTGATTATTTCAGAAACAGTACAGAATTTTTAATTGATTGCATTCTAAATTCAGTATGAGGAAGCTTATATTAAATTTTAATTTTCACGATAGTTCACCTTTAAGATGCATAGACTAGGAAACTACAAGTCCCAGCCTTCCCTGATAGTCAAGGCAGCTGTAGAAATATGACACTGAATATTTTTATACAACAAGATGATATATACATCTGTTGGGTAACTTGGTCTCACAGACACCCTAGTGGCAATCAAGCTGGAAGGCCACAACACAGCAATCATGGCCACTATATCCTCGTGCTGGGCCCCATCTATAGTTATGCCACTTTATGAAATCTGATTCATCTTTTGAATGTACGTAGCCCCAGCCACTTTCCTGTATCTATGGGGAAGGGGGAGCTGCCAAAGAGTTGGGGGTCTTTATATTTTGGGAATAAGTGAAGAAGCAGAGAGCCCAGGGGCGAATGCTATTTTTCATTTGATAGAATGTAAATCTGCCATTACTAAAACCTCAGTGTAAGGGCACTGTCTAGACTAGACTCCCCTTGCTGATCAGTGAGAGCAAAATGAGGAGAAAAACAAAAGAGCAGATATTTGGAGGAGCTTTTATCATTCGGATGGAAAGAGACACTAGCTGACATTCCAGCACCTTATCTGACGTTGCTATGGAGGGTCTGTGACTGTAGAGAAGATGGGCTCCCAGCAGCTGTTGCTAGGAAACCGGCATCTCTTTGCTCCGAACCTTAAAGCAAGGTACCAAGATCTGAAAGCAGCAGCGTAGTTCTCACACACTAGGACACCGCTACAGCATACATACATATCAGTGACTACTGGACATGAACAGCGCATCTTCTCCCCTTTTACTAGCACTCACCTCTCCCCTCCTTCTAATGTACAGATATCATCATACATGCACACCTACTTCTTCCCTTCTCCTAATACACAGACATAACATCAATTACCTCTGCCCTCCTCCCAATATACAGACCTCTGGGCACCCACTTTCCCCATTCTCCTACTAAATAGACATCAGAGCAAATACATCTCCTCTCTTCCCACTACACAGACATCATGGCACTTACAGTACCTCTCCTCTCTTCCTACTACACAGACATCAGAGCACTTACCTCTCCTCTTTTTCACTACACAGACATCAGAACAAATACCTCTCGGCGCTTGCTACTACACAGACATCGGGGCACTTACCTCTCTTCTTTTCCTACTACACAGACATCAGAGCAAACACCTCCCTGCGCTTGCTACTACACAGACATCAGGGCACTTATCTCTTCTCTTCATACTACACAGACATGGCACTTACCTCTCCTCTCTTCATACTACACAGACATCAGAACAAATACATCACCTCTCTTCCTACTACACAGACATCAGAGCCCTTACCTCTCCTCTTTTTCACTACACAGACATCAGACCAAATATCTCTCGGCACTTGCTACTACACAGACATTGGGGAACTTACCTCTCCTCTCTTCCAACTACACAGACATCAGAACACTTACCTCTCCTCTCTTCCTACTACACAGACATCATGGCAAACACCTCTACGCGCTTGCTACTACACAGACATCGGGGCACTTACCTCTCCTCTCTTCCAACTACACAGACATCAGAACACTTACCTCTCCTCTCTTCCTACTACACAGACATCATGGCAAACACCTCTACGCGCTTGCTACTACACAGACATCAGGGCACTTACATCTCCTCTCTTCATACTACACAGACATCAGAGCAACTACATCACCTCTCTTCCTACTACACAGACATCAGAGCACTTACCTCTCCTCTCTTCATACTACACAGACATCAGAGCAAATACATCACCTCTCTTTCTACTACACAGACATCGGGGCACTTACCTCTCCTCTCTTCCTACTAGACAGACATCATGGCAAACACCTCTCCGCGCTTGCTACTACACAGACATCAGGGCACGTACATCTCCTCTCTTCATACTACACAGACATCCAAGCAAATACCTCTCCTCTCCTCCTACTACACTGACATCAGGGCACTTATCCCTACCCCCTCCTGATAATTAGACATTAGGAACTCCTCTCCCTCTTTCTTCTAAGACATAAATCTGTCTGTAGATATCAGAGTTTAAGATTTAAGCCATAAGTGGTTATTATCAAAGAACAAAGATTATAGAATATGACACTAATACAGAATTGCTGTGTTGTAGAAGAAGCTCAAGGTTAAAGGCCATTCTGTTATTGTAGAATGTAGAATGTTTGCACAGAACAAGGAATACATCTGTTGTCTCATGTCACAAGTATAGTGCAAGGCCAAGCAAGACATATAGTTTCAGAAACTACAGCATAGATACCATTCTGGACACTGAGCTGACACAGTAGTTGCACCTTATTTGGCTGTTGTACTGAGACTGTGAGTCTGTCCCTAAGATGGAAATAGTGACACAGTTATGCTAAAACAAGAATGATGATTGGATGCCTCTGGATCAGCCCCATGGAAGAAGAAATGGTTAAATAGTCATGTGTTGTATTGCTAATTGTCCCCCAACGTCCTCACGAGCTTTCAGGACGTGTGAGCTATTATTTAATACTTTGTATTGTAATACTCTCTATTAATGTATACCTCAAATAAAGCTGTCTGGTTAATTTACTGAGAGAATCTGTTTGGTTCAAGTCAGGCCCAGGGGGAACTTCGGGGCCAGGCTCGATTTGAGTAAGTATTTATTCAAATCCAAGAGGGATTTACTCATCGTGGCTGAGAATCTTATATCCCTGGAGGACTATAGGAGCATAAATCTGACACTGTCCCCTCCTACTATTACTAGTCTAGGGTTGCCACCTGACCGGTAAAATGATGCTTGATGCCAATGTTATTAATAGGAAAAAATGGCTAGAATATAGGAAGGCCGGTATTTTTTTTCAGAAAAGGTGGCAACCCTAATTACTACACAAACATACCTCTCCCTTCCTGCAAATACACATACCTTAGGCACCTAGCTCTCCCCTCCTCCTAATAAAAAACATTGGGGCACCTACCTTTCCCCTCCTTGCACTACAAGTTATAATAGGCTTCCAGCAAAAATTATTGGGCCCTGTACTACATCGTTTTTGAGGTCCTTCTCCTGATGGGGCCCTGTGCACTAGCCTACTTCAAATCAGGGGTAGCACAGCCAACTATGCAGAATGGATTCTAAATGTGAAAAGATGCAGAAATCCTTGTTGCAAGGTGAAAATATAGTAGGGGTTAAGTAAATGACCCCTACTATATTTTTACTATTATATTTTTGGGAACAAGTGCACAAGCAGTAAGGGGTGCAAGAGTGCGAGAGCCAATCGCTGATCACCACGCCAATCAAGGGATATCCGGCCTCGTTTTATATATTTGGAAAATATCGCCACATCATAGCCCCGTCCCATGACATCTCTCGCCCGCAACATCACTGGCCCGCCCCTCTGACATCATGTATTATACAGCACTGACTAATGCAGTTATTATTGTATTAGTAAAGGGAGCTGCAGGTCTGGGGCTATTTGCAAAAAAAAAAAACTGATCGCAGGCATTGTAAATGGGGCATTGTAAATGTAAGTGTTTTATTAAAGGGGTTGTGCAGCTTTGCGTTAGCTTTAAGTAGGATGTAGGGAGTGATATTCTGAGACAATTTGCAATTGGTTTTAATTTTTTTATTATTTCTGGTTTTTGAATTATTTCGATTTTTATTCAGCAACTCTCCAGTTTGAAATGTCAACAACCCAGTTGCTAGGTTGGTCCAAATGACCCTAGCAACCATGCATTGATTTGAAAAAGAGACCGGAATATGAATAGGAGAGGCCTGAATAGAAAGATGAGAAATAAAAAGTAGCAATAACAATACATTTGTAGCCTTACAGAGTTTTTGTTTTTAGATGGGGTCAGTGACCCCCATTTGAAAGAGTGAGAAGAACAGGGCAAATAATTCATGTAATGAAAACCAACTGAAAAGTTTCTTAGAACTAATCATTCTATAACATACTAAAAAGTTAACTTAAAGGAATAGTTCAGTGTGAAAATAAAAACTGTGTAAATAGATAGGCTGTGCAAAATAAAAAATGTTTCTAATATAGTTAGTTAGCCAAAAATGTAATGTATAAAGGCTGGCGTGAACAGATGTCTAATAAAACAGCCAGAATCCAACTTCCTGCTTTTCAGCTCTCTAACTCTGAGTTAGTCAGTGACTTGAAGGGGGGCCACATGGTACATTTCTGTTCAGTGAGTTTGTAATTGACCCTCAGCATTCAGCTCAGATTCAAAAGCAACAGAAATGACCCATGTGGCCCCCCCTCAAGTCTCTGATTGGTTACTGTCTGGTAGCCAGGGCAACCAGTCAGTGTAAACAAAGAGAGTTGAAAAGCAGGAAGTAGTGATCTGACTGACTTGTTATACATGAAATCACTCCAGCCTTTATATATTACATTTTTGGCTAACTAACTATATTAGAAACATTTTTTATATTGCACAGCCTATCTATTTACCCAGTTTTTATTTTTACACTTAACAATTCCTTTAAGGGCGAACCACCCCTTTCAATGAGAACTAAAGAAGTTGAAATCTTGAAAATTATGTTTGGGGCTTCTGTACCAAAAGGCAACCACAGCCCTTTAGCACTAAGGATCTGTGTCTCCAAAGATGCCCCAGTAGCTCCCCATCTTCTTTTCTGCTGATTCATCGGGGGGTACAGGGGGTACAACTGTATGGGGCCCAGGCCTGAAGGGGGGCCCGGCAGTGCTGAACTTTTCGAAAGAGCCAGGCCCCCCTTGACAGCGCTGAAGCTGTGCTGCCTCCTTCAAAGTCCCGAACAGCTGAAATGACGAAGTCCCAAAGCGGAGAAAAGACCTGAATCCACGAAATTAGCCGAAGTCCCAAAGCGACGAAAAGAGCTGGGGTCACGAAAACAACCGAAATTGAAGTCCTGAAGCCACAAGTTTAATTCCTTTGAACACCAATGTGTGTTTTTTTTTATTTTTTTAATCCCTTGCTACCAATGTTTTTTTTTTTTTTTAAATATTCTTTGGGGCCCCAATCTTTTTTTTTACTTGTAAGGGGGGCCCTGGACATCCCTTAACCCTTTTGAAAAAAGGAATAATAGATAATAACTTACAGATATTCCTGCATACAGGCACCCAAGTATGCGACTGTGAATATGTATCCTACTTCCCTCTCCCACCTGTAGAAAAGAGAATATTCCCAGAACACCTTTGGTTTCCCTGTGCCATATCTGAGAAGTGGGAACCACTGTCATATATCCTATCCCTGTCTGCACTATCCTAATAACAATCCCCTCCTCCACTGCCAATCGCAAATATGCTAAGCAAGCCAAATGGGACTGCGTCTGATCCATAACTTGGCATAACCCCTTCAGCGACAGAGGCCAAAACGCTGCAGAGAAGTTAGAGAAACACAGACAGTTAGGTAGAAAGGTTATATACAGGTATGGGATCCATTATTCTGATACCCACTACCCAGAAAGCTCCATATTACGAAAGTCTATTCCCCATAAATTCCATTTTAATCAAATACTTCAAATTTTAAAAAATTGTTTCCTTTTTCTCTGTAGTAACAAAGCAGTACCCCTGTACTTTATCCCAACAAAGATATAATTAATCCTTAGTGGACGCAACAATCCTATTGGGTTTATGTAATGTTTAAATGCTTTTTTCAGTTATATTGATCCAAATTACAGAAAAATCTCTAATCTGGAAAACCCCAGGCACTGAGCATTCTGGATAACAGGTCTTATACCTGTATTGGTGAAAACAGATATTGGCCCTTTCTGACACATGAAATAGACTATATCCAGGGAACTGTTTTCCTTTAATATTTCATTGTGTTAGTGACTGCCAATCAGCAGACGGCTCTAATCATACAGACTAATGACAGCACAGATGGGATTTATTGCTGTGTGACTAATTCATTTAACCCCAATGGTGCAGGCAGGGTTAATAATTACTCTCATATATATTATAGCTATATTACTCCCTGCTAAAAGTTTTGTGAGGGGTAATTTTACTGAGCGCGAAAATTCGCTAGCGATGGCTTCACAGCCATCGCAACATTTCGCCAGGCGAAACATTACATTACATTACACAAGCCCGGGAAACCTTAATAAATAAAATATAGTTGTTATATTGCCCTACACATGAGCCCACTGCATAGTTTATGTTCCATATGTTAGAAAACATAGGGGGGAACCCGGTTACCGAAAAAAAAATTTTTAAGGACTTTTGCAACCTATCACTCTGAAAAAAGGAAAAGACGCCAGTGTTTTTTGGGACTTTTTCCACTAAAAATATGACGTAAGTGACTGAAGATTGAGGAAGATATATACACTCCAATTCACCTGGTCTGAGCTGGCGAAGGCAAATCTGGCGAAAGAGGGAACATTCAGTAAAATCCGCATCTTAGTGAATTTGCAGAGTAACGTCCATTGGCCATAGCAAAAATTCGTCTGGCGATAGAGTGTTAATTACCACTAGCGTCTGTCTCTTTCGCTAGCCAAGTTACACCTGCACCCGTTAGTAAATCGGCGAAGTGCCCGAAAGCGGTAACGGTGGCGAATCGTCGCCAGCATTAGTCACTTCGCCCTTTAGTAAACCTGCCCCATGGAATTCCTTTGTGATTTCGTATATCACTGTTGTTCAGGGAAGGGCATGCGTTGTTCTTAATGTATATAGGAACTTGCAGTACCCTATGCATGCACCGCTATGTAGAAATCAGTCGCAAGAATCAGAAGGGCACTAATTGGGAGAATGCTGGAGGTGATTGGGTGAAAGGATGGACTGAGACAGGGAACAATAATATCACTTGCTCGCCAGAGAGCCATAAATCACAGAGCTTTGCAGTGCCTGACAGTTCCGACTTCCAATTAGACATTCCCTGGCATATTTTCCTTACTGTACTTGGTAAATATTTTGCTTCGTACGCAGTCCCCGGGGCACAGAGTATGTATTTTTGGAGCAGGAGTGAGCACAAGCTGAACGTGCCTGAATACTCATGTTTACTAAAGAGATTCCGTGTTTCTATCCTTTGTGGCAAGATAATAAGGACGAACTCTCCCCTTTCAGAAGAAAAAGGAGGTTCTAACGGAGCAGATGGCCCTCTACTATAGAATACAATGGTTCTAGGTCTGTGGGACAGATACAATAGAGGGGTGCAAACAATTCAGCAATGTGACATCACTTTGTCCTCTGCTGGGTGACAACCAAAACATTCCTCCATTTCTCTGGTTGGGGCCAGTGACACTCCTGATGACTGAGTGCAGCCTATAAGTAGAATACAACCGGCCCTAGGAACTAGGGGGCTCTTTGATTGTACTCTTACAGGAGAGAAGGAGACATTAATTAACACTACCATTAGCAAAAAAGACAATTATATGGGATTATTATGCCAGAGAGTGATAGACATGAGCAAAGAAGTGTCAGCAGATGCCTTCTGCATCAGTAACTTAAAGTGGACCTGTCACCTACACATAAAAAACTGTATAACAAAAGTAATTTGCAAATTAAACATGGAACCCACATGTTTTTTTCATTAAAGCACCCATACCTGTTATAAAGGAGTTTAAATATATGAGCTGTCAATCAAATATTACTTGCCCCACCTCTATGCCTGATGCATAGAGGCGGGGCAGTCTATCACTTTCCATTCAGCACTTCCTAGTCACTGCAATCCCCACATTCCCCCTTACTCCTCACACTCTATAATTGTGTAGGACAATGTCTATGGGCATTAGGTCCCCCATTCGGGCACATGCACAAGGTTTTGGGGTGATACACAATTTGTCTTAATAACAGTGTCCACAAAATGGCTCCTGCCTGCGTGCTGTGATTGTGTAATTCCAAGACCGAAGGAAATAACATTTAAATAATCAATGTAGTGTAGGTAAGTTTTATATTGCTCAACTAACATGATAAAAAATAATTTGGAATTATTTCTTAGAGCAACAGGCCTCCTTTAAAGGGATACTGTCATGGGAAAACTTTTGTTTTTTTTTTTTTCAAAATGCATCAGTTAATAGTGCTGCTCCAGTAGAATTCTGCACTGAAATCCATTTTTCAAAAGAACAAACAGATGTTTTAATATTTCATATTGAAATCTGACATGGGGCTAGACATATAGTCAGTTTCCCATGTGCCCCCAGTCATGTGACTTGTGCTCTGTTAAATTTCACTCTTTACCGCTGTACTGCAAGTTGGAGTGATATCACGCCCCCCCCAGCAGCCTAATAACAGAACAATGGGAACGTTAACCAGATAACAGCTCCCTAACACAAGATAACAGCTCCCTGGTAGATATAAGAACGACACTCAATAGTAAAATTCCCGGTCCCACTGCAACACATTCAGTTACATTGAGTAGGAGAAACAACAGCCTGCCAGAAAGCAGTTCCATCCTAAAGTGCTGGCTCTTTCTGAAATCACATGACCAGGCAAAATGACCTGAGATGCACCTACACACCAATATTACAACTAATACACTTGCTGGTTCAGAAATAAAATTTTATATTGCAGAGTGAATTATTTGCAGTGTTAACAGTGTCATATAGAAATAAAAACTACATCATAAAAATCATGACAGAATCCCTTTAAAGTGACAGTGACATTCCAATAACTGGAAGGAATGTGTCATTAATATTGCAGCACTACATTTTCATACCTCCCAACATTTTGGAAGTAAAAAGAGGGAAAAAAAAAAATTTCCGGACGTAGCGCAACAAATTTTTTGACCACACCCCTTTCTGTGGCCACACCACCTAATTACCATGTTTGTTTTACAAAATTTGGCAGGTTATGAAAGTTTGAAAATATTTCTCCTTATCTAAACTGTGTTTTTGTGTCTCAAAATTGTTACAAAGTATCTTATTTGCACCTGTTAGCTGTTCTGGGCTCTCTGCTAAAAGCCAATTAAGTGAGAAACGTTGTTTCTTCTTCTGGCTGTTCAGTGCAGAGAAAAGAGGGACTTTCCAGTACAAATGAGGGACTGCGGGTTGAGCTGTCAAAAGAGGGACTGTCCCTCCGAAAAAAGGGACAGTTGGGAGGTATGCATTTTTTGATTTGATAAAAAGCTACCATAAGTTTCCAAAGGCCCAGCTGTACTTACCCCATTCAGAAGTGCCCCAGGTAGGCTTTGCCTGTAATTACACCCCCTGCAGACATAACAGTCAAATGGAAGCAAAGCTGGCCACATAGTTAATAAAGTTAATTAAATCTGTCGTTTATAATACACTGGTAGCTCGTTAGCCCATCTTATATGGCAAAGTATCTTTGCAAATGAATGCTGCTCAGATTGGCATAGTTACTAGAGTTATTAGAAGCCTATTTGCTACACGTGCATGAATGGATATAGTTGTATATGTGTTTATGTATGGCAGATGCTGTATGTTTAATAAGGGAGGGGTTAAATATGTTTGTCCTTACCATGTCTGTGCAGTGTTATTAATAGTAGGAGGCTGGATGAATACAACAGTGTGGGCAGAATGATATGGATGAGCATATGTTTTGCATGGAAATCGGGAAACCCACCAGCCCAGGCCTGTTATAATAGCGCTTGCTAGAAATTCCTCCCCGTCAATGAACTGCAGGCCGAGACCCCGTTCTTTTTATGGATTATGTATATTAACTCTTTAACTGTGGGTGAAAATGTAACGGCCGCCCCCTTATATGGTATTGGTGATGATACTTACTGCAGTCATTGGCAGGGATCTCTATCATAAACGCTATCAGCCGACTGCATATACTGACCACCTGTTTGTAAGCAACCCCTGGTGCAAACTTTGCACCTTTTAAAGTACATCTGCAAATAGAGGTCCATGCCATTACATTGCACTTATTGCATTGCCCCCCCCGTAATCCATTTAGTTGTTACAGTGTACTTTCCAAAATGATCCTGATTTAGGTCTGAATTGTGCACCCCAAAAGAGGTGTTAGTTGGTAAGAAGTAGGGAGGTACTGAAACCAGGATTCAGTTCAGGATTCAATCAAATCCAAGCAGAATTCAGATTTAGAGGAATCCTAGCACCTGGCCAAACCCAAGCCAAACCCAGTATCGGACTGGTCCACCAGGATACCAGGAAAAGTCCCGGTGGGCCAAGGTGTCAGTGGCCCTCCTGTTTCTAAACATTTGGCCTATTTCATGGCTATTCCCTATTTCTATGAGAACAAAGACGCTAAATAGATGGAATAATAGTTTATAGTATGTAAAGAAAAGAGATTAGGAGAATAGAGGAGCGAGGAGAGGAAAAAAATAGTACTGAGAGTGGGCCCCTGGTCTAAGGTTTTTTGGGTGACCCCTGGTGTCCCAGTCCGACACTGGCCAAACCCTATAAAAAGTGAAAAAATGAGCAGAATACACTTCATGCAACGTTTTGGGAGCACAGTTTCCAGGTCTTTCAGGAACCTGATTGGTTGTGGAATCAATCAATCAATCAGGCAACAGTGAACCTGCACTTGGACCCTGGTGTTTCAGAAGCTGGGCCAGGATGGAGGGGTGGAGTAGGACTTGTTCAGGGGTCCTGGGGGTGTCAGGACTGATCCGACTCCCTATACAGTTATGGAGTAACATAGTAAAAGACAGTGAAGGTGGCCATAAATGGGCTGGATAAAATTATCCTCAACGGGACTGGACCCACGGCTAAAGGATCCACTAATCATGTCTGTCTGATGGGGAAGTAGTTAAATGGCCTCCCGGGTGCACGCCAGCTTGTTCTGCTCCACATGCGCAACATTAAAAGCTTTATTTACCCTGTGGACCTCCATGATGTATTCTTAAAACAAACACGGAGCCCAGAGTTATGTTGCCATGGTGACTTTCCCTGGACAAATATTTTCCTCTTTTTTTATGATGGAAAGTGCCCAAAAGGCTCCAGCAAATGTTTCTCCAAATCCCTTTCTCCAGACTAAGGGAAAAGGATTCAAACTCAACCAGTTCTTACTGCCTGCAATTCAGCCTTCAGTGCACTGAAATGGCGCATCTGGTGCATTCCTATTGGCCCCAATAGCCATATAAATTGTGCCATTAAGTATTAGCAATTAACAGGGAAATGACACTTGTGTGCTCATATTTAATTCCTTGCGGTTTCCAAAAATCCGAAAATGCATTAGTATACCTGGCATACCAAGTGTCTTCTGGGTCCTGGTGCAAATTCTGCCGCTTGTGAACAACCAAAACGCATAGTAGACGCCATGCAACTATAATATCATCCACTTATAATGTAAAAATAAAATACAGTTTATTCATCTATATCATAATATACCAGCACAATTAAAAACACCCAAACCCACATAGGGGCCCCTCAAACTAAATCTGGAGTGCCATTATTTTTATGGGTTTGGGTGTTTTTAATTGTGCTGGTATTTTATTTTATCGCCGTGTATCTCTTTACAGAATTGCCGTTACACTTACAACATGCTGGCAAGCCCTGGGGGGGAGGGGGGCAGGACCTGGTGAATTTAAACCCCCTGCTTACCTGGTATTTAAGACATTTTGTATACCCCTAACAGTGCACACGGGGAATTCTTTTTGTGAGTATATATTCATAATTGCCAAATCCTCAAATTTCCAGTGTCAATAATTGTTCCTGACTTGCTAACACCAATTGAGTTTAAAGTAACAAGGTGATCATTAACTATTGCTCCAGGGGCAAGTGTCAGAACACTAAGGGGCTTACAAATGGTCAGGCCCAGGTTAAATAGGGGATGAATATGTTGGGTGCAAGTTGGGACATTACTGATCAATTATCCAATACTGCGCATGTGCCGGGCCCGAACCAAAAAAGTACTCCAGACAGTGGCGTAACCAGAAATTACTGGGCCCCATATCAAATTCAATTTAGGTCCCCAAAAAGTTGGTAAATTAACCTAATCTACCAAAATATAGTGGGATTGCTCATTAATCTGCTCAGGGTTGAACAGGGCCGGGCCAGGTCGGCCGGGCGCCCTAGGCAACCTGGTCAGCAAGACCCGCCCCTGGCACGCGTGTGTGCATGCGTGAGGGACGGATAAAGAAGAGACGGACAGGGAGGGAGGGGTGAATGATGGAGGGGACAGCAATGGAGGGGAGGAAGGGAGCGATAAGAGAATAAAAAATAAGACTGAGAGGTGCGGACTAGGGGTAGGCAGAAGACAGTTTTAGAGGTAGCTGTCCAGCGCTCCCCTATTATTGCATCCTAGGCAGCTGCCTCTTCTGCATACCCCTAGTTCCGGCCCTGGGGTTGGAGTCACTTGGGGTGCCTAACTGCCTATCTGTATAGTGTGTAGGGTGTGTGGGTACCCAGCTCCCTTGCAGTACAACACCAGCAGTGCAAAGTGTATAGCAGGCTAATGGGTGCAGGCCAGTTCATAAATGAAAGATATAAGGGATAATTTACTATTTGCTGTGCAAGAGCACTGAGGGGTGCAAAATCACGCCATTAAGACTCATCCATCAGTATCTACCTGGGGAACAGTGGATGCAACTGCACCCGTGACAGTCTCTCAATAGGCCCTCACATCCTCCGGACTGAAGGGGGGTTCTGTTTTTTTTGCCAGGTCCCCTAGTTACGTCATCCACTGAGCAATTCTACCAGGGGGAATGGCTGAGCTGTACACAAGTGCACCGTGCAGCTTCAGGGGGTGCACAGGTCAATCCTGTCCTCACCATCTTCTGCTGTTACCTAACTTGTACACCTGAATGATAAGCAAGTTAGACGACAGGAGGTAGACACTAATAGACCCCTATGTGTCTCCCTACCCCTTATGAATAATGTGCAAGAAAAACACAGTCAGCAATGTATTCATGGGGGAAGATGGAGGTCTATGCACTCTCTGCAGCAATTCTCCATTTTACTCGCAGTTTTATATACTGTAGACATAAAAGCAGTGTCAGACTTGGCCTGGAAAAAAAACTAAGTGGGTCCTGTCTCTCATGGGCCCCCCCAAGAAACCATGGTGCTCCCCCCGACGATTGAGGTGAAAAATAAAAGGAGCGCACTGGGGGAGGGGCATTGTAGAGACCTGCCGGCTGCACTGGTCTGTTTTTAAAGACCTACGGCCAACCAGGACCCATTTAGCTTAAAGGAAAACTATACCCCCAAAATGAATTCTTAAGCAACAGATAGTTTATATCAAATTGAATGACATATTAAAGAATCTTACCAAACTGGAATATATATTTACATAAATATTGCCCTTTTACATCTCTTGCCTTGAACCACCATTTCGTGACTCAAACTGTGCTGCCTCAGAGATCACCTGACCAGAAATACTACAACACTAACTGTAACAGGAAGAAGTGAGGAAGCAAAAGGCAGAACTCTGTCTGTTAATTGGCTCATGTGACCTTACATGTGGTTTGTTTGTGTGCACAGTGAATCTTACGATCTCAGGGGGGCGGCCCTTATTTTTTAAAATGGTAATTTTCTATTTATGATTACCCAATGGCACATACTACTAAAAAAGTATATTATTATGATAATGGTTCATTTACATGAAGCAGGGTTTTACACATGAGCTGTTTTACTCAGTATCTTTTAATAGAGACCTACATTGTTTGGGGGGTATAGTTTTCCTTTAAGCTGTACCTGGTCCTGCATACCCTCCTTTTGATACCCAATGATTTTCTCCCAATCCGCTCCCTGCAGAAATCGCAGGCTGACTGGAAGTTAGGTTGTGTGGCCAAGACGTGACTACACACGATCGCTTTTTTACATCATGGCTTTTTTAAGTTCACCCCAGGATTGGCCATCTGTAGTCCACCTAACAGCACCGGATCAGATACCCACTGGCCACCTGCACAGTGGGCACAAAATGAATAATCTGGCCGAAACTTGATCATATTTTTGGTATTCCATGGGTAACCGACCCGATGCAGGACTCTAGCATTGGGTATTGCGCCTGAATGAGCACACGGCTGGAGTGGGGTCCCCTGAGATGGCAGCTCTGGTGGGCCCCAGACACCCCAGTCTGTTGCATAAATGGTTGAACCTTGACTGACGTTGCCCTGTGTTACTGCCCAGGAGCAAATTTGCCCAATGTTTATGAATGAGCCCCACTGCTTTTTCGAAAAAGTAAATGACCCTCACAGAACAGAAAAACATTAGCACTCAAACATCAGACAATGATGTATTTGGGAAAGAGCTATAAATCATGAATTTCCACAAAAGTGCAGGGTCATTCATTCCCATGGTGGAAGGGGCAGAGAAGTGATCAGGGAGAGAAGGTGGGCAGCCCTGGCACAGGGGCACTAATGATAATTCATCTACGTCTCCTGCTTACGCACATTGGTGCATTTTTGTTATGTGTGCCGGCCTCACGCTGTTCTCTCTCGCTGACATCCACTCATTACCCTATCTCTGCTGTTGGAACGCCAGCCGCACGCTTATTGTTCCATCAAACTTTGTCCTTGGCGTCCACAATGCAGGCTTCTTTTTTTTCCTGATGCCTCAGTGAAGTGGAGAAAATCTAAAAAAAAAATAAAATAAATAAAAGGCACCCACAGCGCATTGAAAAGGCGCAAGGACACAAGCAGCTTCCATGTTCGAGCCGTGATCAATGGATTGTTTTCTTCCTATGTGCGCTGAGTTCAAGGGAGCGGGGAGAATCAGTCATCTGCCAGAACACAACATAAAATTTGATATAACCTTCCAGTAAATTGAGATGTCATGGCAGAGAGCAGCAGCGGCTGATGTGTTCTATGGGCAACTTGCCCCTAGAGACAGTGACGTGGGCATTTATCAAACAGCGCTCTGATAAACACAATAAGAAAAATACAATAAATACTATTTGCAGGAATAGCAACAGCCAGGGCCGGATTTACATAGCTGGCGCCCTTAGTCCCGCTGTCGTTTGTCGTCCCTGTCCCTCCCTTTCATTCGCTCAAATTTTCAACATCGGGACCGGAGCAATAGGGATTGTCGCACAGTAAATTTAAAAAACTCGTATCTCCTGCGCATCCCCAGTGTTTGTGAACCAATGTGGGTGTGGTTGGGCATCATGCTGCCCCATAAAATCCTGCCGCCCTAGGTCCAGTCCTTGGTGGCCTCTCCACAAATCCGGGCCTGGCAACAGCAGTTCCCCTTTAAGAGGCCAGCTAGGGTCAAGCAAAAATCAAGGCAAATAATGTTTTTACAATATAATTGCAATGAAGAGCCATAACGGACAATTACAATTTCAGAGAAAGTGCACAGAACTGATACCTGAAGGCTGCTTTATTTAAGCGTCAGTACAACAGCCCCATTATTCTGATGAAAAATGACCTTGGAGCACTCAGTAACCTCTGTGATGGGACATTTGTCCACATTCAAACTCCTATTTTGTGCTATACCTTGCTCATTGGACCTTCTTCCCCAGGTGATTGTGAGCATTGGGTCTATGTAACATTGCTTATGGGACCTGATAATCAGGGTGTGGATTAGAGGGAATAGCGGGAATCCACTCCACTCCCCAACTGTCAGAACTGCTCTAAAATCCCCAGAGAAGGAGGTAGCAGAGTCGCATCTCATTGGTGATCCTGCCTCTATATCCAATTAACCTTTGGGACGCCGGCATTGCAGCTCTGAGATGAAGTTGCTTAGCCTAAAATTTCCATTTAGCAGTAAACAACATGCTAATATATTTTAAACTAATTTATTTTAGATGAGCGACCTGAACATGTACACTTTAAAAAGGGGACGTAAATTCAAAGATTAGATTTTGCATAATAAATTACATTTTTAATTATAGGCTACTCTTTAATATACATTCATTACAATTTTGTATTGTTTTTATTGTGATTTCCAGGGCCTTCTCCTCTCCTGGGGCCCACAGCCCTGCAGGCAGAAAGCCCGTTAGTAATTACCTAGTGCTGGAATTTCCAGGGTGCCAGACTTCAGAAGCAAGTGCCTTTTATATTAGCAGTATTATTATAATATTATCCACATTCATACCCTTGGCTGAGGAGCTAGGTGTATAAAAAGGAGGAAACAATGTCCCTTGGATAATTTAAAGTAGACTTACCACAACACTTGGTGGGTCCAGGAGGTGATCATGCCCCGGGCAGGGTCTGACTGTGCTGGTGAGGCACCAGGAAAAACCCGATGGCCCAACCCCGTTTGAAGCCATGGGAGCTGCACCCTGGCTGAGGGTGGATGATTTTTCTATATATACGTTAATATGTATATATGTGGTAATTCGGGTTGCCAGTATTACAAATTTACCGGCAATGTGGTTGCCGGTAATTTGTAATACCCTTAACAAAAGCCCTTGGCCCTCTGGTGGAAACGTGCCTTTTCTTCGTCTTCTGGCCATAGCGCGACATGGCCCTGCCCCTTTTGTGGCACGACCCCTGAAGCTCTGCCCCTTTCTGCATCACGTTCTGCCCCTTTTTTGCATAATGGCCCACGCCTTTAGTTGCCGCCCCCACCACTGGCCGATAAAATTTTTTTGAAAAGGTGGCAACCCTAGGGGTAATAATAAGGTTTATAATAGCCTCTATTGTTTGTCTTATAAGTGTTCTGTGATTGGATAAGGGCCATTTAAATATTGACTAAGTGATCTTGTAGGCATGAAATGTATAAGGCTTTATTTGTACAATGTTAAAGGGTGTTGGCACCTTTTAGAAACATTATTAAGCAGCAATTACTGACTGTGGTCCTGACTATTTCTGCAAGTCTTGGGGAGCAAGGTGGTCTGGGAAGAATGGGACACGGTCTGGACTAAATGGGGGTTTGGCAAAAGTTGCCCTGGGGAGGTTGTATGTTTGTAAAAAGCTGGAGAAACTGGTAATATATGGCCATAGCAGTAGCGGTATCAACCTCCGAAACGTTATCCTCTCCCCTAGAGTCCAGCAGCAAGTCGGGTACCCGCGGGTTACCCTCAAAAACCTGCGGTACTCAGGTAGAAGTTTCGGGAGCGGATATAGGGGTCCAAGCGGGAAAGTATGCGGGTTGTGGGTACGGGTCGCGGGTCTGGTTTAACAAATTGGTTCTGCGCAGGGCTCTACATCTCCCCTACAGAGTCAACTTGTGGAGTCGAGAATGGGGATTATCTTGAGATTTTGTAATTGCAGCAGCACCACAGACAGTTACACCTTCCGGCTATTGTGCAAGAATAATGAGGTTCTCTGGGCGCGTGACTGGAAATGAAGAATTGCTATTCTACGTGCCAATGGATTTTTTACAGATCTGCGAATGCGGCAACACGTGTATCTTGATAATTACCCGGTAAAAACTGTATTTAAACAATGAAACCTAACCAGAAGCACCTCCCTTTATCCCATCTTTTCCAGCTTCTCTGCAGAAAAAGACATCACCCAAAAGCAACGGCAGTGCCTCCATCTGTTACAAAACTTCACACTGAGAATGAATAGGTCAGTTGGGGGGAGATCCTGGGAGTTTTAGTTCTTTAAGGGGAATGAAACACATACTTGTACAAATTGCAGATCATTGAGCGGACAGCAAAATTGCCCTTCTTTTGTCTGGAACTTTGAAGGCACAGTACAGATTGATTACAAGGTTGGCCTAACGAGGAATATTTACAGGTGATTTGTTATCACATAGTATGGGTGTTATTGCCCTAAGAGTGATCTATGAGTGCACCAGCCTCTTGATGTTACTGGACTACAACTCAGAGCTGTGGAGTCGAAGTAGTGGTGTCGGAAGCAATTTTGAGTATCTGGAGTTGGAGTCCCCAAAAAGAACTTCTAGGAAGGAGGATATGGCATAGGCAATTCTGTCTCTAAGAATAATACTGTATTTATTTTGCATTGCATTTAACAGATATTCTACAACTATATGCCGGGTTCAATTCACACACATATATATATATACACTTTGATAAAGGCCTCGGAGGAGGCCGAAGCGTTAGGCTGTAAGCTTTGCAATAAAATCTTTTTTTACGCATAAGACCTGAGAGTGCGGATCCTTTGGAGTTCTGTGGATAACAATTTTGATACTGCACCCAGGCATATGAACTTTTTATTCGAGAGTGCTGGCTTTCTATGGAGCTATATATATATATATATATATATATATATATATATATATCCTTCAAAAAGGTCCTAATGAGGACCGAAACGTCGGACATTACAAAATGATAATAAAAGAATTAAGCTTTTAAAAGGGAGTGCTGGTCAGAAGATTTTTTGATACATAAACAATATAAACAATCACTGTGCACCCCGCCATTGATAACTGCTTTGGAGTGCGGATACTCATTGGAAAAAGTATATATATATATATATATATATATATATATATATATATATATATATATATATATACATATATAAAATTGTTTAAGGTTTTCCAATTGTTTTTGGTTTCTGTATTTTAACTTTGATTTTGGTTAACTTTTGACTTTGGCAGTGATAAAATGCCTTGAATGTTGTGTACTTCACTTCTTTCACTCCAACATGGAAAATACATTAGTGTATTACAGAGGAGTCTGAGGTATTATAAATTGAGGAGTCAAAGGATTTATGTACTGACGCTACAGCCCTGGTACAACTTCCAGCATTCTTCAACATAATGTCTAATCAAGTGGAAAAGGAAGTTGTAGTCCAACAATACCTGGGGACCCAAACCAGGGTCAGGCTCCTTTCTGTCAGCTTTCTGAACACCTACAACATATATTGAATGCAATAAAGTTATTTATAATCCACTATGGCCTTCTGCTTCAACTTGTATTTATCCCTTTTGTGTGAAACAACAGATGGTGGAAAAGGCCTGTCAAAAATCTGGAGTGAAATAGCTCCATGTAGTCGACACTAGGGCCCCACAGTACTGAGATGTTGCGTATTTCCCACGGGGCATTCAAGGTGAACTGTAACCGGATGACGTTGAAAGCACAACATGGGAAACAGGAGTATTTCTGTTCAGCTCTTTGTAGAAAAAAAAAAATATATATATATATATATATATAGATATACTATACAGCTGTGATCTAGTACCGAATGGTTATCTGGGAGACAACCGCAGACAAAAGTACCATCTATTATAATATGTAACTAAATCTAACACAATATCTCCGTTTTTAGAAGCGGAAATGCCATAGTAAAGAGCCTATAAAACAAAAATGAGAGGCTCATTTTACAATAAAATATAATTAACTGCATCCTATGTCTATTTAAAGAAAATTAAACTTATCAACACTGGGTGGTACCAATTGTTAGGCTCACCTTTTAATCCTGGGTTGCCTTGCCTCTTGTTTAAATAAAGCACTTGCCCCTGTTCCCAGATATAACCTGTTGATTTTAGTTGGTGGAGTACTGGAAGTTCAGAAAGAGTCCTGTACTGCATATAAGTGGTGTAACTTGGGAACCCCCACTCCCCATCTGCATCAGTGTTAAATGTGCAAGGGATACCTGGGAGGAGCCCCAATCTCTGCTCCCAAATGAACCAAAATCTTCTAGATCTTGCCCCTATTCACCCAATTCCCACCTCATCCACCTACTTATATCATTGGCCCTGCACCTTACACCCCACCCCTCTAGTCCTTTAGGACACCTTGGTGATTCCAAATATGGATGTGCCGTGCACTTTGAAGAGAAAGGATATGGCTGCACCGACCAATCATCGCTAGTTGTTCTGGGGTCCCTCTAATTCACTATAGCATGTGTGGCTCTTTATATAACAGGGAACTGTAGTACCAAACCATGTATTGTTAGTTATCCTTTCCTTGCCCAGATAAGGAATGAATGGCTCAAAGCACCAGCAGGTCCAGTCATGGGATGTAAAGTCTGGTGATCCCAGTGTGAGAAGTTGGCAAGGCCTAAAGCTTCTTGAACATTCAGCCCTGTTACTTACTAATGTAACGCTTTCTTGGCCTATTCTGCCAATTAGGAGTTAAGGGTGACCAGCTAGGTAGTGAGCATGGGTTACATTGCGAATCCTCACCCAGGGCAGAGCCTTCGCCAAATGGAAGCTTCCCCTTTAAACTGTAGTTGAACTACAACTCACAGGCATATAAGTACAAAAATAGAATAATGGACGCCAGGAGGTTCTTTAAAAAGGTAAAACAGGAACAAGATTTATTATGCCAAAGGCAAATGACCACAGGTTTACTTACAATAGTTCTGAGGACACAGCATGTGGAATCACTTTGGACAGTAAAGGTTCACAGTCAAACAGATGCGACTCCCAAAAGATATTGCAGATAGGTGTACATCAAATCCCAATTCAACCGACGTTGCACAGTGAGGGGATCGGGATCAATCAGGTAGGGTTCAGGTAGTCCTTTGCTCACCTACTGCCCTATCAACTGAGGTCCCTGCTCTAAAGGCAAACAGGCCTTGTGGGAAGCTACTTCCTCCTACAATCCTTGTTGGAGCGACAGCTGCTCTTTCTGCTACACCTCTCTGTCTTTCTCTCCTAGAGAGACTATAACAATATCTTACTATGCTAGCTGGTCCTCGTTCACGGGGTTTACCTGGTCCCCGACTTAGCACTAAAGGTGTCAGGTCCCTTTAGGGTAAAGGCTTACTGGGGCCTATGGTGATCCCAGGCTCAATGGAGATTCACCTAGCAGCAGCACCAGGAGCCAAAGAGGAAGAGGACACTCCCTGCACAACACTATATAGCAGTGTGTCAGGGGAGTGTCATTACACTCTTTGTCCAATAGGTGTGGGTGTTACACTTTGCCAGTTACAAGGGCTTGGCCCAATAACAGGGGAAAAGAGAACTACATACAAAAGGTAGGGGATTAACTCTATAGGAATAGGATATCCTATAGGTCCCTACACTAAGATCACAAATCAATCCATTACCTGACTAGTGTGAATAGACACTATCATGTCATATAAATAAATGTGTAGAATTGTAAACCTTCTAAATTACAAATACGGGGGACAAAGCGGGCTACAGAAAAACTTCTGGGTTCATGACATCAGTGGAAGTTACGTCAAGAGTATTTGCAAAACCTCTTCTAAAGGCACCTCAACCACAGTGCACATGCGTAACGGAAATGTTCTGCACATGCACACACCGGATTTTTACCGTGAACCGTTAAAAATCATCAGAAATTGGGGAGAATGCATCAGAGGGGGACAGAGCAGAAAATCTGGTAACTCAAGATATAATTGGGGGAGTTGACAGCTTTGTATTATGTACTTTTTTTATACTAAATATATCCCATGTCCACTGGGTGCATTATTTAATTTGTCACGGCACCGGGAATGGAAAATAAAGAACTGGAGGACAAACGCAGGGTTATAGCTGAAAGTGTAAAACGTGACATGTTTTGGGCATCACAGGCTGTTTTTCAAGCTTTTCAAAAATGGGCCCGTGATGCTCGAAACGTTGTCAAAGTCAAAGTCAAACTTTATTGTCATCTCAGCAGTAAACAAATACAGTGAGACGAGACGACGTGGCTCCAGCTAGTACATATCACAAAAAGGCACTTAAAAATACACAATACACAATGTATGGATTGCAATAAAGTTGCACTTTGAGCAGGGTGGTAATTCCAGCAATGAACTTGGACAGATCTGCAATACCCTTTTGTTAAATTTATGCCTTGGTCCTCCCCATCAGGTCTTGACTGGGATTCTCTGTGTGTTTGGCATTCCAAACACATAGAGGCTCAAACAGTCCCCCCACCAGCCCAATAAATAGTGAGTATCTATCTAGTACCAGAACCCACAGACTGCCGGTCTGGGCCTGATCCCCATTTCTTACCGCCTTCTGTTCCCAATCATTCCAGAAGTTGCCCACAAACCACCCATTATGCAATCGCTCTGCACTTTACATCACCAACCTACTCTTTTATGTCACCATCCCGCCCCCTTGTTTCACCACCATCCACCACAACCCAGCCAGTAATAAAAAATACTTTTCAAATTATGTATGTGGCTTTGATGTGTGATCCTGTCTATGAGCAGGGCCCTCTCTACCTCCTCGGCCAGTATTTAATCTGTACGTTCGATATAAACACCCTCCTAGCGTTGCTAAATATATTGGCGCTTTATAAAAACTAAATATTAATAATCTGACAATGCACTGTAGACATGTGGAGTTTAGGGGTGCCAGCCAGAACAGTGGAATCCAGACATCCATGTGTATGGGCCGTCATATGGGTGGCAGCACGGATAGAGTGCAAGAGCTGGGTTTGCCAGCCTGTGTTAGCAGTGACCTATTTACTAACGCCCCTAGGTGCTGGTGAGATCCCTGATGTACCACTACAACGGTACAGCTTCATAAACCAGACAGTACATCCCACTCCTTTCCCTCCGAGTCTTGCGGTGGTGAATAATTGAAAGTAACAAGCATTCAGCAGTTTATCTTTCTTCACTTATTGTTAAAGGACTCAGGGCTTGCTTGTACTAACACCTCCAATGGCCACACTGCAATCCCTCTGACAGCTGCGTTTATTTTACAATGAGGTGAAGCGTGGTGCCGGCTCATATAACCTCGGGTAAAAACAAACAACCAGATCTAGTAAATTACAAATGGATTTACAGATTTTAGGGAAAAACATGGCGGGTGGGAGGTTGTGTTTCTTAGAGAGAAACTGAAATAAATAGAAGGAGGAAGCCAGAGCAATATGGGCAGACATATGGTACATTTGTAGATGCAGTATCGCATTTAAACTTGCACATTTATTTATACTTATTCTTTCCATAAATATCTAGTAAAATTTAGCCAAACTTGCCTATCTGGCATTCTTAGGTAGGGCTGTACAGATTTGGGGACCAGCGAATGGGCAGGATTTATCCTAACTGGATGGGGCAGGACAAATGTTTCAGTATATATAATGCCAGGAGGTATCTGGGTTATCATAAATATAATCATAGACATGCTAGCCTGCTTCCTTGGCCTTGCAAACACAAGTGTATCATACATTAAAGTATTCTTCTTTTGACTGTAAAAGCTGCCCAATAAGACAGGGTAGGGTGCAGCAGATCTATGTTTAGGGTGTGCCAAAGTTGTTTAGGGGCAAAGCTGCAGTTGCAGGTACAAGAGAAGGTATTAGAGCTCATGAAAAAAATAGTAATGCAGTTGTGGTCATTTTCAATGCACGTGTTCTAGTTCATTGCATGCAACTGCATCAGACACATCGCCACCTCACAGTCACAATTATGCTGGACTTGTGGGGGAAATGTTGCATTATGGGTAAGAAAATGGCAAACCATGCACTTTGCACACTGCACTGATTAATGAGCCCTATAGAAGAACACAATGGAGACAGTTGGGCAAGATGGGGTCTGCAAAACCATATGATGAATGTAGAGGTAGGGCAAGATAGGGGCAACAGAACAAGATGGCAACAATATGATGACATTAGAATAAGGTGACGACAGTGGGCAAGATGACAGGAGTGAGACTACAGGAAAATATGATGACTGTAGGACAAGATGGTAACAGTAGGGTGAGATGGTTGCAGTAAGACTAGATGGCGGCTGCAGGATAATATGATGGCAGTAGGGCAGGATGGCAGCAGTAGAGCAAGATGGTGACCGTAGGGTGAAATAACAGAAGTAATGCAAAGATGCTGAAGTGACATAGGCTGGTTAAATCTTCGTTATAAACAATGGCTGGTTTACACTAAGGTTTAGGCTGGTGATGGGCCTGAAACTTTATGATGAAGGGCCAGTTTGTTCATGTTGCACCCTATCCTTTGAGATAACACACTGTATTTATCACAGGCAGGTAACAGGCAATAACTGCTAAAGTGTCACACGCAAGTGTCACATCTGGAATATTCTTTGAACTACACTGAAGAGTTAAGAGTGATGAAAGGTTGTTTAGCCCAGGGACCTGAGTCCTGTTGCCCTCTTTCAACATCTGGAGGGCTACAGATTGCCGGGGGGGGGAGCAGGTATCTATAATTATACGTCTGTGATATTCATCACAAGCGGTAAATAAAACTATACCTGCAACCAGTTGGGAAAAAACAGCGCCATCAGCTTTCTCCAATGGGAACAATTACACATCCACTAGGTCAGTTCCAATATGCGCAACTTGTTTTCCAGCTTTACTGCCCCATTAAATATTTACCACTGTGTCTGGAAGCGGAGAATATATAAAGAAAACTAAATGCTAGAGTAATATTTGATGTGGAATCCTGTAATGTGGACATTCCTTTTTCCAAAGCTATATTGGTTTGAAGTGATTACCTTTTTCTGTCCTTTCCCTTAATGCATGTAGCTTTGCCCGGGCAGTACAATGATATGGCACACGCTTGAGTTGCACATTTACCTTAAGTTTGGTTGTTTAGCCCAAATTCCATACAGTTAGACCCTTAACACGTCATATTTTTTTTCTTTCCCTCACCTTCACAGTTGTTACTTTCTTTCTTTCATCTCAGCTGAAACTCCGTTTGAAAGGCAGTGGGTGGATTGGGGTTGACGTCCTACTAAATTTGCATAAAGGCCAATAATGGCCCGAAACATCACTGTAATTCTAAGTCTTGCCACGTGGTCAGAATAAAGTTTTTTTATTGGAATAATGTGCTTTATGTCTACTTTCCTCAGTTGACATCCTACCTACAAGGACTGGAACAGCTCAAACTGCAGACAAGGCCCCTTCCCATCTATATTGTCCCCTGCTTAACAAGTCCATGACATAACAGTATCTACTGGAGAGACCACTCATCTATGACATCATCTCTGACATCATCGAAGAGGGTAGGCCAGGTGCTGGATCCTGGCATTCTAAGAGCAATACAGATGTACAATTACATGTCTCAGTTTGGCTAACCCTAATCATCGTACTCCAGACCCAACCACTGGAACATGAGTATTTAAATAGATGACAGTTGGCAGATAGAGGAGGAATCAAAGGGAGCTGCGGTTGCGGATGGGGACAAGGCCAAAATTTGCCCTTGACCTGCTGTAAGAGCGCAAGACTTGTATAAAGTCTACAATGAAACATAAGTTATATTCTTATATAAATGAACCACTGCTTGTAAATAGGGTATACTTTCCCCTTTTTCTACTTTATTTTGTACTTTCTCGTTTTTTCTACTTTATTTTGTACTTTTTGTACTTTCTCTTCTTAAGGGCAGAGACTATTTCGGGAGATAAGTCACCCAGCGACAAATCGCTTCTTCTTTAAGTGACTAATCTCCCCGAACTGCCTTTCCGCAGGCTAGAATGTAGATCGCCATTGGGATGGCACTGAATTAGGCGAAGAAGCGATTTTCGCTGGGCGGCTAATCTCCCGAAATAGCAGCATGTGTCTCTGCCCTAAAAGGGTTCTTAGTTGCGCATACACCATAGGGAGACTGACTGGTTATACAGGGCTAGTAATTCCCTGCTCCAGTGCAAGACAAATTACTTTCTAATTGCATAATAATCCAAGATATTACCGGCCCCTCCTTTTAACATTCTTGTACTCAGAAGGACAGACTGAGGTGAGGTCCTTTCTTCTGAAATTAATGAGCAAAGTATGAATAAAATATATTCTCTCTGGGTGCTTGCTTGTATGAATCGGCTAACTAAATCATACTGTCCACGGATAGACTGTGTTATTCTATCTGTAATAAGAATTTCTTTTTATCTTAATGCGTACAGAAAGGCCAAAGAATCTCATCTACCAGCGACACGGTCCTTGTGAGTTGGTTTTAGAAGCAAGGAATCTGAAATTCCCAGTAGACTGCTATCAGCTCTACAGCAGGAAAATGGCACGGCTATGGGCCCAAACGAGGCTCCGAAGCAAACCATGCTGCAATACTCCCCTTGTTGCCCCCAACCAAGCAATTATTAATAATATCTCTAATATGGTTATCTTTTCTCTCTATTTTCACTATATGAGGTTATTCAATATAGAATTTGACACACCCTTCAGTACAAGCTTTAATTTTAAAGTTCAATTTATATGCAGACATTTGACAGCGTTCTCCATAGACTAATTGCCTAGAATTGTCTCCAAGAAAAATCAACAACAAAACACCCTGTTAGCTTGTCACTTGTTATTGATGCAGGTAGGCAGGTAAACGACCAGCAGACCCTAGAGCCCTAGAGCAACATTGATGAAATCATGGTTTTGCATAAGGCACCAAGTAGCACCCATTCAAATGATCGGTTAGTGGCCAATCATGGGGGATCTATCGCGAAAATAAAATTCTCCTAATGGGTAGTTGAGGTGGAAATAATAATATCTTCAAAAATATTTCTTTAGCAGAAATGCTTACTTCTGTGGAAGCTAAAGTACCCTAGCAACCATGCATGGATTTGAATAAGAGACTGGAATATGAATGGGAGAGGCCTGAATAGAAAGATGAGAAATAACAAGTAGCGATAACAATACATGTATAGTCTTACAGAGCATTTGTTTTTAGATGGGGTCAGTGATCCCTATTTGAAAGATGGAAAGTAGGTCTTTCCAGCTGACACGAGGTCACCCATTCCGATTAGAAGAAAGGAGGTTCCAGCTAAATATTGGGAAGGGGTTTGTTACAGTGAGAGCTGTGAAGATGTGGAATTGTCTCCCTGAATCAGTGGAACAGGCTGATACATTAGATAGCTTTAAAGGAGAAGGAAACCCAGTGGGCGCAAAAAACCCTCCCCCCCTCCCCTGTGTTGCTTCCCCTCCCTCCTCCCCCCTGGCCTACCTGTCCCGCTGGGCAAATGCCCCTAACTTGTTACTTACCCTTCTGCGCAGGTCCAGTCCACGGAGTTCACAGATGCCATCTTCTTCCACGCGATCTTCTTCCTGCTTTGACCGGCGTTATGGCGCATGCACAGTAGGAGCAGTTCACCGGTACGGATCTACTGCGCATGCGCCAAAAAGTCACGAAGTTTTCGTGACTTTTGGCGCATGCGCAGTAGATCCGTACCGGCGAAATGCTACTATTGCGCATGCGCCGGTCAAAGCAGGAAGAAGATCGCTTGGAAGAAGATGGCGTCTGTGAACTCCGTAGACTGGACCTGCGCAGAAGGGTAAGTAACAAGTTAGGGGCATTTGCCCAGCAGGACAGGTAGGCCAGAGGGGAGGAGGGTGGGGAAGCAACACAGGGGAGGGTTTTTGCGACCACTGGGTTTCCTTCTCCTTTAAGAAGGGGTTGGATGGTGTTTAGCAAGTGAATGAATACAGGTTTATGGAAGATAGCTTATAGTACAAGTTGATCCAGGGACTGGTCCTATTGGCATTTAGGCTCTGCGTCCAACTGCATCAAATCAAGTCCTGTTACACTGACCGGCTACCATCGACTGCCACATACACTGCTCGGCCGAGGTTTAGCTGCCATAATTTGGCACAGCCAATAGAGAGAGAGAATTGGAATAAACAGTAACACAAGTCATATATATATATATATATATATATATATATATATATATATATATATATATATATATACACATGCAACCAACATGTTCTCTGAGATGGATTAGGGGAGGGGGGTCTATGTAGTGTAGGGGGGTAGGGGTATTTTAACTTTAGGGTTTAGTTCTTCTTTAATAAATAATTTCCTCTGTGTATTTATAATTTGCACTGAAGTTTATGGAAACACATGTCAAATACAAATATAAAGCTTAAATGCGCAGCCCAAGACACAACTTAGTCCCATGTGATATACTTTAATGGTTTCAAAAACAATGGCAAATACACTGATCATATTAGTGAAGGTAAATGTGTCTGAAGAGGCATTCTCATTGATGTATATTATATTTCCCCAATACCCCTGTGCATATACTGTATTATAGCCTAAGAGGTAAATTGTCATAAGGCATTGGCGTTGAAGGTGAGTGCTACCATGTGAAATCCTCATATCTCTTTAATTGTTTTTCCTGCTTCATTAAATCAATGCAGAAAATTAAAATTCTTGATGGTTTCAGGGTACAACCACACACGTTTGTTGAACAAACTTTGCAAAAACCATTGCTTCCAATTCAATATATACAGTATATTATAAGGATATAAGATAATAGCATGGTCGGACTGGGCCTAGACCCGCTCCTGCACTCCTCGATGCTGTGCCAGCATAACGTGCACACACCCGCGGGGGGGGGGGGTGACAGCGGCTGTACTTATATACTTATATTAACGTAGCTTTCCTTGAGGATATATTTGGCCAGTAATTCTACAAGAAAGCATACAGTATTGCATTATACACAATGTTGGTATTATTTGGAAGCGGAGCGCTCACACCAGAGGGAGTTTCTGTTCAGCTCTCAGGGCTCCCGTTCTGTCTTTGTCACTATTTGCTCTGCCACAGCAAGGTTTCCTACCGTCCCATTGTGCCAGCACCGGGCGTTCCCAGCTCATATCTCCTTGCTCAGGTAAGTGCTCTTAACAAAAGGGAAAATCTAATAGCCCCATGGCTCTGATGTCCCACTGGTGGCACCGGCTCAGGCGTAGGGGGGACCCTTCCTTTGTGCATGGCAGGATTCAGGGAGAAGTGGGGGAGGGAAAAGGTACAAGAGCTTTGGGGCAGAAGCTTGCATCAGGTCTTAGAGCTGGTAACTTTCCTGCAGCGCCGAGCCCTGTGAGCACTGACCAGAGGCAGTGGTTGAAGCAGGCATTCTTCTTACAAGGTGCTGCTTCTGCCCCAAACCCCACAGCGTGTTGAAAAGTTGATCGATCCCAGGGATCCAATATTGGCCTGTCGCTCGAAGCCTCTCCGCTAATCCAAGTGGGGAGCTTGCAGTGAGCTAAATGTGAGTATCCTACTACTGCTGCCAGGACTTCTGCTCCTTCTTTGTACTCGCACTCCCCCTCTCCGAACTGCTCCTCCAATAGTGTCCATATTACCCCATTGATCTCATGGCTTCTGGGTGCCCTGCTGATTGTAAAAAAAAAAAAAAAAAGAACTGTGCATAGCCAAGCAACCAATCAGGGGCGTAACTACCGGGGGAGCAGGGGGTGCAACTGGGCCAGGGCCCGCACCCCCGCAGGGCCCCCCCCGGCAGATCGCGCGTGCTGTATCTGCAGCCGCCTGGAGTTGGCTGCAGGTGCAGAGAAAAATCACACGGACGAGAGTGGGGGCGGGCCCGGCTGCATGGCCCGCACCAGGGCCCGTCCCCACCTAGTTCAATTACTGCAACCAGTAAAAAGCATGCTTTCACCTGTCAATGAAAACACGACCCGAACTAGAGCTCTGAGAGAATGCAGAGAGTCGGTCATGAGAAAAAAAAAAAGTATAACTAAACTAAACGTATCTCTTAATCAAACATATTTACAAAATTTACTATTTTCATGAGCTCTCTTATGTTAAAATTTTATTTTCGTGATAGTTCCCCTTTAAAGGACATGTAAACCCCCTCCCCAAAAATGTAAACAGTGAACAGCCTCTTTTAAAACTTTAGATAACTGCCACTCTGGTTGTTAAAAGGTTAACAGTAAGGCTGCAGCATCCCCTTAATCACTTAGAAATCCTTCTCCTCCTCAAACCCATAGTAGTTCTCAGTCCAGGGTCTTATGCAAGAGCCCAACAATTGCAACTTTGACAATAATGATTGTGGACAAGGACAAGAAGATCTGTGCAGCATTCTCACCAATATGCCATGCTTTCATTAACCCTCTCCTCCATTCTAAAGAGACACAACTCACAAATTTGACCACCCACCATTTCGCTCCAAGTATTCCAGTTATACCAAAACACCTCTGATCCATCTTAACCTTATCTACTTTCCATGGCACCACATTTTGGTCGGCAATGAGGGATTCCATCTCAAAACAGTTGACCAATAGGATGTATGACATCCAAGCAGTTATTTATGAATACAATGTACTATGGTGCAGTGCAATGGTGTAACTAGAAAGCAAAGAGGAGGAGGCAGGTTGTTGTACACATTGGTCCCTTCGAAGAGTTTGCTGCTGGGGGGTGGTGGTGCACACAACAGCTAAACCCTCTCTTCTCTCCCTGTCTGCCTGCTCATGCTTGTGTACATTGCTGTCCGATGAACACAAATTTAGCAATTTGAGATTTTAAGAAGTGGCAGGATTTCTGTGCATCAGACCCCTCAGTCTGGGGCTTCCTTGTCCCCTGGACCCCCGCTAGGGTTGCCACCTTTATGTCTGGCTGAGACCGGACGGGTCCGTGACGTCAGTGGGCGTGTCTGTGACATCAGTGGGCAGACCCATGACATCAATGGGCGTGGCTGTGGCATCAGTGGGCGGGCCAGTGATGTCAGTGGGCGGGGCTATGACGCACTATCAACGATTGGCCGATCACCGTGTCAATCATGGGAATCCCCCCTGGTTTTCCTTATTTGGAAAACCGGGCAGGAAGTATAGACCCGGGCAGCCCCTCAAAATACCGGGCTGTCCAAGTCAAAACCGGACATGTGGCAACCCTAACCCCCGCTGGGGCCTGCTTCCTCTATCGTTACGAGCTGGATGAAGTATTTCTTCTCATAATTCCAGTGTAATTGTGGCCAGGGCCTCTCCTACCATGAGGCAAGGTGAGAAGGTTACAAGGGGGGCAAAAAGGCGCTTCTAGTAACTTTGAGAGACGAATTTCAAACTTTTAACTTGGAAATTTGGTTCCGCTAGTACAGAGAGAGCAATTGCGCTCATTTCACTAGCAATACGGCTCACTCCGACTCTGATGTTTTAATCGCGGAGTAGTAGAAGTGGCAGCATCGGGTTGTCTCAGGCAGAAGCAGCCCCAGGATCTTCCCTGATTGTGGCCATGCTCCTAGATCCTTCCATCACAATTGCACCCTGATGCATCAAAAATGGGCATAATTTTGCTTGCGTTTTTGCCTCAAATCAGGTGAAGGTTACATCTAGCATTTTCAGAGTGGGCGTTGGACTGTTGGGATGCAAGGCAGCTGTGCATTTAACAGTCCCATACTGCCTACTATGAATACTCCCTATGGATACAATGCTCTGTTCCCAGGATGGTGTTTTATATTCTGGAAGCACAAAGACTGCAAAAAATAATAGACTGTAAGCTCTTTGGGGCAAGGAATTCAGATAAGTAACTTTCTTTGTGTATATATTATAACTGTGGTGCTATATACATTTATAAGTACATACATACAGACCCACAGGGCAGGTTGGAAACTGTAAAAAATATATTCTAAATAATCTTATTTTATCTTTTTATGCATGTAGTTCCTGGAATTATTTTCCATTGCTCAAATAAAGCGTATAAGGCAAGTATAACCTGCTGTGATCAGTGATGAATACTAACAAGATTTCCATATTTATTGTGTGCGCATAGATGAAAAAGGGGGTGGGGGGGTCACAGCCATACCTAGGGGTGGCAATACTAAAAAAAGAACATAATTATAATCCTCGAGTTCTGGTTCATAATAAGACTAAAACTGAGCCAAGCTCTGACTGTAGGGTTTAAATGGCTTCCATGACTCACGCACAAAATACTGATGAATGAAAGCCATTTAAGCTCGGAGAATTCAGTCCCGTAACGTGCTGGCTCTATTACAGCGCTTATAGGTTACAACTGATACTCGTCTCTCCTTCTCTCTCTGTGGCGCAAATTCACTAAGCCGCGAAGCGCCAAACGCTAGCGTTAATTCGCTAGCGTTTGGCATTTTCGCTACTGCGCAAATTCACTAACGAACACTGGCGTATTTTCGCTAGTGTTACTTCGCACCCTAACACCAGGCAAATTTTCGCTAGCGACGAAACTACGCAAATTCACTAACTTGCGCAGTGTACTGAACGCTACCTTTTACGCTAGACTTCCTTCGCCTCCTCAGACCTGGCGAAGCGCAATAGAGTAGATGGGGATTGTTTCCAAAAAAGTCAAAATTTTTTCTAAGTCCCAAAAAACGCTGGCGTGTTTTCTACATGATGGGTGATAGGCTGAAAAAGATCGAAATTTTTTTTGGGGCTCCCCTCCTTCCCCCCTACATCTCCTGACTCATGGCAACTTACCTAGACAGTGGGCACATGTGTAGGGCAAAATAACATTTATATTTGCAGATTTGAAGGTTTTCTTGGCATTTGTAGTGCTGATACGTATTCCTCCATTGAAATTTGAATTTTGCGCCGTATGCAAATTAGCCTTCGCTATCGTAACTTCGCTTTACATAGTGAATCAACGCTAGCGCAACTTCGCAACCTTACGCTACCCCTGAGCGCAACTTCGGATTTTAGTGAATTTGCGGAGCGCTGGCGAAACTACGCCTGGCGAAGTGCGGCGAAGCTCGGCAAAGTTGCGCTTGACGCAACTTCGCATCTTAGTGAATTTGCCCCTGTATCTCTATATTTTCTGTTTTTGTTTAAATAGCCATGTAAAGATCACAATACATGGATCAGCAGGTCTGGTTCAGATCTTTGCTTGGTGGGACGGGGTTGGGCAAGGGTCTTCCAAAACATCTGTATACAGAATGTGATAAAACTCAAGGGCTTGTCCCTGCTATGGAATATTTCATTTATATCCGGCAGCACAATATTCATGAAGGATGGGCAGGGGGAATAGGTTAGGTTCACGGTCCTGCCATGCCTCAGGCAGCAGCGAGCGGCCAGTTACATGGGGCGGCCAAAAGACACCTCTTGTAAATTTAAAGGAATTGTAAGAGTAAACAGATAGGCTGTACAAAATAAAAAATGTTTACTTGCTGCTTTTCAGCTCTCTTGGTTTCCACTGATTATGTCCCAGGCAGTAACCTATCAGTGACTTGAGGGGGGCACGTGGGTCATAACTGTTGCTGAAGATCAATTGCAAACTCACTGAACAGATATGTCCCATGTGGCCCCCTTCAAGTAGCTGACTAACTCAGAGTTATAGAGCTGAAAAGCAGGAAGTAGTGTTCTGGCTATTATGTTAGACATCCAGTCACTCCAGCCTTTATACATTACATTTTTGACTTACTAACTATATTAGAAACATTTTTAATTTTACACATACTATGTATTTACCCAGTTTTTATATTTACTGTTCCTTTAAGAGCCAAATTCCCAGGTTTTAACATGGAAAGTCGGCTCTGCTAGTGCAGAGAGCGCCATTGCACACATTGCACTAGCGATGGGGCCCCCTTTTGACCCCTGGCCCTTATATAAACTATAGTAGTACTTATCTGTTATCTACTGTGTATCCTGTGCTTGAATGGCTGCCCCTATGGTTACACAGCAGCTTGTTTATATAAACTATAGTAGTACTTATCTGTTATCTACTGTGTATCCTGTGCTTGAATGGCTGCCCCCATGGCTACACAGCAGCTTGTTTATATAAACTATAGTAGTAATTATCTGTTATCTACTGTGTATCCTGTGCTTGAATGGCTGCCCCCATGGCTACAGAGCAGCTTGTTTATATAAACTATAGTAGTACTTATCTGTTATCTACTGTGTATCCTGTGCTTGAATGGCTGCCCCCATGGCTACAGAGCAGCTTGTTTATATAAACTATAGTAGTACTTATCTGTTATCTACTGTGTATCCTGTGCTTGAATGGCTGCCCCCATGGCTACACAGCAGCTTGTTTATATAAACTATAGTAGTAATTATCTGTTATCTACTGTGTATCCTGTGCTTGAATGGCTGTCCCCATGGCGACACAGCAGCTTGTTTTTATAAACTTTAGTAGAGTTTCTGAAGCAAATAAACCAGTTGTACCAGTGCAGAACAACTGTACCTTATATTGGCATTCCTTTAAGACACTTTTCGTTTTTGGTGTTTCTGTTCCTATAATATGCTTTTAGCTTCACATCCATTAAGTCAATGCAAAAAAAATAGAAATTGAAGGTATAGTGGCCTTTAACTGTGAAAACTGAAGAGCGAATACATACAGAAGAGGGCTGCAGCCATTGGATGGAGCTTGCTTTATTGATTGTGAGCTCTACAGATAGAATTACAATGACAACAATGCTTGAAAGGTTCTTAGTGCTCCATTTAATTTTTTTCAGCAGTGGGAATAATAATAAGTGGATGCATTAGATGTCTATACCCGGGGTGGGGTTGTTCTGCCCTCAACGCAGGGTGCTGTCTCCGCTGAGAGAAACACACAAGTTCAAGATGTATCTAGGGCTGTATACATGTGAGTGTGAGAGTCAGAACAAGCACCATTCCAAGTTGTATCAGAATAGCACACAACCACCAGATTCTAATTCCCCCAATACAGGTATATGTAACAATAATACAATAATATATATAATTCTATTTGTTTTATTGTTTTTATTCATGTACCAATGCCATATATGTATGGTCTGTACCCGCACCAGGAACTTCTACCCGCAACCCGCAGGTTACCGCAGATTTTTGCGGGTAACCCATGGGTACCCGACCTGCCAAGAGCCAACTAAGTTTTATAAACTTTGTATCTTTTTCTGGCTGTTCAGTGCATTTGAGTAACAATCCTGAATTTTATTTATCCTGCATATATATATTTATATTATTTATCCTGCACATTATTGGGCTTAATATATATGGAATGGAGACTCTTTTACAGTATCATGTGTTTGGGGGAATTTTATATGGAATTGCATTTATCCTACCAGGTGTTTTGTGTTCTATTATGCGTGGGAATGGCCCTAGAACTGGAATATGTATATAAAATTACTTTAAATCCTCTAAACACAGTATGCTCTACATAATCCAACACTATATATGAAACTGACTGTTTAAAATATCCGACGTCTAGAAGACAATTATCTAACCAACACAACCCCAATAATGGAACTCAAATACATCCAGGACTGGACCCAAGAGCTCCAACTGGACATGGAATAAGCTGACTGGATACAAGCAATAGATGATCAAACTACAGCTGTATTATCATCATTTATTTATATAGCGCTGTCAAGATACGCAGTGCTTTACTGCAGTTATAGCAAACAGGGAATAAATGGTGGATAACAGACAAGGATTACAGAATACAATAGGGTTTACAAACTAAAAGGTTAGGGTACAATTGAAGAAAGAAGAGAAATGCATTTTAAAACTACAAGTCAGAAGCTTTATTTAATGAATATAAACGCTATAATAAATGTTGTAAACAGCAATCCGGAAGACAAAGGAAGTAAATGAAGATTGCATTGCGGCTGAGGCTAAGACTAACCCCAGAAAGTTTTTTTAAGTATTGTGAATGTTTCTTGTTTAAATAATGGTACCAGTATGGTTGTAAAAGATACAGAAAAGGCAAATGTGCTAACTCAGTTCTTTTCTTTAGTATATACAATAGAGGAGTCTGAGTTCCTAGACTCACTTTATAGCTGCACTGGCTCAACTCAATCTAGGCTGACTCAGGATATGATTCATAAAGCTTTAATAAAAATTAATGTAAACAAGGCTCCAGGGCCTGATGGCATACACCCCCGGGTTCTAAGAGAGCTTAGTTCAGTTTTACTCCAGCCCCTATTTCTGATTTTCTCAGATTTTCTTTCATCTGGTATGGTGCCTATGGATTGGAGAAAAGATGATGTTATTCCAATATTTAAAAAGGGATTACGATCTCAGCCTTGAAATTATAGGCCAGAAAATTTGACATCTGTGGTGGGAAAATATTTGAAGGCTTGTTAAGGGATCACATTCAAAATGTTGTCCTAGTGAATGGCATTATGAGCAGCAATCAGCATGGCTTTATAAAGGATAGGTCATGTCAGACTAATTTGATTGCTTTTTATGATGAGGTTAGTGAGATGCTGGACAGAGGAGGAGCAGATGTGATCTATTTGAATTTTGTCAATGTGTTTGATACCGTGCCCCACAAACAACTGATTTCTAAACTAAGGTCTGTTGGGCTTAATGAAGTCGTTTGCACATGGATAGGAACTGACTACAGGATCAGGTACAGAGGGTGGTTGTTAATGGGACATTCTCTGCTTGGTTCTTAGTGGGGTCCCTCAGGGCTCAGTATTGGGTCCATTTTTATTTAACTTGTTCATTAATGACTTAGGGGGGGGGTATTGTAAGTAATGTATCAGTGTTTTCAGATGACACAAAACTATCCAGCCCAATTAATTCCATCCAGGATGTGGCACTTGCAACAGGATCTTGATAAACTGGCAATCTGGGCAGCTAAGTGGCAAATGAGATTCAATGTTGATAAATGTAAAGTCATGCACCTGGGATGTAAAAATATCCACTTATACCCTTAATGGGACTGCACTAGGCAAATCCATTATGGAAAAGGACCTTGGAGTCCTTGTAGATGATAAACTTGTCTGTAGCAAGCAATGCCAGTCAGCAGCATCAAGGGCAAATAAGGTCTTGAGCTGTATTAAAAGGGGCATAGAGTCACGGGAGGAGGGGGTCATTCTTCCACTGTAAAGAGCACTGGTAAGGCCCCATCTAGAATATGGGGTTGAACTTGATGGACTTTGTCTTTTTTCAACCCGATTTAACTATGTAACTATGTCATACAGTTTTGGTCTCCATCACTCAAACAGGACATTATTGAATTAGAGAGGGTACAGAGAAGGGCAACTAAGCTGGTAAAAGGTATTGAAAATCTTAGCTATGAGGAAAGACTGGCCAAATTGGGATTGTTCACACTGGAGAAGAGGCACTTGATATGACACCTATGTGATAAAGGGGATCATATATTAATCTCTCTAATGCTTTATTTACCAGTAGGTCTTTCCAGCTGACACAAGGTCACCCATTCCGATTAGAAGAAAGGAGGTTCTGGCTAAATATTCAGAAGGGTTTTTTTAAGTGAGAGCTGTGAGGATGATGACGATGAATCAGTGGTACAGGCTGATACATTAGAAAGATTTAAGAAGGGGTTGGATGGTGTTTAGCAAGTGAATGAATAAAGGGTTATGGGAGATAGCTCATAGTACAAGTTGATCCAGGGACTGGTCCGAATGCCATTTTGGAGTCAGGAAGGAATTTTTCCCTCTCAGGCGAATTGGAGAGGCTTCAAATCAGGTTTCTTGCCTTCCTCTAGAATAGCTCAACTGGCAGTTAGGCAGGCTAAAATAGAGTTAAAAGGTTGAACTTGATGGACATGTCTTTTTTCAACCTAACTTACTATGATACTATGTAGAAGAAGGCAAATAATTAAAAAAAAAACTATAGAAAATAAATAATGATGACCAAATGAAAAATTGCTTAGAATTGGCCATTCTATAACATACTAAAAGTTAATTTAAAGGTGAAGCACCCCTGTAATGTAGCCAATGGAGGTCCATAGTGACTTGTAGTATCCTTATACTTTACTAATTTGGCAAGTCACCAACGGAGCGGTATAAACCAATTGTTGGTCTGGGGACAAATGTGCATTTCAGCACGATCTGGTCCAGAGCATAAGTGCCCAAAAATGGGCTTTTCCTACTTTTATCCATTATATCCTGGGTAAGAATATCTCACCATTTCCCAAAACCATTTAACCCCACTGTAATTCAGTTTCAGAACCCACCATTCTTAGCTAACCCAGGATCCAGGAGAGGTTTTAAAATTACTTATCCATAAAATCTCAAGTAAGCAGATGCTGAGCAACATCAGGCAAGCGGATCAGAGATTTCCAGCTTTTCAGGTGTTCCCAAGACTCTGCCGTATCACAGACATGACCTGTAGGGACGGATGTAAAGTCTCCTGCCATGGGTTGGCATTTAGATTACTGACTCTACAGTACCTCCTCTATAGAGCTGTGTAGCACACGGGCAGAATTAATCAATTAATTAATGACGGGGCACTGAGGCAAGGCTTAAGAGGAAGAATTATAAGCACAATAAAGAGTGCGGCGTTTGCACTTAGATGTCAGGGACTGAGAACATCTGATAATGGAATAAATAAGGAGAGAAATACAAAATGGAAGTGAAATGTGGCTCAGCATTTTGTGATATGCCCACGTAGATGCTCTGCAGCATTTGTCATTAATCGGCACAATGCTCTGCAGCAATGCTCTGTTCAGATATCATATGGATGATGGCATATAATACATTGACATCACAATGGGCTGATCTGCTATGAGATCCAGATATTTAGAATTATGTTTAAGATGCTGAAGGAAATATTTTGGAGAATTTGTTGAACATCTGACTCATGATCTGAACATCAACAGTATTTAGTGGTAAGCTATCCCACTGCCACAGTCCATTCCCAGAGACTATTATCCCACTGTTACTATAGACACCATCTCTCCCTACTATACCTGCTATCCCACAGTCACACTCCCTTCCCAGAGACTATTATCCCACTGTTACTATAGGCACCAGCTCTCTCTACTATACCTGCTATCCCACAGTCACACTCCCTTCCCAGAGACTATTATCCACTGTTACTATAGGCACCATCTCTCCCTACTATACCTGCTATCCCACAGTCACACTCCCTTCCCAGAGACTATTATCCCACTGTTACTATAGGCACCATCTCTCCCTACTATACCTGCTATCCCACAGTCACACTCCCTTCCTAGAGACTATTATCCACTGTTACTATAGACGCCATCTCTCCCTACTATACCTGCTATCCCACAGTCAGACTCCCTTCCCAGAAACTATTATCCTACTGTTACTATAGACACCATCTCTCCCTACTATACCTGCTATCCCACAGTCACACTCCCTTCCCAGAGACTATTATCCCACTGTTACTATAGGCACCATCTCTCCCTACTATATATGCTATCCCACAGTCACATTCCCTTCCCAGAGACTATTATCCACTGTTACTATAGGCACCATCTCTCCCTACTATACCTGCTATCCCACAGTCACACTCCCTTCCCAGAGACTATTATCCACGGTTACTATAGACACCATCTCTCCCTACTATACCTGCTATCCCACAGTCACACTCCCTTCCCAGAGACTATTATCCACTGTTACTATAGACACCATCTCTCCCTACTATACCTGCTATCCCACAGTCACACTCCCTTCACAGAGACTATTATCCACTGTTACTATAGACACCATCTCTCTCTACTATACCTGCTATCCCACAGTCACACTCCCTTCACAGAGACTATTATCCACTGTTACTATAGGCACCATCTCTCCCTACTATACCTGCTATCCCACAGTCACACTCCCTTCCCAGAGACTATTATCCCCACTGTTACTATAGGCACCATCTCTCCCTACTATACCTGCTATCCCACAGTCACACTCCCTTCCCAGAGACTATTATCTACCATATGGGTAAGCTGCCTCAGGGCAGCAGTGAGGGCAACATGGTCCCTGTATATATGGGCCTAGCTCTGACCTCCCTAAATACAACACTCAACCTGTGATTCTTAACCAATGCTATGACTCTGGAATAGCCTTTTATTCCCCAGTATTTCGGGATGGCCAACCTAAAAGTGTTTGTGTTGTGACAATCCCCAAATCCCCACTATCCTTTCTGTAATTCTCAGCCAAATTTACAGAGAAAAAATATTCCACAATCCTACCAAGATTCAACATTTTTTTGAAATCCAGCCAATTGTTCTGCTGCAGGTTTTATTGTAAGCATTTTTTCATAATCCCTTGGCGATCCCTTGTATTTTGTGCTGATTAGCCTCATTTTAAAGGGGGTTTTATGGTGCACAGTCTGTGAGACTAATGTACTCTGGAAAGTGAGATGATTCTTTGCCCCCCCATACGTAGATCCCCAGAAGAGTCGGTATTTGAAGAGTGGGGATAGAAGATACAGACGTGTAAGATGCCGACAACAGTAACAGAAATGGAGATTACAGACTACACAGTAGGACAAGATACAATCGCAACACCCACACCCATAATAGAAATATAATGTAGTATTTCACTACACTGGTAAAACTGATGTTTTTGCTTCAGAAACTCTACTATAGTTTATATAAGCCCCCATGGCTACACAGCAGCTTGTTTATATAAACTATAGTAGTACTTATATGTTATCTACTGTGTGTCCTGTGCTTGAATGGCTGCCCCCATGGCTACACAGCAGCTTGTTTATATAAACTATAGTAGTACTTATATGGTATCTACTGTGTGTCCTGTGCTTGAATGGCTTCCCCCATGGCTACACAGCAGCTTGTTTATCTAAACTATAGTAGTACTTATCTGTTATCTACTGTGTATCCTGTGCTTGAATGGCTGCCCCCATGGCTACACAGCAGCTTGTTTATATGAACTATAGTAGTACTTATCTGTTATCTACTGTGTATCCTGTGCTTGAATGGCTGCCCCCATGGCTACACAGCAGCTTGTTTATCTAAACTATAGTAGTACTTATCTGTTATCTACTGTGAATCCTGTGCATGAATGGCTGCCCCCATGGCTACACAGCAGCTTGTTTATATAAACTATAGTAGTGCTTATCTGTTGTCTACTGTGTATCCTGTGCTTGAATGGCTCCCCCATGGCTACACAGCAGCTTGTTTATATAAACTATAGTAGTACTTATCTGTTATCTACTGTGTGTCCTGTGCTTGAATGGCTGCCCCCATGGCTACACAGCAGCTTGTTTATATAAACTATAGTAGTACTTATCTGTTATCTACTGTGTGTCCTGTGCTTGAATGGCTGACCCCATTGATACACAGCAGCTATTTTATATAAATTATAATTGGGTTTCTGAAGCAAACACTCCAGTTTCACCAGTGCAGGGCAACAGTGATCAGCGAATTTGTCCCGTTCCTGTGGAATTCATGAAAAGGGCGAAAAATTAGCGAAAAACTAATTTTGACGCCAGCGTCAATTTGCAGGCATTGTCATTTATTTAAAACACTTCAATTTTTTGGTGTTCGCGTTCCTTTTAAAACTGGATTTTGGATACATGATCTGAATTTTCTATCATAATGACCCCTAGAATCACAGCCATAAAGCATGGCAGAACTGCTGCGTTGTGAGAGGGCTGAACTATTTCAGTACAGTTTCAGATTCCAGATACAAGTATTTTTTACTGAACAGATAAATGTTTTGTTTTTATTCAGGCACTTTAATCTCGATTGTGCCCCTTTCAGCTCAATGTAATGATCAGAAGACTTTTGTGATGGTGACAGATTTGGTGTTTGTTCTATAATCAGCCTGATCTACATTTACTTAGCCCATGGTCATAGAGCCTTCTCCAATGATTGGCATAATGTATTCCCGCATTATATACATTGCTATTCTCAAACCGCTCTGCACCAACCCATGCAGTTCACAGGCACAAAGCCATAGGCCTGCGAGTGTGGTATAATATCAATACAAGTGTCTCCCTCTGTATTTTTGCTACTAAATATGTATTTCACAATTTCCTGATATCCTTCTCCAGTGGTGCTTGAAATGGTATATGAAGAAATTTGACATATTTCCCCATGGAAAACTAATTGCTCTACTTAATACTGCCATGCTCTGAAATACACAATATTCCCATCTTCACCCTCAAACAATAAGAGCGCCCATAAAATTTAATCAAAGAAATACATCTTATTCCCTCCCTGATATAACCAGAGAGAGCCGAGCGCTGCTTGCGAGGAAGGCAACCAGCCATATTAACAGCTCTCGTTGCACAAGGGATAGGGCCTTCGCTTAGGAAGACACAAGGCACCCACAGGAATTTATTTAGTCTTGTATATTTGTGGCACCCTTGTAGAGGGCATCACAGGATTATTGGCTGTTCTCAAGAAGACGGGTTGCAGAACAGGATTCTGGAAGACCAGTTCCTTGGTGTAAAGCATTATGGAAGTTTTAACCCATTACTAGTTTCCATTTATTTATGCTCCAGAACTGACAGCTCAGGGGCCCCAACACTTAGGCCCCCATCCCATTCATGAGCTGCCAAGCAAACTGCTGCCCCCTTAGTTAAGTAGCAAACGTATGACCACCACAGAGGGCAGAGTATGGTTGATAAAAAGGGATACTGTCATGGGGAAACATGTTTTTTTTTCAAAATGCCTCAGTTAATAATGCTGCTCTAGCAGAATTCTGCACTGAAATCCGTTTAAGAGTGAAAACTGATTTTTTTATATTTAATTTTGAAATCTGACATGGTGCTAGACATATTGACAGTTTCCCAGGTGCCCCCCAGTCATGTGACTTGTGCACTGATAAACTTCAGTCACTCTTTACTGCTGTACTGCAAGTTGGAGTGATATCACCCCCCCCCAGCAGCCAAACAAAAGAACAATGGTAAGTTACCAGATAACAGCTCCCTAACACAAGATAACAGCTGCCTGGTAGATCTAAGAACAGTACTCAATAGTAAAATCCAGGTCCCACTGTGACACATTCAGTTACATTGAGATGGACCTATATTACAACTAAAAAATACACTTTTTGGATTAGGAATGAAATTTTATATTGTAGAGTGAATTATATGCAGTGTAAACAGTGTAATTCAGAAATAAAAACTACATCATAAAAATCATGACGAATCCTTTTAAGTAGGTAATAGCCATGAGAGATGTTTGGCCTGTGACCCACCTCTGGAGGTAAAATGTTAGCTTGCACATCCATCATGCACATTTGTCTGCAGCAAGGAGAAGGAAAGGTAAAATCACAAGGGGTTCCAAGTTATTGGACACCCTTCCATGATTGTAGTCGCTTACACACTACCCTGGGCTGCCACTTCCTTGAAGAATTCACCAGCATGGAGTTCTGCTTTCTGAAAGCCATGCTGCCATTTTTTTCTGGTCCTCCAGTTATCCCCATAGGGATTGGACATGCACATGTATTGAGGTCTCTGGAAAGTGCAGTGACACGAAACGCGTCAGACCTCATGGCGCTGGGTTTGCAGTGTATCAAGATGTTTTACTTACAATTTGAGAACAAGTGATTCCTTTGAAGTGGACTCCAAGAGTGCGGCGTCTAAACGATTGGTGTGTGCATGAAAACGTTCTCCTTAGTGACGGACTAAGGGCACTGGGTCATAGCGAAGTCCGGGTAAGATTTTCTACGAGATACATATATATCCTGTGTGTTTTGGGAGTTTGAACTGCTCCAGTATATTAGCGATAGGTCCGGGGCTGGATGAACCCGAGTCATAAAGTTAGAACGGTGAGCGCAAGCATGAAATTGCATATTAATTGACAAAGTATTGGAACAAGTACTACGGACTCGAGATTAAGAATAGGAACCCCTGGTGTAACGCTGGATGCGTGTATATATACATGTACTAAGAATTAGTGCAGGGGACACCTAGGAAAACTAAAAAAGACAGTGGTGCAGCACTTAGCAAACAGTACCCCTGGCTGGTCTGATCCTGAAGAAGAGTAGCAGGGTAACAGGTTAGTGACTGGTTCATTGGGGGTACGAACAACTCTCCTTTGAGATAGCACAGTATAAGGGGTAGTGTTTAAAAAAAACTCTGACAGCTCCGAGACAAGCTGATCTACATGACAGATAGCAAGAATATCATTAGTATTTATTTAAGGATAATTGGAGCTGGTGTTGAACTTCTTGCCTACGGCTAATTGGAATTACAGCTCAAAACTGAAAATGAAGCCAATAGCTGAAACAGAACAAACAACTCTGTGTAACGTTAGGTTTGTATTTTATAGGAAAGCAAGAAACACGTTTCTAATTACAAACCTCCTGGAAAGCTCTTCTAAAGCTTCCCAGATTTTGCTTAATAGCATTTTTGGTTGCAGGGTCAAAAAAGAGCCACACTCTTTTCCAGCCCCAGCCCCAAATCTGCTTCAGACACACACACCATACTCCCTGATCTGTCTTTTATTTACTAGGCTGTTATTGTGTCTGATAAAGGGTAAGTCCCAGAAAAAAGAGTGAGTGTAACTATACACCTAGAACATGAACCCAATAAATAGTATTTCTATTGAAAATGTCATTCCTATTCTTTAAAGGACACAGAAACCTCTCAAACTGGCCACTGTAATTTTGAACTATTTTAAAAAAATTTAATAAAACCTCCTTCTTTCTATGCTGTGCACCCTGAGAATTTTGCTCATTCATCCTCCAGGCCAGCATTTAATCTGTACATTCAAACTAGATAAAAGGGCACATGCCCATCTCGGGGGCAGAGCAAGAGTATCAGTAAATCAACACCATGTTGAGTATTAGGAGTTGGTTTAGGATAGAGAGCGGGAAGGACCAGGGAGCAGTTGGGCCCCCCCTCCACAACCCACTCGCAGGGAGAAATGAGTCTATGGTTCTGCCCTGAACATTTAGGGTCACATCTAATAAATGCATGTTGCAGGGCTGTAATGATTCCATTTATATTAAAGGGGTCATTTACCTTTAATATAGTTTGTTATAGAATGGCTAATTCTAAGCAACTTTTCAATTGTCCTTTCTTTTTTATAGTTTTTGTATTATTTGCCTTCTTCTGATGACATCTAATAAAGAACTGCTCTGTACTTCTACAAATGTATTGCTATTGCTACTTTTTATTACTCGTCTTTCTATTCAGGCCCTTTCCTATTCATTTTCCAATCACTTATTCAAATCAAGGCATGGGTGCTAGGTAGGGATGCACCGAATCCAGGATTCGGTTCGGGATTCGGCTAGGATTCGGCCTTTTTCTGCAGGATTCGGATTCGGCCGAACCGAATCCGAATCCTAATTTGCATATGCAAATAAGGGGCGGGGGAAATTTGCGTGACTTTTTGTCAGAAAACAAGGAAGTAAAAAATGTTTTCCCCTTCGGATTCGGTTCGGTATTCGGCCGAATCCAAAAAAGTGGATTCGGTGCATCCCTAGTGCTAGGGTAATTTAGACCCTAGCAACCTGATTGCTGAAATTGCAAACTGGAGAAAAAGCTTTCAAACCAATTGCAAGTTATATCACTCTCTACATCAGTGTTCCCCAACCAGTAGCTCGCAAGCAACATGTTGCTCTCCCAGTGGCCTCAAAGTAAGTGCTTATTTTTGAATTCCAGTAAGGAGGTAAGTTTTGGTTGTATAAAAACCATGTGTACTGCCAAACAGAGCCTCAATGTAGGCAACCAGTCCATATAGGGGCTACCAAACAGCCAATCACTGCTCTTATTTGACATTCCCATGAAGTTTTTTATGTTTGTGTTGCTCTCCAACTCTTTTTTTACATTTAAATGTGGCTCACGAGTAAAAAAGGTTGGGGGGACCCTGCTCTACATCATACTAAAACTTAACGTAGAGGTGAACATCCCCTTTAACCTTCTTCTTATTCACAGCATTTTATCCTTTTTTAAAAATATTTGCCTTCTTCTTCTGTTTCAGGCCACCCGGTGCATCACAAGTCTGTACAACAAGCTCCTGCCTTCAAGGAAATGCTGCCTCTCAGGTTTATAGATAAGGAGTTCAACACATGTGGAGGAAAGGGATTTATCCCTGAAAAAGAAATTGATTAAGCACCATCTCTACATATCACAACTGCTGTGAAGAAGCCAGGATGCAAGAACAGATATCAAATGAAAGTAGTTTAAATTTCACTCTTATGCACCCACTGTGATGCCCTTTATATAATGGCTTTTCTTCCAACCAAAATACATGTAATTAGAAGCCCTTTCTATACACACGTAATATAAACTGCTAGTTTAAATTTACTGCACAAGTGTCATCCTCCCATTAACTGGCACTTATCGTACAGCTCTAGGTTGTAACCCGCTGGCACCTGCAAAAATGATTATGAACACCAATGTGCCCTCGCAGATAAATCTCTTACGCGCCAAATCTAATCAACGTAAAAGCATTACAAAGGGGATTACACAGATTCACAGTTAATCTGCCGGTCTCTGCTACATTATAGTCAGAACCAACAGTGCACTGAATAAAAAGAGACTAAAAGTCATTTAAAATGTGCAATGAATATATTGCAAAGTTGCTTAGAATTTTCATTAGATAATTTGGGGGGAGGTTATTCCTTTTAAATCATGATAGAAAAGGAGAAAAAGAGAGCTTGTCGCCAGCAATATCGCCCTGTCTGGGGGGAAACAGAAAATATCATCTATTTATTAAAATTGCCCAGTTTTATATAAAATTGCTCTCGCTCCATGAACAAATCAGAGCCTCTATTTTTCCAGGAAGCCTGGCACTTTATTATCATCGCCCGAGGCACAGGGAGAAAAAATGACTTGGCCTCTCGACGTGGAGATGATAAGTCAATTTGAATAATGGTCAAAGTGAGACAGATAGGGAGCTGAACAGTTTATGTATTGCACATAGACAAAACAGCCTCTCCATCTTGTGCCAAAGTGAGTGTTCCTACCATATCAGCATAACCCCCGCCCAACAGCGCAATAATCGTTTATAATATTCTGCACTGCTGCAGCCTGATGTTATCCCAGAATGCCGACGTTGGCTGCACTGCAGCACTGCAATAAATGACTGTTGCACGGTTATTTGCATCTGCACTGTAGTAAATAGTCATAGCTACAGCTCTATTGTAGCACTGATGTGCCCATAAGTACGGCAATTAGTTCTACGACTGTGATCACTTCTGGCAATGCAGTGCAACCTGCAACTCTAGGCACAGTCAGTAGCGGCTGTTGATGGAACCTTGGAACTGCGGACACATTCAGGCTGTCAGAATTACAGGTTTTCGTGGCGTCAGTGCAGCCATTATAGGGAAGCACCGAATCCCAATTTGGCATTCAACCCTAAGGGTTATTAATTAAAGTCGGATTTCTTCTGATGGACTTTTTTCATAGGGAAAAAAACCTTGAATTTTTCGAGATTTATTAAACCCCTCGATGGTGTCAGAATAAAAAAAGTACTCCAATTCATGTAGAAGTCAATGGCAGGTATCCCATTGACAATTTGAAGATATCCTCTGCTGGGTTCCGTTCAATGATCCGAAGATTCCGTAGTTTCAGACGTCAAACCCGAAAAAGTCTGAGGTCTTGGGCATCAAATCCGAAAAAGTTGCAGTTTTCACGCAAAATGTATTATTAAATAGGGAAGGAAAGTCCTTGCGGATTTGATCGGAGAGGTTTTCAGAAAATAGTGAGAAAATTCCAGATTTTGATAAATAACCCCCTAAATCTTTCAAGAAGGATACGGCCGAATCCGAAACCCTAATTTGCAGACGCACATCAGGGAATGGAAGGGAGAAAGAAAGTCTGCTTGCATCAGAGCACAAAAATGTTGATCCTCTCGATCACATGCTCTAAAGTCACATAATTTTAAGGTTTCTGATTTGGTTTAGCCAGGCTCTTGGATTCAGATGTATCCAAACCCTGGTGAAAAAGGATTCGGTGCATCCCTAATTAATTTGAACACAATTCATCAGAGCAGGCAGGATGGGCACACCAGGGTCTCCTTAAAGAGAATATAGGCATTTGGGACAAGGTGTATTCAAGCTTTAAACCAATTTTTTGGTTGTGAAGTTGATTCTCTAGTTTGGGTTCCCTGAGAAGAAGGTTAAAGGGGTTGTTAATCTTTACATTAACTTTTCATATGATGTAGAGGTAAAAGTATGTAGTCAAATAAATTCATGGAACAATAATTCCTCTTCTTGAGATTGAGTGGCCTTCAATTTTTAAGAAGCACTAAAATTTAAAATGTTGAAAAACAATTAAGAATCAGCATGGGTTGATAGTAATTGAGATATTGTTTGCAGAGTATCTTCTAGGGGAGTAGCAACCATTCCAAGAAAGGTGGATCCTTCATCAGGCTAAATAAATTGGTTACCAACCAAAAGCTCAGAGCATGAGTTTTCCTTCTATTTTATTCTACCCACTAGTTCGGTCTCCCATTTATGACAACTGTTATTACAAGAGGCAAAGACACCCTGAAGAGCAGTATTGGCAAATGCTTGAGGAAAGTGTTGTGCAGTGCTGTGGCATGTTGTGTAATTATACATTCCATTTCCAGATAGAGTGCTCCTCAAATTATTTCTGTTAAGCTTCAACGGCGGGAGATTGTAAGAAACAGCAGATGTAGAGTGTTGGGTCTGAACTGATTGAAGGGAGTATAGGCAAGTAAATGCAGACCTGTAGGCTAAGGTTATAATGAAGAAGCCAACAAGTGATTATCAGGTAGTCAGAACTCTCTAGTGTCTTCCGATGTTATAAATGGCTATGGTATAGAAAGACACTTTTTCCTGTACATTATACACCAAGTCTATGGCTTGCAAGGAAGGGGACAGTGCATGGAGGCTACTCAAGACAGGGAACATGTAGGCTATGCACATTCATCGATAAAATCACTTCATACATATGGTCCAACAATCCAGAATAATATATAGGCAACTTAGGATATAGGGAAACTCTACAAAAGGGCAGGGTTAGCCAGCGCATTGGCAGATGAAGAAGAGATGGACATTGCAACTTGTGTACGACCATATGTGTTGCATCTGTTCCTTCAACTCACAGTCTGATCGATCATTTGCCATATAAGTCATTTTAGCATTTTGTTCCATGGAAAACATTACTTAAATATTGATTTATGAGAAAATCTATATTGCTAGATTTAACAAACAACTATTTCGTATGTAACCTTAATATAATAAATATCTTAATAAAAAGCATTAAATAGGAGAGTGATTTAGAGAAGCTGTTTATTATTTGATAGCATTGACTGTATTAGATTAGTGGTGATCAAAACCACCTCCAAGGGTCTCCCTTCTTCACCAATTATCATTCCCAAACACAAACAAGTACATCTTCGGGTGTGCATGGAACTCCGACGTGATTCCTAATGTTGCCTATGGAAACCTCAGCAGTTGCCATGGTCCTCATTTCTATCTGTTAAGTCACACTTTAACACTCAACTTGTGGGGCATTGAGTTGGAGGGCCTAGCCTTAAGGACATCTATTTTCTATTTTAGATAGTCCTGGAAGCCCATCTTGGAGGATAAGAAGATAGTGATTTATAGTGAACACTTATTTGATGCACTATATGTTTATGGAAATATGCTTGAACAGGTAATAAAGCAATATTTTCAAATATCAAGATGGAGCCTGGAAAGTGAAACTTGAGCCAAATAAGTCTGAGATCCACCGATCTACATTGTGATCACCTCATAGTGTCATATCTTCCTCTACCCTCCAGATTAAAGCAATAAGGCAATCATTTTCAAACTGTAGCTCCCCAGCTTTTTGCAAACTACAATGCTAGAATCTAAACATCAACCAACAGGTAGAAGTTCCAGTTCAAGAACAGCTGGAAAGTCAAAGGATCACCACTCTTTACTTATATAGTGCTATACATATATACATATTGTATATGCCCTACTCCTGTTGTACAGCTCTACTGAGTTACAGATAAGGTTCATGCTTCCCATTCTCTATAGAAAGAGTCAACTCCTTCATGATCTCATTGGTTTGCAGCTGATGAAGCTTCTAAGATGGTTTTATACATATTAGAACAGCACCTACATAACTCACAAGTATTCAGACTGGCTATTCTTAAATAGCATAATAAAAAGGATCTCGTGATTAGGCCAGTTCAATACCCAGGTATGGTTTTCAGATCAAGAGAAGATATCTATGCAGGCCTAGCAAGGGCAAAGCTATAAATATTCCACGTGTACAATGGGTATGCTTAAGCAATAACTGGAACCATTTGAGCACAAATTATGTATTTACTCAGATTTCAATATTGGGACTTTACTGCCTGGAGATTATTTGATGAAGGAAGTTATCAAAAACTGCAGTGGAGCAGAACACTGGCAGGTGGACATTGCATGACTTCTTCTCCCATAATCCTCATTATGTAGCTGTGAGTTAAATAAGCCTCAGATATCACAAGCGACATTTAGGGGCCAATTCACTAAATTCGGGTGAAGGGTTAGAATAAAAAAAACTTCGAATTTCGAAGTTTTTTTTGGGTACTTCGACCATCGAATTGGTTAAATTCGTTCGAATTCGATCGAAGTCGAACGAAATCGAACGATTCAAAGTAAAAATCGTTCGACTATTCGACCATTCGATAGTCGAAGTACTTTCCCTTTAAAAAAAACTTCGACCCCCTACTTCGGCAGATAAAACCTACCGAAGTCAATGTTAGCCTATGGGGAAGGTCCCCATAGGCTTGCTAAGCTTTTTTTGATCGAAGGATTTTCCTTCGATCGTTTGATTAAAATCCTTCGAATCGTTCGATTCGAAGGATTTAATCGTTCGATCGAACGAAAAATCCTTTGATCGTTCGATCGAACGTTTAGCGCTAAATCCTTCGACTTCGATATTCGAAGTCGAAGGATTTCAATTCGAGGGTCGAATTTCGAAGTATTTTTAACTTCGAAATTCGACCCTTAGTGAATCTGCCCCTTAGATACCCTTGCTGATAGGGTCAGCATTTTATATGAACCCAGAAAAGGAGATACCTATGCTGGCACAATTTTATGGTGTCCCACTGTACAGGGTATGAAATGGGGGTTTTCACTTCAATACAGTCATGTTTAATTAACCAAACCTGCAAATTCTCCTAAGACATCCTCTGACTCCCTTTTTGGCTTCTTGTAGGGATTATAACCCAACAGGAGGGCTATGGAAGGTGACCAGGAAGTTGAGGATGACAGGGGATGCTTAGGCAAGACTGAAAACCACAGTTAATTACACTTTCATTTAACCATGCATTTACCATTTAAATATTTCCATTAGACAAATCCAAAGGCAAAATATAAAATAAAAGTACAAGGAGAACTCTCATGAGCTATTTGGTGAGGTTCACAAGTTGACCAGTCCTGATCAAAGGCTAAAAAGATCAAGGAATATAGGACATATTTCCAATACACTGGGTCTTTCATGCTAGTACAACGTGTCAGTAGGCACCCTCCCCACCCTCCATTGTACAATGTATCCCTCCCTTAGTTCCCTTCAAATTATTCACAGGTCGTTTTCCTCTTTCAGTGTGCAGAACGATTCTAGGAATAATGGCTGGGGAGAGCCAGGGAGAATAAGTGTTCCTGAAAATATTTCTCCTTAGAGATAGCAGCAAAGCAGACTGAAAAGAGAAGACAGGCAAGAGAAAAGCTCAGTTCTGATAAAAAAAAATATAGAAAGGGGGGTAGAGAAAAATATAGAGAGGGGGTAGAGAAATTGTGTTCTGGGCACAGAGCAACTGGCTTTGAAATAACTGAGGTTTCCATTTAGGCTTGCCACCCAACCATTATGGGCGCTTTAGTATAAACCCCAGCATCACCCTGTTAGCCTCAAAGTGTTAGTGGGAGTTGCAATTTACAGGGTTACAGGTTGAACATCCCTTTTTATGTCCAAACATGCCACCAACAATAATCAAGGGAATTCTCTATTATTCAGTTGAACTGGAGAAGCCATGCAGATGAGTGGTGAAACATTTTCAAGAAAACTCCATTTGCTTTATATTTATTTCTACAAAATATTGTATATCATGACCTGCATGAATAAAAATCTTCATGGCTACTGTATTTAGAGAGCCACCAACATGAATTGCACATGGTAGCTTGGACATTGGCAGTACCTGTAACTGTCAGACATGGCACCTGTGAGTGCCAGCAGTTGTTGTAATTAGACATTGTTGCAATGGGCCAGCGCCTTAGACTTGCACCCAAAAGAATTAAACATGACCCCTTGGGGTAGCACTCACAAGTTCCACCAAGTGGAATTCAACATGGTGCCTTGCAGCAGCACCTTCCACCAACTGGAATTGGATATAGAACTTTGGGAAAGTACCTATATGTGCCACTAGCTAGAATGACATGAGAACTTGGGACATTATTTGTGGGTTCCACCACCAGACATGATGCCCTTTAGCGTTGCCTGTAGATGTCACCGATTGGAACTCGACATGGTGGCCATGACCGTTGAGTTGCTTCAATTCATGTGGACAATTTCCAGCATTTTCCCCTGCCCATGAGTTCCATAATCCTTTGTAGGATATCTCCATGTAATTAGAGGCAGCCAATGAATATGTAGGTTTAACAGATGTTCCAGTAGATGGGAAAATTGGAGCCAGACGGTAGCGTGAAGTCCTGCTCAAAAGGTTTATTGTCCAGGTAATGCCCGGAACAGATTGGAGTCTGTGATAGCTCTCTCGCAGGCTTTATATCATGACAATTTGCATGACCCACAATCTTCCCATTGTACAGCTAGTGCTCATCCATGTGACAGAACGTCACATGTAACCTGTGCCACTTGGGATAGAGATACAGTTCAACAGCATTACAGCTGTGGCTCAATGTTTGAGCAGTTGCTAAACTAAACAGCCCATCATAATTATGTAGTTCAGTTTAGTGGCTTAAAAGTTTAAAGGAGAACACTTCCCAGGGAAAAACCTTGTGTGACATTAGCCTTAATGTATATCATGTGCTCCTACAAAGCCTGTTTTGGCTACATTCCTGTCCTTGGGCTACTCACAAACCTATAACTGAGCTAAAAATGACTCTATCACTCTCAGAAAAAGGAAACTCGTGAACTCTACTTCCAAACCCCTAGAACAATACCGCATTGGACTTATACAGGGCGCAGAACAAAAGGACATTGTTAGCACTTGATCAGCTCAGATAATCCGGCTAAATCTCAAGGACACAAGATCCATGTGTATTAGTCTGAGCCATCAATGCAAGAGTCGCGTGGAGATCAGCCTGCGGGGATCTCACAGAGAGAGTGAGGCCTTCTGAACTACTACTGAGTAACACGCACACTGACATCCACACTGACGTCCCAGCATTGGCAGGGATTACCCTTCAGGGGAGAAAATCAAATAACAGATTAGCACATTCTCAAATGAAAACTAATAATGTGTAATTTAGTTATTTTTAAGCAAGAAGCAGTTGTGTATTTTTAACAGGCTCCTGATGTAAGGCAACGGATGTAACGTAGACTCCTGATGCAAGGCAGCAGTCCCAAATATTTTTTTTGCACCATGGACCAGTTTCAAGCATTTCAGGCTTACAAAAAAAGCTGTCCAAACAGTATTTTGGTCCTTGTCATGATCAATAGAAGTGGGCTTCAAACAGCTGTTGTCATGGTGATGGTGTGTTGGGGAGCTGGGATTGTAGGTAATTGGGGCCTATTATAGACTCCATCCTGGACCAGAGGTGGCCAGGTTTAGCACAGCCCATGGTCTGGTGAATGGGTTCCCCTGTTGTAAGTTATGTGTACATTCTACAATGCCTGTGTATTAAGAGGAGGAGAGAGGTGGGTATCTTGAGCAAGATTGCCATCAGAGGGGTGCTGAAGTCAGGGCCCAATGACAAAGGGAGGCCTATGATGGCAAAGCATAAATTGCAGGTGCAAAAAGGGGTGGACCTTGCGATGGAGTGGGCCAGGTTTGGCGGATCATGGTGGAGGGTTTGGTATAACTGGAGAAAGAGTGGGGCTGACTGTGTGTGACAGTGCCTATTTTTTATTTAATAGAGGTCCTATTTTACTTGATGGCAGGTTCTACCACCTAGGGGGTCCATGTGACCAATTGGCTAATAATTGGGAGCTCCTGAGGAGAATGTCCTGATTTCTTAGTACTGCTCGGTCCCATGATTTATCATGGCGAACCTGGTCTCAGGTCTGGGTCTTAGGAGAAGGGGAGGAGGGGAGAGGTAACGGCCCTAATGTCTGTATATTGGTGGGGGAGGGGGAAAATAGGGTCCTGTATTAGGAGGGAAGGAGAGGTAGCTGCCCTGATATCTTCGTATTAGCAGGGCGGAGTGATAGGCATATAGTCCTGGTGTTTAGTATTAGGAGGAAGAGAGCGCTAGGTATTAGGAGGAGGTAAGAGGTAGGTGCCCTGAGATAAATGCATTAGGAGGAGGGGAGAAGGAGGTGTCTTGATGTATGAGTATTAGGAGGAGGCGAGGTCTGTGGCTGTGCACTGGCAAAACATGAGACTCCTGGGGGAAGATTACTAGGAGGCAGGAGGTGCAGGTTCTGATGGGCTGGCAGGAGTAGAAAGGTCTCCCCAGATTCCTGATAAAGGGCAACATAGGCTCCCCCTTCCTGCCACAGTTCAGATGTGAACAAGCACTAGAGAGAGAATAGGAAGAAAGATATTCCGATAATGATTTCATGCATAAAGCAGATTATTCAATTAATCTCATTACAAGTTCCAGGCATACAACCCGCACTGATCTTTTCCAGTCCACTTTCACAATTTAATTAATTACTTGCGTTGCTGAATAATATTTTATTTTTCCTCTACCCGTTCTGGGAGCCCAGGATTTGAAAAATTAACATATTTTTGCACAGTGGCTTAACCCAAACTCATTGTTGCCATAGAAACAGAGACAGAAAGGGGACTTTTAATGCGCGATACACACGGAGATCCCCCCAGGAAAGGAATCTATCACAAACAGAAAAGACTTGTTCTATCAGCCCTGACACAAGGACAGATTATGGAGCCGCCCGAAACACGTTGTGTGAGGAAAGACATAATAATTAGAGTTGAATAATGTCGGGGAGCAGGGCATTAAGTCTAAGAACTGAAGCAAATTAAATGGGCCATGTCACTGGAAAGTGCCCATAATTGAAATCAGACAATGTGTAGAAGTACAGAGCCCGATTACTACTCATTGTACCGATTCCTCCATTACAGATAACTGATTCTTTCTACACTTCCCAGAATGCTTCACTCTGATGTATAAAGCCCAATACAGAGGTAACTGGCTTGCAGTTAGTGTGGCAGTCACACTGCCCTCCCAGTTTCACACATTTTCCAGGTCTCCGTCTTTCAGCCACCTTATTGGTGGATAATCATGTTACTTGGCCAATGGCAGAAGGGGCCCTAAAGGTGGCCATCCACGTTTGTCGAGGTTGCCAAACAAGCGTATCTTAACCTGATATAGCCACAAAAAAAAATACCCCGTGTATGCATGAACCTGGTTCTGGTACAACCTGGACCAATGTGCTATTCATTGGCTAGGCCAAGGGGTGACCAGGGCCCCCCACAGGAGGGGGGGTAAGTTAAACTAACAGTATGAGGCACCTGATTACTGATGGAGGCCCTGTACTTAAAGGGCAAGGAAAGATAAAACTAAAGAAGTAGGCTAGAAATGGTGTACATTATGTTTTGGGCTTTTCTACCAGCCAAAGTGTCTCCAAAGATGCCCCAGTAGCTCCCCATCTTCTGCTGATTCACTGCACATGCTCTGTGCTGCTGTCACTTACTGAGCTTAGGGACCCACTCACAATATACAGTACACATAGAATAGAAATGTCACAATATAAGGCTAATTAGTAATTAATACAGATAATTACTACATGGCAGCTGAAACTTTAGGCTGGTGCAATCAGTTCAGTATATAAAATATGGCAGTTTTAGGCCCATTCAGTTTTAGGGTTTAGTTCTCCTTTAAGTACAATTCTGACTGACTGGTCGTGATATTTTTACATAGGGAACAATGGCCCGAATAAACCAGTAGCTATTTAACCGTATTCAACCTGACCCAGATTTGATCCAGTGGCAGCTCAAAGCTAATATTGTGCCTGGCCGAACCGAATCCTAACTTGCATATGCAAATTAGGGGCGGGACGGGAAATTGTGTAACTTTTTGTCACAAAACAAGGAAGTAAAAAATATTTTTCCTATTTTTTTCCTTCCCGTCCCTAATTTACAAATGCAAATTAGGATTAGGATTCAGTTCTGTATTTGGCTGAATGTTTCACAAAGGATTCGGGGATTCAGCTGAATCCTAAATACTGCTGCATCGCTAATACTAAGCACAATTCCTGGAGAACAACAGTCCTGGTCTTTTTAACATAGCCTATATCGAAAGATAATATAAAAACTGTATCAGCATAGGTATTGCTCTGTACTAAGCACATTTATGCAGAAACAGCCCAGTACTTTTGCTTAAAGCCTGTGCAGAGAAATTCTATACATCTATGTCAGGATTGACAGCATAAGTATTCCCCTGTGCTAAGCATATTTATGCAGGAACAGCCCCTCATCTGAGCATAAAGTGCTGTGATATTGAATGATTGAGGGGTAAAACCCCATATTTCTCCTGCCCCCTCAATGTTTTAGGAGCATTACAACTACTGTGTATTGTCATGAGCCATTTAATTAAAGTTCACCCCATATGAGAATATTAACTGCTAGAGATGTGACTCCTACACTGCATTTGGACATGTAAACTAGAGAAACAGGGACATTACTGCAGTAATTATTGCACTAGGAGCAATGATGGCTGCTAATAACCATATCAGTACATTGCATGGTCGGCATGTTAGTGGGCATTTATTGAGAGGAGCCGCCATTCAGTTTCATTTCAGCCCACACAGATGACTGCCAAGAGGAACAATCAGTTTGTCACTTAACTGGAAACAGTGACTAAACATGGATTATTTATTACCTACATAGAGAGAACATAATGGGAGGTGGGAGGTATACCTTTAAGTTAACTTTCAGGGGCAGATTTATCAAAGGTCGAAATTTAGAAGTTAAATATACTTCGAAATTCGACCATCAAATGGCTATACTTCGACTTCAAATATCGAATGTTGAAGGGTTTTTTTTTTTACCAGATTTGACCGTTTTGCGGTCGAAGTAAAATCGTTCGATCGAACGATTTGAACGATTTCAGCGATCGATTGAACGATTTTACTTCGACTATAAAAAAAATTAGAAAAATGCATTAGAAGGTCCCCATAGGCTAACATAGCACTTCGGCAGGTTTAATTTGGCGAACTATTGAAGTCAAAGTTTTTTGAGAGACAGTACTTTGATTATCGAATGGTCAAATATTCGAACGATTGTACTTCGATCAAAGTCGAAGTCAAAGCCGTAGTAGCCTATTCGATGGTTGAAGTACCCAAAAATTTACTTCGAAATTCTAACTTTTTGAACTTTGAAAATTCACTCTAATCCACTTCGACCCTTGATAAATCTGCCTCTTGGTATGCTATAGAATGACCAATTCTTAGCAACTTTTCATTTGATCTTCATTTTTTATTTTGTATAGTTTTTGAATTACTGTATTTGCCTTCTTCCTCTGACTGAAAAAAAACCTATTGTTACTTTTTATTACTAATCTTTCTATTCCTATTCATATTCCAGGCTCTCATTGAAACCACTGCTTGGTTTTCAGGGATGATTTAGACCTGGGATCCCCAACCTTTTGAACCCATGAGCAACATTCAGAAGTAAAAGGAGTTGGGGAGCAACACTAGCATGCATAAAGTTCCTGGGGCGCCAAAAAAGTGCTGTGATTGGCCATTTAGTAACCCCCTATGTGGATTGTCAACCTACATTGAGGTTCTGTTTGGCAGTGCACCTGGTTTTTATGCAGCCAAAATGTGCCTCCAAGCCTGATTTTCAAAAATAAGCATCTGCTTTGAGGCCACTGTGAGCAACATCCAAGGGGTTGGAGAGCAACATGTTGCTCACAAGCTACTGGTTGGGGATCACTGGTTTAAACCATAGCAACCAGATAGGTACTGAAATTTCAAACTGGAGAGTTGAACAAGAAGCAAAATTAATAAGAAACCACAAATAAAAACAGAAGACCAATTGCAGTTGTCTCAGAATATCGCTCTCTACAACAGTAACCAGTAGCTCGTAACATGTTGCCCACCAACCCCTTGTATGTTGCTCTCAGTGGCCTCAAAGCAGGTGCTTATTTTTAAATTTCAGGCTGGGAAGCAATTTTTAATTGCATAAAAACCAGGTATACTGCCAAGTAGAACGTTCTGTCGGCTGCTAGATCCCATAGGGGCTACAGAATAGCCAATCACAGCCCTTATTTGGCACCCTTGGGGACTTTTACATGTTTCTGTTGCTCCCCAACACTTTTTACATTTGAATGTGGCTCACAATTAAAAAAAAAGGTTGGGAATCACTGCTCTATAATATACCAAAAGCCCACATAAGCAGTCCTTGAGAGGGTTTGTGTGCAACCAATATTTGGCTGAAAAATCAGTGAGATTTGGGTTTAAAAAAAAACAAATTCAAAGTAAAATGCTGTAATATCCCTTCATCTCTTGCTGGGTTTGATACAGACCACATGTTTACAGCCGTCGCACAGTTCTCTGTTTACTGAGACTAATAACACATGGTGTTGGCTTGTTACCGTAAGTAAAAGTGCACTGCTGTCTCCCCCAGTCCCCTGAAACCAAAGCCATCAATTTCCAGCGCTGACCTTAACCAATGAAAAATCGCTTCATGCAAATGACTAATACAGACGAGTCTGCTTTATTTCTAATGACTCGCTAAAGATTTTTCTCTCCAACGATGCAACTCACTGCATAGGGAATAAACAGCAAATATAATGAGGCTGCCAGAGACAAACTGTTTTATGCCAGAAAAATAACCGTACTGAAAAAATGGTGCAAGTCTGAAAATATTCGAAATATCCCCAATTTCGATTATTAATAAAACATATATTATTGTGAAGAAACCACCCCCTGCCAGCTTACACCCATAAAAGCAAGGCTACCACTGCTAGGCTCTGATCTGGGCCCCTTAATGCTAAAGGGTATATAGTTGGCAAGGGCAAGGTTCTGTGATGGAAATAACAAAGAGTTGGTGGAACTGCCCAATGCCACTGGGATATCACCTGGTACACAGACAGACCATTATAATCCAACAACTAGGCCTATCGCAACCTTAAGGTTTTTAATTGTGGCGTACCTCTCAACATTTTGAAAATCGAAAGAGGTACAAAAAGATTTGCAGCGGTGACATTTTTGACCACGCCCATTAACTTAAATTGTTACAATTGTTTATTTGCTCATGTTAAATTGTTACAATTGTTTCTTTGCTTATCTTAAATTGTTAAAAAAGTATCTAAGTATCTTTTAAGTTGGAAACTTTGTATCTTTTTCTGGCTGTTAAGTGCAGGAAATCAAAGAGAAAGTCGGGACATTTCAGTAACAATCCGGGACTGTGTGTTGAGCTGTCAAAATCGGGACTGTCCCGTGAAAACCAGTTGGGAGGTATGTTGTGGTCACATGAGGTGGCATTTGTGTATTCCTCCATACAGGAACAACCATTAACTGACCCCATTCTTATTCATGGGGAAGGTACCCATGGGAGCGCACTGAAATGGCAATGACAGATAAAACACTGAATGTTGTAAGTTATTTGCATTTTAGCAGGTTACTGTCAGTACAGTCCCCAAAGAGAAGAAAGTGGTTTCTTTGTGCACTTCCGTGTGGTCAAACGCACATAAAAATCTACGACATGCCAACGCAATTAGAAACCTGAGAGTAATGTCAGTTCAAGGTCATTATACTCTACACTGTCATCCGTTAGCTGCTGTATACACTGGCATAACTAAAGAGGAATCAGACCCCGCAGTCATGGGTGGGCCCGGGAAAAGGGGGACCCGGACTGTATGGTCTATTTCCTCTATAGTGATGAAATCCCCCTCTCTGTCACTTTCTTTTTCTTTAAATTGACGCACTTGCGCCTCAGTGAGTACACGAGGGGGGGTAGGGGTGCGCATAGGAGTCAGAATATATATATAACCAAGAAGAGTTATATATATTATATATAAGGGTGCTCACCACTATTTTTTAAAACCATTAGGCGGGGGTGCAATGAGGCTATGACCACAAAATACATACAGACAAATACAAGAGTCCTCTGCACTCAACCCATTATCAATATGTTTAAGACATTGATGAAAATTGAGCATAGGACTGGCCAGATATGGGATGACTTTGACGTAGTTGGCCAGCTTAAATATATTGCAATATATGGACAAACAATCCCTGTGTTGTTTAAAGGGTAAGGCCTTTTTCAGTAGCAGTATGCACAAAATGTCTCTGTCTTAAATATATTGATAATGGGTTGAGTGCATTGTATTTGTATATATATATCTATATCTATATCTATATCTATATATATATATAGATAGATAGATAGATAGATAGATACCAATAGTTTCCAAACCAGCACTCCCTTTATGCCTCATAATTGGTTAATTGGTTTAAAAAAAACCTGGATTAAACAACATCTTTATACATCTTATATATATATATATATTTAAAACTATGATAATAAGCGATCTGTGCAGCCACAACTGTCACTTTGAACGCAGTGGCGTAACTATAGAGAAGACCCCACAGTCGGGGTGGGAAGTGGGCAGGTCCAGGTGGAAAGTGGGCGGGAGTATGGGGATTAGAGTGCACTGAAGATTTTTTTGCAAGGGGGCCCTCACACTCTAGTTATGCCACTGTTTGAACGTGTGTATTACATCATAGGCAACAATAGGTTTAATGCATTTTATCTGATGCCAACACATTTCTAAGACAAAAAAAATAGATGAAAAAAGATATATACTGGCTGTGGACATTTAGTCAAAGTCAAAGTAAACTTTATTGTCATCTCAGCAGTATACAAATATACAGTGAGACGAGACGACGTGGCTCCAGCAAGTACATATCACAAAAAGGCACTTAAAAATACACAATAAATATGTAAACATGAAATGTGCAATATATTGGCAGAAATTGGAAATATAGATGTGTAAACCTTTAGAATTGTGCAAATAAATTAACGGTTCACAAAGTTAAGTTCACAGTTGAGGTGTGTCTGGAATGTAGTGGGAGGGCAGGCAGTGAGTTAAGGAGTCTGATCGCTTGTGGAAAAAAGCTAATCATGATAAGCACTATACCCTTAAAGAAGTTCATTTTATCAATCCCTGGGTGCAATCCTTGTACAGGTATGGGATCCATTATCCGGAAAACTGTTATCCAGAAAGCTGGAAATTATGGAAAGGCTGTCTCCCATAGACTCTATTTTATCCTAATAATCCACATTTTTACAAATGATTTTCTTTTTCCTCTGCAATAATAAAACAGTAGTTTGTACTTGATCCCAACTAAAATAAAATTAATCCTTATTGGAAGCAAAACCAGCCTATTGGGTTTGTTTAATGTTTAAATGATTTTCTAGTAGACTTTAGGTATGAAGATGAAAATTACAGGAAAATACATTATCTGGAAACCCCCAGGCCCACAGCATTCTGGATAACAGGTTCCATACTTATATGTGTTTTGGACACTCAGGACGCCCTGGTATGATCTTACTAAACTCTTTATAGACATATTTTTACAGATTGCCTGTCACCAAAATGAAGCCATTAATAGCATCTGGGAAACAAGATAAACAAAGGCAGCAAGATGATGGGCCACCCACTCTATTGTTTTCACCCTAACTAACAGAAAATGATTAAATATTTGGGGTACTTGGTAGACCACTGGGGTGACTATTTATAAATCTAGAGCACAGTCACATGCTGAAGGCTGAAAATCCTGTCAGACACTTCTTGTGAGAATTCATGGCCGACAGGAAGTGTATCTCCCTCTTACTTCCTGTGTGATCCGATTGTGAATATGACAGAACATGGTATGCACTTCTGTAAAGTTGTCACTTCGCCAATTTATTTAAATTCCCAGCAACCATGGACAAGTAAAAATGGACAGTTCAGTTTTTCTAAGGCCTGTTCAGGTCTCAACTTTGTGTTTGGTTTTTCAGCCTTGTGAAACCTGAACAATAATCTGGGCAATAAATGAAAATCAATTAAATACTAAGATACTCACCTTGACATGGCTTCATGCTGGCCCAGCGTCCCAGGCAACCCAGCCAACCGTGACGCCCCCTCCACCACACATATAGGAATCGTGCGCATGCACACTGACTGCATGCATACAAAGCGCACGCGCACTGACCGCACACATAGGAAGCAAATGGGCACTGACCACACGCATAGGAAGCACACGTGCATGTGCACTGACCAGATGCGTCAACCTCTCCAGGTACACTCTCCCCTCATGTACGCTCGCATGCGCACAAACAGTGCATGGACTGAGCATCACTCACTCAGCCGGACTAGGGGTAGGTAGCAGTGAAAGGTACGTGCCTGGCGCCCCTCAAGCTTTGCACCCTAGGCACGTGCCTACTCTGCCTACCCCTAGTTCCGGCCCTGCATTGCTTAGTTATTATCAAGTCCAGTTAATTTCTTGTTATTACAGAAAAACATAAGCAAATCAATTAAAAATAAGAAATAGCTTTTCTAAATCAGTATTTCTGTATTTCAACGTTTTCTGGATAACTGATTTCTGTATAATAGATCCCATACATGTAGTTAGGATTGGTCTTACTCAATGGGCAGAATAGATAGAGGTAGGGTTTCCAGCCATGTGGGTTTCAACTGGACGTCTCCTTTCAAAACTTTATGTCCCATTGACATAAACTGGACAGAAATCCAGCCAGTTGCATATAAGTGATGTAATAACCCTGACCCAGCATCATAGCTCCACGACATCATTGTGCCTACCTCTGATGTCATCATGCCCACCCCAATGCTATATCTGTCCCATCCCCTTTGTTCGGGTTTAGCCACAGGCAAAATTGGCAACCCTAACTGTGCCTCTTTGGGACCACAGGGATCTCAAAACAAGAGTTCCCTGTCAATCTCAGGAGGTGTAAATCTGATAAATGCTACACAGCGGTATGGCTCTGAGGTGCTAATAACAACTGCTTGGGAACGGCGTTACAGCTTGTGCCTGAAAATCCTGTCAGCCATCGCTTGTCAGTTCATAAGATGACAGGATCACTACCTGTTTGATCCTATCATTCACGACACCAAAATTATATTATCACAAGTATAGTTGTAACCGCATCATTTTAAACCAGACCAAACACGTATTAAATCCTAATAAGCAATAGTTCAGGTTGCCCTAAAGCATGCATTTAGCGTATATCCAAAGACAAAGGTTTTGTAACGCTACACATTTATTGTTAGTGCTACTTTTTATTACTCACCTTTCCATTCAGGGCCCCTCCTATTAATATTTCAATGCATGACTGCTAGGGTATTGTAGACCCTAGCAACCAGGTTCCTGAAAATGCAAACTGGAGAGCTGCTGAATAAAAAGCTAAATAACTCAGAAAAATACAGATAATAAAACATGAAAACCAATTGCAAATTATCTCTGCATAGCACTCTCTACATCATACTAAATGGTCATTTGATAGTGAGCAACCTCTTTAAAATATCTATAAGAACCACATTCTGCAGCTGCTGTAAAATGAATTCATCACATCTAGAGTTGTATGCATATTTTATACATGTTTCAAGGTGGCAGAAATCCTTTGGAAACCATTCTCCTATACAGCCAACTTCTTATCAGTGTGCCTTCATTTGATGTGACAACTCTCCTCCCTAAAAAGGGGCAATAGGCAAGTATGATTTATGTATTTTACGCCTAGTAGATTTCATTTTCTCCATTTTTCCTGCAACTAAAAATTCTCTGGCAGTTCAAACTATGTTGGCTTAGGCAAGTGCAAGAAGGCGGAAGTGATTGAAAAAAATGCATGAATAAGCACTGATAATCTACTGCTACCGTCCACCAAGGGAAAAATATCAGACAGCAGTAAACTCAGATAAGCACCATGAAGGTCTATAATGTGTATTAGTTGATGGCCAAATTGCACAACTCTCTGATTAGTGATCAGTTTGCTTGGCCTTTGTGTTAAATACGTGGTTTATAAAACAGGCAAATAGAATGAACAGAATTATTGGAGGACCCCTTCCTTCAACAAACCTATAGGGGTTTTCAAACAGCCACACTGGGCACATGATTGGGAGAAGTCACAAAGCCACATTCACAAATTCACATTGATCAATCAGAATTTTGTTGCATTTTAATTTGGGCAGTTGACCTTTAACAGTTAATTGCTGATTGGTTTGCTAATCCGTGCGTAAAGTCACTTCAGTTTTGCAAACTTCCTTTAAAATTTGCCAGTGTACAGTGTATTTTAGGTCCAGGTGCTGCCCAACTGTTTCCATATAGAGGGACAATTATTCCCTATATATCCAGGGCAGGGCGTAACTACAAACCCTGCGGCTGTAGGTGGGCCCAATAGGTATAGGGGTCCCATGAGGCCCTAATTTGTAAGTTTTCAACCAACCACACTGGACACAAGAATGGGGGAAGTCACAAAGCCACATTCACAAGTTCACATTGATCAATCAGAAATTTTTATATTCAGCAGTTGAACTTTAAGGGACCTTACTCACAGGCGTTTGAAGCTGCGCTCTCCTGCGTTCCGTTTGTATGCATTCAGCCGCAGGAGAGCGCAGGAGTAGACACGCTGAATTATTTTCAATGGGGCTGTACTCACACAGGCGTATGCAAGCGGCGAACACAGGTTAGGGCGCAGCATGTAGCATTTTACCTGCGTTCGGCGCTTACATGCGTCTGTGTGAGTACAGCCCCATTGAATTCAGCGTGTCTACTCCTGTAAAGGAAGTTTGGAGTGGAGCGACTTTACATACTGATTAGCAAAGCAATCAGCAATTAGCTGTTAGGGCCCTTACTCACGGGCGTTTGAAGCTGCGCTCCCCGGTGTTCCGGTTTTATGCATTCAGCCGCAGGGGAGGGCAGCTTCAAACGCACGTGAGTAAAGGCCCTAACAGCTAATTGCTGATGCTAATCAGTATGTAGTCGCTCCACTCCAAACTTCCTTTTAAAGTCCAGGGCAGGGGCGTAACTACAGAGGAAGCAGACCCTGTGGCTGTAGGGGGGCCCAATAGGTAAAGGGGCCTCATGAGGCCCTAATTCATAAGCAACTTCAATAAATCTTTGTAATACAGGTCATACAGAAATTCAGAAATATAGAAATTTTGGGGGCCTGAAAAATAATTTACTGTCGGGCCCCAGTAATATGTAGTTATGCCACTGGTCCAGGGGTCTGTTTTTAATAAAATAAGGTCACCCAAAAAGGTCAGTGAAGCTCTCGAGTTGTCTGGGGGCCAAAAAAAGCTGTCAGGGGCCTTTAGTTGGACAGACTTGTTATAGGATAGAGGTACACAAAAAGATTTGTCACCTGCAAGAAATCGTGAGTAGTCTTAGCCTTAGTAGCCTTAATATGAAGAACCTACTATGAAAACCAAGGTGCCATGAAGGGATAGGACCTGTATGTTAAAGGATACACAAATGGGAGATGCAGCCATATATTCCATTCCTGAATCTGCACTGTGGCTTTCAGGTTGCCCCTCTCATCACCAGGACCGGATTTACATAATGAGCACCCCTAGGTTCACTGTCGTTTGTCACCCCTGTCCCCTTCCCTTCATTTCTGCACATGCACAATTTTTCATCATCAGATCTGGAGCACTGGGGATTGGTACATGTGAAATTTAAAAAGCTATTGTATCTCATGATCAGCCCCAGAGCTTCCTACCAAAGCGGTTATGGTTGGGCTCCTAAAATCCTGCCACCCTAGGCCCGGGCCTTGGTGGTCTTTCCAAAAATCCAGGCCTGCTCATCACTAGAACCTGCAATACATAATACACTGTTGCCAAACTGCAACTGACATCATTCCCTGATTGCCAAAGACAACATCTGGAGAACCGCATATTGACGATTCGTCTTAAATAAAAAATCTGAATAATGAACAAATGTTCTATTTACCGTATATACTCGAGTATAAGCCGTCCCGAGTATAAACCGAGGTACCTAATTTTACCTCCAAAAACTGGGAAAGCTTATTGACTCAAGTATAAGCCTGGGTGAGAAATGCAGCAGCTTCTGGTAAGTTTCAATCAAAAAATTGAGAGTTTGTGCTCCCATTGGAGGTGCCGGTGTCTCGTTTTTGGATGCCGGCGACCATTCTTGGACACCGGTGAATATGACCATATAAAAACACGAGTCATGTGACAGAAATGACATCAGGACTCACCGTTTATAACTGATGACATCAGAACTCACCATTTATGTGGATATAATTTACAAGATATTCATGGATTTTGTGTAATATATATATATATATACTAAACAAGTTAGCCCCAGCACTCTCAATATATAAACCCCTGAAAAAATATTCCTGCACAACTGAACTGTAACTTTCTTACAAAAAGACACTTTTAGTTACTGTACAAAGTTTGTACAAAGCATGCATAAGCTAACGCACCCCGTCAAGACAGTGTCCATGCGTCAGTCCTATCCTAAGTGAAAAAAAGAGTGTTACCTTTGGGGGGAGACAGACCATACCTGGTTTTCTCTTTATTAAGCATGATCTCTTCCAGACACCATTAGGCAGGGTTTGGGAGCGTGAGCATTTAAGGAGTGAGCCATCTCCCCAAAATATAAAGTTATTTAAAACGAAACAAGCTGAAATGCCGCTCCTCACCTTTCTTATTGGGTGCACGTACGTATGTAAATTAAGCCTTGCCCACGTGCACCCAATAAGAAAGGTGAGGAGCGGCATTTCAGCTTGTTTCGTTTTAAAAAACTATATATAGATGTATATATATAGATAGATAGATAGATAGTTAGATATATTTTCTTACAGCTTCATACCCTGGGGGCAGCGACTATTCTTAGATGCCGGCGACTATTCTTAGACGCCGGCGACTGTTTTTGCGCTTGACCCGAGTATAAGCCGAGGTAGAGTTTTTCAGCATATTTTGGGGGCTGAAAAACTCGGCTTATACTCGAGTATATACGGTATATGCTCTAGCACACTCTCACACAGTAGCAAAATATCCAGACAAAAACAGCACAGAAATTCCTCCTTGTCTGGTCTTATTTACAGCTCTCTCCAGTGAGGCAATTATAATATATGTAGTGACAACTCTCCCATACTTGTGCAACCAGTGCACCGTAACACAATCGAGAGTGGGGAGGGAGCATTATTATAACTGATGGACAGGCAAAATGTACGGTTGGTTCTTTTTTATACACTTGTAGAATGAAAAAAGAAACTACAGAAAATAGTGCCAGCAACAAAAGTAATTAAAGAGTAGCAAAAACACCCAGCCAGCAGACACTTCTATGGTCGATATGAGTTGTCCAGACAATTATGCTCACTTAATTGCAAAACAAATAAGTGCCGAGCAAATACACATTTAAAATCGAATCATAAATCAGATTTTTCTTAGTCCATGTTTTGGAGCACTGAAATACCCATGGTCAAAAAAATATCCCAGACCTTAATACAAAGACATTTTTGGAAAATTAGACATTTTTACTACACAAAATTACAATCTGATGACAGTGCCTCTTTAATGCAATTTTCCATTGGCCTTCAGGGAGAGCTCTCATTCTTGACATTATGTTAGTGCCTGAGTGTATGTATGAATAGTGGAGAGAGGTACCCCCTCTTGTAAATTATAAGGATATTACAAGTTACCAAGGAGTTCCATGACCATTATACAGGTCATGGAACTCCATCTCTGAGGTTACTTCTAATATCCTCATATTTTGCAACAGGGGGTACTTTATTTATTATAATACACATGTTTCAGTGAGTCATGTAACAGAAATGACATCACTGCTCACCGTTTATAATTGATGACATCAGTACTCACCATTTATAAGGACCCAATTTACAAGATATACATGGCTTTTGTGTATTACATGGTGAATAAAGTACCTCTTGTAAATTATAAGGATATTATAAGTTACCGAGGAGTTTCATGACCATATAAAAACACGAGTCATGTGACAGAAATGACATCAGGACTCACCGTTTATAACTGATGACATCAGAACTCACCGTTTATGTGGATATAATTAACAAGATATTCATGGCTTTTGTGTATTATATATATATACTAAACAAGTTAGCCCCAGCACTCTCAATATATAAACCCCTGAAAAAATATTCTTGCACAACTGAACTGTAACTTTCTTTAAAAAAAGACACTTTTAGTTACCGTACATAGTTTGTACAAAGCATGCATAAGCTAACGCACCCCGTCAAGACAGTGTCCATGCGTCAGTCCTATCCTAAGTGAAAAAAAGAGTGTTACCTTTGGGGGGAGACAGACCATACCTGGTTTTCTCTTTATTTAGCATGATCTCTTCCAGACACCATTAGGCAGGGTTTGGGAGAGTGAGCATTTAAGAAGTGAGCCATCTCCCCAAAATATAAAGTTATTTAAAACGAAACAAGCTGAAATGCCGCTCCTCACCTTTCTTATTGGGTGCACGTACGTATGTAAATTAAGCCTTGCCCACGTGCACCCAATAAGAAAGGTGAGGAGCGGCATTTCAGCTTGTTTCGTTTTAAAAAACTATATATAGATGTATATATATTAGGGATGCACCGAATCCACTTTTTTGGATTCGGCCGAACCCCCGAATCCTTCGTGAAAGATTCGGCCGAATACCGAACCGAATCCGAACCCTAATTTGCATATGCAAATTAGGGGTGGGAAGGGGAAAACATTTTTTACTTCCTTGTTTTCTGACAAAAAGTCATGCAATTTCCCTCCCGCCTCTAATTTGCATATGCAAATTAGGATTTGGATTCGGTTCGGCTGGGCAGAAGGATTCGGCCGAATCCGAATCCTGCTGAAAAAGGCAGAATCCTGGCCAAATCCCGAACCGAATCCTGGATTCGGTGCATCCCTAATATATATATATATATAGATAGATAGTTAGATATATTTTCTTACAGCTTCATACCCTGGGGCAGCCATTTAAGCACAGGATACACAGTACATAACAGATATGCTGTGTAGAATCCCATTGTATACTACAGGGCTTATCTGTTATCTGCGATGTATTCAGTACCTTTCCTCCTTTTTCAGCTTTGAATGGCTGCCCCCATGCCTATACAGCAGCTTCTTTATATAAAAACGACAGTTGTGTTTATGAAGCCAACGCACCAATTTTACTGTTCCTTTAAGGAAGATTATTACAGGGATACAAGACACTGCAATTAAGGTGGAGTTTTAAAGCTGAGTCTGGGGAGGGGGCCACAATCCCCCTTTTTCTTTTACTACTCATGTTGCAGCTGAACAAATTGTTTAAAAAAAAAAAAAGAAAACCTCTGATGATCAAGGAGGCAGCCAAAGGAACCCTGTTCTATATATATGTTCCTGATTCCAAACATGATCTTTGTCTCTCTGACAACATCCTCCTAATTTATTAACTCTCAGGGTTGCTGATATTTTTCTGGGGGGGGCAAACCAAATAAAGCTTACAAGAGGCACTAGCGCTTGCCCTGATGAAATGCTCTGCACACTGTGCTGAATAGTTTGCTCCAGGGGAGACCTTAAATGGCTCACGCAGCCAATCATGAAAAGGGCCTAAAGGGAGTGAAGTGACCCATCACAAAGTCATCTCCTGCTGGTCACCTCAGCTGTGACGGCAGCCTTATGTGCAGATGCTATGGGAGAAGGATACAGGTAGTGTGTTATACTAGGCCCATTTCATTTTACAGGGATGCTATTCCATGGTTAAAGGGGTTGTTCGCCTTTGAGTTAACTTTCAGTATCATATAGAGAGGGATATTCTGAGACAATTTACAATTGGTTTTCATTTTTTATTATTTGTGGTTTTTAAGTTATTTAGCTTTTTATTGAGCAGCTCTCCAGTTTGCAATTTCAGCAATCTGGTTGCTAGGGTCCAAATTACCCTAGCAACCATGCATATGAATAGGAGTAATAAAAAGTAACAATAACATTACATTTGTAGTAGTGATGAGCGTGTCGGCCCGATAACTGCGGGTTCCGGCTGACCTCTCACCCCAATTTCCACGACCTTACAAATGCCGGCTTCGAACTTTTAAAGGCGCGGCGCCCCTTTTGTGATGTCATTGGCGGGGCGAGTCTATAAAAGGAACCCGGAAGTCAGGCTTGGGCGGGTGCAGGTGGCTGGCTGGTGGGTGCAGGTCAGGAAAATCCCGACCCGCACATCGCTAATTTGTAGCATTACAGAGCATTTGCTTTTTAGGGCTCTTACACATGAGCGTTCCGACCTGCGCTCCCCTGCGTTCCGTTTTTTGGCGTTCAGCCGCAGGGGAGCGCAGGAATAGACGCAAGCCGAACGCAGGTTCAGACGCAACATGCTGCATTTTTCCTGCGTTCGGCGCCTACACGCGCCTGAGTGAGTACAGCCCTGTTTCAAATAATGACTTGCGTCTATTCCTGCGCTCCCCTGCGGCTGAACGCCAAAAAACGGAACGCAGGGGAGCGCAGGTCGGAACGCTCATGTGTAAGAGCCCTTAGATGTCAGTGAAAGCTGGAAAGAGTCAGAAGAAAAGGCAAATTAAAAAAAAAATATTTAAAAAAATGAACAATGAAGACCAATTGTAAAGTTGCTTAGAATTAGCCATTCATTAACATACTAAAAGTTGACTCAAAGGTGAACCACCCGTTTAGTTATAGAGCAGGTGAAACGATGGGATGCTGGGAGTTGTAGTACAGACACAACTGGAGGGTAAAAAGTCGCTACAGTTCACTGGACAGAACCAAATAGGATTGTCACTACAGGGGGGCAGGAGGTTGCGACCTTACCAGGATCATCATCATCATCATCATTTATTTATATAGCGCTGTCAAGATACGCAGTGCTTTACTGCAGTTATAGCAAACAGGGAATAAATGGTGGATAGCAGACAAGGATTACAGAGTACAATAGGCTTTACAAACTAAAAGGTTAGGGTACAATTGAGACATTAGGATTGTATAAACAATTTGTTATTTTTGATACAGCAATGATTAATTAAGGTACATCGAATAGGCCTCTTTAAACAGATGGGTCTTTAAGGAGCGCTTGAAAGTTTGGAAGGAAGGGGAAAGTCTGACAGCTTGTGGCAGAGAGTTCCAGAGAAAAGCAGAAGCCCGAGAGAAGTCTTGTAGACGAGAATGGGCAGAAGTGACCAGAGGAGAAGTGAGGCGAAGATCAGAAGCAGAGCGTAGGTTTCGTGAAGGAGTGTATTTGGAGATTAGAGATGAAATATAGGGAGGGGTTTCTTTATTAAGGGCCTTGAATGTGAGTGTAAGTAATTTGAATTTGATTCTAGATGAGATTGGGAGCCAGTGAAGGGACATGCATATGGGAGCAGCTGATGTTGAGCGGCGAGCTAGATGAATGAGTCTAGCGGCCGCGTTTAGAATAGATTGGAGTTGTGAAAGGTGACTTGTTGGAATACCTGTGAGGAGTAAGTTGCAGTAATCAAGGCGGGAGATGATGAGAGACTGAATCAGTGTTTTAGTTGATTCTGAACTGAGATAGGGTCGTATTCGAGCAATGTTGCGCAGTTGAATACGGCAAGATTTTGCAAGTGTTTGAATGTGTGGTGAAAAAGATAGATGAGAGTCTAAGATGACTCCTAGGCAGCGTGCCTGTGTGGTGGAATGAAAGGTGGTGTTGTTTACGGTGAGTGATATCTGAGGGACAGGGGAAGATCTTGGAGGAAATATGATGAGTTCTGTTTTAGAAAGGTTCAGTTTCAGGTGGCGCTGTGACATCCAGGAGGAGACAGCAGAGAGACAGTCTGTGACTTGGGAAAGGACAGAGTTAGAAAGATCAGGAGTAGACAAGTAGAGTTGGGTGTCATCAGCATAAAGGTGATACTGAAGTCCAAATGACTGAATGAGTTTTCCTAGTGAAGTTGTATAGAGCGAGAACAGCAGGGGGCCAAGAACAGAGCCTTGAGGAACTCCAACAGAGAGTGGGAAAGTAGTAGAAGTAGAGTTAGAGAAGGAAACTTTAAAGGAACGGTCAGACAGATAAGATGTAAACCATGAAAGAGCAGTGTCCCGAATGCCAGCTGAGTGTAGAATGTCAAGGAGGAGTGTGTGGTCAACTGTATCAAAGGCTGCAGAGAGATCAAGAAGGATTAGAATGGGGGGGTATAAGGGGTATAAGGGGGCCCCATGAACATATATGTGTGAATATGAATAGAAGGAAAATAAATGATGTGTTAAGGCCCTTATACACAAGAGTTGATGAATATGAGTGGATAGAATTGGGGGTGTGACTAAGAAACTGATGGTGTAAGAGTGTGGGAAAGACAGGGAGGAAGCAGTGGTGTATTAATATCATTATTAAAGGGATTATTTTTCCAGCCCCAAAATGTCTAGAGGTTGAACTTTTTTACCAATATTGATTGGAATTGTATATGAATTAGTTTCCTGGGGCCCCTATACCTCCTGGGTCCCCCTGCAGCCACAGGGTCTGCTTCTTCTGTAGTTGCGCCCCTGGGAGGAAGGACCAAACCAAAGCTCTACAGGGCTGGGGGTGCTGCTGTATTTTTTTTTTTTACATAGATATACAGAGAGATACACAGGGATCGTCATGCTTTTCCTCTCAGTCCATGAGGTAAAACAACAACAACACCGCCAGAAAAGCATCACGACTGGAATTTCTTAAACCCAGAGACCAAACCTGAACAAGACAAGTGGGAGCAGGGAAGGGACATATAGAGATGCTGTAAAACTATGTCCTGCCATTAGCTTCAGAGCTGAGAAGCAGCAGTAGAATCCAGTAGCAGATACAGAACTATAAACAACATGGGGACCCCACGCTTCCATCATGTCCCCTCCCAGTCGTGCAGGCTGCAGCAATCACAGGCCTCCACGGGCCCCTCACCCACCACAATGCCTGTCCCACTAATGCAGATGAGCTTTCCCCCTCATGCTCCTTTCTCCAGGCACCAGCTGAGCCTGACAGATCCTTAATTCCATTAACACTCTCTCAATGGGATTCACCGCTCGCTGCCACACAAGCCACAAACTTCAGCTTCTGGGTTATGAGGCGGCCACGTGCCCATGGATGCTGGGAGTTATCGTTCAGCAAAAGCCAGAGAGCTGCAAACAGGACAGTGGCACGTACCTGCATGAACAGGCCAGCAAAGCTTATCCTATACATATATATATATATACTTAAGGGAGGAACTCCACAGGCGATTTCGGCACGATCCGATACGCTGTGCAACAAAAAAAAACGTTGTCACGTCGGACGCAACTGAAATATGTAAGAGATGGAAATGTCGGATGGTGTCACATCGTTGGATCAAAGCTGCAACACCATCCGACAATGCTATTACTTAACTTATTTCTGTCGCACCCGACTTGACGCCTGCGTTTTCGCACCAAAATCGCCAGTGAAGTTCCTCCCTTAAGGGCAGAGACACACGCTCAGATGGGAATCGGTGTGCTTCGTTTTCTGAAGTTGCCCGAAATTGCCTCACGAGGAAACTACGGGCGATTCGGGGAGATTAGCCCTGAAGAAGAGGCGATTTATTGCCAGGCGACGAAATCTCCCCGAATCTGAGTGTGTGTCTCTGCACTAAGGGGTGGTCCACCTTTCAGTTAACGTTCATTATGTTACAGAACAGCCAATGCTAAGCAACTTTTCAATTAGAGCGTTTTTACCTGCGCTCCCCTGCCTTCCGTTTTTCGGCGTTCAGCCGCAGGGGAGCGCAGGAATAGACGCATTTCATTTTTTCAAATGGGGCTGTACTCACACAGGCGCATGTAGGCGCCGAACGCAGGAAAAATGCAGCATGTTGCGTCTCAACCTGCGTTTGGCGGCTACATGCGCCTGTGTGAGTACAGCCCCATTTGAAAAAATGAAATGCATCTATTCCTGCGCTCCCCTGCGGCTGAACGCCGAAAAACGGAACGCAGGGGAGCGCAGGTAAAAACGCTCATGAGTAAGAGCCCTTACACACGGGTGGTTTTAACTGCGCTCCTCTGCGTTGCGATTTCTTCTGTTCAGCAGCAGGGGAGCGCAGGAGTTTACGCACGCCATTACTGTCAAGAGGGGCTGTACTCACACAGACGCATGTATGCGCCGAATGCAGGTGAAATGCAACATGCTGCGTCCCAACCTTCGTTCGGCGCTTAAATTCGTCTGTCTGAGTACAGCCCCCTTGACAGTAATTGACTGCGGTCTACTCCTGCGCTGCCCTGTGGCTGAACGGAACAAAGCGCAACGCAGGGGAGCGCAGGTAAAACCGCCTGTATGTAAGAGCCCTTAAGCTCCAGATTTATTGTTATTGCTATTACTCATATTTATTTCTCGGACTCTCCTATTCATATTCCAGTCAGTTATTCAAATCTGTGCATGGTTGCTAGTGTAATCTGGACCACAGCAACCGGACGGTGGAAATAGCCATCTGAAGAGCTGCTGAATAAAAAGCTAAATAACTCAAATAATAAAAAAAGAAAACCAAATGCAAATTGTCTCAGAATATCACTCTCTATATCATACTAAATGTTAGTTTAAAGGTGAACAACCTCTTTAATATCAGTGGCGGAAAAGGTTATTTACAGTAGACCCCCCCATTTTACATCCCTGATTTTAAGTTTTCCCTCATTTTACATTCTTGTTTTGTGGTCCCACCTATATATTATACATAATACATTTCCCTCATGTGACGTTTTCCTGGTTTTTGCACCATTTTTTTCTGGTCCCCTGAAAAAACATAAAAATGGGGGTTCTACTGTATCTCATTACAATGCATGTGCAGAACTGATGTCTATCAGTCAATCAAGTAATGACATGGCAACGAAATATACAATATCTCTAAGTTCCCCTTTATACATAGGCTTAACCCTTTAACTGCAGGGAAATGATGCTCCCTCCGCATATTCTTCCAAGCATTTCTCTGCCATGATTTATATCCTCAGCCTGTTATCCCCCTACCCCAACAAAAAGGAGGTACATCCACCAAGGGCAGCACTTGGGGACAAAGCAACATTTTTATTTTTAACCATAACTTCTTTTTCCCCCCTTAAAACAGTGTTCTACCATGCAGAGTAAGGGCATTGGAATTAAAGGCATATTGCATATATTTCGCTCCTGGCACCACATGATACATAACCCTGATAATGTCTGGGTGTCAGCGGAAGATGAGGTGGGGGGGTTGAATCAAAGCTCCCAGCATCCGCCAATAGCCAATCATGAGGGATGCTGGGAGTTGTAGTTCATGTTCAAGTTGAGGTTGGGCAATCCTTGTATAGGGCTAATTAATTCTTTGCTCATTTAATCCCCTGCAAGTTGTTGAGCCAATTAAATGGATGATGTGTGTGTTACTCACTGGCTTTGCCTGCCTTGGGTCTCTGCAGCAGCTTCTGTACCATCCCCAGGTCCTCGCTCTTCACAGCCTGGAGCAGCTCCTGGTCCTTCCCCATTTTCTTCCTTCCACTGGGGGGTCAGATGGGGCTAAAGCTCGGGGGGGGGGGCAGATCCTGCTCAGATCGGTCCTTAGAGCATCGTGTTTGGCAGAAGGTGAAGAGGAGGAGGAGGGTGAGGAGATCAGACTCCCGGCAGGGGTGGGAGATGGGGGAGAGTGTCAGATGTGTCGGGGTTCAATAGAGACACCCCCAGCCGGGAGGAGCCACACTACCAGCGAGTGAGCAGAAATCACCATCCTGAATACGGGGGATTCCCGGTTCGTCCGTTTCGCCCGACAGGATTGTCCTACCGCTCGCGCTGTGGTCAGGCTGCTCCGCCGGGATATGAGACGCGCAGGGTCAGCCCAGAATACCGGTCCCGGTGCAGGACAGACTCTCCCGCTAAAGGATGCTGAGCCCCGGGTGCAGCCTGTGTGTGACCCGCCCCTCTCCTCTCCTGATCCCTCCCCCTCCCTCTCTCTCCTCTATTGGCTGAACTCGGGCTCAGCTGCATCCAGAGGCGGGTCCGCCGAGCAGCAAAACCTGCAATTTCCAGCGGCGCAACTGCACCTACTGCTCTGCACCCATCTACCTACTGCACCCATCTACCTACCTACCTACTGCACCCATCTACCTACCTACTTACTGCACCCATCTACCTACCTACCTACTTACTGCACCCATCTACCTACCTACCTTCTTACTGCACCCATCTACCTACTGCACCCATCTACCTACCTACCTACTTACTGCACCCATCTACCTACCTACCTACCTACTGCACCCATCTACCTACCTACCTACTTACTGCACCCATCTACCTACTGCACCCATCTACCTACCTACCTACTTACTGCACCCATCTACCTACCTACCTTCTTACTGCACCCATCTACCTACTGCACCCATCTACCTACCTACCTACTTACTGCACCCATCTACCTACTGCACCCATCTACCTACCTACCTACTTACTGCACCCATCTACCTACCTACCTACTTACTGCACCCATCTACCTACTGCACCCATCTACCTACCTACCTACTTACTGCACCCATCTACCTACCTACCTACTTACTGCACCCATCTACCTACTGCACCCATCTACCTACCTACCTACTTACTGCACCCATCTACCTACTGCACCCATCTACCTACCTACCTACTTACTGCACCCATCTACCTACCTACCTACTTACTGCACCCATCTACCTACTGCACCCATCTACCTACCTACCTACTGCACCCATCTACATACCTACCTACTTACTGCACCCATCTACCTACTGCACCCATCTACCTACCTACCTACTTACTGCACCCATCTACCTACCTACCTACTTATTGCACCCATCTACCTACCTACCTACTTACTGCACCCATCTACCTACTGCACCCATCTACCTACCTACCTACTTACTGCACCATCTACCTACCTACTTACTGCACCCATCTACCTACCTACCTTCTTACTGCACCCATCTACCTACTACACCCATCTACCTACCTACCTACTTACTGCACCCATCTACCTACTGCACCCATCTACCTACCTACCTACTTACTGCACCCATCTACCTACTGCACCCATCTACATACCTACCTACTTACTGCACCCATCTACCTACTGCACCCATCTACCTACCTACCTACTTACTGCACCCATCTACCTACCTACCTACTTACTGCACCCATCTACCTACCTACTTACTGCACCCATCTACCTACTGCACTCATCTACCTACCTACCTACTTACTGCACCATCTACCTACCTACTTACTGCACCCATCTACCCACCTACCTTCTTACTGCACCCATCTACCTACTGCACCCATCTACCTACCTACCTACTTACTGCACCCATTTACCTACTGCACCCATCTACCTACCTACCTACTTACTGCACCCATCTACCTACTGCACCCATCTACATACCTACCTACTTACTGCACCCATCTACCTACTGCACCCATCTACCTACCTACCTACTTACTGCACCCATCTACCTACCTACTTACTGCACCCATCTACCTACTGCACCCATCTACCTACCTACCTACTTACTGCACCCATCTACCTACCTACCTACTGCACCCATCTACCTACCTACTTACTGCACCCATCCACCTACTGCACCCATCTACCTACCTATCTACTTACTGCACCCATCTACCTACCTACCTACTTACTTACTGCACCCATCTACCTTCCTACTTACTGCACCCATCTACCTACCTACTTACTGCACCCATCTACCTACTTACTGCATCCATCTACCTACCTACTTACTGCACCCATCTACCTACAAACTGCACCCATCTACCTACAAACTGCACCCATCTACCTACTTACTGCACCCATCTACCTACCCAGTTACTGCACCCATCTACCTACTTACTGCATCCATCTACCTACCTACTTACTGCACCCATTTACCTACCAACTGCACCCATCTACCTTCCTACTGCACCCATCTACCTACTTACTGCACCCATCTACCTACCTACTTACTGCACCCATCTACCTACCTACTTACTGCACCCATCTACCTACCTACTTACTGCACCCATCTACCTACTTACTGCACCCATCTACCTACCTACTTACTGCACCCATTTGCCTACTTACTGCACCCATCTACCTACCTACTTACTGCACCCATCTACCTTCCTACTGCACCCATCTACCTACCAACTGCACCCATCTACTTACCTACTTACTGCACCCATCTACCTTCCTACTGCACCCATCTACCTACCAACTGCACCCATCTACCTACCTACCTACTGCACCTATTTACCTTCCTACTGCACCCATCTACCTACTTACTGCACCTATCTACCTACAGTACCTACTACACCCATGTATCTTCCTACTGCACCCATCTACCTTCCTACTGCACCCATCTACCTACCTACTGCACCCATCTACCTACCTACTGCACCCATGCACCGAGCTACCTACTGCACCCATGTAACTACCTACCTACTGCAACCACGTATCTACCTACCTACTGCACACATGTACCTACTTAACTACTGCACCCATGCACCTAGCTAACTACTGCGCCCATGCACCTACCTACCCATCTTCCTACCTACGTACTGCACCCATGCACTTAGCTACCTACTGCACCCATGTACCTACCCACCTACTGCACCCATGCACCTACCTACCTACTGCACCCATGTACCTACCTACCCATGTACCTACCTACTGCACTCATTGACACAGCCCATACACATATACCTACCTTGAGAGCACCTATTGTCTTATACATTTGTATACCCACCCTTCTCATCATATACCGGTACTGTGAGCACCCACCAGCACCTACATACACCTATCCCAGGAGTGCCCATACTTTACTAATACAAGGACTACTTTTAGTGATCTACACCCATAAAAGTATTGTTAGCATTCTATTCCATGGAAAATATTGCTTTATATTTATTCTTAACAGAATAAATATCTGAAATAAAGAATGAAATAGGAGGGTGATTTAGACAAGCTGTTTGTTGACAGTGTCTTGAGATCTACTGATCACCAGCTAAAGGTCTACTGGTAGATCCCCATCTACCTTTTGGGGACCCACATACCTATCCTATGTGCACCCACCAGCACATACATATGTCTGTACTATGCACACCCATTGGAACCTACTGGCACAGCTTACACATACAACTAACCCGAAAGCACCTACCAACACCCATTGGCTTATACATATACCTATCCTGAGAGCACCTACTGGCACCCACTGGCTTATACATATATCTATGCCGAGAGCACCTACTGACACCCACTGGCTTGGCTTGGCTCTTATGGGCCCCATAGCAAATTCATTTTAGGTTAATTTTTAATAAACATACACAAGAGGGCCCTGCACAAGAGCTTTCAATCTAAAGCGATTGCACAATTCATTCACAGTCTGGTTACATGTGAACTTATCAGAGTGTCAGTCAGTACTTAGTGTGAATAAGAGCAGGTGAGGGCTACTCTGACTTGGCTGTGACCCATTACACACAGTGAAGTGATTCAATGGTCAACTGTAGCCTCTTTTTGACTCTTTAGATATGGAGTTCGATTAATCAAATCACTCGGCAAGTGATACTGTTTCCTTTAAGTATCGGCACAGAGAGCACAGACTTAACCCCATGCCTAGGCTTTGTTTTCAATTCCACATTGTAAGCAAAACCACACAGTTCCACCCAGGGGTGCATATGTCAGCAACATGAATGGTTACCACTGATTTATATTATTAATTCATAGTTAATTAACTAGCAATCAATAAAGCCACTGTAAAACAGCATGTTCTCCACCTTAGGGATCTCTAGTAACACTGACACTTCAATAAAGCACAAAAATGTCAACTGTTTTTTCTCAGTGGAAGTAAATTCCATATTTTGCTTGAAAAAATGTATAAAATAAGAAAAAGAGCAATGTTTGCTCCAGCTCTGTTAATCAATTGCAACCTCATTGTTACTATAGGCACCATCTCTCCCTACTATACCTGCTATCCCACAGTCACACTCCCTTCCCAGAAACTATTATCCACTGTTACTATAGGCACCATCTCTCCCTACTATACCTGCTATCCCACAGTCACACTCCCTTCCCAGAGACTATTATCCCACTGTTACTATAGGCACCATCTCTCCCTACTATACCTGCTATCCCACAGTCACACTCCCTTCCCAGAGACTATTATCCCACTGTTACTATAGGCACCATCTCTCCCTACTATACCTGCTATCCCACAGTCACACTCCCTTCCCAGAGACTATTATCCCACTGTTACTATAGGCACCATCTCTCCCTACTATACCTGCTATCCCACAGTCACACTCCCTTCCCAGAGACTATTATCCCACTGTTACTATAGGCACCATCTCTCCCTACTATACCTGCTATCCTACAGTCACACTCCCTTCCCAGAGACTATTATCCCACTGTTACTATAGGCACCATCTCTCCCTACTATACCTGCTATCCCACAGTCACACTCCCTTCCCAGAGACTAATATCCCACTGTTACTATAGACACCACCTCTCCCTACTATACCTGCTATCCCACAGTCACACTCCCTTCCCAGAGACTATTATCCCACTTTTACTATAGGCACCATCTCTCCCTACTATACCTGCTATCCCACAGTCACACTCCCTTCCCAGAGACTATTATCCCACTTTTACTATAGGCACCATCTCTCCCTACTATACCTGCTATCCCACAGTCACACTCCCTTCCCAGAGACTATTATCCCACTGTTACTATAGGCACCATCTCTCCCTACTATACCTGCTATCCCACAGTCACACTCCCTTCCCAGAGACTATTATCCACTGTTACTATAGGCACCATCTCTCCCTACTATACCTGCTATCCCACAGTCACACTCCCTTCCCAGAGACTATTATCCCACTGTTACTATAGGCACCATCTCTCCCTACTATACCTGCTATCCCACAGTCACACTCCCTTCCCAGAGACTATTATCCCACTGTTACTATAGGCACCATCTCTCCCTACTATACCTGCTATCCCACAGTCACACTCCCTTCCCAGAGACTATTATCCACTGTTACTATAGACACCATCTCTCCCTACTATACCTGCTATCCCACAGTCACACTCCCTTCCCAGAGACTATTATCCACTGTTACTATAGACACCATCTCTCCCTACTATACCTGCTATCCCACAGTCACACTCCCTTCCCAGAGACTATTATCCCACTGTTACTATAGGCACCATCTCTCCCTACTATACCTGCTATCCCACAGTCACAGTGCATTAATTCCAAACTGTAGAGCTACCCTCTTTAAAATGAATGAATGGGTTGCTCAGTCTTAAAGGTAATTGGTGAGAATGCTTATATTTTATTTATTATACAAAATACACACACACAGTTTCTAAGAATTCCCTTCAAAGTGATGCTGACAATTCTAGGTCAATGTCCAAATTGCTTCAGAAGCACAAAAGCAGGCTATATAAATAAACTCCTGTGCAGTTATGGTGCTGCCATTCGAGTTGAAATAGGGCGCACATTTACATAGAAAATCAGATATAAGCTCTGTAGAATACAATGTATTTAGTTCTTACATGGGGAGATAAACAGAGGTCAAGTGGCATTAATGAATTTTTATATATCAGAATGCCTCTATGTAGGTTCCCTGTGAGTATGTGATACTGTGTTGGTACCACAGAATCGGCAGGTAATCATTACAGTAAATGGGAAGTGCAGATTCCTCCAGCTGCCAAGGAACATGTGCATATTTGTACTCAGGATAAGGAAACTGCCATTTTAGCCTAAATTGGGGACACTGTTTGCCTTGGACTGTTGTACCTGCCAAATATTTACTGACTATAGTCACAGGGATTCGGGGCTGGACCACCCTGGCCTATAGACTAGTTAGGAGAGATTTGGAAGAATGCCTCTACACTAGATGTTCCTAGAAGCCCACCTCGATTTGTTATCCTGGCTATATATGGGTTGGTGCAGTAATGTTTCCATATGTCTGTAACCTTGAAATGTGGTAAGGGGGTCCCGGACAAAATGTTGTGTCAGGGTTAGCTGACGAGAAAAATTCTGGACACAATGGTTTTACAGTCAAAGGACTGATGTAGTTCTGGGCACATACAGCAGCACTATGACAAGCATTACCCTAAGTTGCCCCTTAATGGGATGGGGTCCACTCTGGAGGAAAAAAAATCTACTGTATTTATCAAATAATTGTAGCCTTACAGAGCATTTGTTTTTAGATGGTGTCAGCGACCCCCATTTGAAAGAAAGAAAAAGGCACATAATTCAAAAATAAATAATGAAGACCAACTGAAACGTTGCTTAGAACTGGCCATTCTAAAATATACTAAAAGTTAACTCAAAGGTGAACCACCCCATTAAAGGGGATATTTGAGCACATATTGCTCCTCTAGATATTCCTAAAAGCCCATCAATTGGCATAAGATTTGGAGGTGAAAACCCCTGGATATTTTTGGAACTATCGATGAAAGGTTAATATATCTGTAACCTTTTTATTGACCAAGGGTAGGTCTGAACAAAGATTGGTCCTCCAAGGAGAACTTGAACCAATAAAGTATGACAACTGCTGATCTAGACCCATCAAGACAGGACCACCTCCACAGCACAATGTGGTCCTCTTCAGATGGATGTTTCCACCATTCCCCATTGATCTATCATTGACCCATACCCTGTCCAAGATACTGCCAATTTGGTCAGTAGCAAAAAGTGAAGAAGTAGAACTCCCCACATCATCCTTTAACTTAGCAGGTGCGTCTCAAGATGAGCCTCATTATACTGCATCTGGGGACCCACAATTTTTGTTTGATTATCATTATTCCCACATCAGTGCCCTACCTGCGGGTGCTTAGGGAGTAGAGAGGTTAAAGGAGAACCAAGGCTTAACTAAAGATGTAGCTAGAAATGTTGTACATTATGCTTTGGCTTTCTGTACCAGCCCAAGACAACCAAAGCCCTTTAGCAGTAAAGATCTGTGTCTCCAAAGATGCCCCAGTAGCTCCCACATCTTCTTTTCTTCACTGCACATGCTCTGTGCTGCTGTCACTTACTGAGCTTAGGGACCCACATACAATATACAATATACAGTACACATACAATAGAAATGTCACAATCTAAGTAATTAATGCAGATAATTACTACATGGCAGTAGAGAAACCAGTGCAATTAGCATCAGAATTTAATAATCAGCCCTGTAGCATCAGCTTATAGTACAGCCAGGGAAGCTCATTTTCTGCTGGATAATTAGTGATGACCCCTAAGCTTAGCTTCTCAACAGCTGCTCAGAGCCCACTGAGCATGTGAGTGTCACAGACACTTTCCAAGATGGTGACCCCCTGTGACAAGTTTGAAGTCCTGGATCATTGCTGCTATTGACAAGCTGAAACTTTAGGCTGGTGCAAAAAGGTCATTATATAAAATATTACATTTTTAGCCATATTCATTTTTAGGGTTTAGTTCTCCTTTAAAATGATTGTGTTGCAGGTTTTAGTGGCTGGCACCCTGGCCGTTTCCCCAGCTGTAATGTGAGGCCATGGTGTGGCTAGAATGAAATTCCCCATGTGCCCAGGATTCTGAGGCCAATCTGACCATTTCATTGGAAAATATTCCAAAAACCTGGAACAAACCCGACATTCTGTGAGCAAGACAGAGAGAGAGAGAAATACAGCACAGAGCTCCTTGTATGAGGAGCATTAACATTCACAGCTATGAACCCTCCCACCAGTCTAAAGTTCCCAATCCCTGTTATATCCATCACTGTACCAACAATGTTTATATACTCACTGAAGTGGCCACGCAGAATACAGGAATGTTCTAAATGCCTCCATACTGGGGGGGGGGGGGGGATCTTAACATAACATAGGCACTTATTGCGCTCAGTAATTACCCAGTAATTACTTAATATGTACGCCATATATTATATATATTATATATTATACACACATGTACAGTTTGTAAGGACTTTTTAAGGTTCCAAAAATGTAAACTATTTATATAGCGGGTTTTACAAGCAGTAATATATGAGCAAGCATGGTCCTGTGAGCTGATTTCTACATGTGTGGGTAGTAGGGATGCACAAATACACTTTTTGGGATTCGGACGAATCCCTGAATCCTTCATGAAAGATTCGGCTGAATACCAAACCAAATCCGAATCCTAATATGCATATGCAAATTAGGGGCAGGAAAGGAAAAGGTGGGAAAATGTTTTTAACTTCCTTGTTTTGTGACAAAAAGTTACATGATTTCCCTTCCCACACCTAATTTGCATATGCAAATTAGGATTTGGATTCGGTTCAGCTGGGCACAAGGATTCAGCCGAATCTGAATCCTGCTGAAAAAGGCCGTATCCCTAACCAAATTCTGGATTCGGATGTAAAATTGATGAGAGTGCTATTCTAAGATTTTTTTCATTGTACATTCTTTAATGTTTTTTTCTTTTTATTCCAAGATATTAAAATACATGTGCTGTTAATATGAATTAATTTTGTTACAACAGTCGCCACCTGCTGGTCAGTTTCCCACCAGTCTGACCACCAAGTAGTCAAAGAAGTTGTCAGGAGAAAGAAAGAGGCTGCTCTGATGTTCTTCTGCTTAGGAAAAAACATTAGAAACTTTTCTCAAATCTTTCCAAAGCAGAAAAAAACATCAGAACAGCCTCTTTCTTTCTCCTGAAAACTTTCTTGACTACTTGGTGGTCTGACTGGTCAGAAACTGACCAGCAGGTGGCGCTGCTCTAACAACATTAATTTTTATTAACAGTACATGAATCTCTTAATATCTTGGAATAAAAACTAATGAGTGTACATTACAAAAGTGCTTAGAATAGCCCCCTCATTAATTTTACATTCACTTGTTTTAAAGGTTTACTTATCCTATAAAGCATGAGGAGCTGGGCCGGACAGGATCATACCTGTAATGAGCTCAAGGTATGTGACAGGGTTCATCTCTCACTTAGGATTTATCTGTAAATTGGGAGTAAGACCTGCAGCCAAGTACCTGTTCCCCCAGAGAAATCAATAACTCTCCGAGAGGCTGACAGCCATAGAGCAAGTACAGGCAGTGCTATTGATTCTATAGCAGATAGGAACCAGGCAGGACCAGCATTCCAACTAATCTGCAGCAAAAATCCATTATATGCTCCTAAACACAGAGCTGTACCTATTATACACATCTCTGTACCTGCACAGAATGGGAACAGCTTCACATTGCACCATCTTTTATATTTTGCCTCTCCCTATGGAAGTCTATATGGAAAATACGTCCCCACTGTGGGGTACTATAGAGACATGAGACTGGCTTGTAATTTGGAGCTCGTGCTATGGGCCCCAGGCCTTGCAAACCTTGGGTTCCAGAAAACGACAGCGATGGAAGAACATTGAGGGCACTTGTACATTCCTATGTTCTTATAGGGGTGGTTCACCTTTAAGTTAACTTTAGTATGTTATATATTGGCTAATTCTAAGCAACTTTTCATTTGTTCTTCATATAGTTTTTGAATGATTTGCCTTCTGCTTCTGACTCTTTCCAGCTGTAAGGCTATATATTTATTGTTTTTGCTACTTTTTATTACTCCTCTTTCTATTCAGGCACCCTCCTATTCATAGTCCAGTCACTTATTCAAATCAATGCATGGTTGCTAGGGTAATTTAGACCCTAGCAACCAGATGGCTGAAATTGCAAACTGGACAGCCACAAATTGTCTCATATCACTCTCTGGATCATACCAAAAGGTAACTTCAAGGTGAACAACCCATTTAAAGGATAAGTAAACCTTTAAAACAAGTGAATGTAAAATTGATGAAGGGGCTATTCTAAGCACTTTTGTAATGTACATTCATTATTTGTTTTGTTTTTAATTCCAAGATATTAAGGGATAGATGTGCTGTTAATATGAATGAATTTAGTGACAACAGCATCACCTGCTGGTCAGTTTCAGGTTGTCAGGAGAAAGAAAGAGGCTGCTCTGATGTTCTTCTGCTTAGGAAAACAATTTGAAACCTTTCTCACATCTTTCCTAAGCAGAAGAACATCAGAGCAGCGTCTTTCTTTCTCCTGACAACTTCCTTGACTACTTGGTGGTCAGACTGGTGGGAAACTGACCAGCAGGTGGTGCTGTTGTTAATATGAGTGAATTTTGTTACAACAGCGCCACTTGCTGGTTAGTTTCCCACCAGTCTGACCACCAAGTAGTCAAGGAAGTTGTCAGGAGAAAGAAAGAGGCTGCTCTGATGTTCTTCTGCTTAGGAAAGATGAGAGAAAGGTTTCTAATTGTTTTCCTAAGCAGAAGAACATCACAGCAGCCTCTTTCTTTCTCCTGACAACTTCCTTGACTACTTGGTGGTCAGACTGGTGGGAAACTGACCAGCAGGTGGCGCTGTTGTAACAAAATTCACTCATATTAACAGTACATGTATCCCTAAATATCTTGGAAATTAAAATAAATAAATAACGAATGTACATTGCAAAAGTGCTTAGAATAGCAATATCATCAATTTTACATTCACTTATTTTAAAAATTTACTTATCCTTTAAACCCAATAGGATTATTTTGCTTCCAGTAAGTATTCATTATATCTTAATTGCCATCCTGTACAAGGTCATGCTTTACTATTACAGAGGAAAAAAGGAAATCATTTTAAAAAAGTTGAATTATTTGATCAAAATGGAGTCTATTCCCATAATTCTGAGCTTTCTGGATAATGGGTACCAGAGTAGTATAATTTTGCAATGCAGTAACCAATAGCATCCAGGCATTAACGTTCATTACTGTAACTATACCAGACCTAATAAGAGCTAATTGCTTATTGGGTCCAGCTTTTTCCAGGGCAGAAGTGCAGCAATGGGGATAATACAGACATATGCATTGTTTCTGCTCACTCAGTATAGAAAGCAATGTTATGTGTGTATTATTCATTTGGGAATAAAGTAAAGGGAGTATCTAACAAAACAGTGCTGCCATATTGTCTGGTTATTTAATAACGTTGCATGTATTCTAAACTATATTTGTGGATTTTTAGGGGCAGATTTACTAAGGTTCGAATGGTAAATTCAAATTTTCGAAAACATTTTTGGTCAAAACTCACAATTTCGAATTTAAAAGCACCAACTCGAATTTGAATTTGAGATTTATCACCCCTTGCCCCGGGGAAACAGTTCTCATTCAAATATTCGCCACCTAAAACCTGCCCAGTTCATGTAGAAGTCAATGTCAGAAATGCCTTGAACTATTTGAAGATGTTAATAATAGCGATAAGTCAAAATGACACCCAATTGACTCCAATTGGAGAAAAACAATGTTGCGCCTCAAAAAATTGTCGCTCGTCAAAAAGAAATTTGACACGCAAAAGTTACGTTTTTTTATTCAGAGGAAAACTTGATTCGAATTAGATTTGAGATTTCTGGTCGGGCTATTTGAACGAATTTTTGAATTATTTTTTCATAACTAACATACCATTGGAACTGTGAATAAAATCAAATTTATTAGAGTTGAAAAAAAATTCACATCTAAAATTTGACTATTAGCTTGGTGTGAAATCACTTCCTGGCTGAGTCTCTCCCTGCTCACTCGTACCTCTGGGCTCAGATTACAGCAGGAAGGGGAGGAAGGAGGGGAAAAGGGAGGAGGAGAGGAGAAAACTGAGCATGCTCAAGCCCTAGCCCTGGAAGTCTGATACAGAAGCCCAAGTGTACACAATAGAAGGAAATAAATGCAGGCACTGGAGCAGGCACTCAAATAAAGGCAATCTTCCATCAGATAATGAAAAAGTAGAAAAGATTTATTGTGTCCTCTGCCTTACATGTTTCGTGTTACAAACACTTAATCATAGGCTGAGTATGTGGAGCTCACCCACCAATATTTAAACAAAAGTGCACCAATCACAACACTTCATCAATAAAAACGTGAACCAATCCCTGTATTCCCCACATCAGACCAACCCCTGTGTCCAACCATCTCAGGTGTGTCTCTTGAAGAAATTAAAAAAGTACATGCCTCTTTTTAGTAGGTGCCATATTGGTACACCACTACAGGATACTTTCCAAGGGTGTACTTATTAAAGTGATACACACATGGTAGTCAGCGCCATCTTGGTGCACCTTTTTAATGTAAAGCCATGTTGAACCGGTATTAGAAACTTAAAAAAGTCAAAAATAGCAAATCACATCATACCCGTTATTGAGACCATTGGGGAATCTAATAACTAGATTAAATATCCATTTAGTTTCTAAGTAGAGTAATTTTCTGATTTTGTCCCCTCCTCTCTGGTCTGATATAAGTCTTTGAATACCTTGTAAGGAAAAATAATCTAAGTCTCCAGAAACCCAATTAGCAAAATGTATGGCTATATTTGTTGCAGTTTTGTTTTTAATATTATTAATGTGATCTCTATCTCTTTCCTTGAGTGTTCTACTCATTTGTCCAACGTGCTGAATGCCACACTTTCGGCATGAAATAAGGTAGACTCCATAGATATCGACAGCACCAGTCAAAGATTATGCGGTTTAAAATGCCTTTATTGAGACATGGGTTGCTGGCCCCAATACACTTGGCAACGTTTCAGACCGCCATCGGTCTTTTATCAAGATAAAAGACCGATGGCGGTCTGAAACGTTGCCAAGTGTATTGGGGCCAGCAACCCATGTCTCAATAAAGGCATTTTAAACCGCATAATCTTTGACTGGTGCTGTCGATATCTATGGAGTTTGATTAAACGGATGTATGGTGGAAACCGTTGGACGTGCACCAGGACTGATGAGAATTGGGAGACATAGGTGCTGACTAAAGAAATTCAATTGAAATAAGGTAGACAACATGGTGAGTATTACAATTGATGTATTGATTAATCTTGTATTTTTTTACCAGTAATGTGGGAAGAAAAGCCAGTATGTATATATTTACATGTAATGCATCTTTTTGCTCCACACCTGAAGGACCCCTTATATTCCAACCAGGTAGGTTTGTTTGAATTATCAATTCTGCTGGGTGATAAGGAGTTTCTCAAAGATTTGGCTCTTCTACATACAAAGCGACAACCCCAATGCAGAACATCATCTAAAATTGGATCCGTTTTTAAAATTGCTAAATTCTTATTTATGACATTGACAATGACCTTGTATTGGGAACTATAAGTTAATAAACAAAAGGAGCTTTTGTATAGGGAGGCATACTGGATCAGGAAATTAGAGACATTGGAACCGTATGGTTTAAATAAGGAATACGATCTGGGCCCCATTTTTAGATAGTTTTAATATTGTATATAAATTATGTTTTTATAATTGCTAGTTTCTTTCGCGGTAAATAAATGGATACATTTTTCATGAATAATTGTAGCTGAGTGGGAGAACACTGTTAATATGTGAAATTTTCTCTTCCTTTCTTGTTTTGATCTTTTTGAGTATATAATTTTTTTGATTATATTGTTTTGATTATATTCATTTAAATTTTTTCTACAGATCTTAATATTGTAGAGTTACTGTCCAAATTGCACTTTACGATGGATATACATGTGATGATATGATGGACACTTGATATTTGGTAATATGCACTTTATTGTTGGATTGTCATTTTTCGTGAATATATTAATACTTTTTGACCACTAGGTGGTGTGATAGAATATAAAAGGCAAACTTTGAATATGTGCCAGTAAGCTTGATAAAAGGCCATGTGGCCTGAAACGTTGCCGTGATGCCCCTGTGAAGCACAAATAAAGGCGTTTTATTATATATGAAATTTGTTGGTGCTGTCCTGAAGCTTTTTTCGTACGTGGTGCCAGTGGAAAGTGGCCACTGGAGGACGTGCACCACCCACAAAGAAAGAGTGAAAATCGTTGTGCTGACTGCTTGTCTACAAAACTATAAGGTAATGGAATCAGATCTATCAGCCACTTCTGTTCTTTTCCGATTAGAAACATTATCGAATTTGTGTTATACTTTATGAACAGATTTTTACGTGGGGTGTAAAGTGCCCTTTCAAATGCTTTTTCCACGAAATCATCCTGGTTGGAGCAAAAACGCCTTAAGGTGGCCATACACTATAAGATCCGCTCGTTTGGCGATCTTTTCCCCGATATGCCACTAATGGCAGGGCTATATCGGTGGTAATCCGAACGTTCGGCTCTATGGCCGAACGATCGGATTACGACGAGCGCAATAAAAAATCAAACCTCCCCGATCTATATCGTGTCCAGATATTGATCGGAAAGAACGGTCGGAAGCTTCCATACTCGGGCAGATTAGCTGTCAAATTGGTCTAAACGACCGATATCGGCAGCATTATCTGCCCGTGTATGGCGACCTTTAGTCTCAAAAATTGTCCCACGGGTATATTTCGAATTTGATGGGGAGGATGTGTTTCCTGTACATTCTTTCCTATATAGAGATGTGCCTATGGTTTATTTAAATGATATGCTATGGCTTCAATGCCTAGAGAATGAGGAATACAAGAGTAGAGTGAAGAAACAACATATATGAGGGCCTCCATTGACATCCTTGGAGTTGTGTGATTAGGTGAGAGCTATCTTTGAAGTATGACAGAGCAGCATAACTTTGAGGGTTTGCTGGTGTATTCATATAGACCTTTTAGTTTTAACCTTTCCTTCTTCTTTAAAGGAACAGTTCAGTGTAAAAAATAAAAACGGTGTAAATAGATAGGTTGTGCAAAATAAAAAATGTTTCTAATATAGTTAGTTAGCCAAAAATGTAATGTATAAAGGCTGGAGTGACCGGATGTGTAACATAATAGCCAGAACATTACTTCCTACTTTTCAGCTCTCTAACTCTAAGTTAGTCAGTGACTATAAGGGGGGCCACATGGGACATAACTGTTCAGTGAGTTTGCAATTGATCCTCAGCATTCAGCTCAAATTCAAAAGCAATAGTTATGACCCATGTGCCCCCCCTCAAGTCTCTGATTGGTTACTGCCTAGTAACCAATCAGTGGAAACCAAGAGAGCTGAAAAGCAGGAAGTATTGTTCTGGCTATTATGTTACACATCCAGTCACTCCAGCCTTTATACATTACATTTTTGGCTAACTAACTATATTAGAAACATTTTTTATTTTGCACAGCCTGTCTATTTACCCAGTTTTTATTTTTACACTAAACAATTTCTTTAAGTAGCCTCCTTCAAGCCTGGACTAGACACTGAAACTTTATCTTTTCATCTTGTGAGATAAAACACCACTCAGTAAGAAAAATAAACTGCATTTATTTTAATGTAAATTAAAATAAAAATAAGCCATAATTTACAGTCTTTGCTCTATATCTAGTGTGGGCAGGGATACCAATCACTCTCAGGATAGTAAAGATGTAGTTCTGCCAAGTCTGATTGGTGGTAATAACTGTGATAAAACAAGAATCCACAGTAAACAATGAAATGACATCAGCTTTCCAATCTGATTTGGCCATTCTGTAAGACATTTAAAGAATAAGCCAAGAATAAGGCTGCTGGAGGCGGCCCAGGGCTACACGACTACATGTGCAAAACAATCATTAATTTTCCTCAGGTTTGAGGTTGGTGTGGGCCCTAAAAATAAATGACTGTTGCAGGGCCCATTACTGGTGCCAATATATGGGCAGAAACCAACTACCAAATTGGCTGTTGATTGTGCTGGGAACTGGGCCTCACTGATTGCTCTTCTGGGTAGAATAGCTTGGCCACTGAAGATTCAATCAGTCTGTGGATAACCTATTGTAACGTCAATGTATAGGCCTTCATATTGTACCTTTTATCTATAACAGAATGAAAAATAATATCTGCTGAAAAACATGTAATGAATCCCCTTTCACATTGGAAGGGAATGAACGAGAGTTGCTAGAGAGCTGTAGGATACATCAATACACAAGCCTGCTCTAATCCCACGTACTGGCAGCCATGTTTCTGCTCTCCTTCATTCAAATAAGGCTGCTGCTTTACAAACTTCAATCGCCAGTTTGACAACGAGACCCAAAGTTGTCATGGACACACACATTTCACTGCGCAGACTAAACATACACACAAAAAACCATAAAATGGCTGCTAGCATCACAGATGGGAAATGGGCAGAAAGTTAACTTGCCCTTTAAATGAAGCTACAGGCACTATAGTCTAGGAAGGGTGCATGTGTTATGACCAATCATATTTCAACTTCCTTGACTACTTGGTGGTCAGACTGGTCGGAAAATGACCAGCAGGTGGCGGTGTTGTAACAAAATTCATTCATATTGACAGCACATGTATCCCTTAATATCTTGGAATAAAAACAAAATAAATAATGAATGTATATTACAAAAGTGCTTAGAATAGCACCCTCAATAATATTACATTCACTTAGGTTTACTTATCCTTTAAATATTCCAGGGCATAGAAATGCTCACAGGAGCAGTTATCAACCATGGTGCCAGGCTTCGATGCATTGCTCCACTGATGTGGAAAACAGTGGGAATAGCATGCTGGGAGATGTAGTTCTTTTAAAGATGGAGGGTCTCCTAGTTTAGCCTTGGAGATCTGGCCTTGAACTTTCTCATAAATATCTTCGAAGTGTAATTCTTCATTTAAATACTTGTTACTGTCCTTCTCTGGGGGCCCGTCACTTCTTTAAGGCCACCTTAGGCTGAGCCTTAAGCTCCAGGATCTCTTTGAAGTCTTTTGTCATTTTTCTCAGGGCGTCCAAGTGCAGGTTAACATTCTCCTCCATCCACTCTTCCACTGTGTCGGGAAAATAGAAGGTCTCCAGTTGGACGCGCAGGTTGTCGATGAGGGCTTCCCATTCTTCGTGGGTCCTGAGAAGAGGTAAAAGAGGTGGAATCATTATATAGTGAATAATATCTTGTAAAATATAAGGATATTATAAGTTACCGAGGAGTTTCATGACCATATAAAAACACATGAGGCCGAAGGCAGAGTGTTTTTATACGGGTCATGGAACTCCGAGGTAACTTCTAATATCCTCATATTTTGAAACAGGGGGTACTTTATTTATTATAATACACAAATTTCAGTGAGTCATGTGACTGCAATGACATCAGAACTCACCGTTTATAACTGATGACATCAGAACGCACCGTTTATAAGGATATAATTTACAAGATATTTATGGCTTTTGTATATTAAATAAAAATAAATCAGAATTACCTATGCATATCACTACATGAGTACAATGAACACATTTAAACAGGGTGTATTGTTCTAGGGCATCTACTGATACTGAAGGAAGGGAGATTTCACCATCAGCCTAAGGGTAAGGCCAGACGAGGAGATTCTGGGAGATTTTGTCGCCTGGTGAACTGCCCCGAACTGCCTCAGCGTTTTTTCCCCATAGGCTACAGCGCAAAATCGCCTGCGCTAATGTACACGCGGCGATGCGTTTTCAATAGTTGCTCAAAGTTGCGGCAACTTTGGGCAACTATTGAAAATAGATTGTCGCATGCGCTGTAGCCTATGGGGAAAAAACGTTGAGGCAGTTCAGGGAGATAGTCGCGCAAAAGACGTGGCGATAAGTCGCCAGGCTACAAAATCTCCCAGAATCTCCTCGTCTGGCCTTACCCTTAGAAGGGTTTCTTTATTATAGGGGCAGTCAAGCTATGGCATTCTCAATCAAATCAATAAGTGATTCACTTTTCAGTGATTCACAGTTTCAAAATGGGTCAGATGCACTTCTGGCAGAAAATATATATATGCATATGATTAGTTTAAAGGGGATGTAAAGGCAAAAAAAAAAACATTTTTGCTTTCTTTAATGAAAAAGAAATCTATCTCCAATATTCTTTAATTAAAAAATGTCTACAGTTTTTATAATAAACCTGACTGTATGCAGTGAGATTCACCTTTTATTTACTTGCTCTGACAGCTGCAGATAGGAAGCTTCAGACGGTCCCCCACTGCTCTGCAGGGAAACGATCATACTTTCAAACAGCAGGGGAACTCAAGCAGCTTTGTTTGTTTCCCTGTAGCGCAGCCAATGACCGTGTAGAGATTCATATCTGCAGCAGTCAGAGCAAATAAATTTCACTTCATACAGTCAGGTTTCTTTTAAAAACTCTACAGATGTTTCTCTCTACATGCAGGATTTGTGCAAAAGGTAGTTATTTTGTTTGCACTGGAATCGGTTTTTGAGTGAGCTCTAATTCATCTGCTACAAGATATATTGGATCTAACTGTCAATGAATATCTGACACCCAACTCCTACATGAAGACAGAATGAAGAGAAACAGATGCTGAAGGAGGAATAGTGAAGATAACCTTGATTATTTCAGAAACAATGCAGAATATTTAATATTTACAAAGTTTCTTATTTCAGTATGATGAAGCTTATATTCAATTTTCATTTTCACAATTGTTTTCCTTTAATAATTTGCTCCACAATTCCTGCTGGAAGCCTTGTTTGATATACCTGTGAGCAAATGATTGACACACCATATATTTGCAATGTTCTTGGGGTCCTCACCAAAGGTTCCCATCATGGGAGGACTCCAGTCTCCCCAAGAGATGCAAATGTGCAAAGGTAAAATAACTCAATGCTCAATGGCCAATACCCCGGAGTTCAGGTGACTGGTGGGCTACTCGTAGGTAGTAGTATGACTCTGCAAAAAGGGTTGAACTTAAATAGTCACACTACTGATGATCCAGATTGCATTTTAGAAACTCAACAGGCTTGTTTCATCCTGTGCTACTATATTCAATCAATCTCACAGAACATGTGCCTATATAATGTATCCATATGTGTGTTTGTGTGATGTTTGCATGTACCAGTCACCATCCCAATGTTGTGTATCCCAAACACACTTTCCAGTACAAACAAGTCCCTGTTTATGGGCAACGGAATGACTGGGATCATTGGAGGAATGTATGGACCTTGTTTATCCTGCAAACACACACACATAGTGAGGACAAAACCAATTAAAAGTAGAAACCAAACTCACTTTAACACTTTGTCTCTAAAAGTCTCCATCTTGTACGGGTTTCCAAAGCGATGCTTCCTATGATATCGGGAAAACCAGCCACGGATTTCACTGTACATGGGGGGAAAAAAGGCAGTGAGTGTGGGGAGCAGGGAATTCAACACAAACAAAGGTGAGACCCTCATTATTACTTGTGCATGCACTGACATTGGGGTGCATGAAGAATTGCAGTCTTGGAGGCCGATTCACGAAGGGTCGAATATCAAGGGTTAATTAACCCTCGATATTCGACTGGGAACTAAAATCGTTCGACTTCGAATATCGAAGTCAAACGATTTTGCGCAAATCCTGCGATCGATCGATCGAAGGATTTTTCATTCGATCGAACGATTAAATCCTTCGAATCGAACGATTCGAAGGATTTTAATCCAACGATCGAAGGAAAATCCTTCGATCAAAAAATCCCAGGCAAGCCTATGGGGACCTTCCCCATAGGCTAACATTGACTTCGGTAGCTTTTATCTGCCGAAGTAGGGGGTCAAACTTTTTCTTAAAGAGACAGTACTTCGACTATCGAATGGTCGAATAGTCGAACGATTTTTAGTTCAAATCGTTCGATTCGAAGTCGAAGGTCGTAGTCGAAGGTCGAAGTAGCCCATTCGATGGTCGAAGTAGCCCAAAAAAACTTCGAAATTCGAAGTTTTTTTCATTCGAACCCTTCACTAGAATTTCGTGAATCGGCCCCTTGGTGTTTGAGTGTCTTCTGGTCCTACAAGTCCACACACATTTCCAGAAAAGATCAACTAAAATCAATGGGGGTGGGGGGCAATTCAAATCATATTTTTGCCTGCCCGCTTAGCTGAAACTAAATTGGGCAACAAAATACCCTGATTCGTCTATACTCAACCCCACCATCACAGCAAGCGTTTCAGTTACTTAAAGGGATTGCGTCATGATTTTTATGATATAGTTTTTATTTCACTGTTTATACTGCAAATAATTCACTCTATCATATAAAATTTCATTCTTGAACCAATAAGTGTATTTTTTTAGTTGTAATATTGGTGTGTCGGTGCATCTCAGGTCATTTTGCCTGGTCATGTGCTTTCAGAAGGAGCCAACACTTTAAGATGGAACTGCTTTCTGGCAGGCTGCTTCTCCTACTCAATGTAACTGAATGTGTCTCAGTGGGACCTGGATTTTACCATTGAGTGCTGTTCTTAGATCTACCAGGCAGCTGTTACCTTGTGTTAAGGAGCTGTTATCTGGTTACCTTCCCTATGTTCTGTTGTTAGGCTGCTGGGGCGGCAGTGGGGGTTGTTATCACTCCAACTTGCAGTACAGCAGTCACATGACTGGGGGCAGCTGGGAAACTGACAATACAGTCATATGAAAAACATTTACTTACAGTAAATAATTGGCTGAGCTTTTAAAGTAGCAACTTCCTTTTATAATATAGCGTGCCTTATGGAAACAGTAGTATTTCAGCAGTGACATACAGTTTATTGGATTAACAGAAAATATACAATATGCATCATAACAAAATTAGACAGGTGGATAACTTTGGGCACCCAACAGAGATATTACATCAATACTTAGTTGAGCTCCTTTTGCAAATGTAACAGCCTCTAGACGCCTCCAATAGCCTTTGATGAGTGTCTGGATTCAGGATGGCGGTATTTTTGACCATTCGTCCATACAAAATCTCTCCAGTTCAGTTAAATTTGATGGCTGCCGAGCATGGACAGTCTGCTTCAAATCATCCCATAGATTTTCCATGATATTCAAGTCAGGGGACTGTGACGGCCTTTCCAGAATATTATACTTCTCCCTCTATCCCTAAATGCCTTTGTAGATTTCCAAGTGTGTTTAGGGTCATTGTCTTGTTGGAATATCCAACCCCTGTGTAACTTCAACTTTGTGACTGATGCTTGAACATTATCCTGAAGAATTTGTTGATATTGGGTTGAATTCATCCGACCCTCAACTTTAACAAAGGCCCCAGTCTCTGAACTAGTCACACAGCCCCACAGCATGATGGAACCGCCACCAAATTGGACAGTAGGTAGCAGGTGTTTATCTTGGAATGCGGTGTTCTTCTTTCGCCACGCAAAGCGCTTTTTGTTATGACCAAATAACTAAATTTTTGTCTCATCAGTCCAAAGCACTTTGTTCCAAAATGACTGTGATTTGTCTAAATGAGCTTTTGCATACAACAAGCGACTCTGTCTTCTTTCTCATCACCCTGCCATTCAGATGTTCATTGTGCAAATTGCGCTGAATTGTATAACAATGTACAGATACACCATCTGCAGCAAGTTGTTCTTGCAGGTCTTTGGAGGTGATCTTTGGGTTGTCTGTAACCATTCTCACAATCCTCCGCACATGCCACTCCTGTATTTTTCTTGACCTGCCAGACCTGGGTTTTACAGCAACTGTGCCTGTGGCCTTCCATTTCCTGATTCCATTCCTTACAGTTGAAACTGACAGTTTGAACCTCTGAGATAGCTTTTTGTAGCCTTCCCCTAAAACCCTGATACTGAACAATCTTTGTTTTCAGATCTTTTGAGAGTTGCTTTTAGGATCCCATGCTGTCACTCTTCAGATGAGAGTCAAACAGAAGCACAACTTGCAATTGGTCACCTTAAATACCTTTTCTCATGATTGGACACACCTGTCTATGAGGTTAAAGGCTTAACGAGCTAATCCAACCAATTTGGTGTTGCCAGTAATCAGTATTAGGGCTCTTACACATGAGCGTTTTTACCTGCGCTCCCCTGCGTTCCGTTTTTCGGCGTTCAGCCGCAGGGGAGCACAGGAATAGACGCATTTTATTATTTCAAATGGGGCTATACTAACACAGGCGCATGTAGGCGCCGAACGCAGGTTGAGACGCAACATGCTGCATTTTTCCTGCGTTCGGCGCCTACATGCGCCTGTGTGAGTACAGCCCCATTTGAAATAATGAAATGCGTCTATTCCTGCGCTCCCCTGCGGCTGAACGCCGAAAAATGGAACGCAGGGGAGCGCATGTAAAAACGCTCATGTGTAAGAGCCCTTAAGCAGTTACATGCATTCAAATTAGCAAAATTACAAATTTTTGCACAGCCAGTTTTTCCCATTTGATTTAATTTCATACAGCGGAATACTGCTTCACTAAAAATCATTGTTCAGAAACCAGTACTCAGGAACAGGTACTGGGAAATTAAAGACATACCACTGTTATCTTTTTTTGTTGAAAGTGGAGTCAATTATTATGCAGGCTGAGAGGGGTTCCCAAACTTTTTCATCTGACTGCATGTCTAGCCCCATGTCAGAGTTCACAATTAAATATAAAAAAAAATCTGTTTGGATTTCAGGGCAGAATTCTGCTGGTGCAGCACTATTAACTGATGCATTTTGAATTTTTTTTTCCCATGACAGTATCCCTTTAATCTCATTAGGACACCTTGATTCACCTTGTTTCTGACAACACAAAGAAAGGGCTAGGGAAGGGTAATTGCCATGGGGCAGTGATAGTACGGCTGCCAATACAGAGACAGATCAAGGGGAGGCAACTTGCCAAGAGACAGTGACAGTCAGTACCCCAGTGCCCAAGACTCCTCCAATATAACAGTTTGGATGTAGTTAATACAGACTACTCAGCCTAGTGTAGGGAAAGCTACTGCACTCTTGTTGGTGGGATGCCAGTAGCTTTAGTTCAACAAAGTACAGAGGGTCTTAGGGCAGAGACACACGCTCAGATTCGGGAAGATTAGTCACCCATCGACAAATCTCCTCTTCTTCGAGGCGACTAATCTCCCAAACTACCTCCCACGAGCTAGAATGTAAATGGTCGTCACGAGGAAACTTTGGGCGACTTCTGAAAACGAAGTGCTCCTAGTGCCATCCCCCCGGCGATTTAGATTCTAGCTTTAGTTCATTTGTATGTTAGTCGAGAGATGATTTATCTGTGTCAGGGGGCCTATCAGCTCCTGACGATGAGAGGTCAGGATCTAGGAGGAAGCTGTAAGGTAAAAGTCCAAAATCGAAGTACAAGAGGGTTCAGGCAAAATTGTTTCCAAATCCAGGCAAGAGTTCAAAGGCAGGCAGAATAATTCAGAAACAAAGTCCAGGCAGTAATTATAAAGCACTCAGGAATGTTAGCAAACACTTACTATACTTGGGCATTGAACCAGCTTCCAGGGCGTCCTTTTATTTTGAATTTGGTGCTGTGGTGCATGACGTGGTGACTATGGGCGCCGCCATCATTCAAGGGAAGGACGCAGCTACCGGCGCAGAGGTTTGTGACAGCGACTAAATCGGAGCGTGTGTCTCTGCCCTTGGACTTAGCCAGGGTCCCTTCAAGTCCATTAAAAGAGGAAGAGGGAAGCCAAACCAACACATCATCAGCACTCACCTGTCTCCTTCCATAGTTTCTCGCACTTTCTTTTTCAAGTCACTGTTGATGGTGCGAACCATCCTGTAAATCTCAGCCCCAGGGAAGGCTCCATTGCCGTCACTGAAAGCCACAAAACAGCAGAGAATTAGTTTCCATCCAATCATGATGAGCAGATAGAGGCGCTCTCTGAATCATTATCCCTGCAGTTTGGCCTCGCTCAGTCCCTAAATCCTCTGCCTTTCCTGCCATAAACAAAAACTCAGAGGTCTTCATCATAGATTGTCTGTTATTTGCTCAGAGTCTCTGTACTTAATGGCTGGGATTTTGGGATCTTTACTTCTGCCTAGAGAAAACACGGCATATTCATTACCTTTGCCTAACATTGTACTGCTCCCCACCTGCACCCAGGGGTGTAACTCTGGATCCTCAGCCCCGCCCTTCCTTCTTACATATCTTTCTGTTTAAACCCTGCTCCAAGTTGTCAGTCAGTCTGCCATCCATACCACTGCCTGGTTGCTAGGGTAAGTGGGTCCCTAGCAACCAGATAATGTTTGTGTCCTTTTTATGGTGTAATTTATTTTTATAACCAGAAGTGCGAGTGCTTTAGGAAATATACCCACAAGAACTCATTTTCAAAAGCTTTGCTCTATATATTGATATACAAGTATGGGGCCTGTTATCCAGAATGCTCGGGACCTGGGGTTTTCCAGATAACGGATCTTTCCATGATTTGGATCTTAAGTCTACTAGAAAATCATATAAACATTAAATAAACCCAATAGACTGGTTTTGCTTCCAATAAGGATTAATTATATCTTAGTTAATTGAATGCTGGCAGTGCACACAACTATTTTATTTGAAGATTACACTACTCCATTCAAAGGGGTAGTGGGTGAGATAAAATATAATTAATTGTTAGAGAATAAATGTAAAGTATCTCACTAATCGCACTCGGTAATATTCTGCTGGTCAGGAAATCATTTTGAAAAATCTGGATTATTTTGATAACATGGAGTCTATTGGAGATGGCCTTTCCGTAATTTGAAGTTTCAGGATAACGGGTTTCCTGGATAATGGGACCCATACCTGTACGTCTATTGCTATTGCTATTAGATGGCACTATTGTACTTATAAGCATATAAATAGCCAACTAATTTCTGACCAACCATCTAATAGTCTGGGCACAAGTTGTGTCTAACCCTATAGGTGTAAAGGCCTCATTAACAAAACAAGTAAAACACTGATTAAACAAAAAAAAGTGCATTTTATACAAATTTATATGTAAAAAGTTTTTAACTCACACTTGCATTATTTATTGTTACACAAGTGGAATTACACAAATATGTGGGCAGATTTAGAAAGCCCAGTTTATCCTGAAAAAAATGATGTATAGTTTTCCTAGGTAAAATAGACACCCTCCTCCAAAAATTCCAATTTGATGGCTGACTGATAGGTGTATTTTGGGAATTCCTCCCCATAAAGGCTACTCACCAAACGTTCTTCTCTAAATCCATTTTACTGAAGCCCAGTATCTGATTGATCTCTGTCTTTGATTCCTCAGTGAGTGGCCCTTGAAAGATTGAGAGGCACAAGATGAACAGTGAGGCTGATTTACTAACACTGCCCCAATGTTATAGCCCTTAAAGGGCATGTAAAGGCAAAAACATTTTTTTACTTTCTATAATGAAAAAGAAACCTTTCTCTAATATACTTTAATTAAAAAATGTGTACCGTTTTTATAATAAATCTGACTGTATGCAGTGAAATTCTCCCTTCATTTACTGCTGTGGATAGGAATTGTCAGACGGTCCCTAACTGCTCTGCAGGGAAACAATCATACTTATGAACAGAAGGGGGAGCCCCCGCCTTACTTCCCAGCCATGCAGAACTCAAGCAGCTTTGTTTGTTTCCCTGTAGAGCAGTCGGCGACTGTGTAGAGATTTGTATTGGATTTTATTTTTGCCTTTACATCCCCTTTATTGTTTCCAACTCCAGCTGCAGGGACAAAGATCATGGAGCCAGATTTAAACAGATAAACTGGGATTCTATTTGGAGGATTATTTTGCTGCAGCCACTGGTTCTGCAGAGTTGGAGAAAGTTTGTATTAAATATGGGGATGAGGAGGGCACTCTAACAATAGATCCAAAATAATGGTTAAGGGTGCAAAAGCCCTAAAAACTCCATTAGTTTTTATAGCACATATAGTATAAAGATATGGGCATGCACACCAAATGATTAATCGTATAGACCAGATAGTTGTGCAGTATACCCCTTGATAAAGGCGAAAGCCGAAACGTCGGGGTGTTCTCTTTTTTGGGGGTCTGTGTATCCGCTTTCCAATATCTAACCAAACTACCAGTGGTGTGGTATGTATGTATGCTGATTTACTGAATATTTACCCTCACTAATTGATGCTGTTTATTACTGTTATGTCTTAAACATTAAAAGTTTTTTTACTGCACAACTATCTGGTCTATACGATTAATCATTTGGTGTGCATGCCCATATCTTTATACTATAAAGTTTGTATTAAACAATACAAAATCTATAAAATCCACAATAGATTACGTGACAACACAGGAGCCAGTGCAGTCTGTATATTCTGATTATTAATCAGTCTTGCTGTATCTGCTTCTGACAGATATTATTTGACTGTTTTGTAATTTATGACGGTCCCTAAGCAGCCCAGACCACACTGAGCATGTGCACAGTCTTAGTCTTGCAAAGATGTTTAACAAAGTTACAAGATGGTGACCCCCAGTGGCCAACTTTGAAAGCATAAATCATTTGTTTGATTAGGCTTGTGGTGCAGTAAGTGCATGTTTATGTTTAGTATAAAATACAGCATTTCTAGCCTTTTCTATTTTAGACTTTGCTTCCCCTTTAACAACCAAATGGAGGATTTTAGACTACCTATTGATTAAACTTAATTGTTTTCTAGGGGTTCTGGCACTATGTGGGGCACATGTGTCTGTTGTTAGTAAACAAGGCTTATTGACTGAGGTTTGGTATAGATGATAGGAACAGAGACACTTACCGTGCTGAATGGCCCTCAGACACACGACCAGAGAAGGGAGCGCTACAGGCAGTAACTCACACAGCACAGAGTAATGATCATACCTACAAGAGCAATGGATGCATTCACTGAATTCCATATAAAACATATTCATTCCACTGTCCAAATGGGCAGAATTTGTGAAAAAACAGGTTGTTTTGCCATAGACTGTTCCATAGAATGAAACAAGACAAGCAGTATGACAGCTCCAAGTAATATGGATGTATATATATATATATATATATATATATACATATATATATATACACACACACAAGGGAAGAATTTAATGAAGCTAAATAAAAAGGAAGCATATATAAAGCAAGTAGTCAATTGAGGGGGCCAAGCACAAATCACAACTGCCACCTGCTGATATTTTCTGGTAATACATGTAGACAATACATACATTAGTCTGTCTTTAGAGGTGTAGGATTGGAACACAAAAATAAACTGTTTCAGGCATCAATGCCGCCCCCAGGCTTACCTTAAGATCTCCGATGGGAGGTCCGGTGAGGGGCGCATTGCTAGCGCAGAGTGCAAAATATCGCTCTCTGCGCCAGAAAAGCCGAATTTCCGGTTTAATAACCGGAAATTCATCTCTTAAACTCACCAGGAGCGGCTTTTTGCTGCCCCTGGTAACTTCTGGGGAGCTGCCTTCTTAGGCAAGGTACTCACCTTGTCTCATGGCAGAAACGCCCCTGATTTAGTGTATCACTTACAGGTCCCAGTCACAGGCCCTTCCCAGAGGCTCTCTCTCCCTACCATTCTTTCCTACTATACTATTTTTTCCACAGTCACAATTCCTTCCCAGAGACTATTATCCACTGTTACTATAGGCACCATCTCTCCCTACTATACCTGCTATCCCACAGCCACACCCCCTTCCCAGAGACTATTATCCACTGTTACTATAGGCACCATCTCTCCCTACTATACCTGCTATCCCACAGTCACACTCCCTTCCCAGAGACTATTATCCACTGTTACTATAGGCACCATCTCTCCCTACTATACCTGCTATCCCACAGCCACACCCCCTTCCCAGAGACTATTATCCACTGTTACTATAGGCACCATCTCTCCCTACTATACCTGCTATCCCACAGTCACACTCCCTTCCCAGAGACTATTATCCACTGTTACTATAGGCACCATCTCTCCCTACTATACCTGCTATCCCACAGTCACACTCCCTTCCCAGAGACTATTATCCCACTGTTACTATAGGCACCATCTCTCCCTACTATACCTGCTATCCCACAGTCACACTCCCTTCCCAGAGACTATTATCCCATTGTTACTATAGGCACCATCTCTCCCTACTATACCTGCTATCCCACAGTCACACTCCCTTCCCAGAGACTATTATCCACTGTTACTATAGGCACCATCTCTCCCTACTATAACTGCTATCCCACAGTCACACTCCCTTCCCAGAGACTATTATCCCACTGTTACTATAGGCACCATCTCTCCCTACTATACCTGCTATCCCACAGTCACACTCCCTTCCCAGAGACTATTATCCCACTGTTACTATAGACACCATCTCTCCCTACTATACCTGCTATCCCACAGTCACACTCCCTTCCCAGAGACTATTATCCACTGTTACTATAGGCACCATCTCTCCCTACTATAACTGCTATCCCACAGTCACACTCCCTTCCCAGAGACTATTATCCCACTGTTACTATAGGCACCATCTCTCCCTACTATACCTGCTATCCCACAGTCACACTCCCTTCCCAGAGACTATTATCCACTGTTACTATAGACACCATCTCTCCCTACTATACCTGCTATCCCACAGTCACACTCCCTTCCCAGAGACTATTATCCACTGTTACTATAGGCACCTTCTATCCCTACTATACCTGCTATCCCACAGTCACACTCCCTTGCCAGAGACTATTATCCCACTGTTACTATAGGCACCATCTCTCCCTACTATACCTGCTATCCCACAGTCACACTCCCTTCCCAGAGACTATTATCCCACTGTTACTATAGGCACCATCTCTCCCTACTATACCTGCTATCCCACAGTCACACTCCCTTCCCAGAGACTATTATCCCACTGTTACTATAGGCACCATCTCTCCCTACTATACCTGCTATCCCACAGTCACACTCCCTTCCCAGAGACTATTATCTCACTGTTACTATAGGCATCATCCCTACTATACCTGATATGCTACAGCCACAGTCCCTTCACAGAGGGTAATATACTTATAGGTACTACATGTAGTGCTTGCACATCATGCAGATGAGTTTCCTGCAAACCATGTTAGAACCTACACCTACAACACTTCCACCCACTACTAGTATTATCACTTGTGTTAGAATAGACAGCTCTTGTGAACTGGTGAACATGACTTAAATTTAGAAGGTGTTGGAGAGCTGTATCTTATAGATGTTAATTGGTTCTACCATCTCTGATGTTATTTTTCCACTCACCTTTGCCACCCAGTCATTGCAATGCCACCATAGCGAATGTTTGGAAATTTGTGCATGCCATCAATCACTTGTTTCCAACGCAGGTGGTTATTCATGTGCAAGCCAATGGGGGTCCACATCTGATCAGGGCCAGATGCTCCTTTGAAGGCACTTGCAAACCACACAGAAGGAAACCCACCGTCCTGGTACTTCTCTATGAATGTTTCTAGGAAGTGAGATAAAGAAGCATATGCAGTTACCAGCCTGCTTCTATTAAAGGGAAAGCGTGCCATAAACAATTGAACTTTTCCTGTTTGTAAACAAGAAATTCGCATTTGTTTTTATTGTGCATCTCCAGTTGCAGTTGATCTACGGTGGCAGAGATATTATATTATCAGATTGTTGTGATAAAGAAGGGATGAATCTCTTTATTCCAGGAAGGAATTAAGGTAGCTGCTGTTTCCATGGTAACAAGCAAAGGCTCATTCAGAGAAAAACTTGAGGCCTACCTGCTTGTTGAATGTCGAAGTCCTGACCATAAATCCACAATACGGGGGACACATACTGGCTGATATTGGCTCCTAGGAGACAAAAGGTATTTTCACTCCACTGGCAACACATGGTAACTTTCTAATGCAGTAGTGGGGATATAAACAAAATGATAAAAAGGATCATTATTATCAAAAAATTTCTGTAACGAGTCAAAAGCCTTAAAAGGGGTAATTTTTTCATGAAAATGTGGCCACGCAAGTGTGTGGGAGCCAAAGAGATCATTATAGGCTGTTGGGAAAAGACCACATCAATAGGCCATTGTTTTCCTTATCTGATAGGACTTTTTAAACCTGCCTGATAGAAATCTGGCCTCTCCCTAGCCAGGTATTGGTAACAAAGGATCTCATATTCCCCCATACATGGCCCAATAAGCTGCTGACCTTGCCTGGAGGGGTGAATCAGCAGCTGGTAGAAGCCAAGCATATCCAGCATAGGGTACATTTTTCGATATATATGGGGTTATATAATACAAGTTGCTATAGGTCTAGTCACCTACAGCCAACCAATCAGCAGGTAGATTTTACTGGTCACCTGTTTATAAACAAACTTTGTATCAGTTTTGCACCTGGGCAAACCTTGTGCCTTTTATTCCATATGAAGGATAGTATTTTATTATCCCTATCATATTAACTTAGCTGTTGTGTTGCCTTAGCCCTTTTCTGGTGGAATCTGGAATATCTAGTTAAAGGGGACCTGTCAACCAGACATAAAAACCTGTAGAATTAAAGTCCTTTTCAAATTAAACATGAAATCTCAGCTGTCAATCATATACTGCCTGCCCCTCCTCTACTGTAAATGTATTTGTATCTTTGTTACCAATGGGCTTTTCCTGGCTACTAAGGACCTTTCTGCATTTGAGGCCAAGGCAAATACCATACCTGCTGCACTCTAAAACCATTCTAATATAGTATAGGTAAATCTAAAAACAGCTGGAGTTGCTGAGTAATCATTGATGATGTTTCACTACTCATCCGAGCATCTTCTTCAGTTCAACTAATGGTTCATTCTAATGGTAGCTAGCACATACATTGTTCTTAGTGAGGAATAATATGGTCGCTATGAATTTTGGTGAATGGAAATATCAATGAAAGTAGTCTGGCTCCTGCCCATACTTACCCTTTATGCTCTCCATGTTGAGATACCGCAGCATATCGTCCCACATGAGTGCATTCTTGTCATGGTAGTGACTGTTCAAGAAATTCAGCACCTCTTTCACGTGGGAGAGGAACATCTTGCCCAAGTCTCCATTGTTATTGTTCAACCAGATCTTGGAATCTTGCCCTTCTCCAAGGTGTAAAACCTGCAACGTTCAAAACAAACATCTAAGGCATGTATAGGTAGCTCTTGCTATGACCTCAACATTCAGGTAAAGTAAGTTAATTGAGGCAGGGTTAAATGTAGTAAATATATATGAACTGAATTCTTTCCTCACCTCGTCACACCCAATGTGGACAAAGCCGGCCATGGGATGGAGGTCTAGAACTTGGCCCAAGATCTTTTTCACCAGCGGCAAGGTCTCTGCACGGTGTGGGTTTATGCTGTTGGGGTATTGTTCCACCTCTCGCAGCGACCTGTAGTTCTCGTGCTTCAGAACATACTGCAAATACAGGAGCAGGAATCAGATATAGGGGATCTGAGCTAAAAAAAAGGTGCATCTGTGAGCACTTGCAATTTACATAAATTTAGTATTTTTAGCAGTTTATGAGATAATAGCATTTTTAGACTACTAATAGCAGGATACTGGTTCAACTGAGAGTTAGAGATGTCGCGAACTGTTCGCCGGCGAACTTGTTCGCGCGAACATCGGGTGTTCGCGCTCGCCGGAAGTTCGCGAACGTCGCGCGACGTTCGCCATTTTGGGTTCGCCATTGTTGGCGCTTTTTTTTGCCCTCTCACCCCAGACCAGCAGGTACATGGCAGCCAATCAGGAAGCTCTCCCCTGGACCACTCCCCTTCCCTATAAAAACCGAAGCCCTGCAGCTTTTTTTCACTCTGCCTGTGTGTGCTGAAGAGATAGTGTAGGGAGAGAGCTGCTGCCTGTTAGTGATTTCAGGGACAGTTGAAAGTTTGCTGGCTAGTAAACGTTTTGATACTGCTCTGTTATTGGAGGGACAGAAGTCTGCAGGGGTTTGAGGGACATTTAAGCTTAGGTAGCTTTGCTGGCTAGTAATCTACCTTCTACTGCAGGGCTCTGTATGTAGCTGCAGTGGGCAGCTGTCCTGCTTCTGATCTCATCTGCTGACTGCTGCAATAACAGTAGTCCTTGTAAGGACTGCTTTTATTTATTTTTTTGTTGTTTTACTACTACTACTACTACTACTACTACTATAAGAGCCCAGTGCTATTAGTCTAGCAGTGTTGGGGAGTGGGACTGGTGTGCTAATCTGCTGCTCCTAGTAGTTCAGCAGCACCAACTTTAATTTTTTTTTATTTAACTTTTTTTTATTTTACTACCGCTGTAGTAGTGTATAAGTTGACCTTTTAGGCATTATTTGCCCTGTAGGCATTTTTTGCCCAGTGTGTTATTCAACCAACTGCTATCTAGCTGTGTGCCCGTGTTCACATTCTGTCTAAATATCCATAATATTACCGTCTCCAGAAAAAACACCGGAGTGACTTTTTTCAAGCAGCCATAATAAATTTTACGTAATCCGTATCCATCGCTGTAGTAGTGTATAAGTTGACCTTTTAGGCATTATTTGCCCTGTAGGCATTTTTTGCCCAGTGTGTTATTCAACCAACTGCTATCTAGCTGTGTGCCCGTGTTCACATTCTGTCTAAATATCCATAATATTACCGTCTCCAGAAAAAACACCGGAGTGACTTTTTTCAAGCAGCCATAATAAATTTTACGTAATCCGTATCCATCGCTGTAGTAGTGTATAAGTTGACCTTTTAGGCATTATTTGCCCTGTAGGCATTTTTTGCCCAGTGTGTTATTCAACCAACTGCTATCTAGCTGTGTGACCGTGTTCACATTCTGTCTAAATATCCATAATATTACCGTCTCCAGAAAAAACACCGGAGTGACTTTTTTTCAAGCAGCATTCTTATATTTTACGTAATCCGTATCCACCGCTGTGTATACGTTGACCTTGTAGGCATTATTTGCCCTGTAGGCATTTTTTGCCCAGTGTGTTATTCAACCAACTGCTATCTAGCTGTGTGACCGTGTTCTCATTCTGTCTAAATATCCATAATATTACCGTCTCCAGAAAAAACACCGGAGTGACTTTTATTCAAGCAGCATTCTTATATTTTACGTAATCCGTATCCACCGCTGTGTATACGTTGACCTTGTAGGCATTATTTGCCCTGTAGGCATTTTTTGCCCAGTGTGTTATTCAACCAACTGCTATCTAGCTGTGTGACCGTGTTCTCATTCTGTCTAAATATCCATAATATTACCGTCTCCAGAAAAAACACCGGAGTGACTTTTTTTCAAGCAGCATTCTTATATTTTACGTAATCCGTATCCACCGCTGTGTATACGTTGACCTTGTAGGCATTATTTGCCCTGTAGGCATTTTTTGCCCAGTGTGTTATTCAACCAACTGCTATCTAGCTGTGTGACCGTGTTCTCATTCTGTCTAAATATCCATAATATTACCGTCTCCAGAAAAAACACCGGAGTGACTTTTTTTCAAGCAGCATTCTTATATTTTACGTAATCCGTATCCACCGCTGTGTATACGTTGACCTTGTAGGCATTATTTGCCCTGTAGGCATTTTTTGCCCAGTGTGTTATTCAACCAACTGCTATCTAGCTGTGTGACCGTGTTCTCATTCTGTCTAAATATCCATAATATTACCGTCTCCAGAAAAAACACCGGAGTGACTTTTTTTCAAGCAGCATTCTTATATTTTACGTAATCCGTATCCACCGCTGTGTATACGTTGACCTTGTAGGCATTATTTGCACAGTGTTTTCTTCAAACCGCCATCTAGCTGTGTGAGCTTGTTCACATTTTGTCTAAATATTGATAATATTATCGTCTCTAGAAAAACCACTTGAGTTACTTTTTTTCAAGCAGCATTCATATATTTTACGTAATCCGTATCCACCGCTGTAGTAGTGTATACGTTGATCTTGTAGGCATTATTTGCACACTGTTTTCTTCAAACTGCCATCTAGCTGTGTGTATTATCGTTTCCAGAAAAACCAACTGAGTTTTTGTTGTTGTTGTTTTTTTAAAAATAATGCCAGGCAAAGGCAGGCCGCCACGCAGAGGCCGTGCTAGGGGCCGTGCTGCTATGCAATCCTGTGGCCCTAGCAAATTGCCCAGTTTTAAAAAGCCAATGACCCTGAACTCCCAAAATGCTGAAGAGGTAGTTGACTGGCTTACACAGCACACCCCATCCTCTACCGTTTCTAACTTTACCACAACATCCTCCTCATCCTCCACTGCTATGGCCACCCCACGTAACACTTCCTCCACCACCGGTGCCCCTTCTTCACTGGAGTCAGAGGAGTTATTTTCCCATGAGTTTCTTGAACTGAGTAATGCGCAACCATTATTGGCAGAAGAAGATGAAGGAGATGAGGACGTTACACCAGATTTAATTCTGGCAGAGAACACGACAGAGATGGACATAATGATGAGTGATGAGGAGGAGGAGGAGGTCCCCGCTGCTGCTTCCTTCTGTGATGTGTCAGAAGATGCATCTGAGGAGAATGATGATGAGGAGATTGATGTTTTGTGGGTGCCTAGTAGAAGAGAGCAAGAGGAGGGTAGTTCAGATGGAGAGACGGAGAGTCAGAGAGGCAGTAGGAGAATAAGACTTAGAAGAAGCAGGGAGGCCAGCCCGCAGGGATCAGTAGGGCAACAACATGTATCGGCACCTGTGTTCAGCCGGCCAACGCACCCGCCATTGCCGCCAATGCCGCCAACTTCTACTGTTACCGCCAGATCGCACACTTCCAAAAAGTCAGCAGTGTGGGATTTTTTTAATGTGTGTGCCTCTGACAAAAGCATTGTAATTTGCAATGAGTGCAGTCAGAAACTGAGCCTTGGTAAGCCCAACAGCCACATAGGTACAACTTCTATGCGAAGGCACATGAGCGGCAAGCACAAAGCACTTTGGGAGCAACACCTCAAAGGCAACAGGCAAACTAAAAGCCACACTCCTTCTGGTCCAGCATCTTACTGCTCTACCTCTGCTCTCCTTGACCCATCTGAACCACCCTCCACTCCGCCTTCCACCTTGACCACCTGTTCCCATTCCCAGTCATCTGCCACCAGCCAAGTTTCTGTGAAGGCCATGTTTGAGCGTAAGAAGCCAATGTCTGACTGTCACCCCCTTGCCCGGCGTCTGACAGCTGGCTTGTCTGCACTCTTAGCCCGCCAGCTTTTACCATACCAGCTGGTGGACTCTGAGGCCTTCCGCAAATTTGTAGCAATTGGGACCACGCAGTGGAAGGTACCCAGCCGCAATTTTTTTTCTAAAAAGGGAATACCACACCTGTACCAACATGTGCAGAGCCAAGTTACCGCATCTCTGTCACTTAGTGTTGGGCCAAAGGTCCATATGACTACTGACGCATGGTCCTCCAAGCATGGTCAGGGCAGGTATGTCACCTACACTGCCCACTGGGTGAACTTGGTAATGGCTGGGAATGGGAAGCAGGGAATGGGTAGCTCAACAACAACAACAACAGTGGAGTTGGTGTCACCGCCACGGATTGCACGCGGTTCTGCCACCACCTCTACTCCTCCATCGCTCTCTACCTCGTCTTCTTCCTCTTCTTCTTCTTACTCTGCTGCTGGGTCCTCCTTCTCCTCCTCCACACCTGTGCACCCCCAGCTCCCCCTAGGCTATTCGACGTGCCAGGTACGCCGTTGTCACGCTGTCTTGGGGATGACGTGCCTGGAAAGCAAAAACCATACCGGATCTGTACTCCTGTCATCTCTGCAGTCACAGGCCGATCGGTGGCTGACCCCACACCAACTGCAGATCGGAAAAGTGGTGTGTGACAATGGAAGCAATCTGTTGGCAGCGTTGAGACTGGGAAATTTAACACATGTGCCCTGCATGGCACATGTGTTAAATTTAATAGTCCAACGTTTTGTCTCCAAGTACCCAGGATTCCAGGACGTTCTCACCCAGTCCAGAAAGGTGTCGGCCCATTTCAGACGTTCCTACACAGCCATGGCACGCCTTGCTGACATTCAGCAGCGCTACAACATGCCAGTCAGGCGTTTGATTTCTGACAGCCAGACTCGCTGGAATTCAACGCTCCTTATGTTGGAACGTCTGCTGCAACAACAAAGGGCCGTCAACGAGTACCTTTTTGAACTGGGTGGTAGGACTGGATCTGCAGAGCTGGGGATTTTTTTCCCCCGTTACTGGGTGCTTATGCGCGATGCCTGCAGGCTCATGCGACCTTTTGAAGAGGTGACAAATATGGTCAGTCGCACCGAAGGCACCATCAGCGACCTAATACCCTTCGCTTTCTTCCTGGAGCGTGCCGTGCGACGAGTGACAGATGAGGCTGTAGACCAGCGTGACGAGGAGCTGGAAGCGCACGATTTATGGTCGCAATCACCAGAACGAACCCAGGCACCTGCTGCAACGCAGGGAGAGGTGCCAGAAGTGGAGTCAGAGGAGGAAGGTGGCTTTGTGGAGGAGGAGGAGGAGGACCAACAGGAGCAGGCTTCCCAGGGGGCTAGTGGTGACCTTTTGGGGACCCCTGGTCTTGTACGTGGCTGGGGGGAGGAGACCGTGGATGATGCAGTCCTTGATAATGAGGAAGCGGAGATGGATAGCTCTGCATCCAACCTTGTGAGAATGGGGTCTTTCATGCTGGCATGCCTGTTGAAGGACCCCCGTATCAAGAGGCTTAAGGAGAAGGACCTGTACTGGGTCGCAACGCTACTAGACCCTCGGTACAAGCATAAAGTGGCAGAAATGTTACCAACATACCACAAGTCCGAAAAGATGCGGCATTTACAAACCAGCCTGCAAAACATGTTGTACAATGCTTTTAAGGGTGATGTCACTTCAGGAACTCATCAACATTCCAGGGGCAGAGGTGCCAGTAATCCTGCCACGAGCACACCTGCAAGGACAAAGCCCTTTGGCCGGTCTGTAACATCAGACATGCAAATGTTTTTCTGTCCAAGGCAGCGCCACAACCCTTCTGGATCCACCCTCAAAGAACGCCTCGACCGGCAGGTAGCGGACTACCTGGCATTAACTGCAGATATCGACACTCTGAGGAGCGATGAACCCCTGGACTACTGGGTGCGCAGGCTTGATCTGTGGCCAGAGCTGTCACAATTTGCCATGAACCTCTTGTCTTGCCCAGCCTCAAGTGTGCTCTCAGAAAGGACCTTCAGTGCAGCAGGAGGGATTGTAACTGAGAAGAGAACTCGCCTAGGTCACAAAAGTGTCGATTACCTGACCTTTATTAAAATGAATGAGGGGTGGATCTCGGAGGGTTACTGCACGCCGGAAGACTTGTTCTGACTTCTATGCAGCTGTCCTTCTCTTCAAGCCTCATGACTCCACACACAGCTGTCCTTTAGCGTCCTCCTCCCTCCGCCACCGTTACAAACTAGGGTGCAAACCCTACTGGTTTAATTTTTTCTGGCCTCTGTGCTTCAGTGGCTGCGTCCAAAAAAACGGGGCAAACAATGTCTACAAGGTCAACGTATGGCGAAAAATTACTATTTTCAGCATTTATATGGCATATTTTTTCTGGCAACTGTGCTTCAGTGGCTGCGTCCAAAAAAATGCATATTTTCTGCATTTATATGGCATAATTTTTCTGGCCTCTGTGCTTCAGTGGCTGCAACCAAAAAAATGCATATTTTGTCCATTTATATGGCATAATTTTTCTAGCCTCTGTGCTTCAGTGGCTGCAACCAAAAAAATGCATATTTTCTCCATTTATATGGCATAATTTTTCTAGCCTCTGTGCTTCAGTGGCTGCAACCAAAAAAATGCATATTTTCTCCATTTATATGGCATAATTTTTCTGGCCTCTGTGCTTCAGTGGCTGCAACCAAAAAAATTTATATTTTCAGCATTTATATGGCATAATTTTTCTGTCAACTGTGCTTCAGTGGCTGCGACCAAAAAAATGCATATTTTCTGCATTTATATGGCATAATTTTTCTGGCCTCTGTGCTTCAGTGGCTGCAACCAAAAAAATTTATATTTTCAGCATTTATATGGCATAATTTTTCTGGCAACTGTGCTTCAGTGGCTGCGACCAAAAAAATGACTATTTTCAGCATTTATATGGCATATTTTTTCTGGCCTCTGTGCTTCAGTGGCTGCGGCCAAAAAAACTGGGCAAACAATGCCTACAAGGTCAACGACGTTGACCTTGTAGGCATTGTTTGCCCAGTTTTTTTGGCCGCAGCCACTGAAGCACAGAGGCCAGAAAAAATATGCCACATAAATGCTGAAAATAGTCATTTTTTGCCATACGTTGACTCAACGTATATGGCAAAAAATGACTATTTTCAGCATTTATATGGCATATTTTTTCTGGCAACTGTGCTTCAGTGGCTGCGTCCAAAAAAACTGGGCAAACAATGTCTACAAGGTCAACGTATGGCGAAAAATTACTATTTTAAGCATTTATATGGCATATTTTTTCTGGCAACTGTGCTTCAGTGGCTGCGTCCAAAAAAAACTGGGCAAACAATGTCTACAAGGTCAACGTATGGCGAAAAATGACTATTTTCAGCATTTATATGGCATATTTTTTCTGGCAACTGTGCTTCAGTGGCTGCGTCCAAAAAAACTGGGCAAACAATGCCTACAAGGGCAACGTATGGCAGTTGTTTAAAGAGAACAGTAGATTACTAGCCAGCAAAGCTACCTAAGCTAAAATGTCCCTCAAATCCCTGCAGACTTCTGTCCCTCCAATACAGAGCAGTATCAAGCAGATTACTAGCCAGCAAACTTACTATCATCTGTCCCTGAAATCACTAACAGCTCTCCCCCTACACTATCTCTTCCAAGCACACACAGGCAGATTTTTCAGATACATTTTTGCCCTTGATCCCCCTCTGGCATGCCACTGTCCAGGTCGTTGCACCCTTTAAACAACTTTAAAATCATTTTTCTGGCCAGAAATGTCTTTTTTAGATGTTAAAGTTCGCCTTCCCATTGAAGTCTATGGGGTTCGCGAACCGTTCGCGAACCGCTCGCATTTTTGCGCAAGTTCGCGAATATGTTCGCGAACTTTTTTTCCGACGTTCGCTACATCCCTACTGAGAGTCAACAGCCCAAGTGTTAACTGTATACAGGAAGGACCACTAAGTTTACCCCTTTAAAGGAAAACTATACCTCCTGAACAATGTAGGTCTCTATAAAAAGATATTGCATAAAACAGCTCATATATGTAAAACTCTGCTTCATGTAAATAAACCATTTTCATAATAATATACTTTTTTTAGTAGTATGTGCCATTGGGTAATCATAAATAGAAAACTGGCATTTAAAAAAAATAAGGGCTGCCCCCGGGATCGTACGATTCACGGTGCACAGAAACAAACCAAACATGTTAGGTAACATGAGCCAATTAAAGGAGAAACAAACCCTTGATAAAAAAAACCCTACCCCCACCCTACATAGACCCGCCTGCCTCCTCCCCCCAGCCTAGCTGCTACCCTGTGCAAATGTCCCAAACTCTTTACTTACCCCTCCATGCAGATTCTGTCCAGCAGAGTTCGAGGCAGTCATCTTCTTCTCTTCGGTAATCTTCAGAATGAGACTGGCGGAGCGGCGCATGCGCAGTTGGAGCAATTTCTCGTGTCAACTGCACATGCGCCGGAACTCGCGAAAATTGCTGAAGCGCTGGTCTTATTCCGAAGATTACCGAAACGGCTGAAGAACTCCGCTGGACAGAATCTGCACGGAGGGGTTTAGTAAAGAGTAAGGGACATTTGCCCAAGGTAGCAGCTAGCCTGGGAGGAAGAAGGGAGGGAGTAGGGTTTTTTTTATTATGGGGTTGTTTCTCCTTTAACAGACAGAGTTGTGTCTTTTGCTTCCACACTTCTTCCTGTTACAGTTAGAGCTGCAGTATTTCTGGTCAGGTGATCTCTGAGGCAGCACACAGACCATCACAAAATGGGGGTTCAAGGCAAGAGATGTGAAAGGGCAATATTTACTTAAATATTTATACCAGTTTGGGAAGATTTTTTCGATATGCCACTTAATTTGATATAAACAATCTATTGCTTAAATATCCATTTTGGAGGTAAGATTTTCTTTTAAAGGACCCCGATATCTGGCTATGGAATTCCGGTCATGGTTAAAAGAGGTAAAAGATATTAATACAGCGTCAACATGAAAAAAAAGTATTGCTTCTTGCACAGTATGTTCTGATGATGGGTTAGCTAGGGGGCGATGTAGCCAAGCTTTGTCTGGTTTCAGCCACAAAATCAGCAGGGCAGTTTGCCTTCTAACCAATGAATCACGAGGAATGGGGGAGTGATATTAATTACAGTGATATATGATATTATTTACATTGAGGTCACGGTACATGATATTTACAGTGAGATTCCAGTATATCATATTAACATTGAGGTCATAATACATAATGATGCTATCGGCTCATCTATTAGCTATATATATATATATTGCCTCGTGATTTGTGAGAAGTGAGACTGACAAACCTTACACTGTCAGAATTATGATTCCTGGCCCTGAGAGAGGCCTTGTTACAGAGTGGGTACACAAGATTGTGCAGGTGTGACACCTGTTATCCAGAATGCTCGGGGACCTGGGGTTTTCCAGATAACGGATCTTTCCATAATTTGGATCTTCATACCTTATGTCTTTTAGAGAATCACGAACGTAAGCATTAAATACACCCAATAGGCTGGTTTTGCTTCCAATAAGGATTAATTATATCTTAGTTTGGATCAAGTACAAGCTACTGTTTTATTATTACACAGAAACTTATCGAGGGGTAAGTAAAATAGGGGCATTTGCCCGGGGTAACACTTAGGTTGGGGGGAAGGAGGGGGGTCTATATAGGGTAGGGGGGTAGGGGATTTTAAGTTTAGTGTTGAATTCTCCTTTAAAGTTAAATGTTAAAAAAACCCTATCCCCCTACCCCCCATAGACCCACCTCCCCCCAGGCTTGTGCCTTGAGATTTTAGTTTTTAATAAAACTTCTTATTAATTATATCGATCCATGTCAGGCTCATTTGATCTTCTTTTGATCAGAAGAAGAAAGCAAAGAATTAAAAAAATATATAATGTAGACCAATTGAAAGGTGGCTGGAAACTAGCCATTCGATAACATACTAAAAGTTAACTTAAACGTGAACCACTCCTTTAAAGGAGAACTAAACCCTAAACTTAAAAAACCCTACCCCCTACCATACATAGACGCCCCTCCCTCCTCCCCCCAACCAAAATGTTACCCCGGTCAAATGCCCCTTACATTTTACTTACCCCTCGGTGCAGATTCAGGCATCGGAGTTCATGGGCAACATCTTCAGCCATAAACAATATATAAACTCTAACTATAAAACTATAAAATTTTATAGAACTCATCTTATATCCCTGTTAAAAAAGTCTCAAACAATATGTGAGACAAACAAGGTGCACCCTTACAGGAACAGTTCAGTATAAAAATAAAACTGGGTAAATCAATAGGCTGTGCAAAATAGGGCACAAAAGCTTTGGGGGAGCCAAAAAAGTACCTTTCCCTGGCAAACAGATAGCAGTTAAAGTATGTTATAAATTGGCTAATTCCAAGCAACCTTTCAATTGGTCTTCATTATTTATTTTTTCATAGTTTTTTTAATAATTGGCTTTCTTCTTCTATCAAAAGAAGATCAAAAGTGCCTGACATGGAACAGAAAGTTGCTGAAACATAGATCAAAACAGCAAATACAAAAACACAAAAAAACAGGAAATGTCACATTCATTAAACCTTGCTGATTATCAGAAGAATGTGTAACAGCTCACCTGACTAGTAGATCCTGCTCCTATAAAAGCTTGAATTACAAAGGCAATGATCATCATTAACCTTCATGAACAAAGTGGTGAACAACACACGCTGAAAATCAGCTGCCTGTATCTCATGGCTCAAATATAGGGATCAGTAACTGATGTGCCTTTAAGTGTCAGGGCACACTTTCAGATTCGGGGAGATTAGTCGCCCGGCGACAAATCTCCTATTCTTCGGGGCGACTAATCTCTCCGAACTGCCTCTCGCCGGCTACAATCTAATTCACCGGCGGGATGGCACTTGGAGAGCTTTGTTTTCCAAAGTTGCCTCACGAGGAAACTTAGGGCGACTTCGGAAAACTAAGCGATCCGAGAAGAAAAGATTTGTCACCGGGCAAGTAATCTCCACGAATCTGAGCGTGTGCCCTGACCCTAAAAGCTCAGGTTCTAAAGCTGTAAAACCACAAGCAAAGGAGGGGAAGAGGCTTGGAATTTGAAAGATAATTAGGGAAGTTCAGCAACACCAGTGTTCATAAATTGGTATATTGCAACATTCAAGCTATAATGTAACCCTTAGCGCCTTACACAAACTGGACCATCACAACATAATCAATACAATTACAGGAATGGGAACTGTTATGCAATATTGCCCGGGACTTGGGGTTTTCTGGATAAGGGATCTTTCCGTAATTTAGATCTTCATACCTTAAAGTGATACTGACAGGTTCCTATAAAAATAGGAACCTGTTGGTTTCAATAAAAAGAAGCTGCACAAGAAATATAAGCAGCTAAAAGCACCCTAAAGCCATCATCAGCACGGCGAACCTTAGTAAATGAGACCCTCCGACACCATTAAATCGTCTTCCTGAGTTGTTTCAGTCACGCTGGGCTGGGGGCGGCGTGATCCCTCCATAGGCAGGGGCGTTCCACCAATGAGGCGAGTTGAGACACTCGCCTCAGGCGGCAGCGCCCCCCTGGTTACCAGGGGCGGCAAAAATGCCGCTCCTGGTAACTAAGAGCCGAATTTCCGGTTTTCAACCCGGAAATTCGGCTCTTCTAGTGCAGAGAGCGCAATTGCGCTCTCTGCACTAGCGTCGTGCAGCGCCCTGACCCCCTCCTGCGCAGAAAATGTGAGCGCCGTGAGGAGGGGTTGGGGCGGCAACGGAAGCCCGCCTCAGGCGGCATAAAGGCGTGGATCGGCGCTGTCCATAGGTTAATTATAAATGAAAACAGGACTCCAGCCTATGGAAGGATCGCATTGCCCTCAGCCCAGCCTGACTGAAACAACTCAGCAAGATGATTTCATGGTGTTGGAGGGTCGCCGTTACTAAGGTTTGCCGGGCTGGGGAGGTTTGGGGGCTTTTAGCAGCTTATATTTCTTATGCAGCTTCTTTTCACCGATACCGACACGGTCCAATTTTTGTAGGAACGTGTCAGTATCACTTTAAGTCTACTAGAAAATCATGTAAACATTAAGGGGCAGATTTATCAATTAAAAATTTGAATTCAAAATTAAGTTTTTTCTAATTTTTTTATAGTCAATTTCGACTAGGGAGTTATCCAAATTTGATTCGAGTTTTTAAGAAAATTCTAATAAAATTTTCGAGATTTATAATGCTCTGTCCCTTTAAGAATTTGAATTAGACTATTCGCCACTTAAAACCTGCCAAATTGCTGTTGAAGTCAATGGAAGAGGTCCAGGGATCAATGTTTCCTTCCTGACATTCAAGTTTTTTTTCGGAGAAAAGAACACGAATCAAGTTCTCTCAATTCAAATCAAGTTTTTCTAATTCGAATCGAATGCAATTTGAGTTTCCGGGTCGTTTAAATGAATTCGAGTTTAAAAAATTCAATTTTATTAATAAGTTTTGATTGGTCGAATTTATGGGAGTTTATGGGAGTTTTAAAAAAACTCACATGAATTCGAAATTCGACCCTTGATAAATCTGCCCCAAAATAAACCCAATAGGCTGGTTTTGCTTCCAATAAAGATTAAATTATATCTTAGGTGGGATTATTTGTATAGAATGGAGTCTTTGGGAGATGGTCTTCCCATAATTCGGAATGTTTCTGGATAACGGGTTTCGAGATAATGGATCCTATACCTGTACTAAGAAGTTTTAATGAAAACAAAAATCTTAAGGCAGAAGCGTGTTGTGTACAAATTGGTAGCACACAGTTCGCACTATCATGTTTATTATCACCATTTCACCCAGTTACAGAGTGAAGACTGAAGCACCAAACACTACCTACATAACGACTGCCACAATGTTGAGATGTGCTCCATAAAAAAATTCACTTCTGCATTAAATACCCAGGTGTGACCACTTCTGGGGAGACACATGTAAAATAAAACAATATATAAACTCTAACTATAAAAACTTAACAGATCTCGTCTCCCTGTTAAAAAAAAGTCTCAAACAATATGTGAGACAAACAAGGTGCACCCTTAAAGGAACAGTTCAGTGTAAAAATAAAAACTGGGTAAATAGACAGGCTGTGCAAAATAAAAAATGTTTCTAATATAGTTAGTTAGCCAAAAATGTAATGTATAAAGGCTGGAGTGACTGGATGTGTAACATAATAGCCAGAACACTACTTCCTGCTTTTCAGCTGTCTGACCTGTAACCAGCAAGTATCCAATCAGTGACTTGAAGGGGGGCACATGGAACATACAGGGGTGTATCTATATATAGGACCCCAAGGGCCTGTGTCTAGGGCAGCAGCTTTTCGGGCATGGCCCTCAGGTCAGGGTAGGGTTACCACCTTTTCTGGAAAAAAATACCGGCCTTCCTATATATTTATCTTCTTCTCTATTAATAACATTGGGATCAGCCATCATAAAACACTGGCCAGGTGGCAACCCTACATAAGGGGTACTGTAAGGTCCGGTGCCTGGGACCTAAATAGAGCCCTGGGATCATAAAGGTTTACTTTTGATCCTAAATACAGGGATGGGACCTGTTATCCAGAAGGCTCGGGGACCTGGGGTTTTCCGGATAATGGATCTTTCCATAATTTAGATCTTCATACCTTAAAGGGAAACTATACCCCCCAAACAATGTAGGTCTCTATAAAAAGACTTTGCATAAAACAGCTCATATGTAAAACGCTGCTTCACGTAAATAAACCATTTTCATAATAATATACTTTTCTACTAGTATGCGCCATTGGGTAACCATAAATAGAAAACTGGCCTTTTAAAAAATTAGAGCCGCCCCCTGAGATCGTAACGATTCACGGTGCAGTGTTATAGCAGTGAGCACCATGGAGCGATCCTCTTCTGGCTTCCTCTTTCTTCTCAACGCTGCGCATGCACAGTAGAATGAAAAGCCGAACTTTAACTAAAAAGTCATCTGTTTTGTTCAACTGCGCATGGGTTTGACCCCGGGAAATTTGAAGAAAGAAGAAGCCGGAAGCGGATCACTCCGTGGTGCTCACTGGTATAACCCCCAAGTGCAAGACGACTTTCCTTCTCCTTTAAGTCTACTAGACAATCATTTAAACATTAAATAAACCCAATAGACTGTTTTTTGGTGTCCAATAAGGATTAATTATATAGTAGTTTAGTAATTATATTATATAATTATATATATAGTTTGGATCAAGTACAAGCTGCTGTTTTATTATTACAGAGAAAAGGGAAATCATTTTTAAACATTTGGATTATTTGGATAAAATGGAGTCTATGAGAGACAGCCTTTCTGTTATTCAGAGTTTTTGGATAACGTTTTTCCGAATAACGGATCCCATACCTGTATGCAGGTCAGATTCTAAAGCAAACTAAATGAGCAGTCAATTCACTGATTAGCTGGTAACAGACAAGAGAGCTGCAAAGTGAGGAAGTAATTTCGTTTACTCCAGCCTTTATACATTACATTGTAGGCTAACTAAGGGCTCTTACTCACGAGCGGTTGTAGCTGCGCTCCCCTGCGTTCCGTTTTTCTGCGTTCAGCCGCAGGGGAGCGCAGGAATAGACGCATTACATTTTTTCCAATGGGGCTGTACTCACACAGGCGCGTGTAGGCGCCGAACGCAGGAAAAATGCAGCATGTTGCGTCTCAACCTGCGTTCGGCGCCTACACGCGTGTGTGAGTACAGCCTCATTGGAAAAAGCGTAATGCGTCTATTCCTGCGCTCCCCTGTGGCTAAACGCAGAAAAACGGAACGCAGGGGAGCGCAGCTACAACCGCTTGTCAGTAAGAGCCCTTACCCTATTGAAAACATTGTATGCACAGCCTTTCTGTTTACACAAATTTCATTTTAACACTGAACAAAGACCATAGGGGAACTTAATTCATAGGGGATTCTTAACAAAAAAAACACTTAGGGGGTTATTTACTAAACTCCTAATGCAAAAATTAAGAAAAAATCTGTGATTTTTGTATTTAAAATCCGACTTGTAAAAAGATCACAAATTTATTCTGAATTTATCAAACCCAGAGGATGGAAAAGTCAGAATCTGAAAACCGGACATCTCAGACCTGTCGTTCAATGGGAGAAGTCCCAATGATTTTTTTGATGAGCGCTGGGTTTCGTGCAATACCATGAAGTTTTCGGGTGAAAATTCTGGAAAAATTTGAAAATCTTAAAAATAGAATAAAATCAGAAAAATCCGATTTTTTCCCACAAAGCAATTTTTCGGGAAAATGTAATAATAAATAAGCCTTAAAAAACCCGATCTAAGTTTGTAGCAAAAAATTTTGAGATAAATTCGGACTTTGATAAATAACCCCCTAAAAGTGATCTCACTGTAGCAAAACATTTTGAAGAATATGCAGATAGATTTCCAGACGTCTAAATTGAAATACAATCCGTTTTAGAAGAGCTAGTATTCTCAATAATGATACAATTAAAAAAAATGATATTTGGGGACTAGAAAATCCCAAGGAATGAATTGTGAATATATTGTTTTCTGCTATGTTTGAACACTAGCTCTGTAGTATTCTCATAGTGCACCCAAATAAGCTCATAAATTGAGCACCAAGAATTTGGGTGCTATTATGTATGCATTTCAGAAGGCACAGACGAATACTGCTTTCCAATTATCTTTACAAATAACTATAAAAACACTGAATACAACCCTAAGCAGAACAGAGGGAATGCTGGAACATATCAATCTTACTTCCATATGTCCAAAAGTTTGGATTAGAGGCACCACTTCTAGATTGTTTATTTCTGCCAGGTGTAGTATCTTTTCAATGTCTTCTTTACTGGAAAACAATGAGGCAGGTCAGGAAATAAATACGTGGGAACAGAATGGCTTAACGTTTAAAGGGATTCTGTCATTATTTTAATGGGGTTGCTTTATTTCTAAATGACACTGTTTACACTGCAAATAATTCACTGTACAACATAAAATTTAATTCCTGAATCAGCAAGTGTATTTTTTTTAGTTGTAATATTGGTGTGTAGGTGCATCTCAGGTCATTTTGCCTGGTCATGTGCTTTCAGAAAGAGCCAGCACTTTAGGATGGACCTGCTTTCAGGCTGTTGTTTCTCCTCCTCAATGTAACTGAATGTGTCTCAGTGGGACCTGGATTTTACTATTGAGTGCTGTTCTTAGATCTACCAGGCAGCTGTTATCTTGTGTTAGGGAGCTGCTATCTGGTTACCTTCCCATTGTTCTGTTGTTAGGCTCTAGGGGGGGGGGAGGGGGTGATATCACTCCAACTTGCAGTACAGCAGTTAAGAGTGATTGAAGTTTATCAGAGCACAAGTCACATGACTGGGGGCAGCTGGGAAATTGACAATATGTCTAGCCCCATGTCAGATTTTAAAACACTGAAATATCAATTGATTTTACAGTAATTATGTGTGAAGTAGAGGTTCCAGATATACAATTCTTAGGGTATTTTGCATTTGTATTATAAAGCCCCTTTCCATTGCAGCTCAACCTACCTGTAAGCATACGGAGACTTCAGGATTTCTAACTCCCCGCTGAAAGGGAACATGTCTTCATATTCTATGAGCAAGCCGTTGGCCCCCATCTTGGAAAGAAGTGGAAAAATCTAAGAAACAGAGAACATGATGGTTAATATAGTACCTGCCTGGGATATGCTACTAACTTTAGCTTGCAGGGGTGTTTTTTTTTATAGAGGAAGTAGACCCTGTGGCTGCAGGGGGCCAAGGAGGTATAGGGGCCGCATAAGGCCCTAATTCATATACAATTTCAATAAATATTGATAATGATTTACCATATCTGAGTAAACAGCTCTAGAAGGTCTCTTTTTTGTTAGGGATAGCAGCTGCCATATTAGCTTGGTGTGTCACCACTTCCTGTCAGAGTCTCTGCCTGCTCACTCATAGCTCTGGGCTCAGATTACAGCAGGGAGGGGAGGAGGGAAAAGGGAGAGAGGAGCAAACTGAGCATGCTCAAGCCCTAGCCCTGGAGGTTTAAGCTGAAGCAGGAAGTCTGATACAGAAGCCCACGTGTACACAATAGAAGGAAAGAAATGTGATGTTTCTTTTGACAGAGGAGAAGCATTACTTTGAGGGTTTACTGCTGTATTTATATAGACCTTTCTGATAAAGCTTACTTAATTTTAGCCTTTCCTTCGAGATATAGAAAAATGGCTCAGTTAAGTACAATGGCACATGGGCCAGAATCTCACACTCATTTGTATGGAAGGCAACTTCCTACAAGCATAGGTGTACACATCCGTCAGGTGATTAGTGGGGTAATAGAAAAAACGCTGATTATTCTTTATGGGTTTGTGCGGGGGCACCAGGTTTTACTCCCAAAATTCAGAGCAGGATAGCGTGTTTGGCAGCTCCTGTGATTGGCTGTATCACTTCTGTTCTTGGCTTAGACTGGACAAATTGGCTCTAAGTGGGAATAGGAAGAAAGAATGCCGCACAGCTGAGAAGCAGGTGATGGAGAGATGCGGTTGGTCAGGGAGCTGGGGTTCTCTACACTGGCCCAAAAAACTAAAGCAACCAATGGGCGGGGGGTAATACTTTAAACCCCATTTAAAGTTGCAGAAACATCATATTCCCAGCAAAATTTTCTCTTTTGTGCATTCTCTCACCTGTTCCAAGTAAGAAACCTTTGGGGCGGCTCCTTTAAGGTCCAAGTGAACGAGTCTCATTTGAATGCCACTGAAATCCTTGGGGACGCCCTTCTTCTTTACCGGAATGTTTTCTTCCTCTGGAGCGTTCATCTCGGTTGGGGGCTCGGGAGGAAGTTCCTGCTTGTCCGAATTCAACTGGGATTCACCTTCCTTTCCCCAAAAAAAGTCGTCTTTCCTTTCTTTTGGTGACTTCTCTTCTATCCCCTGAGGAGTTGCTATAGTGTGGGGTTTTCTACACAAACGTTAAGAAAGAAGCAGCATAATGTCATTTTATTCCAATTATTCCAACTGAGTACTTGCAGCACTGGTGCTGAATTCTGTAGTACAATGTCACATCGAAGACATGTCCATACCATCAAATATTACCAGTTCACAAATAGGGGCAATTTAGGGCATATCACCCAAAAACTGATCCAAAACTCTGCCTAATTACTGGTTAGCTATACACCCCCTAATTGGACTGCCACATGCAAATCTGCCCAAAGACTCACTTTCTGCGAAAATTCACCTTTTTCAGGTCTGCAAATTGAAACTAAATAGACCCCATGCAACATGATCAGGCACATAATATTATGAAAGGAGGGTTAGTTGGTTTTAAAGGATAAGTAAACCTTTAAAGTAGGAATGCACTGAATCCACTATTTTGGATTCGACCGAACCCCCGAATCCTTCACGAAAGATTTGGGCAAATACCGAACCGAATCCAAATCCTAATTTGCATATGCAAATCCAAGATTCAGTTCGGGATTCGGCCAGGATTCTGCCCTTTTCAGCAGGATTCGGATTTGGCCGAATCCTTCTGCCAGGCCTAACTGAATCCTAATTTGCAAATGCAGAATGGGAAAACATTTGTACTTTTTTGTGACAAAATGTCACGCAAGTTCCCTCCCCGCCCCTAATTTGCATTTGCAAATTAGGATTCAGATTCGGTTCGGCCGGGCAGAAGAATTCAGCCAAATCCGAATCCCACTGAAAAAAGCCGAATCCCGAACTGAATCTTGGATTCATGCATCCCTACTTAAAAATAAGTGATTGTAAAATTTATAATAGTGCTATTCTAAGAAATTTTGCAATGTACATCCATTATTTATTTGTTTTTATTCCAAGATATTATGGGATACATATGCTGTTAATTTGAATGAATTTTGTTACAACAGCGCCACCTGCTGGTCAGTTTCCCACCAGTCTGACCACCAAGTAGTCAAGGAAGTTGTCAGGAGAAAGAAAGAGGCTGCTCTGATGTTCTTCTGCTTAGGGGAAACAAATAAGAAACCTTTCTCAAATCTTTCCTAAGCAGAATATCAGAACGACCTCTTTCTTTCTCCTGACAACTTCCTTGACTACTTGGTGGTCAGACTGGTCGGAAACTGACCAGCAGGTGGCGCTGCTGTAACACAATTCATTAATATTAACAGTACATGTATCCCTTAATATCTTGGAATATAAAACAAAATAAAGAATGGATATAAATAACAAAAGTGCTTAGCAGAGCACCCTCATCAATTTTACATTCACTTATTTTAGTTTTTTTTTTATCCTTTTTAAAGGGCAAATACAATGGCATAGTTTACCTTTGTCTGGTAACCCCTAGCAGTCAATCAGATACTTCCATACATAATGCTGGGCATGCATAGAAAAATGTGCAAGTTGCTATGGGTTACAGGACTAAGCCCACCGGCAAGTGTCACTCCTACACAGCACCAATAAGGAACATGTGACAAAACCAATGTTCTACTAGGCAGATTTCTCCCGTGTGAGTACATACCTGCTTTTATATGCAAACTTGATTACAGCCAAACCCACAATTAGCAGAACTCCTAAACGAAGCAGAGGAATCTTGTTCCTTGGAGCCATCACTATGGAGATAATAATTGGGGGGAGTCATACCATAGTTAAAGTCATACCAAAATAACAGCAAAATAATTACCCTTGATAAAAGCCCTTTGTTACTTTTCCTGTTTCATTTGACTCTAGTAGTGCCCCAGTGCCCTGGCTCACGTGGGTACCAATTATTATGGTACAGCTATGCAAAATCATTACCATCCTTCAAGATGAATTGCAAGTTTGAGTTTGTGTCCTGTCACAATACAGGTATGGCACCTGTTATCCAGAATGCTCAGGACCTGGGGATTTCCGGATAATGGATCTTTCCGTAATTTGGGTCTTTGTCCCTTAAGTCTACTAGAAAATCATGTAAACATTAAATAAACCCAATAGGCTGGTTTTGCTTCCAATAAGGATTAACTATATCTTAGTCTTAGTTGGGATCAAATACAAGCTACTGTTTTATTATTACAGAGAAAAAGGAAATCATTTTTAAAGATTTGGATAATTTGTATAAAATGGAGTCTATGAGAGACGGCCTTTCCATAATTCAGAGCTTTCTGGATAACGGGTTTCCCGATAACTGATCCTATCCCCATATATGTTGCAAAGCGAAGTGAAGGAAGCAGAGGCCAAATCTCTTTCCATTATTAGAAGTGGAAGAGCCGCAGGCAGCGGGAATTCGAAAGGAGAAATGGGGAGGCACATTTATCAAAGGTCAAATTTCGAATTTGTGTGAGTTTTTAAAAACTCCCCTAAAGTCCCATTAATTCGTAATTCGACCAATCGAAATGTATTAAAAAAAAATCTAATTTTAAAAACTTGAATGATGAATTAAATTTGATTCGAATTGAAGAAACCGAGGAAGGCTGCAAACAACTCTAAATTGATCCCTGGACCTCTCCAATTGACTCAAACAGCAAATCCGCAGGTTTTTGCTGGCGAATAGTCGAATTCGAACTCTTAAAGGGCCAGAGTAGGATAAATCTTGAAAATCTAATTCAAATGTTTTTAAAAATTTGAATCTGAATTCCCTAGTCGAATTTGACAGTTTTGACCATAAAAAATTAGAAACTGTGAATTTTCAATTTGAACCTTAAATCAGATAAATCTGCCCCTAAGTGTTTTATACATCAAAGAGGCCCTCCTCTCAAACTGCCTGAATATGGCCCACTTACCTGTACCTGATTGTAAAAGGCAGAAATGCACAAGAAGGGTTGGTGGCAGCCATGTCTGATTTCTTCACTTGATGCGCCTGGTGCTGATCACAGACTGTGTGGTTGAAATCAGGGCCAGATTAGCTTCCAGTGCACATAGTCCTGCTCAGCAATCAGTAGCCTGGGCCAGCAAGTGAAACAGCCAGACAGCCATACATCACAGGGCCCCTGCTAAAGACCTCCTCCTCAATCCCACCATCCACATTCCAGAAAAATGCCCTGTCACCTATACCTGGGTAAGAAGTAGAGTAAAGGCCCCCATACACGGCTGACAAAAGCTGCCGACAGAACAAGTCTGCAGTTTATTGGCCCGTGTGTAGAGCCCTCCGACGGGCAGGTTAACAAATCCCGCCGGATCACGGCCGCATCTATTCATTGGTGCAGTCCCGCAATCCAACCGCCCATTTGGCCTCCCTAAGGCCCACGATCAGATCAGCTGATATTGGCCACTGCAATGTGGGCATATCGGGGAGAGATCCGCTTGTTTGACGACATCTCCAAGCGAGTGGATCTCCCTGTGTATGGCCATTTTAACACAGGGGAGTTAATGACACAAATCAGTTCAGTCTGCATCTAAATGAAATGCTAATTAGCCATGCAGTCTGTGGATTCCATATATGTTTGGTTTTAAAGGGGTGAGTTGGCAACCTTAGGCGCACCACCTAGGTCTTCTGCCAACTAGTGATGCCTAAGTTGACAAATGTTCTCCAGTGCCAACACTAACCTGCCCAGTTCTGAGCCCCTGCAACCCAACTCAATGCAACCCAACTCAATGTTACCCAACTCAATGCAGCCCAACTCAATGCAACCCAACTCAATGCAACCCAACGCAATGTTACCCAACTCAATGCAACCCAACTCAATGCAGCTCAACTCAATGCAACCCAACTCAATGCAACCCAACTCAATGCAACCCAAAGCAATGTTACCCAACTCAATGCAACCCAACTCAATGCAATCCAACTCAATGTTACCCAACTCAATGCAACCCAACTCAATGGTTTGCCATTGCTTTTAATAACATGCACTCTCCACCCCATCTAGATATGTCAGGGATGGAAAGCACATAGCAGATAACTGGAGGGGTCAAGAAAGGGCAGAACCCACATTATTGAAGGGGCTGAGTAATGTCACCATTAGTGAAAGGGAAGGTCGCCTGCCAATGACCTGCTATGGGGATGGGGGTTATTGACCAACCCAAATCCACCCAACCTGCAGGTTTACAGGCTGCTTCCCGCACATCTGCAGCAAACATAAAACATGTCATGCACTAAATTCACTCTACAATGAACTTACAATAGAATCACAGTATAAATTTCCCATACATACACAACAAGAAGAATCTCCTGTTTTAGCCTTGGGCTTATTTATCAACGGCGCCAGTTCTACAGACATTTTAAAACCAGTTTTCTACCAGTTTTCTACAGACATTTTAAAACATATGGAACATTCATTTTACAGTGGGCTCATGTGTAGGGCATTATATTAACTCTCTTGTCTTTATTAAGGTTCCCTGGACATTTGTAAGAAAAAGTGGTAACGTCAAGCATTTGCACCAACATTTATAATAAAGACGTTCATACAACTTTAAATTTCCCGCCATATGCAAATTTACCTAAACCAAGATCACTAGTGAATTTTCGCTAGGCACAAATGAACGCACATCTTCGCTATGAAATGCTCGTACTGCCAAAGTAACGCTAGCAAAAAATCGCCAGCTTCCGATGCCCGGGCGAAGCTTCGTATTTTAGTGAATTAGCGTATTCGTAGTGCATTTGAAGTGGTGCGAAGCTGACGCTCGCGAAGATTTCCCCGCTAGTGAATCTGCCCCAATGATAAATTACAAGCTAGGATTTGACTGGCTGCAAATTCAGCACCTACACTACCGTTTACAATAATATTGGCTATTTTGCACAAAAAAAAGTAACAAAAACTCGAGAACCGACTTCTGCTTCACTGCTTTAAGAGTCAAAAAAATATACTGCTTTCAATTACACTTACAAATAAAACCAGTGAAAATATGTAATGAATGTACACTCGAAAGTTGCTCAGACTTCCATTCTCTTTCACTAAGCCACGAATAGTTTTTGGGTGGAGTTCCCCTTTAAACAGGCTGCCAAGTTATTCACAGGCAACAAACAATAAGAGACTGCTGAGACTACGCTAATGGACACGAACATACTACAGTTTTTTTTTAGTTTTTAAAGGCGACAATAGGACTGGAAGGCTGGGAGGTTTAGTACATAAAAATGACAATGTGAGTCTCACTTTCCTGGAAGGTCACAGACTTAGTTCCATATGCCGGGTGCTGGCAGCTGCTCAAAACTGCTGCTTATGGCACAGGCTAATTAAAAAGGTTTTATATAATTATGCCTCTTATTACCCATGATGCATTGTTGTTTTAGCACCCGTACAGAACAACTCCGGCAAATTGACACACGCCCACAGCTTTGAGAAGGGAGCATTATGGGAGCTGTAGTTCTACAACAGCTGAATGTTCAATAAATGACTTGCCTCATTGAAATTGTAAATACTTACATATCAAATCCACTTCAGATTACTTATCAAAGGAAATGGCTGCTTAGAAATCACTGCAGCCTGCATCTGTGCAGTTCAGACAAGCCCCATATAGATGTCACAGTATTAGAAGGGTCTGCTTCCTCTATAGTTATGCCCCTGATGATCAGAAAAGAGGAAACCCCTCCTGGGGCAGCGACTTTGATTTTAAATTTTCCTGCATTTTACATTGTTTTGGGTTTTTTTTGTAATTCCAGCAATTCATGCAGCAATCACTGATTGTAGTAGGTTGTGCAAGTGATAGATCATAGAGGCCCTATAGTGTTATATTTAGGGGCAGATTTATCAAGGATCGAATTGAAAATTTAAATTCTAAAATTAGAATTGTGAGTTTATTTTAGTGTCATTCGGAATAGTCCAAATTAGATTCAATTACTGTCCCTTTAAGAATTAAAATTCGACTATTTGCCATGCCAAATTGGTGTTTTAGCCTATGGGGGACCACCTACAATCAATTTGGAGTCATTTAGTGGACTTTTGGGAAAAAAATTCTTTCAAAAAGAATTTTTTTTCAAAATGAATTTTTTTCAAAAAAAATTTTTTTCTTTTTTTTGGGATGAAAAACCTCGAATCGATTCACCCATTTTAAAAAAAATTAGATTTTTTTTTTAATAAATTTCGATTGGTGGTTGTTTTTTTTTTCAAATTTCAAGTTTATGGGAGTTGATGGGAGTTTTTAGAAACTCCCATAAACTTGAAATTCAAATTTCGAATTTTTAAGTTTTTTTATGGCCAAAACTGTCAAAATAAACTAGGGAGTTATCCAAATTAGATTCGAGTTTTTTTAAAAAAAATTCTAATTCAATTTTCTAGATTTATCATACTCTGGCCCTTTAAGAACTCTAATTCGACTATTCGCCACCTAAAACCTGCCGAATGGCTGTATAAGTCAATGGGAGACGTCCAGGGGTCAATTTGTTGATGTTTGCAGCCTTCCTGCAAGTTTTTAAAACTCAAATCGAATTTGATTCAAGTTTTCGGGTCGATTCCATTCACCTGAGTTTAGAAAATTTAATTTTTATAATATTTTGCGATTGGTTGAATTTCGAGTTCATGGGAGTTTTAAAAAACTCCCATAAATTCGAAATTCTTGATAAATTTGCCTCTAATAGGTGCATGACTGTATGCAAAATATGCATCTGCTTAGTACAGGTATGGGACCTCTTATCCAGAATGCTCGGGAGCTTGGGGTTTCCTGATAACTGGTCTTTCTGTAATTTGGATCTTCATACCTTAAGTCTACAAGAAAATCATGAAAACATTAAATAAACCCAATAGGCTGGTTTTGCTTCCAATAAGGATTAATTATATCTTAAGATGGCCATAGATGTTGAGATTTTAAAAAGATCCGATCGTCATCGCGAGACCACGATTTTCTCGGAACGATCGTATGAATTGTCCATCAACTAAAAAGGCCATTTGCCAGGAAAACATAGATAGATTGCACTGGGACCGACAAAGATTTTGTAACCTGGCCGAACAATTTCCTGACAGATGTTGGCTGAAAAAACGTAAGATATTCGATCGTCCGAATCCCACTAACCGCACGATAATTTCGAAGGATCGGTCGTTCAGCAAGAGAAATCTTTGCTTCTATGGGGACCTTAATTGGGATCAAGTACAAGCTACTGTTTTATTACTACAGAGAAAAAGGAAATCATTTTTAAAAAATGTGGATTATTTCATTATAATGGAGTCTATGGGAGACGGCCTTTCCGTAATTCTGAGCCTTCTGGATAACGGGTTTCCGGATAACGGATCCCATACCTGTATATTAAACGTCTCAAATTCACTAATAATAACATTCACAGAGGAATTTCTGGGAACACGAGGACAGAATTTGGGTGTAAAATCAGGGAAAAGCACCCATTGAAATATATTACAAATTGTAGAGGTGGTGGTTAATAATAATAGGTCCAATGCGCAGAACTTTACTGCAAAACGCAAGTGCTTTATTGTGTCACGACATGTTTCGAGCTGGGCTCTTTCTCAAGTGAATATAGGTTCACCTACTGAATCGATTGTTACTTGACATTACAAATTGGTGGGACCACAAACAAAACAGTGTAAAATGTGGGAAAACTCAAAATCAGGGTCTGTAAAGTTAATGTTTTACTATATTTGCGTAGTGGCAACATCTATACAGACATATAGTGACCTGGCTGGTATTGAACCTAGGTCCAGCTCTGTAAGGCAGCAGTGGTAACCATTGAGCCACTAGTCCTCAGAACACTACTTGTGAGCAACATAATAAACAATGGTGCCTCTACCAGGAGTCAAGACTCTACTACTACTACTGAGGGACCCCAGAGCCAATGTTGTAAGCAGAATTATAATTCCTGACGGTGCCCAATGGAGTCCCATTTATAGGAAGGTCATTATTCAGAATTTCCATGAATTACCTACCTTGGTATCCTTCTATGTTAATGTGGGGCACTGAAGCTCAGTGAATCCTCACTCCTTGACTGTCCTCTGTCACTGGTCGAGAGCACAGATAACTGTCGCACAGCAGGAAGTGCAAGGAGCAGACACACGCACAACTCGAATTTCCTGCTTTCACTAAAGTCCTGTGTGCTACGGTTACTTACAATAATCACTGATTAAAGAGCAACTCCGCCTCACCAATATACATTCATTACATATTTTCATTGGATTTAACGTTGTGTTTAAAGGCAAGTGTAATGGTGCAAACAGTTCCCCTTTAAAGATGCAGGTACATCCAGAGATAAAAAATAAAAAGGAACAAGCACGTACCCACGAACGTATATACTATTCTTATAGACTCTTATTAACTCACCCCTTAAACAGATACTGACTAGTGATGTGCGGGCCGACCCGATACCCGCGGGCAGGTTTGGGCCGACCTTGCACGCTGCTTCGCAGGTGGCTCTTCTCCTGCTCTCCCCGCCAAACACCGTCATATTCCGACTTCCGGGTTCGTCTTTTATAGAAGCTGTGCCTGCTCGCACCCGCCCCTTTTGTGACATCATCAGCGGGCGGGTCTATAAAAGCAAACGGAAGTGGGCGGGCGCTGGCTAAGGGAAGGTTAGGGGGTTGCCATTAGGGATGCACCGAATCCAGGATTCGGTTCGGGATTCGGCCAGGATTCGGCCTTTTTCAGCAGGATTCGGATTCGGCCGAATCCTTCTGCCTGGCCGAACCGAATCCGAATCCTAATTTGCATATGCAAATTAGGGGCGGGAAGGAAATTGCGTGACTTTTTGTCAGAAAACAAGGAAGTAAAAAATGTTTTCCCCTTCCCACCCCTAATTTGCATATGCAAATTAGGGTTCAGATTCGGTTCGGTATTCGGCCAAATCTTTCGTGAAGGATTCGGGGGTTCGGCCGAATCCAAAAAAGTGGATTCGGTGCATCCCTAGTTGCCATATTTGGGCAGCATGAGTCCGTTAGCATTAAAATAGTGATGGGTGAATTTATTCAACTGCCGCGAAAATTCGCCAGCGGATTTGCCGGCATCAAAAATGAGATGTTGGTGTCGTTTCGCAAATTTTCCGGCAAATCGAAACGCCCCAAATTCACCAATCACTATTTAGAAACTGTAACTGACAGGCTGAGATGGGACAGTCAGGTTGGCAAAAGAGTCAGGTTTAGGAACTAACAATTATATACAAAAACAAACCTCACAACAAAAAATGATCAGCATGACCTATAGGTAACTTTTAATGTACATTCATATTGTACATTAAAAGTTACCTAGGGGAGAAGTCGGCATCCAATTCTGGAGCACCGGCGTCCAATTCAGCACACCGCGTTAATTGTCCCCTAGGTTTGGCAGCCCAGTACTTTGGGGCATTGGGGACCCCTGCTCTAGAGTGAAATTCCGCCACTCTCCATTGATTTCTATGGGATTTTGAAAAGGCGCATTTATCAAAGGATGAACTTTCACTTTCACCCATTAATAAATTCTCTTAAAAATCCCAAAGTAATTAATGGAGAGTGACTGTGGCGACTCTAACTTCACTCTTTGATAAATGTACCCCTAAATGTATCAACTAAATGTAGCAAATTGTAACAATTTAGAATCCGCACCTGCATTACTGAGCTGCCAGACTCAAACTCCACAGACCGGAACATTCAACTTTAAACTTAAATTTTAGGGAAAACAAAAATATGTGTTTATGGTGAACAATCTGATAACAACTCAACTGAAAAAAGTATTTGATAGGTGAACAACCCCTTTAAAAATAGGAATTGTAATGAAATGGGAAGTTGACCGTCGTTGGTATTCAGTTACCTTTAACCTCTTCCTCCCTAAACAACAACATGACATTTTTAATTGCAGGCAGAATTGGAAGAATAATGCTTAAAGAGATCATGAGAAAGTCTGCTTATGAGTCTGTCTGTTAGATCAGTGCATTTATTGAATAGACCAATCATTAGTGATGAGAACTAAAGCCTAACTAAAGAAGTAGCTAGAAATGTTGTACATGATGTTGTGTGCTTCTGTACCAGCCCAAGGCAACCACAGCCCTTTAGCAGTAAAGATCTGTGTCTCCAAAGATGCCCCTGTAGCTCCCCATCTTCCTTTCTGCTGATTCACTGCACATGCTCTGTGCTGCTGTCACTTACTGAGCTTAGGGACCCACTCACAATATACAGTACACATAGAATAGAAATGTCACAATATAAGGCTGATTAGTAATTAATACAGATAATTACTACATGGCAGCACAGAAACCAGTGCAATTAGCATCAGAATTTAATAATCAGCAAACCTGTAGCATCAGCTTATATTACAGGGGAAGCTCATTTTCTGCTGGATAATTAATGACGAGCCCTAAGCTTAGCTTCTCAACAGCCAATCAGAGCCCACTGAGCATGTGAGTGTCACAGACACTTTCCAAGATGGTGACCCCCTGTGACAAGTTTGAAGTCCTGGATCATTGCTGCTATTGACAAGCTGAAACTTTACTATATAAAATATTCACTATATAAAATATTCCATTTTTAGCCACATTCAATTTTAGTTCCCCTTTAAGCGTGATCGTGCCCTGCAGCGCTCATGCACAGCACAATGGGGAGACAGAGGAGCACCTTCACAGGATTTAGATGTGTAATATGTCTGTGTTTGCTCTCAGGGCAGGGCAAGGTTTGCACATAATATATTTATCCTTTAGATGTGCACAAGCCTGGGGGCACAAAGCACAGACCCACCCTAAACACAAATTGTTTATTTCAGGCTTTAGTCCTATTGATTGTTGACTGTACAGGTATGGGACCTGTTATCCAGAATACTCGGCACCTGGGGGTTTCTGGATAACGGATCTTTCCGTAATTTGGGTCTTCATGCCTTAAGTCTACTAGAAATTAATTTAAACATTAAATAAACCCAATAGGCTGATTTTGCTTCCAATAAGGATTAATTATATCTTAGTTGGGATCAAGTACAAGGTATTGTTTTATTATTACAAAGTAAAAGGAAATCATTTTTAAAAATTCGGATTATATGGATAAAATGGAGTCTATGGGAGCCATTCCGTAATTCGGAGCTTTCTGGATATCGGTTTTCCAGATAAGGGATCCTATACCTGTACAATGATCCTGGAGCTGCGCTTGACAATGTATCCCTTATATGTACAGTAAGGGCTTGCACCCAGGGACCCCAACTGTGACGGCTGTCTTTAGCTCTAGACCCTTTCCAACCTCAAGTCTCAGTATCTGGGTGTGTAGGCACTTCCTGACTTTGTGCAGAAAAAAAAATATTTTCTATGCACATTTTAAACTTGTGTGTGTACAGTTTTTAAAAAACTCAGGTCAGAATTATGACAACATTTTGTTTTTTCACCCAAAATTCTTCGTGCTCAGCACAATTTGTTGTGAGCGCACAGCTTAGAGGGAACTTTGTGTGTAGTGTAGTAATATATGTAGATATGAATATGATATATGTTTCCCAATCCCAATATATGGTTTTACATTAAAGTTGCTTGGAAATAGACATTAGTAAATAGCTGGTTGCATGCTGGGGTCCTCTAGTGACCAAATAGAGGTATAGCCTCAAAAATTCACAAAAATCCCAAAAGCATGCACATTATGATGAAAAATAATGTTTATTAATCCGTATTAAAAAGTATGAAAAAAGTCCCCATGAGGCCAGAGTCCTTGCCAGAGTACTGCACAGGTAAGTTTAGAAGAGGGAGAAAGGAGGTTCTCTCCTGTGACTGCAAGGTGGATTGATACAGACGCTACTACTGCTTGTGCTACGGGCTGTACTTGGATTTCCTATCATTGACACACTGCAGATGCAGGGCTGCTGAACTTCTCTCATGTTGTTGGCAGAGCATAGTAACGATCTCTTGTTAAATTCTGGCTTTAGAATATTGCCTTGGGTTAAGGTCCTATTTATTTAATAAAATGTGAAGAAATGCTGTGGTCATTTTACACCCATCTCTGTCTCCTGGTTTCATTAAGGTATGTAATAATGGGGTCCATTGGGATAGCTCAAGGCGAAGGGTCAAATTGAGAAGTCCCCTTGTCATGTCCGACAAAAGCTGGTGACAGTCTCCCACTGAAAATCGTACGATCGGCAATACACGCAGAGATATTATCGACAACCAAACGACTGATCTCCATGGGACGAAAAATGTCGGGACTCTCCACACACAGTCCGAAAATCGTACGGCTCTTCGATTAGTACGATCGGATCTTTGCGTCTATGGCCAGCTTTAGATGTGGGCACATTTTGAAAGATCTCTGTATAATTTGCTGTCTCTGGGCTGGATAATCTGAATAAACTGTTTAATGTCTTTGAACCTTGGTTGCATCCTATTACCTGGCTGTGCTAAATTGGGGAATCCACATTTCACTATACAGATACTCGGATATAATTTTTAGCACACAACATGTAGGTCCTTCTTTGCAGGGGGGGGGAGGAGGTTACTCAATTCAGAGGGGCCCAAGAGATGCTACAAAGTTGTGGGCCCACTGCTCAAGGATGGACATGGGTGTCCCCAAAGGGAAGGTGCTGCAAAGTTAGAAGTATAGAGCTCATTACTGGTGGAAACCCTCGGGTGGGTTAGGGCCAGGTGCAGGTCCCCTCCATAGCATATGGCCAGGGAGAACTTGTGGTTTTCAGGCCAAAATCCTAGGTACAGGGTAGATTGTGCTTCGACTTGTCCTGCCTCCCCAAAAAACATGCCCCAATGAAATCATCTCTGATGTCATAAGGAGAGGCCTAGAAAGTTCCAATGCCAGTTCTCAACCTTTGCAATGGTCTAGTCCAGCTTGAGAAGGTGTTGGTTAGGGTTCTCATGCACCCCTGCCTGCTGCTATTAATTTCCAATGTTGTGTATCGCTTATCCAATCCTCCTTCTTGATTGATTTCTAAATAGGTTCGTCAATTTGCACTTCCAATCACCATCTATTTGGAATAAATGACACAGTTTAGATTGTTCTGATTGGCTATGCTGTGAAAACACGCAGAAAAAAGAAGGTCTGGTAAAAATTGGACAAAAAAAGCAGTTACAGAAGTCTAGAGCACCGCAGTAAGGGACTCCAGGGTCTGGCGGATTTGGCCAAGTGGAGCTCTTGTAGCAAAGAATTATATACAAGAATTATAAAAGGTTTTAGCGGAGAAAAGTTTGGACATTTTGTATTCTTGTAGCAAAATGCCCATGCTGGTGGGTTGTGCCAGTTTAAAACACTTGCTCTTGATGGTTCTTGGGCATTAAGCTACCCTTTGTAGGGTGCGGGCACTGGGCATGGACTGTTCCCCTCACTGGCTGGTAAATAAAACTGCAGATGATTCCTTAATGCCAAGTTATAAGTAACTAATAATATATTATTATACATGGTAGCCCTGTTGGCACATTCACCTTCTATTGGCCTATTTATAGGTCTTTCTCCTGTTCTTTCGAGTTGCAGGTTCCAGCCGCCTAAGCACATATTTGTGAGGAGCCGCGGCCAAAGCCCCAGGATCCTTGCCCGAAATAGGTTCTACTTCCGTACCTTCCTGGGTGTGATTTATTCTGCTATTTTCTGATTTTGACCTCGGCTTTGACTATCGACTACGAAACTCTTCTGCCTGAACTGACCTATTGCCTGAATACAACCACAAACTTGCTTAACCTTTTGGATACCTCATCTTTTGGACTGTGCCGCTTAAGGGGGCCATAGACATAACAATTACGATCCTTGGAAAAGATGCTTCCAAGAAAGATTGCTCATTTCAATACACACGTGTAGAGCTGAATCGTGATGTATACAGGGAGAAACAATAGAATTCTACCTGTATCTGACGATTCAGCAGTAACAATGGCCGAAGTGTGGGAGCCTTCAAAGGCATCCGATCAAAATTTTTCGTTTTGGTTGGCTCGTTTCCCACCATACGCGGACCGAATATCGTACAAAAATTTGTTCATTACGATATTATCTGTGGGTCTATGGCCACCTTTACAGCTTCCTCCTTGGTCCCTACACTCATCTTCTGAGTCACAAGTCCCTCGCAATATTGCCCCGGAGCAAACTGAACGCCAGGACCCCAGTACAGGATCTGCCATACTGATTGCTCTGCTGTGATTAAATGCAATCTGATCTATAGACACAAGTGAAAGGCACCCCCAGTGCATCCGAATGGGGGTCACTGACCCCATCTAAAAACAAACATAAGGCTACAAATGTACGGTTACTGTTACTTCTTATTACTCACCTTTCTATCCAGGAATCTCCTATGCATATGCCTCTTATTCAAAAGAATGCGTGGTTGCTAGGGTAATTTGGACCCTAGCAATGAGATTGCTGAAATTAAAAACTGGAGAGATGTTGAAAAAAAAGCCAATTAACTCAAAAACCACAAATAATTTGCAATGAAGAACGATTGCATAGTGTCTCAGAATATTGCTCTCTATTTCATACTAAAAGTTAATTTAAAGGAAAACTAAACCCTACAAGTGAATGTGGCTAAAAATGACGTATTTTATATAGTGAACTTAATGTACCAGCCTAAAGTTTCAGCTTGTTAATAGCAGCAATGATCCAGGACTTCAGGACTTCAAACTTGTCACCATCTTGGAAAGTGTCTGTGACACTCACATGCTCAGTGGGCTCTGAGCAGCTGTTGAGAAACTCCCCATCTCCTTAACAACGCGACGCCACCAAGCCAACTACTACTTCCCTTTTCAAAGATACCCGCCCCCTGCCACTTCCTATTGGCAGAAGCTCTACCAACCACGCCTCTGTGAGGCGTCATCACTGAGGTTCGCCAGTGATGTCTAAAGAAAGTGATGGAGGAAATAAAAGGGAGAGAGGAAGCAAGAAGGTGAGAATAAGATATAGCTGGCTATGTTTATGATGTGCAGCTGTTAAAGCTTTATATATAGGGGAGACTCCATTGCTGAACATCAGCTCTCTGAATATGACTTGTAGCTTTTTGTCTAGTGTTTTAGTTCAGGAAAATCATTTGTTGTTGTTATTTTAGCTGTAAACGAGAAAATATTTTTATTTTCCAATTTTCTGTTTTTTCAGAGCCATTGTGGGAGGAGGTAAAGGTAACTAGTAGGATAACCAGTTCACAGATAAAACCTCTACTACATAATGGACTCTTCTAGTCTGCAAGCCACAGGGCCACCCTTAGAAATCACTGGGCCCCATGCAACAAAAGTTTTGGGGCCCCACCCACCAAGAGTTGCCACCTGTTCGGTTTTGACCCGAACAGTTCGGTTTCTCTAAGTCCTGTTCGGGTCTCAAGTTGTTCTGTTTTGAGCCTTGTGAAAACCCAACACTAATCCGGTCAATATCAAGTGAGGTTAATGTCTTATTATAGAAACAACAACAAAAAGAGCAAAATCAATCAAAAATAAAAAAACTGTTTTTCTAAATGAGCATTGCTGTATTTCACAGCTTTGTGGATAACTGATTTCTGTATAATAGATCCCATATCTGTAATTAAAGGATTGGGATTACTCATCAGGCAGAATAGAGATAAGAGATAGGGTTGCCACCAGTGTCGTTTTGAAATGGACATCAAAATTTTCTGTCCGGTTTACAACATTGAGAAAACTGGAAAAGCCATGGAAAGGCAGCTAGTTGCGTCTAAAGGTGGCCATACACAGGGAGATACGGTCATTTGGCGACATTGATATTCCCACATTGAGGTGGGCGTTATCGAGCTGATCCGATCATGGGCCCAACGATCGGATCAGAATGCAGAGAATACAGGCGGTCGAATCGCAAGACCGCATCAACGAACAGATGCGCCCTTGATCCAATGGGATTTTTTTACCCTACCCGATCCCCATCTGCCCAACTTTCAGCCATATATCGATCGGGGATGCCCATGGGATGGCCCCACACATGGGCCAATAAGCTGCTGACTGTGGAGCAATAACAATAAAATCACCAGAGCGTCATAACTCCACCCACTTCAATGTGTCCACTACTGCTCCACCCCCAATGCTATCTGCCGCACCCCCTTTGTTCGGGTTTAGGCGCCAGCAAAAGTGGCAACTCTACACCCATCCCAGCTCCCAAGCCCCAACCCAGATACCACCCACTCCACACCACAGTTAAAAGACCACACAGACATCAGTGCTATAAAAGGTAACCAGGGCCCCTCATAAAAGTCTTCTAACAAAACATTGGCACCATGACCCCCCTTACAAGTAAAAAAAAAAAAATGGCGCCCCAGAGAATATTTTTTTAAAAAACATTTGCTCCAGGGCCCCCCTTACAAGTTAAAAAAAATTGGGGCCCCAGAGAATATTTTTTTTAAAAAAACATTGGTGGCAGGGGCCTATAGATTATTAAAATAATACATTGGTGGCCAGGGGTTTAAAAAAATAAAAAAATACTCACATTGGTGTTTAGTAGAACTGAACTCGTGGCTTCAGGACTTCAAATTCAGCTCCTTTCATGACCTCGGGTCTTTTTGCTCTTCAGGACTTTTTCGTGGCTTCGGGACTTCAGAAGAGGCGGCAAGGCTTTGGCGATGTCAAGGGGGGCCCGACTATTTCAAAAAGTGCAGGAGAGCCGGGCCCGGTACATCAGTACCCCCTGAAGGCGGCATTTTTATTCCGCTCATCACTACTCATTATATACACCTGATCCACTAATGCTGCCACCATAATCATGGGCCCTCTGGCGCATATATAGGAAATACAACCCTCATGGACACACTAAAGGAGGGAGGTTGTTTATACAAAGCTCATTATCTCTATTTAAAGAGATACTGACACCAGAAAATAACCTTTTTTTAAACTATCATAACATTGTCTTTAAATGCTATTTCTATAAGTATGGATGTACACTGGCGGTGAAGACTGCATGGCCAGTGTATGGGACCTTAGGTAACACCTGCAGGCTTGTGATCTTTCCTTGTTTCTCTAGGGTTCATTGCCTTCCAAGAAACAAGGGAACAGAAAAGCAGAGAGACACCGTATCCGGCTGGTATTTACCTTCTCCGCACCTGGAACAGTTTGTTATTTGCATGTCTGTGAATACGAACCAAGCCAATTTGATAATTATACAAATAATTCAAATAATAAAAGGGCAAGTCAACCCCAAAATTTAAAGAAGAACCTAATTCTAAGCAACTTTCCAATATACATGTATAAATATTTTTCAGTGCTTTCAAAGTTATTAATTATTATTGTAATAACAGTTGCCACAGAAAGCAGAATTTGCTTAACTCCTAGTTGTCTCACGAGGAAACTTCGGGCGACTTTGGAAAATGAATCACTCCGAGTGCCATCCCGCTGGCACTCGGAGCAGGGGAGGCAGTTCGGAGAGATTAGTCGCCCTGAAGAAGAGGAGATTTGTCACCGGGAGACTAATCGCCCCGAATCTGCCTGTGTTCCCTGATGGAAATTACCCCTACTATGTTGCTGGCTTTAAGTATAGACTTCAAGAGTGTAATACTTTGATATATGGCTGTCCCTTTTTTTTCTGTACAGATATGAGGGATCAGGGATGTTCTTTGTTTCAGCTGGGAAAGGGGCACTGTGCAGGGGCCCTATAATTAGGGGCAAATTTATCAAGGGTCGAAGTGAATTCGAGGGAATTTTCGAAGTATTTCAAAGTAATTTTTGGATCATCGAATAGGATATTACAACTTCAAATTTACTTCGACTTCGATTCGAAGTAGAAATCGTTCAAATATTCGACCATTCGATAATCGAAGTACAGTCACTTTAAAAAAACTTCGACTTCAATACTTCGCCAAATTAAACCTGACGAAGTGCTATTTTAGCCTATGGGGACCTTCTACAGCATTTTTCTACATTTTTGACGTTGAAGTAAAAATCGTGCAATCGTACGATAAAATCGCTCGAATCATCCGAATCGAAGGGTTTAATCGTTCGATCGTTCGATTTTACTTCGACCGCAGAATAGCCAAATTCAATGAAAAAAGTTCGAATTCGAAATATTTTAATTAGATGGTCTAATTTAGAAGTATTACTCCAAAATTCGACCCTTGATAAATCTGCCGCTAAATAAAGAGTTTTACTCTCATTTAAGTACTGTTCCTTTTAGTATTTTTTAAAGAAAATACTGTAATGCTTTATAAATTGGGTATTTTAGGATTATCACTTTGTATACAAAGTATGAGTAAAGTGAGATAGTTGAAATCTATAGGTAAGATTTCCTGCACGATGTTTCCTGCTGTTGTTAACACGGGCTTTGTGTGATCTTGTACTGGAAAAATAGGTTCAATTACTTTAAGGTCATAAAAACATGGGGAGTTTGCCTCCTATTGGATCTGCTTATAGAGCCTTTTGGAAGGGTAGAAGTTGATGGACATATGTCTAACTTGCTATGTAACTGTATAACTCATGGGACAGCCTAGCTCGTGTTCTGTTGTCAAAGGGACATCTTGTCCCATTAGCTCTGACCTCTTACAGTTTTTCCATGCAGGACCTCTCCTGTTCATATGAGACTTCAGGGCTCACTGTTCCCACTTTACAGGTCAGGTGTGAGTGTGCGGCTGGTATTTACAAAGCACAGAAGCTGGCACTGACAATGCAGCCTTGTTACTCTAGGATCTCACCAGGCACAAAGATCCTTTGTTCCCCAAGAGAGTGACTGCACCTTAAAGTCTTTTTCCCAGAAGTAGACACATGTAGTAGTGTAATACTCTGATATATCTCTTCACTGTCCCTTGGGATAATCTAACTGTTTAGATTAGATTTGGAGTTTATTACTTTGTCACTCCTATAACCAGTAATCTAGTAATATAACTGGTTGCAAGGTTACTACATATGGATACTGTTAGTACAATTATTGTTCATTCTATCGCACGCAGGTAAGAAACGATAAATTTGACCACTATCAATCTCCCATCAAGATACATGACAGATGGAGCACTGACATAACAGACCCCTGAGTTATAGAAGCTCATTTAGGCAAATTGATCCTTATTTTACTGTATTCCTCAACAGGCAGAGCTGATTGTTGGTGATCAGAGTGGAGCAATTCACATCTAGGAACTAAAGAACCAGAACAAGCAGTTTATTCCTGAGACTGATGTATCGATCAATTCATGGCAGCTACATGGCGGCTGTCAATAGCTTTGTAAGTCTGGGTAGGTGGGGGTAAGATAGAGATAGATAAGCAGCCTGGAAGAATCCATATCTTAATGGAAAAGTAACACCAAAAAATGAAAGTGTTTTAAAGTAATGAGAATATCATGTACTTTTGCCCTGTACTGGTAAAACTGATGTGTTTGCTTCGGAAACACTCCTATAGTTCATATAAACAAGCTGCAGAGTAGCAATGGCGGAAATTGAAAAAGGTCTATATGGCACAGGTTAAATAGTGGATAACAGATAACACCATTATGTTCTACAGAGTTTATCTGCTGTGTAACCTGAGCCTTTTCTCCTTTGAATGGCTGCCCCCGTTGCTACACAGCAGCTTATTTATATAAACAATAGTAGTGTTTCTGAAGCAAACACTGCAGTTTTTGCCGTGCAGGGCAACACTGCGTTATATTTGTATTACTTTAAAACACTTTTATTTTTTGATGTTACTGTTCCTTTAATACAATCTGGGAAAGCCTGCCGGGACCTTGCTGATTCTGAAAAAGAATTGAGTGTTAAAGCAATGCATATTTGCCTGTGGGTTCTAGGTTACCTATATACACTAAAGTTGGCCATACACGGGCTGATAAAATCTGCAGACAGACAAAGTCTGTACCTTATTGGCAGTTGTATGGGGATTACAATGATTAGAGAGACAAGGTACCCCAGAATATATTGTAAATATCTCACCGAATAGTAGATGTGGTCCGGGTGCACCAGCTCCAGCCCCCCAGCTTTAGGGAGCAGCACGCCGGAAAATTCGAAGAAAGAACAGGGCTGCCCGGCATTCAAACAGATCCACAGGACCAGAAAAGTGAAATTAACTTACTGCACCACAATCAAACAAATGATTAATGTTTTCAAAGTTGGCCACAGGGGGTCACCAAGGGATCGTCATAAATTATCAAAACAGCACAAGTCAAATAATATCTGGCAGAAGCCGATACAGCAAGACTGATTAATAATCAGAATATACAGACTGCACTGGGTCCTGTGTTGTCATGTAATCTAATGTGGATTTTATAGTTTTTGTATTGTTTAACACAAACTTTCTCCAACTCTGCAGAACCAGTGGCTGCAGCAAAATAATCCTCCAAATAAAATCCCAGTTTATCGGTTTAAATCTGGCTCCATGATCTTTGTCCCTTCAGCTGGAGTTGGAAACATTAAAGGGGATGTAAAGGCAAAAATAAAATCCAATACAAATCTACACAGTCGCCGACTGCTCTACAGGGAAACAAACAAAGCTGCTTGAGTTCTGCATGGCTGGGAAGTAAGACGGGGGCTCCTCCTGCTGTTCATAAGTATGATTGTTTCCCTGCAGAGCAGTTAGGGACCGTCTGACAATTCCTATCCATAGCAGTAAATGAAGGGAGAATTTCACTGCATACAGTCAGGTTTCTTATAAACACGGTACACATTTTTTAATCAAAGTATATTGGAGATAGGTTTCTTTTTCATTAAAGAAAGTAAAAATGGGATTTTATTTTTTTTTGCCTTTACATTCCCTTTAAATTCCCATTGGATCGTGGATCGCAATAGTTTGTTGATGCGTCCCTCAATCCCACCGCCTACATTCCTGGCCTTCTAATCCGATCGTTGGGTTTTAGAGTCCATAATCAGATAAGACCCAGCCTTTAGAGGTTTATATTTAATGCAAGTTTTAGATTTTTTTTCTTCACTTAATTCACTAGATTAATGTTGATGGTTGGGGTGCTTGGTCCAATCTGTTGTCACATCCTTTCTCACCTGAGGATGGTGGAAGTTATAGATATTCCTTCTGATAATGAACTAAAGGTGCAATTCTAAACTCACCATTGCTTTCAGGGAAACTGCTTTGTGCGGAATTTGACAGGGGGTCTAGGAGAAGACCTGGCACAGCTCATCCCAAAAACCAAAATTCCCGCTCACAAACGCTGCACCCTGAAATGTAAATTCAGCCCAGATTCCACGTAAGTGCATTCATTTCTGTTCATCAGGTTTCATATGTGAGACATAATTACATAATGGAATAATAATTAGGGATGCACCGAATCCAGGATTCGGTTGGGGATTAGGCCTTTTTCAGCAGGATTCAGATTCGGGCGAATCCTTCTGCCCGGCCGACCCAAATCCTAATTTGCATATGCAAATTATGGGTGGGAAGGGAAATCGTGTGACTTTTTGTAACATAGTAACATAGTAAATGTGGCCATACACGGCAAATAAAAGCTGTCGACAGCTTATTGGCCCGTGTATGGGGGCCCCCGACAGGCTTCCACGATCGAGATCTGGCCGAAAGTCGAGGGAGATCCGCTCGTTTGGCGACATCGCCAAACGAGCGGATCTCTCCAAGTATGGCCACCTTAAGTTAGGTTGAAAAAAGATACACGTCCATCAAGTTCAACCTTTTAACTTTTTTAACCTGCCTAACTGCCAGTTGCCTTGTCCCAAAACAAGGAAGTAAAAAATTTCTTCGCCTTCCTACCCATAAATTGCATATGCAAATTAGGATTCGTTTTCGGTTCAGTATTCGGCCAAATCTTTCGCAAAGGATTAGGCCAAATCCAAAATAGTGTATTCGGTGTATCCTCAATAATAATAAAAGTTGGCTTGAATAAAAATTTTGGGTGACTTCGGAAAAAGAAACACAGCGTATATTTTCCAACCAGCAATTTACGGAAAGCATTTCCGGGAGATTTGTTGACACTGGTAACGCAGATTTGAAACGCAGGTGACAAATCTCCCCATGTGCCATCAACTACAAGAAAGCAGAGAACAGTAGCTGCTAAACCTTGAGAAAAAGGTGCCTCTAAGCACTTGTTCCGCCATCTTTGTAGCAAGTCAAATGGGTGACGCTGCTGTTGTGCTCCCAAACACCGCGCAGTCCCATTAAAGTGCTGCATAGACATAAGGGTGTTAGCCGCCATATCTGGCAATTTGACTTCATGCCCCTAATGCTTATTACCAACCAGTAGTATGCGCTTTGGGGCCATTTATTATTTATAAGGGTGTTGCTTATGCAATTGTACATCCTGGAAACTTTAAAGGGGAACTATCGCTAAAATGAAAATTTAATATAAGCTCCAGCATACTGAAATAAGAAACTTTCTAAATATAATCAATTAAATATTCTGCATCTTTTCTGAAATAATCAAGTTTATCTTCACTATCGCTCTCTCAGCATCTGTTTCTCTTCATTCTGTCTTTATTAAGGAGTTGGGTGTCAGATAATCATTGACAGTTAGATCCAATACATCTTATAGGGGAGCTTACTTTCCTAGCAGATGTATTAGAGCTCACTCAAATAACTGATTCCAGTACAGAAAAAATCTAACTAAATAACTGCCTTTTGCACAAATTCTGCATGTAGAGAGATGTGATGTCTAATGATTTTTAATAGAGTGAGCTCTAATACATCTTCTAGGCAAAAGGAGCCCCCCTATAAGATGTATTGGATCTAACTGTCAATGAATATCTGACACCCAACTGCTGCATGAAGAGAAACAGATGAAACAGAATTTTTAATTGATTGTATTTAGTTTTTTATTTTAGTATGATGAAGCTTGTATTAAATTTTCATTTTTGCGATAGTTCCCCTTTAAAAAGGGTTATGTTATTGGCAGAATATAATGGCTTTTGATTGGGCTAGGGGACAGGGTGCTGCCTGTTTATCTTTTTACAACGTGAATACTGAGATGTGCGCTCTGGTGCAAGGTGGTTATGTATCTGAATACTGATCTTACAGTATGTGTTGCTTTGCAGACTGCTGGCCACGTTTTCTGCGGACCAAACCTGTAAAATCTGGAGGACCTCCAACTTCTCTTTAATGACCGAACTTAGCATTAAGAGCAATAACCCAGGGGAAACGTCACAAGGCTGGATGTGGGACTGCGCCTTTTCAGGGGACTCCCAATACATTGTCACTGGTAAATATATCAATATCGTCCTTCCTTCCCTTTTGGTTAAAGAAATTCCTAACCTAAAATATATAGCATTTTATGTCCCATGTAGTCATCTATCTTGGAGACATCAGGAATACAAAATTCTTCCCGTCTGATGCAGTGTTAATGGGACAATATCCAGCGCCGGATTTCATTGACTGCCGCCCCTACGCCGCACGGTCCGACCAAGCGGCCGCGCGGTCCTAGCGCCCACCTACACCACCCTTTCCCAGCGCGCTGGCGAAAGAACGCCGGCTCAGCTGCTGTAATTGAATGGGGACGCACGCGTCCACATAATGCGGCTGGGTGGCATGCCGCCTGAATTTTTTTGCCGCCCTAGGCCCGGGCCTATGCGGCCTTGCCGCAAATCCGGGCCTGACAATATCAGTTGATTCAATCCTTTGGTTTCCAGACGAACACTTGGATTACTCTAGGGCAGTGATCCCCAACCAGTGGCTTGTGAGTAACATGTTGCTTACTAACCCCTTGGATGTTGCTCTCAGTGGCCCCAAAGCAGGAGCTTATTTTAACATTTCTGGCATGGAAGCAAGTTTTTATTGCATAAAAACCATGTGCCAAACAGAGCCTCCTGTAGGCTGCCAGTCCGTATAGGGGCTACTAAGTAGCCAATCCCTATCATTATATGGCACCCCAGGCACTTTTTTATACTTATGTTGCTCCCCCACTCTTTTTACATTTGAATGTGGCTCATGGGTAAAAAAGGTTGGGGGTCCCTGCTCTAGGGGCATATACTGATTGGTCAAACCTGCTTTTTTTCTATCTGCCATCTTCTTGACCCCCATACATGTGACAGTAAGCTGTAGGCTCAGTTTGGAATGGCAAAAAATGGCAGTCATTGTTGTTCCATGTCTGGTTAGCTTTACTATGCCATGGAATATGATAACACACATTTTTAGCCATTTACAAACAGCCTAAGGCCAATATCAAGCCAGAAAATGAATCAGGAAAAGGTAGGAATGGCAGAGCACAGAATTGGTACCTGTTACACTAAGATTTGCTGTATGTAAGATTTCCTCCATTATAGTCATTCATGTTTTTATGGAACAGTGAAATGTTTACCTGTGAAAAGTGTTGGCTTAAAAATGCTGAGATATGCTTATATTTATCCATACACCCCACATATACACAACATTATCATCTGACCATGATGTATAGTTTTTGTAGCACATGTTGTTATCTTGACTTATAACATGGAAATGTTCTTTCCTGCCTCATTTCTCACAGCATCCTCCGGTAAACCGGCTAGATCAAGCGATTGGGGTAACCATTGTCTGCCATAGAGCATTGATAGACACTGACTGTGTTTTTGTTGTACAGAAAGGGGCATGGATTTGATTTCTTTTGTCCTTAAGGGAACCTTGGTAAGCAAAACAAACATTCCTGTCGACCACTCACTTCTTGCCCTATATTGCAGCACCTTTTTTTTAGAAGCAAAGGCTAAAACTAAGCTTTATCAGAAAGGTCTATATTAATACACCAGTAAACCCTCATAGTAATGCTGCTGAGTCCTCTGTCTAAAGAAACACAGCATTTCTTTCCTTCTATTGTGTACTCATGGGCTTCTGTATCAGACTTCCTGTTTTCAGCTTAAACCTCCAGGGCTAGGACTTGAGCATGCTCAGTTTGCTCCTCTCCCCCTCCCTCCTCCCCTGCTGTAATCTGAGCCCAGAGCTATGAGTGAGCAGGGAGAGACTCAGGCAGGAGGTGATGTCACACCAAGCTAATACGGCAGCTGATATCCTAAACAAACAGAGAGAGCTTCTAGAGATGTTTATTCCAGTAAGGGAAAACGTTCTGCAGAATAAATATAGTGTTATAGCTTGCACTATTGTGGCTTATCTATTGGTAAGAAATGGCTTCAGTAGCTTTCCTTCTCCTTTAAAGGAACATTTCAGTGTACAAATAAAAACTAGGTAAATAGATAGTATACGCAAAATAAAAAATGTTTCTATTATAGTTCATTAGCCAGAAATGTAGGCTGGAGTGACTGGATGTGTAACATAATAACCAGAACACTACTTCCTGCTTGGAAACCAAGAGAGATGAAAAGCAGGAAGTAGTGTTCTGGCTATTATGTTACACATCCAGTCACTCAAGCCTTTATACATTATATATTTGGCTAACTAACTATATTAGATACATTTTTTATTTTGCACAGACTATCTATTTACCCAGTTTTTATTTTTCCCTGAACATTTCCTTTAATGGAGTATTTCTAGGGAACATAAAAGTTGACAACTTTAGGCACAACTTGCAACGAGTTTTCCAGACAAGACTACAGCAATCAAGAGGCCCGTGTGCCATTTTCCTTGAACAGACTAATATTAAAGATGAGTCGCTTGTCCTTTATTAATTGCATCATCCATTTATCGCTGGCTCTTCTGTACCTGGCAATGTTGGCCTGAGCGACAGCCCTAAATGGTTCAGATTGTCTCTGCCGTTGGAGAGCTTTATACTTATATACCTCGGCCTGAGGTGTAATTAATATAAAGGAAGCCGGGCCGTACAACAGCTGATTAATATGTATTAGCCAAGGTTTCACTGGTTACAGTAGATCAGGGGACTTTGTTTAGACAGCAGGTAAAACATGTCTGCACCCAGCAGAGCTGATAGCAAACATGCTGCACTAAGAAAAAAATGAACTGCTTCATGTATTGCATGTGCCATTTCTATAATAAGTATATTTTCCTTTATCTATTTCTTTTCTTTAAATGTACCTGTCCTTTAATGTATTTTCATGGGCCCCCAGGAGCCACCCTGCACAAACTCTATTGGTTGGTTGGTATGAAAGCAAGATATCCCTCAGGCCTTGTTACACAACAGACTAATGCCTATTGCAATGTGAGGCTTCAAGAAATGCAGGGCCAACTAATCAATAATGATACTGACATCATCAACAAACTTTATTTAACATTACATACAAAAAAAACCTGTACCTATAAAGTGGCGGGGGGGGGGTAGATGTAGGAGGAGGAACGGGCTGCAGGTGGGCCTGGCGTCTTCCATTCTAAAACACAAAACCCAGTAACTGAAAAGAGGTAAATTATTTTACTCCATGCTGGGGCTGATTTACACGGGACTGGTGCAAAATTGTGCAAATGCAGTAGCCCAGAGCAACCTGGAAGTTCTTTTATTTTCTAACTGCTTAAAACTAACTACACTTGCAATAATCAGCGTCTAAGTTTGTAAATGAAGCCTCGTGTCAGCAGAGACCTAATGGATCAGGATGGACTGGGCTATAAACTGTATTAAGTTCTATCTGTACTTCTCAGCTCTATGGTAGAAATATAAGAGCTGGAGGGATGATTCGTACAGTAGGGAGATCTCCTGGTATCCTAATAGGCCTGTCCGACCCTGAATAGCCCTGTCTATATTCGCTCATCTTCTTTATTTCTCTGTTGCAAGAATGCCTTAAAATGCCAGTGCCAAAACCATTATGTCCTATGGTTAGTTGATGAGAGAGGCCACACACTCCGGCTAATGTTAAACTGCAATTCCCATCATCTTTGCACTAGTTCAGCAAGGGAGGTGGTTGTAGGGGTTGCATTGCGTTAAAACCCAAAATACAAAAATGCAGTTGCCTCTCCCTGGCTGACATCTCCTCGTCTCTACTGCTCTGCACTTACTACTATGGAGACTCTAATGAGCGGGCTTGGCTGGATGAACTGTGCATTGTGGCTGATACACAAGGTTACAGAATACAAACAAGACAACTCCTACAGGGAACATTACAAATTATGTGCAAACTTCTGCTGAAAGGTTAATGTTGAGCGCGAGGTGCAGGGCTTCAATGCTGCGTGTTGTTGCTTTAGTCAGGCAGATAGTAGAAACAAACGGAGACGCAGATGTTATTGGGGAAACAGATATCAATGCAGAGGTAAATCAGGCGTTGCCTGGCTGGGCCTACGGAAACCAGAGGATAACATGGAGTTAGGTGACAGAATGCAAACCTGACAACGTGATTCATATTCTTGATCCTTGTTAAATTTCAATATGCAAATTGGAGTTTGGATCTGATTAGCATCCGAGGATTCTTCTGAGTAAGCTTCAGCTTCCCACTGTACATGGTCAGTTTGGGCTCAGTTTTGGCCAGGAGGATTTTGATGTGCAATTAGAAGTGACCAATCAGTGGCAGGACACCATCACACAGATTTGAGTTTGTGTGGATTTGTTTGTTTTTAATAATTGTAGGCATAAAAAATATGGCGGTTTGGGACTTGTGAGCTGTATATGGGTTAGCACTTTAAGTGAGGGGAGACAGTTTTATGCAGAACGACCCAGTTATGAAACAAAAAGTTTACTTAAACATGAATGGGGGAGCTGGTTCCTCATGCTGGAGACCCTGTTTAGAATCCTGGTGGCAACGTCTTGTGAATCTAGACAAATCACTTACTTTCTTGAGGTTCTGGCACAATTAGTGTTTCCCTGACTGCAGTAAAATCCCTATAAAGCACCATGGGAGAAAAGTGCTCTATAAATTATTCCATTTCCCCTTTAGAATAATGTGCAATATACTGTCTTTAGCAGTTGTAGTAATAGAATGAGAGTAGAAGGTGTGACATGATTGGGTCCTTTTTTCTTTTGTTGCTGAGGTGCAAGACAGACTCACCTTCACTTTTCTTCACCCAGTACATGGGCAGCTGGTCACACAGCATTTGCACTGCTTCCCCTACAAGCTCATAATTGACTTTCCGACTTCCCAAGATCCCAAGGAACTCCCGGTAAAACCGTGTCCTGTTATGCTGTAAAAGGATCACCTCGTCCTATTAAAAATAACCATCATAAGTGTTGTGGTCAGTAAACTCTGGTCTTCCGACCCTCTACTAAGGGCTGCTCCTGCCATGAAGAAGAACTACTGATTAGAAACCACACTGGTAGTCTAATAATGGAAGCAAATCCCATCCACAATGTCCCAACATCTAGTGAAAAGACTCCTTAAAAAGTATACTGTTATAGCAGCAAATGCAAGACCAACTCTAAATGAATCCCTTTGGTTTTGGAATAAGATGTTGGGCAGCCAGGTGTCCACATACTTTTGGCCATATTGCGTAGTTGTTTGGCTCAGTTCTCTCCACATCGTCTTAAAAAGGGCTACAATTGGGCAAAGCGTCATAAACATAAGGAGAGCACCCACCTTTTGATCAGACATGTTTAGAATGGACTGGATATTTTCAAAGTCATGTACATCCATCTTGCGCAGGAAGCAAGATCTCTCACCTGCGGCCCTGTAGCAAACCAAGCTCTGTAGATGAGAAACAATGAAAAATAATACTCTGGAGAAGATGCTCAGAGAGGTGGCCACAGGCAGATTTAAGAGCTGCTGATTCGTCCCCTTTAGATTGTCCACATATGGGACCCACCGACAGGCATTCCAAACAAATATCTGCCTGAAAATTGTCCAGATATCTATCAGGTAGGTCTGAAAATCCTGTGAGACATGAGACAAGGAATGCTTTGGCACATTGATCAGATCAAGGGCCTGCTTAGCCCCCAAGGAATGATCTGATTGTCCATAGATCGGATTCGACAAAGCAAGAGTCCATTCAGGCCCAAGCAAGCACATTTGGCCACGTATGGCCATTTTAACAAATTAGGAAAACAAAATTCTCTTTAACTGTACCGGAGTCTGTAAATTCCCCTCCTGCCTTACCCCAGGCACCTATTTCAGTTCTCCCTATGTGACAGGTGGTACAGAAAAAGAGAAGCAGCAAACAAGAAACGGATCCGCACACACGCTATGATCAGCAGTTGGGGGGACACCCCTCTTTACTATATCACCTCGTGATCAACGTTTCGGGGGGATAAACCTCCGTTTCTTGCGGATCCGTTTCTTGTTTGCTGTTGCTAAGGGACCTGGCCGGGGTCAACGGAGAACCAGCACCACCAACGCAGTGAGAGGAAAAGCGAGTGTGCGGTAGGAACATATATTACTGATTCTGTTTGTAGAAAAAGAGAAGGACACACAAGATCTGTCTCTCTGGCAAGGTCAAGCCTGATCTGAATATTTGACCCTCAAGCCAATGATTGGATCATTTTGTGGCCGATATAATGCTACTGGACAATGAACGCATTAAGAAATAATGCGACCCTTTTTGCAATAAATGTATCTCCCCAGCAAAACATCACAGAACAGTTTGGTCACATACAGTACATGGACCAGTGGGTTGTCAAATTGTTCTATTATGACCTAATTGTCGCCCACTTTCTACCTGTAGGTATGGGTAACTTTAAGCACAAAGCCCACACTCACATGCTTACTGTCGAAGAGTACTACGGAGGTCTGATTCCTGGAGGTCACCCTGTAGGTCACAGTGTTCCTTGTTCTGTCTGTAACTGCAGACTGGTTCATGGGGGAGCCTTGGGGGTTCTTGAAGGTCAGACGGACAACCTGTAAATGAGGCTGAACACAACAGAGCAGTCAGTTGAACAAATGCATGTGAGAAGTATAAGGTATCTCTGTCAACACAAAAATCTATGAACCAAGTAATATTAAAGGGAGGATCTCCACTCTGCCATTCCTGGTCTAGATGAATGCTTCTCCAGAACCTGCTTCCCTCCAGCTAGCTGTCTTACTACAACTACTACTCCCAAAACTCTCAGCTAAAGTATAGACAACACACAGCATCTGAACATTTGTCCTTTTACCAAATGTGATTGCCCTTTCTGCTCTGGCCTATAACGAACCTCAGAATTTCTACTAATTGCGTTATTCCACTCTAACCAACATCTCCTGAGCTGAGTAGGGCAGATTCCTGCATTGTAGAACAAGAATAATCCACATAATGTAACTTGTGCTGCTGACCCCTACTGACCATGAGAGGAATTACATCAGTACTGCTAGGAAATGAAAATAAGATATTTGCTTACCACTTCTCCAAAATTATTTGGTGTAGGCTACAACTCTATAGTCTTTGGCTATAACCCCTATAATGATGATTTGTCGTAAGGTGGAAAATTGACATAATTAAGCCACACTTCAGATTAGCCCATGCCACATCTATTACATCTGACTACACCAGCCTTCAAACTCCATGAAATTTGCCTTTCAGCCATTTGATGAAGTGTGCCAGGGCAAACTGGGGCAAGTCCTAAAATGCACCTAGGTTTAATTTCTTTAAATGCCAGGAGGTTGCAGAAACAGCCACATGTTTATTGATGTAAGTTTCTCCAGTGTGTGTGTCTGGCCACAAAACAACCTCAGATCTATTGCTCAGGTTTGGCCTTATTGCCATTGAATAATAACAGCAGGGACAATGCTAAATGGATACAGTGACCCATCCAGACTTTATAAACCCTTGTAGCTTCTGAAATAGAGAACTGAAGGAAATCTGTGGTCACCATGCAAGGGCAGCTACCCACTATGAGTGAGGTGGAAAGTCCATGGAGAAGACTCGCATTAGAGCCAATTCACTTTCTTCATCGAGTTGGAAACAGAACTGATGGATCCCTCACATCCTCCCTGTCTTATCAATAAGTCACTTGTTTCAGGAAGGAATAGATGAAAAATGAGAACATAGTGAAAGTTCTCTGGCAAAAGAAATGCGCTGTTTGTGCCCCCGCCCCAAGGCTCTTCATTGGCAGGCTCAGATCTTCTGTCTATGGTGACATTAAGACTCAGCTCATTCATACATACTGTGTATATTAAGGGCTTGATTCTGAGATTGTGATACGCATCCCTATTAGATCTTGGAGCTCAAGCGGTGGAATCTAAATCCCAATGGCTCTGTTTCAACCGGTGACACTTATACCATGGGTTTTTAAAGGTCATTTGTCTTTCAGACAGTTGGGTAAATACCAATAATCTAGTGGCTGTCAACTTGTTAAACTCAAGCTCCTCTTAGGGGACCCTTTAGTTCATAACATTTTATAGAAATAAAAAAATATTGTTGTATCAGTCATTCATCCATGGCTCTTGGATCATAGATCTTGGGCAGAAAACACATATTTAATCTAAAGTTAACCCTAACTGACCTACAAGATGATCTTCCAGGAAGAGCCAGGTCACTTCATAGACCCAGATGGCAGATGAGGCCCCAAGAGACTTGAAAGTGCAATTCATGGGGTCAGGGCTAGAGGTGGAGTAGGGCAGGGATTGATAAGAATGATGTACAGTTGGGAGCAACACAAGCATGAAAACATTTCCTGGGGGGTGCCAAACAATGGCTGTGATTGGCTATTTGGTAGCCCCTATGTGGACTGTCAGTCTAAAATGCAACCAAAACTTGTCTCCAAGGCAAGAATTAAAAATAAGCACCTGTTTGAGGCCACTGGGAGCACAATATAAATTCAGAATAACAGGGCATTGTCAGAGCAGATCAAAGATATGACCACATGTGGATGGTGGGTTTTTTTTTTCATTCTGCCCCATCCTAATTTTTGGCATGGCCAACTTTCCAAAGGCCTAGGTGAGCAATGGACTAACAATTGGCACCCTGCTTACCTAGTTTGCTATATTTCAGAAAATATCACAGTCAGCAACACAGTGTTTACCCAAATCTTTTTTATAAAATATAGGAGATCATTTAACATTGATACTGAACTCCCTAATAAGTTTGTAGGTGGGTCCAACCATTCACGCTTTGGGTTTCCCTCTGAGGCCTATTGTTTCTCAAAAAGTAGTACATAGCTGACCATTTAACCTATAAATACCCATATATAAAACACAATTGCACCTTTGTTTGATTGTCTTTCCAGCCTAGAAAACCAAACACACTTATTCCCACTATGGAAAACAGCAATGCTACAGCCAGCAGGCCCCAGAAGATCTTAGATGGAGCTTTCGACCTTTCCGGTGGTCTTCTGTCTACGGAGGGCTGTTGGGGAAAAAAATAGAGAACAAACTGTACCAAATTATATTCAGATTATCTTCTTCTGAAACCACCGAGATAAAGAACCCCTCTAGATAAATGCATTTAGTGTGTACAACTAGGAGTTCCAACTAGGAGATCCTAATGAAGTTTATTCCCATCAGCCCTTTCTTATTTCCACCATAGCCATGAATATATAATGTCTACTACACTTAGCACAGCATTTAATACTTTGCCCAGGGCAGTGGGCACAAGGTTCTCTAGTGGGCCAAAGAGTTCCAGCCCAACACTTGGGTTGAATAACTGCAGATACATTATATCACCATTATTGAAGCACAATTCAACATAATATTGGTTGCTGGGAGTACATACAAGTATTTATTTATAGTTTGCCACTAATTTGTTTTGCCACTTGATGGGTGGCTTTAATGAGAAATAACCCCAAAAATAGTCTAGTGACAGAGATGGATGTCAGTTTCCTTTGCTCATGGGTGACACTATTATGTGAATGCTATAGGGTCCTTTGCAACCTCTATTTGGGCAGAGACTGATCATAGCTCTGCCATGGCACAGGGAAAAATATACTGCAGTTCCCTCTCAGGGTCACTAAGCTGCTGGCTTGCCTACCCATGATATGGCAATTGGCTGGCATTCTATAGAGCAAAGTGTTGAATGCCATCAGTCTACTGAACACTCTGGGAAGGCAGCCAGCTAGAAGTGGAACGACTGGGGTGCTTGTTGGTTTCTGGGCAACTTTTGCTTTAATTTTGAGAGGGATATGATGGTGAAATGGCAAATACTTGTCATTGACACTATATGGCTTCACATCTACTAGACTCTACTTAATATATATATTAGTTGGCATGTGCTTGATTTACCTTCCTTCCCTTCTGTCCTTGAGAGTATTGTAATAAAGCCTCATACCGTAAGATTATTAGAAGTATTCAGGAATCCCAGAAATGGTAATACAAGTGCCAACCAGTGAACACAGAATCAAAAGCTGCTTTTGCCCACATAGAGCTGCCTGCGCTCAATGGACATTGTTTCTACTGCAAAGCCAACCCCACTTCTGTGTTCCTTGTTTTAAGGTTCATTTTAGGTAGGAGTAGACTATAATTCCACTTATAATGGGTTGTTCTCTCCAATATGCCAGTCCTGGGAATTAATGGTGTTCAGCCCTTGGGCTGATTTATTAATTTCGTGTAATTCTGCCATTGAAACACACTGCCAACAGCCCCACTGACACAATGGGGGCATCTGTATTGCCAAAGTAAGGCAACAAAGCATTACGGGAAGCTATGGCTATATATATCATATTTCCAATTAACCTTACACCTGTGTTAACAAAAACACATAGGAAAAAATAGACGCTACTTGTAACCTCCTTAGAAGGGAGTCAATATTCATTGGCTGAATAAATAACTGGATAAATTGGGACTTACCTGTTGCGTGCCTTGGCAGAGGCATTGACCATAGACATCTCTATAACTCAGAGGGCAAAAACAGACAGTTCTACTATTTGGAGGTATTTGCATAAAAACAAATATACAGAGAACGAGCACTATACACACATAATAAGCTATATCCTCATAACCTTTTATCTCAAGAAGCAAGAAATGGGTTACATCTAAAATTAATAATGAAAAAGGCGTCTAAGATGCCCACTGGCAGCCTGCAAATAAATATCTTAATACGAGCAGAGAACTGAAAGCATTCTAGAAACCTGTTGGTTACAGTTGTGTCTGGCATTTGCCGGAGAGGTTTCTTACATAATTATAGATGCCTCTGCAGCATCCACAGTCCCATGCTGGTCCTGTTCTTTTGCATCTCCAAAACTAAAAACTGTCCATTGGCTGATACTGGTGCTAAAAATCTGTCTTTAAATAAACCTTGGATGCCATAACTTGTGGAAGAAGGATGCTCCAAGGGTGGAAGACCCCCTTCTTTTAATCAACTCAGCATCAGAAAAACAAAAAAATAGGGGTGCACCAAACCCATAATTATTTATGGATGAGGCTGAACACTGATTCCTCAACAAAAGCTTTGGTCGAATCAAATCGAATTTAAACCCTACTTTGTTTTAAAATGATTACAAATGGTCTTTTCAGCTGTCCAAACTTTAGTCACATGAGTTTAAGATTTGGCCAAATCCTGCAGAAACTGTTGGGAATCCAAAACTGAATCCTGGAGTCGTTGTATCTCTGAAGACAAATGATATCTATTTGACAACCCAGCTATAAAAGGCAAGCACATTTGTCTATGGACCAGAACCCAAAATCAATGGCACAGGTCTTCCCTAACATGGTTATGGTTCTGCTCTAAAGGCCGGCAGCCCAGATCTGATCTTACCGTTGGGTCTCCGCTGCCCTCCATGCTGCGCTGCTGTACTCCCAGGCTCTGCCAGTCCTCACAATGCGCACAATGTGCATGGCGTTGGGGCAGCACAGGCTGAAGGGCGCGTCCATCAACACTCAGAACACGAGGACCTCTAGAGTCATCTTCCCAGCCAAGGCTCCACCTGAGCCAGGTAATCTGAGAAGTAGGAATGCAACAATCGCCCGGCTGTGATGAGAATCTGGGAGAAAAAAAAAGATATAATAAAAGCAGCCCCCTTGAACTGGAACCAACGAGTCAGAAACACAAGTCAAGGCTTTGTAATGAGGAAAGACAAGGCCTTTATCATGGCCCTGCTGGAGAAATAGCCGAGAGCCCAAATTCCTATGCTTGAGCAGGTCACAAAGAAAGCCCAGTGCATCTTGGAGGCAGGTGAATTGAAAAGCTGCTTGTAATGCACTTTAATTAAGCTTTGTACATTGGCTGTATTATTATTCTAGTGGCTTAGGCACAAGGGGATACCCCTTCCCACTGATTTCCCTCTCACCCCTTCTCTTGTAATTGACTTTAATATGTTATATCTTGTATAAGGCCGAGGTAGAGTTTCAAGTGGCATAAACACGGCCTAATGGGGGACATAAATTAAACACCAAAAGCCCCATTAAAAGCATCAATTAAATGGGCAGACTAGCTGCTCTAATGCTTTCTAATGGGATAGTTAGGGACGCCCAGCCTGTGGCTCGCCAGCTGGTTGAAGGGAAAGTACAATATACATGAATGAATGAAATACAGTTGCATTGTAGCATTCATCCAGTGGAAGAGTATTCAGATACAGTGGTGTCTGTTATATCTGGGAAATGCTTCACATATCATTAAAGGAGAACTAAAACATATCTGAAGAAATAGCTAGAAATGTTGTACATTACGTTTTGAGCGTCTGTACCGGCCCAAGGCAACCACAGCCCTTTAGCAGTAAAGATCTGTGTCTCCAAAGATGCCCCAGTAGCTCCCCATCTTCTTTTCTGCTGATTCACTGCACATGCTCTGTGCTGCTGTCACTTACTGAGCTTAGGGACCCACTCACAATATACAGTACACATAGAATAGAAATGTCACAATATAAGGCTGATTAGTAATTAATACAGATAATTACTACATGGCAGCACAGAAACCAGTGCAATTAGCATCAGAATTTAATAATCAGCAAACCTGTAGCATCAGCTTATATTACAGCCAGGTTAGCTCATTTTCTGCTGGATAATTAGTGACGAGCCCTAAGCTTAGCTTCTCAACAGCCAATCAGAGCCCACTGAGCATGTGAGTGTCACAGACACTTTCCAAGATGGTGACCCCCTGTGACAAGTTTGAAGTCATGGATCATTGCTGCTATTGACAAGCTGAGAACTTTAGGCTGTGCAATAAGGTCATTATATAAAATATGACATTTTTAGCCATATTTACTGCCACATGCAGTACCTCTTCTCACCTCTTGTCCAACAACCATTGTTGTTATAGGCTTGAAGCAGTATCCGTTCCGCCCATTGGCTCCCATTCTGCCTCCACACTCCGGGTTCTTCCAGGAATGTCCCTGCAGTACACCCCTTCCTTGATGTTAGACTGTAAGCTCTATGGGGCAGGGGCCTCTACTGTCTCTCTTAGCACAAGACACTTAATCACTGTTTATTTATACAAGATTATATATAATTATGCGCCGTGGATCCTTGCAATGATTTATAAATAGAGTTATACATACATACATTAAACCAAAGCCTAATATTAAATATACTTTAGCATTGTTTGGGATAAAAGGATAAGTAAAGCCAACCACAGCCCTTTCACAAGAAATATCTGGGACTTCAAAGATGCCCCACAGTAGCTCCTCCTCTTCTTTTCATGGAGCATGTGCAGTGCCACTGACACACAAAAGATGTTCTAACAAGATCCAAGATGGGGAGCTGCTGGATATACATTTGAAGGCCTGGATCATTAGAGCTGCTCAATCCCTGGGCTGGATCTGTACATTTATTATATAAAAATATTATTATGTAATTATATGTATTATTTATTATATACAGCATTTTCAACAATATATTTTTTAGCCTTTAGTTCTCCTTTTAAATAGCCCTTAACGATTCTGGAATTAGTCTTTTTGTGTTCTTCTGTATTTCACTTGTAGGGCCACACACAGAGAGAGATGATCAGCCATTGTGGTTACCAGCAGTTAAAGGACCAGTAACATCAAAAAACATGTAAAAAAAATTTGTTAGTATACATTGAAAAAAAACCACCAAGACAAATTAAACTTTAAAATCGCAAAGTCTTTATTAAGAAATAACTTACCAAAACCCTGCTTGCACTCCTCTTCAGAAAAGGCGATTACGATCATTCATGCGGTGCTCGATTTCTCCTCCCTGCCTTCCTTATAGGAGAGAGCCAGGGAGGAAAAATCGATCGCCAGTTTACTTAAGGGTGAACCACCTTTGAAATTCTACTTAATTTACTGCTGTGGATAGGAATTATCAGACGGTCCCTAACTGCTCTGCAGGGAAACAATCATACTTATGAACAGCAGGGGGAGCCCCTGCCTTACTTCCCAGCCATGCAGAACTCAAGCAGCTTTGTTTGTTTCCCTGTAGAGCAGTCAGCGACTGTGTAGAGATTTGTATTGGATTTTATTTTTGCTTTTACATCCCCCTGTTTCCAACTCCAGCTGCAGGGACAAAGATCATGGAGAAGTCAAGCAATCCAGAGGCACACAGAACTGATGCAAGCAAGGAACACCTTGCACGTTTATTGCGATATAGCAGTGCAACGTTTCGGGGTCTGGCTCCTTTATCAAAGGCCAGACCCCGAAACGTTGCACTGCTATACTGTATTGGATTTGAGGTTGCCGAACCTCTACCATTGTGCACCAGACAGCATTGCTTTATCTCACACAAGGGTGTGCGAGAGCCAGATTTCTCTTGGACAAAGATCATGGAGCCAGATTTAAACAGATAAACTGTTATCAAAGGATTATTTAGCTGCAACCACTGGTTCTGCAGAGTTGGAGAAAGTTTATATTAAACAATACAAAAACTATAAAATCCACATTAGATTACATGCCAACACAAGACCCAGTGCAGTCTGTATATTCTGATTATTAATCAGTCTTGCTGTATCGGCTTCTGGCAGATATTATTTGACTTGTGCTGTTTTGATAATTTATGATGATCCCTAAGCAGCCCAGACCACACTGAGCATGTGCACAGTCTTGGTCTTGCAAAGATGTATAACAAAGTTACAAGATGGTGACCCCATGTGGCCAACTATGAAAGCATAAATCATTTGTTTGATTAGGCTTGTGGTGCAGTAACTTCATGCTTATGTTTAGTATACAAAATACAGCATTTCTAGTCTTATTCTACTTTAGACTTTACTTCCCCTTTAAATTGGCAAATACCGCATGAACATATTCTCCTTCTTTACTGAACGCATATGACTTGTAGTGGTTGCTATGGGTTACTGCCCATGTGCCAATTTGCCCAGGGTTGACAAATTATACCCACTGTTTCTGATATTGGTAAAGGGTGGTCCCATTTACTGGTTGAGGTGCTTTGTGGTTATAGAGAAAGACAATGTCTATAACTAATTCAGTTTTGCACACTTACCCATTGCGCTCTTATTTAGATGACAGGGTGACTACAAGAAGTAGGGCCAGATTTGTGGGATGGCTCCTGCATGCCCAGTCCCCAGCATGGCTCTTTTGGTTGCAATACTAGTGATATGAGTGCCAGCATCTTGGCCATACTCGGGGTTGGGTCTGACCTAGAGGCACAAATAAAGTAAAGTATGTCCCTGAAGGGGGGCTTACTAAATCAGAGGGAACTTTGGTTCCCCAGGCAAGGGTGGCAGTCTAAAAGTTGCACACCATATGGTCAAACCACATTGTTACTCCAAGGGGCAGATTTATTAAAGTATAAGTAAACCTTTAAAATAAGGGAATGTAAAATGAACGAGGGTGCTATTCTAAACACTTTTGTAATTTATACTCAAATAAATAAATAATGAATGTAAATGACAAAAGTGCTTAGAATAGCACCCTTGTCAATTATACATTCACTTATTTTAAAGGTTTACTTATCCTTTAAGGGTCGAATTGAAAATTCGAATTCAAATTTTAATTTTTTTTTTGTGGTCAAAACTGTCACATTCGATTAGGGAATGATCCAAACTCGATTCGACTTTTTTTTTTAAAACATTTGAATTTGATTTTTGAGATTTATCATACTCTGGCCCTTTAAGAATTCAAATTTGACTATTCAATTTTGAAATCTGACATGGGGCTAGACATATTGTTATTTCCCAGCTGACCCAAGTCATGTGACTTGTGCTCTGATAAACTTCAATCACTCTTTACTGCTGTACTGCAAGTTGAAGTGATAACACCGCCCTCCCTCCCCCCCCCCCAGCAGCCAAACAATGGGAAGGTAACCAGATAACAGCTCCCTAACACAAGATAACAGCTGCCTGGTAGATATAAGAACAACACTCAATAGTAAAATCCAGGTCCCACTGAGACACATTCAGTTACATTGAGAAGGAAAAACAGCAGCCTGCCAGAAAGCATTTCTCTCCTAAAGTGCAGGCACAAGTCACATGACTTGGGGCAGCTGGGAAATTGACAATATGTCTAGCCCCATGTCAGATTTCAAAATTGAATATAAAAAAATCTGTTTGCTCTTTGAGAAATGGATTTCAGTGCAGAATTCTGCTGGTTTAGCACTATTAACTGATGTGTTTTGAAAAAAACATGTTTTCCCATGACAGGATCCCTTTAATAAAGAAAATAGAGTTGTTATAATGCCCTACACATGATCCCACTGTATAGTTTGTGTTCCATATGTTAGAAAATGTAGGGGGGAACCAACCTGGTTACCCAAAAATATTTATGGACCTTTGCAGGCTATCACTCAGAAAAAAAGAAAAGACTCCAGCGGTTTTTTTCGCCCTAAAAATTGAGGAAATCCTATGCACTCCATTGCACTTTGCCTGGTCTGAGTTGGCGAAGGCAAGTCTGTTGTTAGAGTGCGAAGCAACGCTAGCGTCTGTCTTCGCTAGTGAAATAACGCCTGCATTTGTTGGGGAATTGGCGAAGTTCCGAAATTATTTCACTCTGGCGAATTTTCACTAGCGTTAGTCACTTCCTCCATTAGGGAATCTGCTTTTAGGCAACCAAAATTTGCCAAAAATTCTGAAATAAACACCTGCTTTGAGTCCACTGGGGGCAACATCCAAGGGGTTGGTGAACAACATGTTACTCACGAGCCACCGGTTGGAGATCACTGGTCTAAAAGAAAGCTGCAGGCTCACGATTGAGATTGAGCTACCGGTTATCCCATCTCTTAAAGGAACAGTAACATCAAAAAATAAAAGTGTTTTAAAGTAATGAAAATATAATGCAGTGTTGCCCTGCACTGCTAAAACAGATGTGTTTGCTTAAAAAACACTACTATAGTTTATATAAATAAGCTGCTGTGTAGCAATGGGGGCAGCCATTCAAAGGAGAAAAGGCTCAGGTTACACAGCAGATAGCAGATAAGCTCTATCTGTCTAATGGTGTTATCTGTTATCCATTCGTTACCCTGTACCATATAGCCGTTCTTCAATTTCCGCCATTGCTCCCCAGCAGCTTGTTTATATGAACTATAGTAGTGTTTCTGAAGCAAACAGATCAGTTTTACCAGTGCAGGGCAACACTACATGATATTTTCATTACTTTAAAACACTGACATTTTTTTGTGTTACTGTTCCTTTAAGCAGAAAGATAACAGTGTGAGCCTTGGTTAAACTGTATGAACGGCTGTCACTGGAACAGCAGCTATTTCGTTAGGCTGTGACCGAAGGAAAACCTTGTTTATGCCACTGCCAACATCTACAAACTGATCTTGTAGGTGACAGTAGTGAAGTTGCAGTGAATATGCAATGCACGTATTGGATTTTTACGTGTAAAAGTTTTCTGCATATTTTGTTTTCACTACCACCAATATTGGCATGCAGTATTTAAAGGACAAGGAAAGGCAAAACAATAAAATCCCATTTTTACATTCTTTAATGAAAAATAAACCTTTCTCCAATATACTTTAATTAAAAAATGTGTACAGTTTTTATAAGAAACCTGACTGTATGCAGTGAAATTCTCCCATCATTTACTGCTGTGGATAGGAATTGTCAGACGGTCCCAGGGAAACAATTACACTTATGAACAGCAGGGGGAGCTCCCGCCTTACTTACCTGCCATGCAGAACTCAAGCAGCTTTGTTTATGACGATCCCTAAGCAGCCCAGACCACACTGAGCATGTGCAGGGTCAGGCCAAGATGTATAACAAAGTTACAAGATGACAGCCCCCAGTGGCCAACTTTGAAATCATAAATCATTTGTTTGATTAGGCTTGTGGTGCAGTAAGTTCATGCTCATGTTTAGTAAACAAAATACAGCATTTCTAGCCTTATTCTATTTTAGACTTTCCTTGTCCTTTAAGCAATGATTTTGCACGTGTTTTACTTAGGGTTCCACCTAGTTCAGTAGCTGCTGATGCAGCAGACAAGTTACACACACCGACCTGAGCTCACCCACCTTAATACTGACCTACAATAATAGATTATTACTACATTCCAGTACTGACAATCTTCATGGTAATTATTTATGCTTGTGGTGTGCAATAAACAAAGTTCCTGTTGGTTTGATCCTCCATCTTTATTTTGTCATTTTGCAGTGGTGGAATAAACTGTTTAGGGTACAGGGCAGTCAACAAAGTCAACAGGGCAGTTGCTTTGCCTTTAGAAAGCACTTGGGGACACTGGCGTAATTAAATGACCCCCCTAGAAAATTCATTTTAGGGACCACCAGAAGTTGAGCTGTTTTACCAATTTATATTGATTGTGCTCATGAATTAGAAACCCACTTGGCACTTTTCACTCCTGGACTTCACTGAAGGATCTTCTTCCACTATTGTTACAGTGATAAATGGTGAGTGTGCAACACTCAATATATCTCTATAATACACAATTGTAAATGATATCATTATAAACGGTGAGTACTGATGTCATCAGTTATAAACGGTGAGTTGTGATGTCATTTCTGGCACAAGACTCACTGAAATTTGTGTATTATAATTAATAAAGTACGCCCTGAACTCGTGTTTTTATATGGTCATGAAACTCCTTGGTAACTTATAATATCCCTATAATTTACAAGAAGGGGTCCTTTATTCACTATATAATAATCTGCCATAGGAGTTAGGGCTGTGCAGATGAACACACTGGTGCTCGGTGAGGAAACCAGATAAAAAAAAACCACACTGACATGTCACAGAGCACCATATTACTATAAATTACAACACAATTCTCAAGTGTTTCACTGTCATTCGCACCGATACCAGGGAAGGAGCATTATGTAACTTTCATTTATCTCTTGGCCAGAGCGGAGCACTTAAAGTTTCACCTCGCATCACCTTACAGGTTTCCTTAATAATAACTTCACTGTTTAGATTAAAAAGTTGAGAATTCTCTGGACAAGCTCCAGTATGTTGGGCAATTTTGTAATAACCATTCTGTGTACTTTAGCATTGGAATACGCACACATTTAGGGCAGAGACAGATGAGAAGATTCGGGGAGATTAGTCGCCCAGTGACAAATTGCCTCTTCTTCGGTGACTAATTTCCCTGGACTGCCTCCCTGCCGGCACTCGGAGTGCTTCGTTTTCCGAAGTTGCCCGGAGTTGCCTCACAAGGAAACTTCGGGCGACTTCGGAAAATGAATCGATCTGAGTGCCATCCCGTCAGTGGCGTAACTAGGGAGGAAGCAGACCCCGCAGCTGCGGGGGGGGAGGGCCCGGGAGGAGAGGGGGCCAGGCCAAAATTGATGTCCTCCTGGCTGATGAATGCAGCCAGGCCAGCATCGCATCGATCGGGTGCTTGATCCATCATCCGTGACATGATGACATCCGTCCCCACTGCCACTGGCCCTACCTCCTCTTCAGGCATACTCCATACTTCAGTCTTCCTTCCGCCCTCCCTGCTCCGTACTGCGCCGCTCCTCATTTTCTTACTTCCGCCCTCTCTCTGCTCGTCTGACGTCTGTACTCGCGTCTCGCCCGCCCTCCCTCTTCCTCTTGTGTAATCGTGTGGACGCACGTTGTGAGGGACGGTGCAGGTGAGGCAGGGAGAGGCCCGCCTGGCTGTGTGACTGTGTCTGTAGACTGTATACCTAAAATGTGTGGGAAAGGAATACGTTGCTGCAGGGACAGGGTCAAACGTTTTGAGGGGATTTTATTTTTGAAAGTGTGAAAACTACAGATGGAGGAGAGAATTGGGGAATGGAAAATTGTAAAAAAAAAATTGTAATAAATCCTAAGGAAAGAAGAGACCAGATAGAACACAAAGGGGGAGCAGTATGAAAAGTGCTATAAGAGATATTTTAACAGAAAAGGAACTGAGATTAAACAGGTAAAGGGGTTTTATAGAAAGGGAGAGAAAATCATTATTATCATTAATAACTGGTTTCCTATTAATACAATTGGGATCATATCACAGGCCTTCATATATATTTATTTTTATTCGCTATTAATAACATTTAGATCAACCATCATTTTTACCGGCCAGGCCAGTAAAATACCAACCAGATGCCAAGTTGGGGGGCCCATAATTTTTCTTTTGCAGGGGGGCCCTGTTACTTCTAGTTACGCCACTGCATCCCGTCAGCGATTTTGATTCTAGCCCGTGGGGAGTTCGGGGAGATTAGTCGCCCGAAGAAGAGCCAATTTGTCGCTGGTCGACTAATCTCCTCGAATCTTCTCATCTGTCTCTGTCCTTAAGGTGGCCATAGATGCAAAGATCCGCTCGTTTGTCGACACAGCCAAACGATCCGACACCATATGGCCAAACGATCCGATTACGATGTGCCATGGGCTCCGGCGGGATCGGTCGGGTCAAAATCAAACCTGACCGATCAACCAAATGACCGATCTCCGCCGGACGAAAGTTGTCGGCACTCCCCACACACGATCCGAAAATCGTATGAATCCTCGATTCGTGCGATAGGATCTGTGTGTGTATGGCCACCTTTAGTGGTGACTACCTTAACCCATGAGGATGTTGTCATTGCCATTGTATTACTTACAGCCAACGGTCTATCATCAGCATTGATCTCTCATCCTCTGAGACCTCCCCACAGGTTCACTCACTGGAATCCAATTCATAATGTGGGCAATGTATATCCTCAGGAAAGTACAAATGTGCTTTTCGTTGGTGCTTTATGGTTTGGGAAGGCACAATCGATATCATATCAATCATAAATAATCATTAAATAATATTAAATACTCGTCTCTTTATTGCAGTGGTTTACATCTGTGAAATAAATAAAAACAATAAACATTTCTTTTCAGTGTAAAATCCCATCTGAATATATTCCCTCCTGATCACATGAACAATGACTAGCGATCTCCACTGTACAGTCTACTGCCACATCTGCAGAATTAGTTGTACGATGCCGGTGCAAACAGAGTTGTGGGACTAGAGCAGAGTTAGATGGAGTTCAGCGCCGCTTGTCTGCCCAATAATATGTTAAGATGAACAAACTGATTCCCACTGTTGATAGCCTATTCTTTCATCTACACGAGGATTGTCCTACTGGAGGCTTATGGGCAGATATAGCCCTCCGATAGATTTATATGTCCCCCAGCATGGCCAGTATTTCCATTGATTGCTTTATAATATTATCTCCCAAACATGCTACATAGCAATAACTGGGCCATGGTTGATCTTGTACAACACTGATCTACACAATAGCGAATGATGCTCCTGTCTTGTCTTGCTTTCCATTTCCCAGTTCCTTGGAGATTCACAAGGATTCACAAGGACTTATTACTTAACTAACACAGACAGTAAGTATCTGAGAGGGGTACGAAACATTAGCCAGTTACTGGGTTTGGAATGTCTCATTACCACCTGGAAACCACCATTTCCAATTGGTTCTTCTCCCCTACTTCCTGCAAGGCTTTACCCAGTGCCACTGTCAGGCAGTTTGTATGGGGCAGCCGTTGATTGACTGGGACAGCAGTGTGTAAGGATTATTTTTCAGCCAGGAGAGAAAGCGTTGTTACCACATCGGGGTGCAAGGATTCCCAGAGAGCAGCTGAGACTCCCCAGCCTGAAGGTCATTGAAGGCTTTCTGCAGAATTAAGAACATGGAACCTATAAGACACTATATAATTCATGCACTTTGTTTGTTAAAGCCATAATGATAATGGAATTTATGGCTTCCAGACAGATGATAAATCAGAAGGCTGCACTGGTAATTTCAAAATGGCAATATACAACATGGGTTGCGGTCAGAAGCTCACCTCAAACTTGCTGGAGAACTCTGCAAAGATTCCAAAGAAAGCTTCAGTAGAGGTGCTCTTAGGGTCTTCTCCAAAGTACAAGCACACTTTAAAGAATTCTTCTAATGCCCTGTGCTGCAGTGTGTCCAACGTTTGCATACAAGGAAAGGAGTTCTCCAGAAAGGTCTGAAACTCTGGTCAAGGAGACAATTCGGTTGGCAAGATCAGCTCTTATTAGACTGAACCATCTCTGGCTGATCTCATCTAACCCAGAAGGACAAGTCTACTAAGTTACTAATATGTTGTTAGTTTTACTTTCTCAGCTCTAATCATTGAATTATACAGGTTTCTGGACTCTGGTAATTAAATACTATTCTATATAGGGCTGGATACACATGTTCTGACACTGTACATACACTGAGCTCTAATAATCAAATGTGACCCAAAAACTGCTTTGTGCTGGAATACGCACCTACATCTACACCACCTTCTGACCCACAGATGTGCATCCTGTTTACTGGGCTTGTGCACCACCTCACTGGCATCTGTTCCTAAGTAACTTGCTGAAGCCCTGCTGAGTATTGTTTTACTAATTGCCCAGTACTTGCCTCTGCCTGGACTCTTGACCTCTCTAACTGGCCCTGATCTTTTACCTAATTTTGGGTTTTCCTCCTTGGAGCATAGTGCTGCTGCAAAAAGTCTGGAGCGTCAAAAGGTTGTTGGTGAACACCAGTCCATTCCGAAAGCTCTATTCTTGCTGCATGTGCCAGTGAGACTGCTAAATGCCTCATCTATAGACACCCATACTACCAGAACATTACAGGCTCTGAAACTCTATAACAAACTAGAAAGAATCTGAACTTCACATTTCCCATCTTTGCCACCAAAGCAAGAGGATGGCTCTGTAGCAAAACGATCTAGACTCTGTCCAGAGTAGTGAGCTCCAAGCATTCAAAGTGGGGCTGGCACTCTGCAAAACGTAGATGCCAATAGTCATCAGTCAGTTTTGAAGTCTACAGAGGTATAAGGTGCTTGATAACTAAACATGAGCCAGTGATAGGCTTTAAAAACCAAAGTGCCCAACAGCTCATATGCAGAACTCTCACCAAATTGAGTCAAATTGCAGATGGATGGCACTAATAAAGGCTAATATCATTACATTCTGGGTTTGTAGCCCAAAGGATACACTCATAGTAAGAGAGAACATGTCGTCTGGGGAGCTGGGCATCCGGCTGCAGGAGCTTTTAATCTCCTGAATAGTCACATGGAGGTCGCTCAGATCAGCCGTTACAGACCTCTGATTAACTAAAGGAAAAGGAGATGAACAAAACCCAGGTCAGTGTTTCTCCACTTATGACCAAGTTCTCACTTAGAGCAGACAATGAAAAGCAGGCGTGTCCAACCAACAACTCCTTCTTGGTTCCTACCAAGGAATGTTTATGGTTACCATTGAAAAACAAGAAGAACAATGGCATTCTTGGTTCAGATGTTGGGGAGGCAGTACCTTTGGCAGCGAGAGGCACAGTGGGGAGATCCTTGGCAAAGCTCAGCAGCTCTGGGAAATGTTGGCTGAGGGATTTGGCGAGAATGTGCAGGAAGGTGAATTTTCCATCAACAGTCTTTGTGGTGTTTAACTGCAAATAAACAAGAGGAGATAAAAGTGTCTCCAAATGGGAAGGTCTAATTGTGAAGGACATTTCTGGTGGAGTTAAAGAGGATGCAAACTCAGATTTAATATTCTGCATCTTTACAATATACATGAATTACAGACTTTCCATTAATGTCATTTTGGGTTGCCTTTGAAGAGATCTATGTGGCCTATGACCCCTCTGTCAGCATGTTGGTAATAATGGCTACAAATGCAAAAGGATGTACCTCTGTGAGGAAATTGATCTTGAATCCAGTTGTCCTGTTGGTTTTAGGCTGTCCATCATTCAGATAGTTTCCCATGGCTAAAACAAACTGCAAAAATACAACGTAATTATTATCTCCAATGTACAGTACCTTATGCATAAACTAACCCTGAGTCCAGCAATCCATTTTGGTAGGGGGAGTGCAAGGTAAAGAGCATCAATCAAGGCCCTTGATGAGTTGCAAGACCAGACATTGCTTTTGCTGTCTCGGTTGTTACACATTGGCATGTCAAAGAAATATCATGGTTATGTAAAAAGCAACCAACCAGCAGAAAACACTTACTGAAGAAGTGGTGCAAATTTTCTATGGTTATTAAAGGAGAAGGAAAGGCTAAAACTAAGTAAGCTTTATCAGAAAGGTCTATATAAATACACCAGTAAACCCTCAAAGTAATGCTGCTCTGAGTCCTCTGCCAAAATAAACACTGCCTTTATTTCCTTCTATTGTGTACTCATGGGCTTCTGTATCAGACTTCCTGTTTTCAGCTTAAACCTCCAGGGCTAGGGCTTGAGCATGCTCAGTTTGCTCCTCTCCACCTCCCTTTTCATCCTCTCTGCTGTAATATAAGCCTAGAGCTATGAGTGAGCAGGGAGAGACTCGGGCAGGAAGTGATGTCACACCAAGCTAATATGGCAGCTGCTATCCTAAACAAACCGAGAGAGCTTCTAGAGCTGTTTACTCTGGTATGATAAAGAATTCTGCAAAATAAATAGTGTGATAGCTTGCACTATTGTGGCTAATCTATTGGTAATAGACTACTTTGTTAGCTTTTGTTCTCCTTTAAATTACCCTATAAAATGTTTTTAATGCATTGGGTATTGTCACTAGATCAGGATGAACTGCCTTGACAAGGGTGTACAGCAGGGCCAGAACTAGGCGTAGGCAGAAGAGACACATGGCTAGGACGCAATGGTTTGGTTGTGGTGCACTAGGCACATATCGCCCATCCCTAGTTCTGGTCCTGGGTGAGGGAAATGGAGATCCTGGAGGATCTTTGCACCAGCTGGTTCGGTGTTCCCCTTACTTCCAGTATTCCCACTACCGGGGTAGGAGGGCATGTGATCAAATTAAATGTTACATCACTCTAGAGGTCTTGTGGGCGTCTCCTGAAACAATGTCACAGAAGGCCCTCTCCTGCAGCCAAGGCTCCATTTCCCACAATGCTTTGCATGCTTCTTCACCCAAGGAAAATGAACATTTTCCAGCAAATGTATGCAAATAATGGCTTTATATGGTTTCTAGCAGCTGCTCAACAATGTAGGTTAGACCGAGTGCTAGCATAGGTTTACATCCTTTTTATAGACAATAGAGGAAAAGGGGCCAGTAGAAATAGAGGGTCACTCAACAAAGATTTATCTACTTGTCCTCTAGAGAGGTCCCGTCTCCATCTGTTGTTAATCTACACCTCCCAGTGACAGATGCTGAGAAGGCTGCTGCTTATCCTTATCATCAGTTAAAGAATGGACCCACCGACCTCTTAATGGCTTCGATAATTGCAGCCTGGCCCAAATATTCCTGTGTTTTTAATGAAGTTCATGTAAATAAGGTGCAGCATTTCCTGATCTGGCTTGGAATCTCCTCCCCCTGCTTTTTGTGTGTTATATAAATGTATATAAACCGTTATAAACCTGCTGCGGAGCTAGCAGACGTGTTATTAAAACTATCTATCATTATAAGTGGGGAGAACCAAAAGCCTCTCTCACGGCCAAGAGTAACCCTATTGCAGCTGGGAAATGGGTACAAAAAAGTGCATTTCCCCACTTGTTTCAAAAGATTTTTTACAGTTTTAATTTTTTACATTATTAAAGGAGAAGGAAAGCTACTGAAGCAGTTTATTGCCAATAGATTAGCCACAATAGTGCAAGCTATAACACTATATATAGTCTGTAGAATGCTTTACCATACCTGAGTAAACAGTCGTAGAAGCTCTCTCTGCTTGTTTAGGATAGCATCTGCCATATTAGCTTGTTGTGACATCACGTCCTGCTTGAGTCTTTCCCTGCTCACTCATAGCTCTGGGCTCAGATTACAGCAGGGAGGGGAGAAGAGCAAACTGAGCATGCTCAAGCCCTGGAGGTTTAAGCTGAAAACAGGAAGTCTGATACAGAAGCCCATGAGTACACAATAGAAGGAAAGAAATGTGGTGTTTCTTTTGACAGGGGACTCAGAGCAGCATTACTGTTTAATGAAGGTTTACTGGTATATTGATATAGACCTTTCTGATAAAGCTGACTTCATTTTAGCCTTTCCTTCTCCGTTAAATAACAATAAAGAGAGGTTGTTCCTGCCTCCACCTTTGAGTGTTGGGCAAAGTAAGGGTTTTATTCCAAGTGCACTAAGTGCAAGAATCTGGCATGTTATAGTTGTATAATGTCCTGGTGGCTGGAACTGAGTAGGTAAATCCCGTTTTGGGTCACAGTGATCAAATGGGAACCTCACACATAACAGAGAGAAGAAATACTACAATATCAAACCTCTTGATTCCTTTTTTAGTTTGCTATTTACCCTTAGGCTAGTGTTACATGATAAAGAAAATGCCCTAACAATTAGGTTGTGCATACCTCCCAACTGTCCCTTTTTCGGAGGGACAGTCCCTCTTTTGACAGCTCAACCCACAGTCCCTCATTTGTACTGGAAAGTCCCTCTTTTCTCTGCACTGAACAGCCAGAAAAAGAAACAAAGTTTCTCACTTAATTGGCTTTTAGCAGAGAGCCCAGAACAGCTAACAGGTGCAAATAAGATACTTTGTAACAATTTTGAGACACAAAAACACAGTTTAGATAAGGAGAAATATTTTCAAACTTTCATAACGTGCCAAATTTTGTAAAACAAACATGGTAATTAGTGGGTGTGGCCACAGAAAGGGGTGTGGTCAAAAGATTGCTGCGCTACATGGGGGAAAAAAATTTTGTCCCTCTTTTTACTTCCAAAATGTTGGGAGGTATGGGTTGTGGAGCCTTTAAATATTTGATTTTCTCGCCAAGCGCGATGATGTCAGACTAGACCTCCTGTTATTCTCACAGGAATTTACAGTTTATATATACATTTGCCCCCATCATACTCGTTTAGCTTCCCTCATCTATACCCTGTAAAATCCAGCAGATGGATTTGAACATAATGGGCCCCTTTTCACAGAACCGCCATTATCTAATGTGGATCTCTTGTTTGATTCAATTCCATCATATCAGACCATCATAGGCCGATGTGTGTGTCAGTCAGCCTAAAGAGAAGACTGGGGTATAAGAAAGGGGTAATGGGCTGGATGCAAATTCCATGATCCCCCTTGCATATCAATCTCAACCATCTACTGTACTTCCTACTGCAATGGAGAGTGCACAGGTATCTGAGAACAGCGGGACATCCATGTCCAGGTATTAAGGTATTTGAAACGAATAAACCTGAAAAGTAATGAGATATGTGCCAGTTACCTGGGATGTTCCTTATTCCTGTCATAACCAACCAGACACTGAATCCAATTAGCAGCCCTTAGCACAGTAATGATTAGCACTAGGCTGTACTTGTGACCCAGCTCTCAGTTCTTCTGCTTCTCACTGTTTTATTTGGCAAGAGAAGCGATACCGTGTATTTATTGTGTCACAATCCACTAAAGGGGATGTAAAGGCAAAAAAATAAAATCCCATTTTTACTTTCTTTAATGAAAAAGAAACCTATCTCCAATATAATTTAATTAAAAAATGTGTACTGTTTTTATAAGAAACCTGACTGTATGGTGAAATTTTCCCTTCATTTACTGCTGTGGATAGGAATTGTCAGACGGTCCCTAACTGCTGTGCAGGGAAACATTCATACTTATGAACAGCAGGGGCCTTACTGCCTTACTTCCCAGCCATGCAGAACTCAAGCAGCTTTGTTTGTTTCCCTGTAGAGCAGTTGGCGACTTTGTAGAGATTTCGATAAGATTTTATTTTTGCCTTTACATCCCCTTTACTGTTTCCAACTCCAGCTGCAGGGACAAAGATCATGGAGCCAGATTTAAACCGGTAAACTGGGATTCTATTTGGAGGATTATTTTGCTGCAGCCACTGGTTCTGCAGAGTTGGAGAAAGTTTGTATTAAACAATACAAAAACTATATAATCCACATTAGATTACATGACAACACAGGGCCCAGTGCAGTCTGTATATTCTGATTATTAATCAGTCTTGTTGTATCGGCTTCTGGGAGATATTATTTGACTTGTGCTGTTTTGATCATTTATGACGGTCCCTAAGCAGCCCAGACCCCACTGAGCATGTGCACAGTCTTGGTCTTGCAAAGATGTTTAACAAAGTTACAAGATGGTGACCCCCTGTGGCCAACTTTGAAAGCAGAAATCATTTGTTTGATTAGGCTTGTGGTGCAGTAAGTTCATGTTTATGTTTAGTATACAACATACAGCATTTCTAGCCTTATTCTATTTTAGACTTTACTTCCACTTTAAATTCCTGTTCTACATTCCATCAAAGCATTCGAGCATTTCATAGCTCTATACATGAATAACTTGCACATAGTGAATAACAGAAATGCCACAAAACTTAGGTTCCTTAGATATCTCTATGTTCTAGAATTTTGCCCCTGATGTGCTAAGCAGCACAGGATAGTATTCTTTAGTCCAGCAATAACCAAATGTTTGCTTAGCTTGCCCTTGAAGCACTGAGTAATTATAGTATTATATTCATAATCAGTGACGGCAGATTACACCATCTGTTCTATGAAATCCCTAATGCTTCATAACTCCTCACACTCTAATGCACCCACATGCCAGGCCTATTCTTTCCTAGGCTCTGAGATGAACCAACATTGGATTTGGGGCCATGACAAAGGATTGTCAGCTCCACTCACCTCCAGAATCTTGGCAAGTTTCTTGCTGTTCTTGAGCTCTGAAGAGGCTTTTAAGATGCAGTCGCAGCTGGCTCTGATCTCCTCGGTCTTCTCCTGTAGGGTGCTCTTAAAGAGTAGGCTTCGAAGGCGAATCTTGTACTCTGGGACAGACATCATCTGCAGGTTGGCCAGAAATACATTTACTTCAAATAATGACAAATGCTCTTGTTTTAAAGAAAGTAATTTATGGGGGTCTTCTCCTCCTCCATTTCTTAAAGGGGACCCGTCACCCAAAAAAATTATTTAAAATCCTATTTTATCAGATTAGTCAAGGAAAATGAACTTTAATTACACTATATAAATTATTTGAATCTTGTTTCCTTCAGTCTGGGATTTCAAAATTATAGCAAGCAGGCAGCAGCCATTTTGTGGACACTGTTATTAAGGCAAGTCTTGTATCATCTCAGAATTTTGTTTGTGCACCAGAATGGGGGACCCGATGTCCATCCCCATGCCCTGGCTACACAATTAAATGGTAAAGAGAATGGGGCAATGTGGGGAGAGCAGTGACATCTAGGAAGTGCTAAATTGAAAGTGAAAGTAATTGTCTGCCCCGCCTCTATGCCACGGGCATAGAGGAGGGGCAGACAATATTTGATTGACAGCTCAGATTTTTAAATGAGCTTACAACAGCTATAAATGCTTAAATAAAAAATAGAAATTGGATTTCATGTTTAATTTGAAAAGGACTTTTATTATACAGATTTTTGTGTCTGGATGACAGGTCCACTTTAATACCTTAATTCCTTTTGGAAAATGAAATGAACACTTGGCTCACATTTGCCTTATATAGGGAATCATCTAGCACCCCCAATTATAAATATAAAAATAGGACCTGTTGTCCAAAATGCTCGGGACCTGGGGTTTTCCGGATAATGGATCTTTCTGTAATTTGGATCTTCATACCTTAAGTCTACTAGAAAATCATGTAAACATTAAATAACCCCAATAGTCTGGTTTTGCTTCCAATAAGGATTAATTATAACTTAGTTGGGATCAGGTACAAGCTACTGTTTTAAAAAAAAATTATTTGATTATTATGGAGTCTATGAAATATGTCCATTCCGTAATTCGGAACTTTTTGGATAACGGGTTTCTGGATCATGGATCCCATACCTGTATAAGAATATTTAGAAGTCAGCAATGAGTTCCATGGCCATAATCTGCAGACTGTTTGCTCTGATATTGGAACTTGCCTTCTACTTATAATAAAATAATATCCTACACAAGAGCCCTGATAAAGGTGATATCAGTTATAATCAATGAATAGTGATGTAAATTCTGTAATAATAATTCTATATAATAAATAATGTAACCTCTATTGTAAAAGATAAGGATATTCCATGAAGTTCCATGACCTTTATATCAATAGTGATTGGTGAATAAAATCGCCTGGCATGAATTTGGGGCAAATGTCAGCGTTTCGAGTCGATGTTTAGTGAAAATGTTTGAATTTTTCTGTGAACTTTCCGATTTCACAATTTTTTGGCGGAAAATTCATAAATTTTTCGGGAAAACGGGAGAAATTCGCCCATCACTAGTCATCAAGGATAATCGGTGGTTAGAAGTTTATACCATGTATCACATGACTCACTGAAACTTGTGTTTTATAAAAAATTATATACCCGCTGTGGATATTAGAAGTCTCCTTGGAGTTATACAATCTGTATGGGCATGTACCTAGTTGCTTCTAATATCCTTATATTTTACAACAGGGGGTACTTTAATTTTAAAATACAGAAGTGTTAATGAGCCATGTGACTAAGCACCCATTACAGCTGGTGACATCACAAAGCAGAGTATACAAGGATACATTTTACAGGATATTCAGGGTTCTTGTGTATAATAAATATATACAGGTATGGGACCTGTTATCCAAAATGCTCCAGACCTGGTGCTTTCCGGATAATGGATCTTTCCATAATTTAGATCTTCATACCTTACGTCTACTAGAAAATCATTTAAACATTAAATAAACCCAATAGGCTGGTTTTGCTTCCAATAAGGATTAATTATTTCTTAGTTTGGATCAAGAAAAAGGTATGTAATCCAATATCCAGAAACCCGTTATCCAGAAAGTTCAGAATAACGGAAAGGCTTCCTCCCATAGACTCCATTTTATCCAATTTTTTAAAAATGATTTCCTTTTTCTCTGTAATAATAAAACAGTAGCTTGTACTTGATCCCAACTAAGATATAATTAATCCTTATTGGAGGCAAAACCAGCCTGTTGGGTTTATTTAATGTTTAAATGATTTTCTAGTAGACTTAAGCAGAGACACACGCTCAGATTCCGGAAGATTAATCTCCTCTTCGTCGGGACGACTAATCTCCCCGAAATGCCTCCGGCCGGCTAGAATGTAAATCGGAGGCGGGATGACAATCAGTGCACTTTGTTTTCCGAAGTTGTCCAAAGTTGCCTCACAAGGAAACTTTGGGCAACTTTGGAAAATGAAGCACTCCGAGTGCCATCCTGCTGGCGATTTAGATTATAGGTGGTGGCAGGCAGTTCGGGGAGATTAGTCAGGGAGATTAGTTCGGGGATCGATTTATCGCTGGGCGACTAAATCTCACCGAATCTGTGCGTGTGTCTTAGCCCTTAAGGTATGAAGATCCAAATAATGGAAAAGGCCCAGGTAACAGGTCCCATACCTGTACAGTGCACTGTTTTATTATTACAGAGAAAAAGGAAATCATTTTCAGAAATTTGGATTATTTGGATAAAATAGATTCTATGGGAGACGGCCTTTCCGTAATTCGAAGCTTTCTAGATAACGGGTTTTCGGAGAATGTATCCCATACCTGTTCTTATAACTGGTTTTATATGTCTGACAAGATCTTGTCTTGTCACCGGCAGTAACCAAAAAGGAAAATATCTTAATGGCTTGTACGATTTACTAGATTTCGGCAAATGTTGCACACAATGCAAAGACCCATCACCCCTCTGTACCTGCAGGGCAAACTGATCGGGCTCACTGAGCTTGCTGGGGCTGCCCGTGTAGGCCTCAAATCGCTGCCTCTCTTCTTCATCAGGTGCGAACAGCAGCAGCTGCTTTATATGTGACGGCTCTAAACGTTCATTCTCCATGACCATTAGGGTGTGACGTAGCTCCAAGGGGGTTAACTTCAAGTGTGCAATTAGGATAGCTGTAAAAAAGGTCGTTTTACTCATTGTTCATTGTCCTTGTTAAAGGGCCAGTAAAAAAATTTGTTAGTATACATCCAGCAATGTAACTAGAGGGGGGCGGGCCCTGGCGCAGCACGCTCACCCGGGCCCCCCACCCCCCTCTGTACGCCCAGAACCGGCGAAATTAGTGGCGCACGAGCTGCCGGCGGGGCCCTGAGGTAGGGTTGCCACCTTTTCCCAAAAAAATTCCGGCTGGTGGGGGCGGGTACAAAAAGGGGGCATGACATCAAAGGGGGCGGGGTTATGCAGCAAAGAGGCGGGGCCACGATGCGGCCAGGACAAGAACCGCAGGACAAGGTAAGTTTTACAAGGGATTGGGGGCAGGCCGAGGGGGTCTTTTTAAGGGTATTACAAATTTACCGGCAGCTACATTGCCGGTAAATTTGTAATACCGGCAGGACCGCCATCAGAAATCGCAGGGCCCCATACGACAACATTTCCTGGGCTCCATGGGATGCGCCCACTGCAGGCCCCACCTACAGGTCCGCCCTCCCCACCACACAGTAAAAAAACAAAAAAAAGTTGGTGGCTAGGGTTCCCACATGTTAATAAAAAATAAAAAGATATTGGTGGTCAGGGCCCCCATAAAAAAACATTTGTGGCCAGGGCCCCCCCATTAAAAAATATTGGTGGCTAGGACCCCACATGAGAAAAAAAAATTGGTGGCCAGGGCCCCCCCCCACATTATAAGAAAGTTGGTGGCCAGGGCCCCTTAAACGTCCATGCCTTCCTGAAGTCTGCAGCTCTCAGAAAAATGGGGGGCCCAGCTAATCAAGTAAGTGTGGTGTGACCGGGCCCCCCGTTACCCTCGGGGCCCCCTACAATTCTCCCCCCTGTCCCCCCCTGATGGCTGCCCTGAATACCGGCCCCGGCCTTGGCAGGTGTTTTACCGGCTAGGCCGGTAAAATACTGGCCGGGTGGCAACCCTACCCTGAGGAGGTGCTGGCCCTGGCCCAATCGCATGCCCTGCTCTCCCATTAGTTACGCCACTGTATACATCAAAAAAACACCAAGACAAATTAAACTTTTAAAAGTCTTTATTAAAAAATAACCAAAACTTCGCTTGTGCGCCTCTTCAGAAAGCAATTGGGCGATCCATCGTGCGGCGCTCGATTTCTCCTCCCTGCCTTCTTTATAGGAGATAGCCAGGGCGGATAAATCGAGTGCCGCATGATGGATCATCGAACTGTCGCCTTTTATGCAGAGCAGCATAAGCAGAGTTTCGGTAAGTTATTTCGTAATAAAACCTTTTGTGATTTTAAAGTTTCATTTGTCTTGGTGTTTTTTTTCCGATGTATACTAGCAAATTTTTTTAAATTTTTTTTTTTTGCTGTTACTGGTCCTTTAAACCGTCTGTACCCTTAATCTTAATATTCCATTTGTACCTGTGTTGTAAGCTTTCTTGTGAGACAGAATTTCAACAGCGCCTTTTTTTTTCATGGATTCTGGTAGTACAGGCAGGACTGAAAGAGAGAGAGAGAGCAAGGGAGAGAGGGAGGTCTCACTCCTGGAAAATGCAACATTGAAGTCCTAATAAAAGTACAGGTTTACTGTCCCTTATGATGTCAGTGATATGGAGTGACTGCATTTGATGACATCACAGGTGGGACACATTTGTCTTGCTGGACATTGCACATCTTAGGCAGGACATGGATACCTTGTTTCTATTCAAGCTCATCCATGGTTTATTATCAGGGATACCAGCAGCCTGGCACCACCAGCTTCGCACAGTAGCTGCAATGGAAGAATTTTTGCTTACGTGATGGTTTCTGGGTGCCAAAGTGCAGCTCTAAATCCAGGTACTTCACCATGTCGCTTAGTTTGTCATAATCAGAATCTTCTCCAAACTGTAAAGTAAAGACAATGAACGGCATTGACATTGACTTTACAACTTACTATACTGGAACAGGCTTTGACTTCGACTACATAACCCTCCATGTTAGAATAAATACATTCTTAAAGGGATCCTGTCATGGTTTTTTCAAAGCGCATCAGTTAATAGTGCTGCTCCAGCAGAATTCTGCACTGAAATCCGTTTCTCAAAAGAGCAATCAGGTTTTTTTTATATGTAATTTTGAAATCTGACATGGGGCTAGACATATTCTCAGCTGCCCCCAGTCATGTGACTTGTGCTCTGATAAACTTCAGTCAATCTTTACTGCTTTACTGCAAGTTGGAGTGGTATCATCTCCTCCTTTCCCCCCAGCAGCCTAACAACAGAACAATGGGAAGGTAACCAGATAACAGCTCCCTAACACAAGATAACAGCTGCCAGATCTAAGAACAACACTCAATAGTAAAATCCAGGTCCCACTGAGACACATTCAGTTACATTGAGTAGGAGAAACAACAGCCTGCCAGAAAGCAGTTCCATCCTAAGGTGCTGGCTCTTTCTGAAATCACATGACCTGAGATGCACCTACACAGCAATATTACAACTTTAAAAAAAAATACACTTGTGAATTATTTGCAGTTTAAACAGTGTAATTTAAAAATAAAAATGACATCATAAAAATCATTACAGAATCCCTTTAAAGGAAAACTATACCCCCCAAACAATGTAGGTCTCTATTAAAAGATACTGAGTAAAACAGCTCATATGTAAAACCCTGCTTCATGTAAATGAACCATTATCATAATAATATACTTTTTCAGTAGTATGTGCCATTGGGTAATCATAAATAGAAAATTGCCATTTTAAAAAACAAGGGCCGCCCCCTGAGATCGTAAGATTCACTGTGCACACATACAAACCACATGTAAGGTCACATGAGCCAATTAACAGACAGAGTTCTGCCTTTTGCTTCCTCACTTCTTCCTGTTACAGTTAGTGTTGTAGTATTTCTGGTCAGGTGATCTCTGAGGCAGCACAGATAGAGTCACGAAATGGTGGTTCAAGGCAAGAGATGTAAAAGGGCAATATTTATGTAAATATATATTCCAGTTTGGTAAGATTCTTTAATATGTCATTCAATTTGATATAAACTATCTGTTGCTTAAGTATTCATTTTGGGGGTATAGTTTTCCTTTAAATAAAGACATTTTTTTATAAATAAAGTGAATATACCCAAACGTATCTATTGCAGAACAACATAACTATTGCACGTCTACAACACCCAGCACCATCCCACCCATACAGATTTCTGGAGACTACATATCTGTTGTTTCTAATTAGCACAGTACTTGCCTGTCCCCAGATGGTCCCTTCGGAGTTTTCCACCTGCTCCCAGCGCAGTCTTTTCACACTCATATGACTGGAGTCACTTCTCCTATGCATGTTGCGATGTGTCAGGGGGGCCAAAGGAGGCGCAGGTGGAATGAGAGGACTGGGTAAAGGTGGTGGGGCAGGGGGTGATGGGTTTGCACTATTTTCTTTACAACGTAAATATGAGTTAGGGGCTACCTTGGGTTCCTCTGGAGGAGGTTTGTTGTCTCCTCTGGAGGATTGAGGCTGGGGATGAGGAGGTGGAGGTGGTGGGCTGTGTGGAGGAGGAGGGACAAGGTCAGACACAGAGGAGTAGGTGAGAGAGCTTCCATCCTCGCTGCTGCTTGCAGACTCACTGGCAGTGCTGATATCTCTGGTGGCACAGCTGTACTGGTCATCCTGAAAACTCATCTGTAGAGATAGAAAGTGGCCATGATAGAATGCAAGTCTGCACATGGGTGGGCACTTGGATGGTTTGCTTTATTCCCACAGATAATAACACAGTACTTACCTCTTCATAGTCATTTTCAGGGGTCAGGAACTGATCAGTAAAGGTTAAATTCTGCCCCAGCTGCCGGCTGAGCACATCCAGGAATCGGTCTGTGTCTCTTGAGCGGTTGGGACGTGAGAAGGTAAAAATCTTTCTGTGGGATGGGGATGAGGGCAAGCTTCCGTCAAGACTCACATAAGGGTTGGACTCAGAGCTGCTGGGAGATGGAGCACTGGGTGGCCGTGGTGGGCATGGGTCAGATGGTGGCCCAGTGCTTTGCCACAGGGGACCCTGTCCCAACCTACGCTGACCTGGGCAAAGAGATAAAATGGATTCATTGATGAAGAGCTCATGGAAAGTCATAATGAAATCTACTTTGTCACAAGTGTCTGACTGAGGTAGCAAGTCCCACCATGAAAGTGGACGTGAGACATAGGACCCACTCACGCCTCTAATAATTCACATTTTCTCTTGTCTATAGCCCTCAATTTCTCTATGCCCAGCCAGCATAAGGTCCTCACAGTCAGGGTTCAAGGGCTAGTACTGTATAAGGTTCCATTATTGCTGGGTCCAAAAAAGCACTTGTGAGTGACCGTGGTGACTTTCCTATACACAACCCTAGACTGGTGGTCACACTACGCAAAATGCAGAATAGACAGGAGATCCAGGTTTAAGACTTTTGCAAATGCCTTGGGTAAAATTCAAGGTGTACAGTCAGCTGCATAAATAGATGAGGGCTGCCCTAGAGATCTTATAGTAGGCTATTACAACTTGGACTGACACAGAAAAACTTACCCCTGCCTACTCTCTGAGAGAGGTTGCAAGAGCCACGAGACTTCATGCTGCTCACTTTCCCTTGAAAGTTGTTGAGAAAACGATTTTCTAACTCAGCGTAAACAGCCGACATCTGAAAAAAGTAGTGTAGAAACGGAGTAGAGATCTAACTTCTGAGATGGCAGTAACTTCTGGGACAACACAGAGTATCAAGAGCTCCTGAGGAAAGCATGATCCTGGTCACAGCTGAATAAAGCTAAGCTTCACACAAAATAGACATACATTGGTTTTCTTTTGCACTGGTTAATGCTCCTCAATGGCCTTTATCCCAAGTAAATGGGATACAGACTCAACACGCGATTGTAAAATTACGTATGGGGCCAATGAAAGTGTTGTTATTACCATTTTTGGATTGGGTGTCTCTGGCAATGAAGTTCCGTCTCCAGCTTGTCTCTCTCCTGAGGTCACACGAGGTGCAATTTCCACAGGTTCACACAGCGCTCCTAAGGTCAGCCATAGAGTAAAATTATTATACACAGTGTGCATCAAACTACATTACCCTATAGTTGTTCTTACTATCATCTGAGGTACCAGTTAATGCTGGCAGGGGATGCTGAGCATTTATATATACTACAGTTTATTCTTTAGTCTGGATAGGTTAAATAACAAGCCTCCATTTCAAGTGTAACTTGTAGATAGAACAGGCCCATCTTTTTTTTTTTTTTTAACTCAGGCAAATTTATTGAAAAATCAGCACATAGAAGTCACAGCAAGTGGTAAGCACATCACAAACAGCATTTAAACCACAATTTACCAAGGTACAAACAAGGTAGATATACAGTATAGAAGGACATCTCCAAGCATAATTAATAAGCTAAGAAATCCTATAGCAGTCAGACAAGGTCATAGAAGTCCCATAATCCCCTTAGTGACTCAGCCTAGCAAAGCTAGGGGGCAACCAGTTATCCCAGCCATTGGTCCCAAATTTTTTGGAAGAGCCTCTAGACTTATATATTAGTTTCTCTAAAGTATATAATTGGTTCACCTCAGAGAGTCATTGCCCATAGGTGGGGGGTAATTGATCCTTCCACTTCCTGTTTACCAATTTCCTCCCAATAAATAAGCATTCACTTACGAGAATACATTGACAATGGGAATATTTCTCTTTTAGACCAACAAATAACAGACAAGCTTGAGGCGTACTGGGAATATCGCCCTCCAGGACAGAATCTAATTTGCCAAGAATGTTGGACCAATATAATGCTAAAGCAGGGCACTCCCATACCATGTGCAGTAGGGAAGCATCACCAACATGACATCTGGGGCATTCAGATGAGGACCCCGGGAAAATTCTGTGCAGCTTAGCTGGTGTATAGTAGGCCATATGTACAAAAAATAATTGAAACATCCTATCCCTATAGTTGAATGAAGCATAAGAGGGGGATTCCAGAAGTTCATCCCAGTCATCATCCTCTAAGGGCCCAAGCTCCTCATCCCATTTGTCCCTCTCCTTGTCCAGAGGTTTATTAAAAATCTTATCATGTAGTGCAGAATATAACTTGGTAATTAGGCCCTTGGAGGAGCATTATGTCATTTAACATTGAGTGCTGTGACAGGCAAATAGCTGATGTGTTATGCTGTACAGAGAGGGATCTATGCATGTGATGGAACCATTAACTATTGGGAATAGAGAATTCACGTTTGAGACAGGGAAAGCTAGCCATTTCCCCTTGTCACCAAATGTCCCCAATCGTGAGAATATTACAATGTTCCCAAACCAGATTCCTGCCCAATTGTACTATGCCCGGAAACCAGTGATTGTTCCAGAGAGGAGTCTGAGGAGGGTAGCCAGTAAAGTGAAAAATCCGGGTTGCCTTAAGCCAAATTTGACAGGTATGTTGAAGAACAATGTTGTGATATGGCCGTTTAGGGGGTTTCTTAACCAGTAGCCATTGTAGGGGGGTGAGGGAAGTACCCAATAATTGCTGCTGCAAGGTAAACAGGCCAAATGGCTCAATTGAGCCACAAGATAGTACAAATATACATTTGGAAGAGCAACACCTCCTCTGTCTTTACTCCTTGTTAGGTTAGAAAGACTAACTCTCGGCCTGGAGGAGGCCCAGATCAACTGTCTAATAAGGGAGTCCATTCTATTGAAAAAGCTCTGAGGGATCATTATGGGAGCCTGGAGGAGCACGTATAGCAATTTGGGAAGGAGAATCATCTTCAACAGTTGAATGCGACCCATGGGGAGAACAGGCCCATCTTTGCTTTGTTCTATAGATGTCTTGAAAGAGGTGATTCAACTTTAAAGTATCTTTTAGTATGTTATAGAATGACCAATTCTAAGCAACTTTTCAATTGGGTTTTCATTATTTATTTTTTTATAGTTTTATAGTTATCTGCCTTTTTCTTCTGACTCTTTGCAGCTTTCAAATGGGAGTCGCTGACCCCTTCTGTTATTGATCATTTTTATCACTCATATTTCTATTCAGACCCTCTCCTATACATATTCCAGTCTCGTATTCAAATCAGTACATGGTTGCCAGGGTAATTTGGACCAGATTGTTTAAAATGCAAATTGAAGACTTCTGAATAAAAAAAATAAATAACTGAAAAACCACAAATAATAAAAAATGAAAACCAATTGCAAATTGTCTTAAAATATCACTCTCTATATCACACTAAAAGTTATCTCAAAGGTGAACAACCCCTTTAATGTCTCAACCAAGTCAAAAAAGTAGTAGAGTAACTATGGAGTGGTTACAATAAGATATACTGAAATTGCACATTCGGTGGAGTTGAAGTCGTGGAGTCAGAAGCAATTTTGGGTATCTGGAGTCGAAGTCATGGAGTCGGAGTCAGAAGCAATTTTGGGTATCTGGAGTCGAAGTCCTGGAGTCGGAGTCAGAAGCAATTTTGGGTATCTGGAGTCAAAGTCGTGGAGTCGGAGTCAGAAGCAATTTTGGGTATCTGGAGTCGAAGTCCTGGAGTCAGAGTCAGAAGCAATTTTGGGTATCTGGAGTCAAAGTCGTGGAGTCGGAGTCAGAAGCAATTTTGGGTATCTGGAGTCGAAGTCCTGGAGTCGGAGTCAGAAGCAATTTTGGGTATCTGGAGTCAAAGTCGTGGAGTCGGAGTCAGAAGCAATTTTGGGTATCTGGAGTCGAAGTCCTGGAGTCAGAGTCAGAAGCAATTTTGTTTGTAAAAAAAAGTACTGACTCCAACTCCTAATAACTTTAAATACAATCAACGGAAACTGGCTCTTCTAGTGCACAAGAGCACAATTGTGCTCTCTGTACTAGCTATGTGCCCCCCCGACCCACTCCATGGAAGATGGGAAAAAGGAAGGGGGCGGCATGACCTAACTGTTCCAACTCATGTTTACAGAAATTAAAACCTTCCCCCAACTTTATTTATAAACTGGATATGGGGTTCCCTTTGTGTATAGAACATTTCCTGCCTATACCCTTCCATTGCTTATGCCAGCATTCATCATGTACCCGAACTTGAATCGCTTGATCTTCCATCCTCCGTGCCCGAGGAACGTACAATGCTCTCATAGGATGATAGTCCATGGACGGACCCTCGTGGTGGTGGTGCCGCCATTTCAGCTTCCACAGCAGCTGCGTAGAGAAACCATTCAGAATTTGCAGGATCACTCAACCAATAAATCTTTATCACTTTATAACTATTAGCCCTATATTCCTAGGAATACAAGAAATATAAAGAGCTAAACTCTTGGCTTGACCAACTAGGCGCCACTTAGCGCAACTGGAAAAATTTTAAAAAAATCGGATTTTATTTGGACTTTAATAAATAACCCCCTTAGATACTCTTCATCTACATTCAGCTGGAAAAGATATAATATAGAGTAGAAAGCGTATTCTAAGATAAGCCCAGTAGGTGGTGCTGCAGAGGTGTGGGGAATGGGATGCTATAGCTCGGAGATTAGAGATGGTTAATGAACATAGAGAAATTAGGTTTCAGGTTATGGAGCTCTCTGACCTGCCTTGTACCCCAAAAAGCGTGAAATCTTCTGCTGGCAGAGTTCCTGCTCCTCATACGTCAGTAACTGGAAGATGAATTGCCAGATTATATGCTTAGCCGGAGTATCCAGGACTGGGTATATATCCACTATCAGTGTGTCAATGGTCCTACAGAGATGAAGAACAGAAACAAAACTCAGTGGGTTGTACCAAATGAAGGTCTTGATTATGTGTGTTCTACAGGAATAGTACATGATTACAGGAGTGGCGCCTGTTTACATATGTTCTACAGAAGTGATCCCCAACCAGTAGCTCGTGAGTAACATGTTGCTCTTCAACCGCTTGGATGTTGCTCCCAGTGACCTCAAAGCAGGAGCTTATTTTTGAATTCCAGTCTTGGAGGCAAGTTTTGTTTGGATAAAAACCAGTTTTACTGCCAAACAGAGTCTCAATGTAGGTTGACAATCCGCATAGGCTACCAAATGGCCAATCACAGCACTTATTTGGCACCCCAAGAACATTTTTCATGCTTGTGTTGCTCCCCAACTCCTTTTCCTTCTGAATGTTGCTCACGGTTTCAAAAGGTTGGGGATCCCTGTTCTACAGGAATGGTGTCTTATTAAGTATGTTCCACAGGAAAGGTGCCTGGTTCCACATAGTAAACAGAAAGGGTGTCTTACTAAGTATGAATGGTCCCTGGTTCCATGTAGTCTACAGGAATGGTGTCTTATTAAGTATGTTCCACAGGAATTGTGCCTGGATACATGAGGTCTGCAGGAATGGTGCTAGATTAAGTTTACTGCACAGGAATAGTGCTTTGATTAACTGTACATACAGGTCTACAGGAATGATGATATGGGCACTTGATTAAGCGTTTTCCATGGAAATGGTGCCTGATTACATGTGATACAGGAAAGGTGTGTGATTAAGTGTGTTCTAAAGGCATTGTGTGAGTAAGTGTGTTCTACATGAATTCTGCCTAAACTCACATGTTCTACATAAATGGCACCTGATTAAGTGTGCTCTACAGAAATGGTCCTTGATGAACTATGTTCTATTGGAATGGCAACCATTGTATATACAATAGATAAGCACTGGGTAGACACATAACTTATGATATATCTTATGTAAAAGGTTCTTGTACCAGCCAAGTCTTAGGAACCCCCATTGCTGGTGACCATGCCAGTCATGCATGGAGTCACTTTCCAGCAATAGAACAAAGTTTGTGCAGTGCCACTGACACAAGGTAAATGGTGACCTCAGGACTGATCTCTATAGTTATAAGGCTGCTGTACCACCGGAGTGACAGATTATGGTTCATCACGTCTAACGATTATTTATCAGCCCTTATCTGCAATAATACTGAGACATCATGATCCCCATAATTCTCAGATTCCCACACCCTGAATGCCACTTACACAGGATAGACGTGCCCCAAACATGCCCATGTGGTGCTGTTGGCAGTACCTGTGCTGAAAGAAGCTTTCTAATGCTTTGCACACTGTGTATCGCTCTGTGGGGGTGAGCAAATGTTCCAACTGCTGGCTGAAGGTCCGACCTTGGATGCGGATATTGGAGGGGAGAATTTCCGCCACCCACTGGAGGGAGCTCAGGGCAGAATTTGGGACTGGCACTTCTGAATCCATTTCTAAAGCAGAGGAGAAAATCAAAACATGTTACCAAAAGGTAATGCAAAATACCCTGTTGTTCTATGATTGCTACACCGTAGGTGGAATGTAAATGTTTGCCCATTGTTCTGTTGTTAGGCTGCTGCTGGGGGGGGGGAGTGATATCACTCCAACTTGCAGTACAGAGTGACTGAAGTTTATCAGAGCACAAGTCACATGACTGGGGGCAGCTGGGAAACTGACAATATGTCTAGCCCCATGTCAGATTTCAAAATGAAATATAAAAAAATCTGTTTTCTCTTTTGAGAAATGGATTTCAGTGCACAATTCTGCTGGGGCAGCACTATTAACTGATGCATTTTGGAAAAAACATTTTTTCCCATGACCGTATCCCTTTAAGTTATAACCTACTCTGTAAAACTCACTGGGACCATAAGGACAGATGAGTCTGAAATAACTTCAGACCCGAGAAGACATTATGGAGTTTACCTACTGCAGTGATGTCTAGAAGTGATTGTTACTTAATGACACTGATGAGATATGTGGTATTTGGGCTATCAGAGTATTCATCTATTTGGGTCTGAACATGTAGGTTATGGGTCCATGCCAGGCAAGTTTCAGCTCTTGGGATCTTTGGTGTAGTATCAGCCTGCCATTGAGATACATCATTAGTATACCCAAAAGAATGTCTAAACTCACACAGGTTACTTAGAACCCCGGAACTGTTATCGTGACCAGTTGCATTTACACATGAAACAGCGCCACCTCTGGGAAACACTGGGTAATCAAGGTCGGTCTCAATTTAAAGTCACGCCTCCGGGTGTTTAACTGTTCTCCGGGTCTATTGAGATCTTAGTAATAATCCTAATCATGAAAATCCACTCACCTGCACAGTAGGTTACGCTGCCCTCTTCCACCACCAGGGTGGGCATAGCGCCACTGCCCTGCAGCATACACACCACCTTCTCATGGCAACAGTTTCTGCAGTTACACAGAAGGAGATTAAAAGAAAATTAAAAAATAAATCATTGTGGAAGACAGGCAGAGATAAGAATACAGCTGCAGTATTTGCCAAAAAGCTCTACATCAAGGATGGAATACACTAAAAAAAATTGCCACATTGCACATTGTTTGTGGCTCCTAAAAGTTGTGCTCCAGTTTTCAATGCTAAACTATGTGCTCTCATGTTCTTGTGGTGTGGCCATTAAAGGAGAAGGAAAGCTCCAAGACAGTTTATTGCCAACAGATTAGCCACACTAGTGCAAGCTAGAATGCTATATTTATTCTGCAGAATGCTTTCCCATACCTGAGTAAACAGCTCTAGACTTTGTCTCTGTTTGTTTAGGATAGCAGCTGCCATATAACCTTGGTGTGACATCACTTCCTGCCTGAGTCTCTCCCTGCTCACTCATAGCTCTGAGCTCAGATTACAGCAGGGATGGGAGGAGGGAGGGGGAGAGGAGCAAACTGAGCATGCTCAAGGCCATGCCCTGGAGGTTTCATCTGAAAACAGGAAGTCTGATACAGAAGCCCATGAGTACACAATAGAAGGAAAGAAATGTGGTGTTTCTTTTGACAGAGGACTCAGAGCAGCGTTACTTTGAGGGTTTACTGGTGTATTTATATATACCTTTCTGATAAAGCTTACTTAATTTTAACCTTTCCTTCTCCTTTAATGGAATATGAAAGTGGCATCTCCAATAAGACCTCACTGCACCCTAGAGTTACTTCATAAGCCAAAAGGAAAAGGAATCAACAGTAGGACCAAGTACCACCACTTCCGTCCAATGAAGCCTTGTAATCCGCAAATCAAGTGTGGTAACAAACTGGTCAAACGCAGAGCTTAGCTGCAAAAGTTCAGGTGCTTTATTTACACCAGGGGTCCCCAACCACCGGGCCGTGGCCCAGAACCGGGCCGCGGACAGCCCTTAGCTGGGTCGCCAAAGAATTAATACGAATTGGACCCCAGCGTGCCAGAATTGGACGCTGACCCCTCCGGCCCCCTAAGACCCCCTCCCTGACCCCTACCGACCCCCTCCGACCACCTCTGACCCCCTCACCGACCAATCTGATGCCCTCTGCCCCCTCCGCCCCCTCCGACCCCTCCTGACCCACAGCCCCCTCCCCAACCCCCCCCCCCCCTCCGGTCCTTGCAAAAAAAAAATTTGGCCAAAAAAGGTTGGGGACCCCTGATTTACACTACATGTTTCGAGTGAAGAACTCTTTTTCAAGTGTTAATAGGATTAGAATTTACACACGGTTCATAAGTGTATCACATTCATCAGTGAACAGAAATGCATTCAATGATGAATTTGATACACTTATGAACTATTTTTTGGAACATTTCTGAACTTTTTTGCACCTACTTTGGGATTGCAAACCTTGATTGGACATTCTTTTTCGAGGCTAGGCTGTAAAAATGACCCTCAGCAGTGACTAAGCTGTGTCATCACCTTTTGAGGGCGGAGTTTATGGGTTAAAACCATGTGTAAATTGTAATCCTATTAACACTTAAAAAAGAGCTCTTCCCTCGAAACATATAGTGCCAATAAAGCACCTGAACTTTTGCAGCTGAGCTCTGACAGTTGGCCAGATCTCGATCAAGCAGGTTAAAAAATCCCATCGGCCGCATCTGTCAGTTGATATGGTCCTGCAATTAGCCCGCCCTTATGGACTGCATTGTGATCCAATCGTTTGGCCCTAGGGCCCACGATCGAATCAGCCCGATATCGCCCTCCTCAATGAGCGGATCTCCCTGTGTATGGCCACCTTAACTGACAGTGAAAGAGGAGCAGCCGCTTCCCTCCAACTCAGAAGAGTGTCGCTGTTTTATTAGGGAACCAGTCACCACAACTGGCTGACATTAGGGCCTGATATTCCCTCACCTCATGTCCAGACCATTCAGGAACAGAATTCTATCTCCAGCTTGTAGTCCAGCTGCATCTGCAGGGCTACCTGGGAGAGAAGGGTCAGTCAATAGAGAACAGTTTAGGCACTATTTCCATGTCTAATACACCAAACTGGAGCAGACTAGAAGCTTGCCTAAGAAAAGACATCCAGACATGTAGAGGAGTTGCACAATATAAGCATATAGTTCAATATTAATTAAAGGGTCAATGCTTAGGCATCTAGCTGGCCAAAACCAACAGCTATTGATTTTACATGGAACAGGAATAAAGTTGATGTCCATGAGAACCATGATTCTCCAAATAATAGTTGTGTACAGTAGGTCATGTGATTTTTTTAGCTTGTATCTTCATCAAAAGTGGCATTTCTAACTGGATGAGCTGAAGTTCCTTCATACTCTATTATATATACAGTAGATCTATAGATTTAAATATATATGATACAGGGAAGGGATCCCTTATCTGGAAACTGGATAAACTGCATTAATCCATATCGGAGACAAAACAATCCCACAGGGTTAATATAATGTTTTGGGGTTTTTTTTGTGGCAGATTTAAGATCCCTTATCCAGAAATCCCCAGGTCTCAAGCATTCCAGGTAATAGATTCTATCCTTGTATATCGCACAAATGAAAATTTAATATAAGCTTCAGCATACTGAAATAAGAAACTTTCTAAATACAATCAATTAAAAATGTTGTACCGTTTAATCAACAACATCAAGTTTCACTATTCCTCTCTCAGCATCTGTTTCTCCTCATTCTGTCTTCATGCAGCAGTTGGGTGTCGAATGAATGATCCAATATATCTTATAGGGGGGCTTCTTTTACCTAGAAGATGTATTAGAGGTCACTCTATTAAATCACCAGACATCATGGGGCAAATTCACTAAGCGCCATAGCGCCGAACGCTAGCGTTACTTCGCTAGCGTTACTTCGCTAGCGTTTGGCATTTTCGTTACTGCGCAAATTCACTAAGGAACGCTGGCGTAGTTTTGCTAGTGTTACTTCGCACACTTACGCCTGGCGAAGTTTCACTAGCGACGTACTACGGAAATTCACTAACTTGCGCAGTGTACTGAACGCTACCTTTAACACTAGACTTCCTTCGCCACCTCAGACCTGGCGAAGCGCAATAGAGTAGATAGGGATTGTTTCCAAAAAAGTCAAAATTTTTTCTAAGTCCCAAAAAACGCTGGCGTGTTTTCTACATTATGGGTGATAGGCTGCAAAAGATCGAAAAATTTTTGGGGCTCCCCTCCTTCCCCCCTACATCTCCTGACTCATGGCAACTTAACTATACAGTGGGAACATGTGTAGGGAAAAATAAAATTTTTATTTGAGGTTTTGAAGGTTTTCTAGCCATTTGTAGTGCTGATACGTATTCCTCCATTGAAATTTGAATTTGGCGCCGTATGCAAATTAGCCTTCGCTAGCGTAACTTTGCTTCACTTAGCGAATCAACGATAGCGCAACTTCGCAACCTTATGCTACCCCTGAGCGCAACTTTGGATTTTTGTGAATTTGCGAAGCGCTGGCGAAACTACGCCTGGCGAAGTGCGGCGAAGTGTGGTGAAGTTACGCCTGGCGCAACCAGGAATCTTAGTGAATTTGCCCCATGTCTCTCTACATGCAGAATTTGTGCAAAAGGCAGTTATTTTGTTAGAATTTGTTTGTACTGGAATCGGTTATTTGAGTGAGTTCTAATACATCTGCTAGGAAAGGAAGCCTCCCCCCTATAAGATATATTGGATCTAACTGTCAATGAATATCTGACACCCAACTGCTGCATGAAGACAGAATGAAGAGAAACAGATGCTGAGAGAGGAATAGTGAAGATAAACTTGATTATTTCAGAAACAATGCAGAATATTCTGAAGTTTCATACTTCAGTATGAGGAAGCTTATATTACATTTGCATTTTCACAATAGTTCTCCTTTAACAATCTTTTTTTTTATATAAAGATCTCATATATTTGTTCTGAGGCTACGGTGTACGTGGCATTTTGGGCCCTAGGGTGCTGTCAGCGCGGGCGGCTGAGAACGTCTTGATTGCCTACAGCTTCTGTTCTTCTGCGCTTATGGGAATGGAACAAATGCAAAATAGCAGATGACAGACCCAACAGAATGGAGGTCATGACAGATGCCCACAGACATACAGTATCTGTGAAAAATACTAGGAGAAAATGTTACCTGGGATTATGGATTCAATCCATACGGGAGCATTTCCACGTAACGTGAAGCCAAAGCTGCTGCTGCCTTTACATACCCGCACCGTCCTGCAGGGGCAGAGAGGGAAGTACAAAATGCGTGAGGCAAGGATTAAAAACTGAAGCATAGAATGAGGTTTTGGAAAACAGAAATATCACTGCCATTCCCTCCATGCCCTGCACATGTCCATCATTCTATTTTCTTACAGATTAGTGACAGAATATCAGAGCCAGACCAAAAGATAAGGGTGACCATGGCAAGTTCCCAGCCATCACCAATAACTGACCCTTCCCTACGGCTCGTCGTAAATTCCTTCTGCCCCACACTCTCCCTCACCACTGCCACCTCCAATTGTCATCTCACCCCTTGTCTAGATTCACAGGACCAGAGTTAGAGAAGGCAATACATGTATGTTCCTAGGGTTCCCCCCCATGGAACATGCTGCCTACCTCTAGTTCCGTCCCTGCATAACAACCAAGGCATTGTGGGAGATGGAGTCTTGGCTGGAGGAGACCTGATTACTTTTTGATTGTTTCAAAAATTGATTGTTTCAATATTTGATGTTTGTCAAGACAAGTAGTGGAAGGCATGACACTTGTAAAACCATTAACATCAAGATTATGGGGGGCTGTTATGGGTCCCCAAATGCAATTGAATTTAAAGCAGAAGCAAACCCAAAAGTTAAAAAACCCTACACCCCTAACCTACATAGACCTCCCTCCCTCCTCCCCCAGCCTAAGTGTTACCCTGGGCAAATGCCCCTAACTTTTTCTTACCCCTCGGTGCAGACCCAGGTTCTTGGATGCAATCTTCAGCTGCTTTGGTAACTGCAATTTTGGTGCATGTGCAGTTGTCACAACACATAAAAATGCTCCAACTGCACATGTGCCGATTCCGAAGATTACCGAAGAGAAGAAGATGTTGCCCGTGGAGTAAGTAAAGAGGCATTGGACCTGGATTTTACTATTGAGTATTGCTCTTAGATCTACCAGGCAGCTGTTATCTTGTGTTAGGGAGCTGTTATCCCATTGTTCTGTTGTTAGGGTAAGGGCACACTGGGCGATTCAGGGAGATTTAGTCGCCTGGCAACTAATCGCCGCGACCAATCTCCCCGAACGCCTTCCCTCACTTTGTGCCGGCTAAAATTAAAAATCACCGGCGCTAATCACACGCGGCGAGTAGTTTTCCGAAGTCGCCCCAAAGTTTCCTCATGAGGCAACTTCGGAAAATTAATCGCTGCGTGTGATTAGTGTCGGCGATTTTTAATTTTAGCCAGAGTAGAGTGAGGGAAAACGTTCGGGGAGATTGGTTGCCGCAAAGTCGAGGTGATTAGTCGTCAGGCGACTATACCTCCACGAATCGCCCAGTGTGCCCTTAGCCTTAGGCTGCTGGGGGGGGGGAAGGGAGGGGGGTGATATCACTCCAACTTGCAGTACAGCAGTAAAGAGTGACTGAAGTTTATCAGAGCACAAGTCACATGACTAGGGGCAGCTGGGAAACTGACAAAATGTCTAGCTCCATGTCAGATTTCAAAATGAAATATAAAAAATCTGTTTTTTTTTTTTTTGTGAAATGGATTTCAGTGCAGAATTTTGCTGGAGCAGCACTATAAATTGCGTTTTGAAAAAAACGTTTTTTCCCATGACAGTATCCCTTTACAATCTCTTTAGGTACCTATGTGGTTGCCCTGTGCCTACACTGCTGGCAATCAGAGATGTACTTTTCCTCAGCCCCCGTCCTCCTTCGTCCTGACTTTGTGGTATCGGGGCAGCTCGGGTAGAGACCAGCAGCCTCTCATGGTGATCCTCACTCCGACTCCTCCGTAGGCGGTTACTGCGGTCGCTCCGAGAGCGGCAAATCTTACTGATGAGACTCTGAGACACCACATGATCAAAACGCTGCCGGTGCTTCTTTGGGATAAAGATCCTGTAAGGACATTCATATTCAATCAGCCATACAACCATGTACACATCCATTGCATCACAGACACAATTTGGACCCTGGATTATGACATGTTCACATTTTGAACACAAGAATATGACTTACCGGTATTAAAGGAACAGTAGCATCCTAAACACAACATTGATTCCTTTCAGTCACAGATATTTTTGTAATAATTGTGTTCAGCTGTTTTGTGGAATACATTTTCCCCGCTCAATAAATAATTGTATCATACAAGATAACCCTTTTTACTCTGTAGCAGGAACTGCATCAGGGGACACATACACTTTGTATACAAAGATATCCTGTAATGACTTGTACGGGTATGGGACCTGTTATCCAGAATGCTTGGGACCTGGGCTTCCTGGATAACAAATCTTTCCATAAACCACACCTTAAATCTACTAGAAAATCATGTAAACATTAAATAAACCCAATAGGCTGGTTTTGCTTCCAATAAGGATTAATTATATCTTAGTTGGGATCAAGTACAAGCGACTGTTTTATTATTACACAGAAAAAGGAAATCATTTTTCCTGTTAACAGGTTCCCATACTTCATTTTACATGACATAACACCCACCCAAACAGCTTAATGGAAATTTGTGTGCCCCTCAGTGTCATAAATTAGCAACAGGAGCTCCAGGGCCAGAACTAGGGGTAGGCAGAAGAGGCACTTGCCTAGGGCGCAAAGGCACAGGGGCGCCAGGCACGTACTTCTTCTGACGCCTTCCCCTAGCTCTGACCGCTGTGTTCAGAAGCTGTGGCTGAAGTTCTGCGTAATATATGGTCTTCTACGCATGCGCACGCTCGCATTTTATGCGCATGCGACCTCGCGTGGATTCTGCGCATGCGACCTCGCACTTCATTGCCGCTCGCACACTTCTGCGCATGCGCGAGCAGTGGGGGGCGAAGTACTTGGCCGGGTTAGTAGGCCTGGCACTGAGGAGCTCCCATTGCTCTTTGCCCAGTCACCAAGAGAACAGAATGCCGAAAGTTACTGGTGAAAGAACTGTCTCCTGACTCCTCTGTTCAGTTCTATTGCTCATGTCATAATGAGAGATAAAACTGAGCAGAGAAGCGACCAGAAACACCTCCTGCATCAGTAAAGGTGGCCATAGACACACAGATCCTATCGTACGATTTTCGGATCGTGTGTGGCGTGTGCCGACATCTTTCATCCGGCCGAGACCGGTCGTTTGGTCGAGGTTTGATTTTGACCCGACCCGACCGATCCCGTCAGAGCCATGGCACATCGTAATCGGATTGTACGGCTTAACAATCATATTACCCCCGATATAGCCATGCTTGTTAATGGCATATCGGGGTAAGATCCGCTCGTTTGGCGATGTTGCCAAACGAGCGGATCTTTGCATCTATAGCCACCTTAACATAATATCCTGTCCAACCATGGGCGCTCCTTTTACAACTTTGTGATATATTATCAGTATTATCATATAACCTGATAAGTGAACTTACTTTTTGTACAGCTCTGAACAATACGTTGGTTTTTCATAAATATCCAATTATATTGTTATATTATATCTATTTCCCACTGCACTTCTATACTTATTACTTATCTCTCATATCATTTCTCTCTCTCTTTTCCTAAGGGACCTGATATTTCCTCAGGGAGAGGAACAAAGTCTGGGAAGGTTTAGCAGAGCAGTAACCACCCTATAATTAAGTCGGCAGTGAGATAAAAGCCCTGTGCTCTGCATCACACAGCAAGTGCCGCATCTCCAGCTGTCAGCGCCTGCCACTTCCATGTCTTCCCATCAAAGGATGAAACCGCCTTTCCCTGTGATACAAGCGGGTTCACACAGAGTACAATTGTCGGGCGCATTGTCATTGGGATCTGTACTGCAGCTGCTCACAGCCCTGGCTGATTTCAAGGTATTTCTGGCAGATTAACTCCTAACAGATTTCTAATCATGACTGTACTGTGTACATACAGTTCTGGTTTAACCAGAATGATCGGAACCTGGGGTTTTCTGGATAAGGGGTCCTTCCGTAATTTGCCATACCTTGATTGTTTCAAAATTAAATAAACTCAATACTATTCTTTTCTCGCCAGTAAGGATTAATTATATCTCAGTTGGGATCAAGTACAAACTACTGCTGTGTTATTATTTAAAAAAATTATGAAAATGGAATCAATCTTCCTGTAATCCAGGGCTGTTTGGATAACGGGGTTTCTAGATAACTAATACAATACCTGTCAAAATCTGTATGCAGACTGTGATAGTCTATGTAAATTTACAACAGCTCTGCAGTTTTTAGTTGAAGCTATATGAGGCAGTTATTGACTATAGATTAGTCACAATAGCACAATCTAGAACTCTATATTTATTCTGTAGAATGCTTTACCATACCTGAGTAAACAGCTCTAGAAGCTCTCTCTGTTTGTTTAGGATAGCAGCTGCCATATTAGCTTGCCGTGACATCACTTCCTGTCTGAGTCTCTACCTGTTCACTTTAAAATGGTCCCCCCCGGTAGCTCCCTAGACACATGCCTATTCTTCCTATGATTAGCTCTGGCCCAGCTCTCATAAAGAACATCACTATCTGACTGTTGGCTGGGAATATTTCTGCATAGACTTTAGAGGTGATAAATGGCTTCTACTATGCTGTTTCAATAGTGTCAAAACCACTGAGAAGCATAGAACAGCAAGGGACAAACACATACTGATCTCAGTAACAATTACAAATGGCCTTAAATCCATTGAGTATACTATGAATGTATATAGCAACATTGCCTAGGATTATGCTATCTTTCCAGTGCCAGACTGGCCCATCGGGACCAGTCTGGAAAACTCCCGGTGGGCCCAGGTGTCAGTGGGCCTCTTGCTTCTAACCTTTTAGCCTATTTCATGGTCATTCCTTCATTTCTTTATGGGAATAGAGAGGTTTAATAATGGAAAAATTAGGGATGCACCAAATCCAGGATTCGGTTCGGGATTCGGCCAGGATTCGGCCTTTTTCAGCAGGATTCGGATTCGGCCGAATCCTTCTGCCCAGCCGAACCGAATCTGAATCCTAATTTGCATATGCAAATTAGGGGCGGGAGGGAAATTGCGTGACTTTTTGTCAGAAAACAAGGAAGTAAAAAATGTTTTCCCCTTACCACCCCTAATTTGCATATGCAAATTAGGGTTCGGATTCGGTTCGGTATTCGGCCGAATCTTTCACAAAGGATTCGGGGGTTCGGCCGAATCCAAAAAAGTGGATTCGGTGCATCCCTAGGAAAAATAGAGTATAGTATGTATAGAAAAGAGACTAGGAGAATAAAGAGGCTGACTGAGGTTCCAATAGTTTTACAGTGATCCCCAACCAGTAGCTCGTGAGCAACATGTTGCTCTCCAACCCCTTGGATGTTGCTCCCAGTGGCCTCAAAGCAGGAGCTTGTTTTTGAAATCCAGGCTTGGAGGCAAGTTTTGGTTACATAAAAACTAGGTGTAATGCCAAACAGAGTCTCAATGTAGGTTGACAATCCACATAGGGACTACTAAATGGCCAATCACAGCCCTTATTTGGCACCTCAAGAACATTCTTCATGCTAGTGTTGCTCCCCAACTCATTTTACTTCTGAATGTTGCTCATGGGTTTGAAAGGTTGGGGATACCCGGGTTTAGAATATGGGCCCTCAGCCTAAGGTTTTCTGGTGGGCCCCTGGCATCCCAGTCCGACACTGTTTCTTTCATTTGGGAAAAATGTTACTTCTTGGGATTACATCCCCTGAAATGATATCTACATGCCTGCCGGGTGAGAAAATAATGTCAATACAGCACATGAATATGTATCACCTTAGAAAATGGAAATTAAATGGGAAGGTTAAAGCAATAGGAGAAAGGGAAACTCAAAGATGCTTAGAGCAGCAAATCTTAATATAAGTGACATTCTTTTTTAACGTCCTAATGTTCTATTAATCACTCACTAAAAGCTTTCCCACTGCCCTAATTGCTCAGTACTATAACTTGTCGACAGCCAATTAGTGGTTCATTAACTGCTTAAGCACGATTCTGAGTTATACACTAGTAATGGACATCATCAACATCATGACTTGGCCATGTTATGCATTGGCTAGATGGTGCTTCTACATCTCCGCCATACATAAATTAGTCTGACCAGGCCACCATAATATTTAATGGTAATATTTTGCATGTTTGTGCACAGCATGCAGAGGAACCAGGAATGGAACTAAGAGAAGGCAGAAGAGGTAACTGCTTCCAGCCCAACACACTTGCATGGGACCAGTCGTTGGGGAGTAAGTGAGCAGAAACCAACTCAAGTGGAGGGGTGGTGCTAAGGCAGGACACCAAACCAGACTGAACCTTGCACAGATGGAGTGCATGTACGATTAAATCCATGATGCTCCCATATTACACGTGATCAACTTGTGCAGGCAGCATCGGACTGGCCCACCAGGATGCCAGGAAAACATCCGGTGGGCACAGGTGTTAGTGGGCCCTCTTGTTTCTAAACATTTGGCCTATTTCATGGTCATTCCCTATTTCTTTATGGGGAAATGCTTCATAATGGGAGAATATTGTAAGTATATATATATATATAAAAGACTAGGAGAATAAAGAGGTTGAGTGAGTAGAGGAGGAATAATAGTTTGGAAAGGTCCACTGTCTAAGATTTTCTGGTGGACCCCTGATATCCCAGTCCAACACTGTGTGCAGGTGTCAAAAGATTCACCTATCACAAGGTGCAGGGATGCTTAAAACCAGGGGGAAAATGCTGTATTTGGCAAAGCGGGTCTTTTTTTTTGCACCACCTAATGAAAACCCACTTACCAGTGTTATATAATATGATAAGAAAAAATTACACACATTATAATACTACCTCTAAGGCTTACACTTCACCTTAGGGGTCCCAAAGCAGTGGAGGAAAGGGGTCAAGTCTGAAGAATCAGGACACGATTTAGGTAAATGCTAATTTGTTGTTCTAGATCCCCGGTGATCCCCAACCAGTGGCTCACAAGCAACATGTTGGTCATCAATCCCTTTGATGTGGTCTATAAACCAAGTGATTATTTTTTTAAATCCTGACTTGGAGTTAACTTTTGGAGATATGGAGACTTGCCAAACAGGACCTCCAGCAGGCAGCTAGCCTATATGGCAAGCCCAACCAATCCACACTCTTATTTGGCACACCCCAGGAATTTTTTCATGCTGTTGTTGCTCCTTGGTTCTTTTTACATTTGAATGTGGCTCACAGGTAAAAAAAAAAGGCTGGGGACCCCTGCTCTAGGTACTTTTGGAAATTATTTCAGTGGAACGCTTACAACAACATGGTTATGAGATAAGAAGTGATTGAACAAATATGCTGGACTTTAAACACTTGGGAGGTGGGGGGCGTACTCGGTTGACCCATAAGAAATGCCACAGATACACAGGGAACCAAAATGAATTAATTTATAGAGGTTGTCCCAAATTGATTCTCAAGGAAATTGCTATGAATGCTAGAATGAAGATGTTCATGTTGACTATCGATGGTTCAAGAAGATATTTCTCATCTAAGTTGAGTTAAGTATACCAACCTCCAATAATCCCTAAGCAGGGGACATTCTTATTCAATCTCCCATTTGTGGTCCAACATTCTTCAGGACTTCCTTCATAACAAGTCTTAAATTCTACTGTCCTTCCACAAATAACTCTTCCAACCAAACCTTATCCTAACTGGGCTTCAGGGAACAATGTAAGCATTTACACCGAATCTTACCATAACTAGCTGACAAGCTTTTCCCCATCTACGGCTTCCTCATGTGCCCCAATAGAGGTAAGCTGAACAGTTCAGGAACCTCTATTCCAGGCTGACTATGATTTCAGAGATATGGTCACCAAACCTTGCATATCACAAATGCAGACTTAAAGGGGAAGTAAAGTCTAAAATAGAATAAGGCTAGAAATGTTGTATTTTGTATACTAAACATAAACATGAACTTACTGCACCACAAGCCTTACAAAACCATTTATTTAAATGATGCTTTCAAATTTGGCCGTATGGGGGTCACCATCTTGTAACTTTATTAAACATCTTCGGAAGACCAAGACTGTGAACATGCTCAGTGTGGTCTGGGCTGCTTAGGGATTCTCATAAATTATCAAAACAGCACAAGTCAAATAATATCTGCCAGAAGCCGATACAGCAAGACTGATTAATAATCAGAATATACAGACTGCACTGGCTCCTGTGTTGTCATGTAATCTAATGTGGATTTTATAGTTTTTGTATTGTTTAATACAAACTTTCTCCAACTCTGCACAACCAGTGGCTGCAGCAAAATAATCCTCCAAATAGAATCCCAGTTTATCTGTTTAAATCTGGCTCCAAGATCTTTGTCCCTGCAGCTGGAGTAGGAAACAGTAAAGGGGATGTAAAGGCAAAAATAAAATCTAATACAAATCTCTACACAGTCGCCAACTGTTCTACAGGGAAACAAACAAAGCTGCTTGAGATCTGCATGGCTGGGAAGGCGGGGGCTCCCCCTGCTGTTCATAAGTATGATTGTTTCCCTGCAGAGCAGTTAGGGACCATCTGACAATTCCTATCCACAGCAGTAAATGAAAGGAGAATTTCACTGCATACAGTAAGGTTTCTTATAAAAAATGTACACTTTTTTAGTTAAAGTATATTGGAGACAGGTTTCATTTTCATTAAAGAAAGTAAAAATGGGATTTTTAATTTTTTGCCTTTACATGCCCTTTAAGAGGTCTCCTAACCGTTTAGTCTAGTGGACTTTCAGATATTTCACAATAGGGCATCTTAACCTTCCTCTTTGAGCCCTTCTTAGAGACCTTTAGTATATTAATAACAGAGACCTTAACTAGTGCTTTAATGTAGAAATGTCCTCAGTTAGTACTCTTTGGATAATGTCTGCATTGCACATCACTATTCAGGGAATGTTCAGCCATTCACATCCGTTCCCGTCCGACGAAGCTTTGTATCTAATTACCCCATCACAGGTACAAACAGCAGGTTCAGCTTCATCAGGAGCCAATTAACCTATCAGTATGTTGTTTTATACTGTGAGAAGAAATGGGAGAACCCAGGGGAATCCCTGGTAAAAACAGAAAGAACACAGAGCCCCAAGCATATTGTGTTCCCGTTTAGACCAACGCATTGCTTTTCATAATGGTAGAAAAAAAAAAAAAGACTCCCTACATCGTCGTTAATAGTTGTTAGTTACAAAGGCAAATAAAGTGCAGCATACCTGAAATGCTTGGCTAAGCCATGATTCTTCCCCATGATTTTCCCTCTGATTTAGAGCCTGTCAATAAAGGAGGCTTCAGGTACACGTTCCATTAAAAGTCCTCAGCAAAGTCAAAGAGAAAAGGCTGGCACTTATGTCAAGATAATGTGAGCGGTATCAGATCGTCTTGCTTCTCCTTGTCTTGCTCTCTGTTCTGCCTTCTCCATACAGTTGGCCGTGGTGCGGAAGCCTCAATACCTCCACAGAGCTCATCTCCTATCTGCCTGTGTATCACCGGTCCACCCTCCCTTCATTCTTTTTTCAATATTTGTTCACCAAAACCCTCATGAGAAAGTGCTGTTAATGAGCTGGCTCTAAAACCTCAATCTTGGTGAATACCCAGAAGATCTCAGCTTGCTAATTTGAATACAAGGGTGGGAAGTGGAGACAGGGAGTTTTTTATTAACCCATCTCCTACGCCGCAGCCACACATGAATCAGCTGTGACAAATGATTACAAGTTTTTCAGAGAGATGGTGATTAATGGAGAACTAAACCCTAAAAATGAATATGGTTAAAATGCCTTATTTTACATACTGAACTTATTGCAGCAGCCTAAAGTTTCAGCTTGTCAATAGCAGCAATGATCCAGGACTTCAAACTTGTCACAGGGGGTCACCATCTTGGAAAGTGTCTGTGACACTCACATGCTCAGTGGGCTCTGATTGGCTGTTGAGAAGCTAAGCTTAGGGCTCGTCACTAATTATCCAGCAGAAAATGAGCTTCCCCTGTAATATAAGCTGATGCTACAGGTTTGCTGATTATTAAATTCTGATGCTAATTGCACTGGTTTCTGTGCTGCCATGTAGTAATTATCTGTATTAATTACTAATCAGCCTTATATTGTGACATTTCTATTCTATGTGTACTGTATATTGTGAGTGGCTCCCTAAGCTCAGTAAGTGACAGCAGCACAGAGCATGTGCAGTGAAATAGCAGAAAAGAAGATGGGGAGCTACTGGGGCATCTTTGGAGACACAGATCTTTACTGCTAAAGGGCTGTGTTTGCCTTGGGCTGGTACAGAAGCACAAAACACAATGTACAACATTTCTAGTCGAATTCTTTAGTTATGCGTTAGTTCTCCTTTAAAGGGACCCCTTGGTGGCAATTTTATTTTTTTTTTGGTGGAGGGGAAGGAAGTTTATGCACTTAGCACTGAGATTGCCCTAAAGTATTCAGTTTACAGACTACAGTTGAGAAGAAACTATAAACAAAGCAATTGCCTATATATATATATATATATATATATATATATATATATATATATATATATATATATATATATATATACTGTTCAAATGACCAGCAACTCCAGGGGTTTCAGTGAAAAATTTTTTGTATTTAAACAAGTGCACATACAGCCAACGTGACGTTTCGGTCCACTCGGCCCTGAGTGGACGAAACGTCACGCTGCCTGTATCTGCACTTGTTTAAATACAAAAAATTTTTCACTGAAACCCCTGGAGTTGCTGGTCATTTGAACAGTGTATGGATATTTTACCGTGCACCCATATATATATATATATTTTTTTTTTTTTTTTTTTTTTTTTTTTGATAAAGGCTAAGAGTGCTAGCCGAAACGTTAGCTTTTTGCTCCAATAAACACTAGAATTTTTGCATTAAGTCCTGTGAGTCTGATCCTCTGCATTGCACCATAATTTCTGGCTATTGCACCCAGTCACGATATACCTACTATATGAGTAGTGCACGGCATCCTATATATGTGTGTGTGTGTATATATATATATATATATATAGTCAAATATATATTTGTCTAATAAAAGGGCAGCCAAGTGTTTTGTTTAAAGGGTAAGGCATTTTTCAGTAGCAGTATGCACAGAATGTCTCTGTCTTAAATATATTAATAATGGGTTGAGTGCAGAGGACTCTTGTATTTGACTATATGTATTTTGTGGTCACACCCTCATTGCACCCCCGCCTAATGGTTTTAAAAAATAGTGGTGAGCACAACTTTCCCTTGTTTGTTATATATATATATATATATATATATATATATATATATATATATATATATATATATACGTATACATGTTAATAAGCAGAACTTAATAAAATAGTATTTTCAGTTAGAATGCAGTGCTCTTTCAACTGTTAATTACTCACCAGCACAGTAACATTTGGAAGATGAACTGCAAATATCTGTTGACGCTGTACATTGGTCAGGACCCCAGTCGGCCCTCCTGAATTCTCCATTGGTAGTAGCAGTAATGTTTGTTTTACTTATCATTATGACCCAATACAGTTTACAAGGAATTAAGCCGTCGGTGGTCTACTCTTGTAAGACTATTTTAGAATAATTTAGGGTCTTGCTCTGAAAGTCTTTGGCCCCTGGTAGTATGTAGCATCAACCTATAAGGTATTAACTACATTCAGGAAGAAAATCCAAGCTGGCCAACCTAACTGCACACTCCCTATAACGGCAGAGACACACGGGAAGATTCAGGTAGTTTTGGTCGCCTGGCAACTAAAAACTTCGGGCGACTTCGGAAACTTCGGGCAACTTCGGAAACCGAAGCGCTCTGAGTGCAATCCTGCCAACGATTTAGATTCTAACCTTTTCAGGAAGATTAGTCACCCGAAGAAGAGGCGATTAGTCGCTGGGCGACTAAATCTCCCCGAATCTTCCCTTGTGTCTCTGCCCTAAATAGAAACTAGTCAACCACATAAAAAGTATTTCTGTGGGACTATGCCCAATCTTGCAACAAGTGTAGTATAAGATAATAGTCGGTCAGAAATTGCCCATTTGTGATTATTTTATGCATTGGTGACTGTGTAATGGGGACCTACAGCTCATCTTATTAGGGGCAGAAAGTCCCTGTTACCCAGAGTGCACTAAAAGATGGAGGCCTTGTGTGCTACTAAGAGAAGACTCTCCTGACTAAATGGAGCTGTTATGGTCTAACATTACAAAGCAAGATGTAAAGTGTATCTGCTTGACAAATAACTCTACAGCAGTAGATGGCTACAGGCAGGCAAAAAATATCAATATATCAACATTGCTTAGTTAGGAGAGCACAAGCATAGCATGGCTTTCTCTGTCCACTTCAGCAGGACCCATTACAAGATTATCAAAATTGGATTAGTCAATGTTCCCATCCCTACAGGGGGTTGACCAGAAAGTGCTTGTACTTGTACTTCTCAGTTGATCTAATTATCAATGCAAATGTGTAACTGAGAACTCTGAATCTCATCGGCTACTGGCCCATTAGTAGGTAGTGTAATTCAGTTACAGCAGCTTCTTAGTGGCCAACGATAGACGTCATACTACGGGCAATGACTGAAGAACAATTTTAATAAAGCTCATTATCCCCAAGACATGGAGTTGGTATTTTTTATTTAAAAAAAAAAAAGGCTTTGTGCTTGGTTCCAATAACTACAACGTGTTGATTAAATTGGAGATGACTTCTCATAACAGGTTTTGCCCTAGGTTCCAGTAGCACTAACTTGTTGACCAAGATGTGGAGATGGCCTTTCAAAACAGGCTTTGCCTTGGTACAAGTAAGCACAACTTGTTGACCAAGACATGGAAGTGCCTTCTCAAAACAACCTTTTCCCTCTGAACCAGTAACAGCAAATTGTTGACGTTGACTTAGCGATGACCTCTCAAAACAGATTTTCCCTGGATTCCAGTAACCTCAACTTGTTGACCAAGACTTCAAAGTGGCCTTTCAAAGCATACAGTATCTACCTTTGGTACCAGTAACACATGCTCTTCTTGATTCCATTAACCTCAACTTTTTGGCCAACATTGGTTCTTTAAAACAACGCTCTGAGTTAAAATACCTAATATACTAGCAAGATATGATACCACATTGGTCTGAATACTGATGATATAATGTCCATAGAGTAGTTTAGATTGTAGATGAGAGAGGCCTTTCTGCTAAACCCATAAAAGTGGTCCTTAAGTAAGTTTTATCCCTAGGATTAAAAGGAAACTTTTCTAGGTTAGCTACAAGTAGGTAGCTGGTAAGCACTCAAACAGCACTCAGCCAACCTTAGTAAATAATCCACTGAGACAAAAGTTGGATAAAGATAAGAGTCTTAATGATGATAAACGGAGGGAAAAAAAACAACTTGTTACCCAAAATAACAAGCGGCCTGACCTCAATTCTGTATCTAAGTCAGCTCCTCTGAGGAGATTATAGAAGCAAAAAATGAACCCTGGACAGTGTCCCAGATCTGAGATATAGTAGATCAGGCTGAGTATATGTGTTGCACTCACAGCTGAATCATGGAGAGATATGTAGACAGTCAAACGCAGCAAAAATCCACCTCCCTGTTGCATTTAACCATTTGTAGATGAGTATTGCACTACTGAAAGACTTCCCTAGCTTGACATCAGCTTCCAACGACTGCCTATTTTATGCTGGCCATGCTCATAATGATCCGCTTGTTTATCCAGATCAGTAAATGGTGGGTTTTACTTGGACACCCAAGCCATGGACTAATCATCAGGCAAATGATCAGTACATGGTAGGGAACCATACAGAGCTTCAGTGAACCAATGATGTTATATTTAAACATGCCATTAGTCATATATGGATTGGATGGGCAAATTTTTTCAGTTCATGCTTTGCCAAATAGGTTGTAGATTTGGTCAAGAGATTAGGGTATATGTAAACATATTGGTCCAGACACCTTTATAGTTTCATGGCCAGTTGACCAGGCATCATTAGTGAGCGTATGTAGCGTTGGACTCCTCTGGTTCAGGACATCTCTGGTTCAGTACTGCTTGAAGACTAAGATCTTTGTAAACACGTATAAACACTTTATAAACAAGCATTTTGCCACCATGTGTGATATCCAGGCTAATTGCTTCTAAATGGTAATCACCCTGGCTAGTCTGGTCTCTGTACAAACACATACTAGCTTTATTTTCATCAAAAACCAATGGGAAGAAAATGGAAAAGCCAGTGGGAGGAAACCCGAGCTCCCAGAAGAAACCTACCCAATCACAATGAGAAGATTCAAAGTCAATATACTGTATATATATATAGTACCCTGGTCAAAACTTAACCTAGAATTAGAAACCCTACAATTGTGAAGACATACTATATAAACATGCAAGTCAACTTTCATGGGGTTAACCTATTATAGATTCATATGCTCGCCCAGGCTGAATCGACTGGTAAAATCTGTGTAATTGATGCCTGCCGCATTCATGTCTACCACTTTCTTTAGCAGAATAATTTTCACAATAGGCTTTGAATACAGATGGGATCATCTGAATTTTCTTTGCCGCTTTGTTAAATGCTTAATTAGACAAACAGATTTGTAATGTTCTGCTTTCTTGGGGGTTGTTTCTCTCCAGAGTTCCTCTGGTTTGGCGTGTGAGTGGGAATGGCTCCTGCCTGGGGGGGGGAAGAGGTGCACAGATAGTTTGCAAGGAGAGCCTGTAACGGGAGTCTCCCTCTGGGCCACATACAGGATAACATACAAGGTCACATTTGGGAAGCTGAAGGGGACTTTGTGTTAAAGGGGATTTGGCTGAAAATGGAAAGGGATCGATGGTGCCTACGTCATATGACTACAGTGCGAGAGAAAAATGAATATCAGGGCAGAGGTTGCCATGAAATCTTTAGACAGAGCCATGGGGTGGGGTTGTTGAGCTGGGCCAATAACACTGTAGGCCCTGGTGCTCTTGTGATGCAATGCATATTTTCTGTATTTTTAATGCACCACTGCATTGCAGCAGGGGTCCCTTGTGTCCTCTCTACCTCCTGAACCTCTGTGCTTACACAAAGCCCACTCTGCTGTCACAACTGAATGCCCGAATACAGGTCCACCCTCACTCAAACGGTTTGCTACTTTTTTGGACTGGGAAACATTGGTGTCACAAGAGATATAGAAAGATCAGGTGGGAGGACAGTTTATCATGGGAATGATCACAGCAGGTCACAAAAAGTGCGAGCGCCAGCTTATGGTTCCCCCATTTCCTTCCTGGGCCCCCCACAAGTTATAAAAACAAACAATGGTGGCCTGGCCCCTCTCCCACAGTTAAAGACATTTGTGGCCAGGCCCCCCACAAGTTATAACAAGCCAATGGTGGACAGGGCAACCCTATCATTTAAAAAAATGTATTGGTTGCCTGGACCCCCCACAAGTTAAAAAAAACACTGGTGTGCAGGCCCCCCAAAAGTTGAAAAAAACATTATTGCCAGCCCCCCCCCCCCCTTTGGCTCCTTCTCTTCTTCTTCAGCTACTTTTGTCGGCTTTCAGCTCCATTTGTCAGCTTTCGAGCAGCTTTTTTGTTGGCTTCCTGGACCAATTGGGGGCTTTCGGCTTCTTTCGTCAGCATTCAGGTCTTTTCATTGACTTCGTCATCCATTTGGCAGCGGCTTTCGGAGGATTTTTACGCTGCTTCTCTACTCAAGGGGGGCCCAGCTAATCCAGGAAGCATAGCACAGCCGGAACCTCCTTCAAACTTAAAAAAACGCCGGGCCCGGTACAGCTCTCTGCTCTCCTGATGGCGGCCCTGGCGACACAAGTTGTGAACGTGCAAATATCAACCTTGAGAAGCAAAACTTGTGGAGTCCCAGCAGCTGCTTTCAGTGATACAGAATTCCCAACTGAAGCAGAACATCCTGGATTTCCCAATACAAGACTGTAACAACCGAGTCATGTACAATGTGTAAGCAGCCAGGTATCTAGGGGATATGTACCCTCTGTTGTACTATATAATGACATTCACAGACGTCACAGAGAGGAATTCCATGCCTATATAAAGAAAACAGGGACTCTGACCAAGTACCAAAGGCAAAGCTGGTATTTCCCAGGCCTACAGACATGCCAACATCCAAAGGGATCCAATGCTTCTAATGGAAATGGGAGGACGTTGAGTGACCATTCTATGTGTTTCAATGGAGCAGCTAATTTTGGTTTCAGGTGCGCAAATTTACTCTTGGATCTGTTGTTGCGGTGACCAGGGCTTAAATCAGAGCTAACAATGTCGGACTGGCCCACCGGGATAACAGGAAAACTCCCGGTGGGCCTAGGTGTCAGTGGGCCCTCATGCTGCTAAACATGTGGCCTATTTCATGGTCAATCCCTATTTCTATGTCAACAAAGAAGCTAAATAGATGGACTAATAGGTTATAGTATGTAAAGAAAAGAGACTAGGAGAATAGAATTTGAATGAGGAGAAGAAGAATAACAGTACTGAGAGTGGGCCCCTAGTCTACAGTTTTTGGGTGGGCCCCTGGTCTAAGGTTTTTTGGGTGGGCCCCTGGTGTCCCAGTCCAACACTGAGAGTGACCCATGAAAAATACAATTGACATGTCTAGATCTAGCCAGGAAACATGGGCTAGGGGTAGGGTTGCCACCAGGCCAGTATTTTACTGGCCTGACCGGTAAAAATGACGGCTGATCCCAATGTTATTAATAGGGAAAAAAGATAAGTATATAGGAAGGCCTGTATAAGCTTGCAAAATCCTAGATAGGGGCGATATTGCAAGCTTACTGACCCAAATCTCCTCCTATTTCACAGACACCCTGCCCTATTATGTCATCTTTGTGGTAGGCATTTACTGGCCTGGTCTGGCTGGTCTTAATAGGGGGCTAGCCAAAAACTTGGGGGAGTGGGGGGTGATAAAACAACAGAGCTGGGAATTTGGTGGGCCATGGGCAGGTCAGGGAGAGGTGCCTTATCAGAAATAAGCTTTGGGACCAGTTCTGGGTGGGCCAGGGGTGAATTAAGGCCAGCATGAAGGGTAGATCACAGACATGGAGATTTTTTTATGGCAGGACCATCTTCTTACCATCTGGATTTTATTGGATTATATCAAAACATGTGGCTATAGGAGGTGATAACAAAACCTGGAAGCCTACGACACAATGAGAAGAATACCCTGCAGTCTGAAGCAATGACATCTCCATAGGAGCTACAAGAGAAGCTACAAGGGAAAAATAAAATCCAACGGCACAGAGGGAAGGTCACCCACTGGAGCAAATCCTGCAGACAGCACAATATTGAGCAGCTATAAATGGACAGAAAGAAAACTTAAAAAAAAATAGACACTCAATACACATGGCACAAGATATATATTAGGGATTATCACTATGACAACAGAAGCGAGAAACAAAATATTGCCTACATAAATCAGTAAGATAAAAAGAAAAGTAAAGTAATATAGCAAAGTTCTGTGAGTCTAATAAATATGGTATTCAACAGTAGTACTGTAAAAACTGCCACTAAAAAGTCCTAGTGCTTTTTTTCAACCCCTAAAAGAGTCTTGATCAGATACAAATAAAAGATAAAATGATCATCAAAGATACCGTCAACCCAAGATGGAGTCTTCATCAAGGACCAACCTCCAAACACAACATTTCCAACGCGTTTCAACCCCAAACGGGGTCTCCATCAGAGACAAACAACAAAAACATTCCTCTACACTCAACTGCTACCTCTAAATCGATTTCAAAGATATACTTGACTCTTTTAAACTCAGTCCCCCAACCTTATGCCCTCATGATGGACAAATGGCTCCAGGTGATACCAGACACCACGAGGACTGGGAGGAAGAAAGAACTGCTACAATTTTCTTTTAATTTCCAGTAAGGATAAACTTATTCAACATAACATCCTAGACCTCACCCCCATCAGACTGTTTAAAATGGGGAGAAAGCTGGATGACTCCTGTCCCTGATGCGGCCAAACAAACGCAAACTTTTTCCTCGTAAGCCAAAAGCCAACTTATGGAAAAATATTATTAACATTCTGCTGAATGACCTAGAGTTCCCCCATCTAATATCACCCAAACTGTGCCTCTTGGTTATTTTGGTCGATATTATCCCTACAAATTACGCTCACAACCAATATCAGCAACTCTACCCAGTGTTTCCAAATGGCAACAACTGGTTCCAATCCTCTTATTAAAAGCTTGCAACATTTTTTGCTCATCACTGATTTAAGGCAATTAGCAATGGAACATGCCATGAAAATTCACACGTTTTTTTCCATATAGCGGCCATTGAAAAGATACAACGTTTCTAAAACGTAATTGTCTTTTGGCAGAGACACCAGAATACGTGGCAGGTGCACTTACCCCAATTTAAGATAAGTAAAGAAACAGTTGTAACAATTTAAGATAAACAGGTCTCTTGGGGAAACTGTGACTTGCAACTTCACCTTCACTAGCAAACCTGTAATAACACATAAAAACCACAGAAATGTGTTCAAACTTTCATAACCTGCCAAATTTTGTAAAAAGAACATGGTAATTAGGGGGGGGTGGCCACAAACATGGACATGGTAAAAAACTTTTTGGCGTTCTTTTTATCCCTCTCTCTACTTGTTGGGAGGTAAGTTTTCTGTATGTACTGTATTTATTTATTGCTGTTTTAAGTTTAAACGCTGCAGAAAGATGAGTTTGGCTTTGTCTAATAAAGCAGCTTTTTTATCCAGAGGCTGAGTCATCACACCGATAGTAATTTTAGATGAATCAGTGCTAATACAAACCATGGAGATGGAGATTTATGGATACGACCACTAGGAACATGATGGATTCAGCAGCAGCCGAAATGAAAACCATGCATCTTATTTTAATAGAGGGGGATCAGAGATGAAACCCCGCCAGGGACTGGGAGATACAAGCACTTTATGTTCAGGAGATGCAGCTGATGAACAAGTTCAAGCACAGGGTGTAAATGAGAAATGACACGTCACCTCGCTGTGAAAACTTGCCCTATATTGCTGTATATAAATATATATATATGCAGTGTAAATTAATTTTTTTTAACTGCCTGGAATAACAAGGGTTAAATACTTCCACAGCAAAAACAGATCAATCCACCCACACACACACCTCCCCTAGAAAACACATGCAAAAGCGGCAAGAGATATGACTGCACTAAGAGGTTAATCCTTGCACAGCAAACAGGTTATATAATTAAAAGGGCCTCTCCAACCAAAAGAAACAGGAAAAATGCAGTTTCCAAAGTAATGTACATGAATGAAAAAAAGTTATTTGTAGACATAATTGTCTGTGTGGCTGTCTGTATACCCTTCACTGCTGGTTATGACTTTCAGAACAATGGAGAAACAGTGTTTGGATGGAGCTCCCCTTTAAAGGAGAAGGAAAGCTCCTCGACTGTTTATTGCCAACAGATTAGCCACAATAGTGCAAGCTAGAATGCTATATTTATTCTGCAGAATGCTTTATGATAGCTGAGTAAACAGCTCTAGACACTGTCTGAGTTTGTTTAGGATAGAAGCTGCCATATAAGCTTGGTGTGACATCACTTCCTGTCTCTCCCTGCTCTCTCATAGCTCTGGGCTCAGATTACAGCAGGGATGGGAGGAGGGAGGGGGAGACGAGCAAACTGAGCATGCTCAAGCCCTGCCCCGGAGGTTTCTGCTGAAAACAGGAAGTCTGATACAGGAGCCCATGTGTACAGAATAGAAGGAACTAAATGTGATGTTTCTTTTGACAGAGGACTCAGAGCAGCATTACTTTGAGGGTTTACTGGTGTATTTATATAGACCTTTCTGATGAAGCTTACTTAGTTTTAGCCTTTCCTTCCCCTTTAAAGGGGTTGTTCCACTTTAAATTAACTTTTAGTATGATGGAGAGGAGTGATCCCAAACCAGTAGCTCGTGAGCAACATGCTGCTCTCCAACCCCTTGGATGTTGCGCCTAGTGGTCTTAAAGCAGGAGTTTTTTTTTGAATTCCAGGTTTGGAGGCAAGTTTTAGTTTCGTTAAAACCAGGTGTACTGCCAAAAATACTAAACTAGACCACAGAGAGTTAGAGATAGAGATAGATAGATAGATAGATAGATAGAAAGATAGATAGATAGATAGATAGATAGATAGATAGATAGATAGATAGATAGATAGATAGATAGATAGATAGATAGATAGAGAGATCCCCTTTAAACATATGCAGTAATAGTTGTCTATTTCAGTAAGGTGAGCCAAGCCCCTTAAAGATGAGCATCAAATATGAGCCCCTTTAACATCAAGGATGGCAATGATTAACATCTAACAAACACAAAGTAGTGCTACACACCCACTGTCACCGCTCTTTGCAGCGTCGGGTGCCGTCTGTGACCCTGTCTGCCCAGGTCTGGTTCACTTACAAGAAAATACTTCAGCAGCACTCCGATTATGGTGAAAAAATTGGTACTTTAAAGTACCAATTTTTTTCACCATAATCGGAGTGCTGCTGAAGTATTTTCTTGGCAGTGATTAACATGTTACTCTAACATCCACTTACTAGAGACAATAATAGTGCCACCTAGTGGCCAGATAGTGTAAAAACTACCCAACATAGGACCAGTAGGACTTGTGTATCAGGGCGAAATATGTAGAGCTATAGAGTGGAACAACTGAGCAGTCTCTTGGCTAAAACTATCTGGAGGTGGTTAAACTGGTGAAGGGGTCTGGCTTGAAGGTGCAATGACAAGAGGGATGTAGCAGTTTTGTGACCATATTAAGTAGGGATGCACCAAATTCACTATTTGGGATTCGCCAGACCCCGAACCTTCGTGAAAGATGTCTTTCTGTCCTTCTGACCCTTGAAAGAATGTAGCAGATGTTGGTTCTGCAGGTCGGTTCTTCTGCTTCATTATTTCAGAAGTCCACAAGACTACAAGTTCACAGCCAGGGCCGCTCCTCCTGTGAGAACCTTGCCTAGGCCGCAGCGAGTGGCCAGTTACACAGGGTGACAAAAAGCCTAATTTTGTGACTTTAAGGGTGTTATTATCAAAGGTCGAATGTTAAATAATGTGATTTTTTTCAACTCTAATAAATTAGATCTTATTCACAATTCGAATGGTATGTTATTTATTAAAAAGTCCCAACCCAAAAACTCAAATCGAATTCGATCGAGTTTTCCTCCGAAAAAAATCCTTGACTTTTTGGTGTCAATTTTTTTTTTTTACTTGTGTCAATTTTTTTTGTAGCAGAAATTTTCTTTTACATGGGGCGTCATTTTCTAAGTGAAACTTGGCAAAAATTTGGCTCATCACTACTATTAACATAATAGTTCAAGGGATCTCTGCCATTGATTTCTACAGGTTTTAGGTGGAGAATAGTCGAATTAGAATGATTTCCAGGGCTGAGGTGTGATCAATCTCACATTCAAATTTCAAGTTGGTGGTTTTAAATTCACATTTCTGAGGTTTCGGCCAAAAAAAAAAATTTCAAAATTCTAATTTACCATTCAAACCTTAGTAAATCCGGGTTTTAACCCAGAAATTTGCCTCCTCTAGTGCATAGAGTGATATTGCGCTCATTGCAGTAACGATAGCGATAAGAAACATAAGCTGATGTTTTAATCGCGGAGCAGGAGTTGGGGGACGGCACTCAGGAGGCAGTAGCCCCAGTATCGTCCCTGTGCACAGCTTTCAGTAGAAATTACCATTGCAAATTGAGTGGAGTTCCCCTTTAAAGGAGAAAAAAAGGTTAAAACTAAGTAAGCCTTATCAGAAAGGTCCACCTAAATACACCAGTAAACCCTCAAAGTAATGCTGCTCTGAGTCCTCTGTCAAAAGAAACACAGCATTTCTTTCTTTCTATTGTGTACTCATGGGCTTCTGTATCAGACTTCCTGTTTTCAGCTTAAACCTCCAGGGCTAGGGCTTGATCATGCTCAGTTTGCTCCTCCCCTCCCTGCTGTAATCTGAGCCCAGAGCTATGAGCAAGAGGGAGAGACTCATTCAGGAAGTGATGTCACACCAAGTCAATATGGCAGCTGCTCTCCTAAACAATCAGAGAGCTTCTAGAGCTGTTTACTCAGGTATGGTAAAACATTCTACAGAATAAATATAGCATTCTAGCTTGCACTATTGCAGCTAATCTATTGGCAATAAAATGCCTCCATAGCTATCTTTCTCCTTTAAAGACACCGTGGAAAGGACCATATGACAGGTTGTTAGGGACGAATCATTTTACAGTGGCAAAGCCAAGTAACTTGTGTGATTGTGACTAACTGGTGCCACACAGCGGTGCCTGGAGAGTTGAAGCAGAAGTGCCTGATAATCCTCACTTAATGAGGTGCACATCTGCATTTTACATCTCCTCTCAAGAAACAACCCGAAAGTACTTGGACCTTCTGTTTGCCAGGTCTGTACATCCTTAGATTAACAGACAAACACAGCCCTTTATATCATGGTTGTCTGATATTCAGCTTCTTCTTGTTATTTAACTACAATTCCCAGCATCCTTAATAGCCTTAAGGACATATGCCTGACTACATTTGTTCTCATAGAAATAGGGAATGGCCATGAAATAGGCCAAATGTTTAGCAGCACAAGGCCCCACTGACACCTTGGCCCACCGGGACTTTTCCTGGTATTCCTGTGGGCCGGTCCAACACTGCTGATCCCTGCAGACAGATCTAACATTCTAATCCCTGCAGACAAATCTAACATTCTGATCCCTGCAGACAGATCTAACATTCTAATCCCTGCAGACAAATCTAACATTCTGATCCCTGCAGACAGATCTAACATTCTGATCCCTGCAGACAAATCTAACATTCTGATCCCTGCAGACAGATCTAACATTCTAATCCCTGCAGACAGATCTAACATTCTAATCCCTGCAAACAGATCTAGCATTCTGACCCCTGCAGACAAATCTAATATTCTGATCCCTGCAGACAAATCTAACATTCTGATTCCTGCAGACAGATATAACATTCTGATCCCTGCAGACAGATCTAACATTCTGATCACTGCAGACAGATATAACATTCTGATCCCTGCAGACAGATCTAACATTCTAATCCCTGCAGACAAATCTAACATTCTGATCCCTGCAGACAAATCTAACATTCTGATCCCTGCAGACAAATCTAACATTCTGATCCCTGCAGACAGATCTAACATTCTAATCCCTGCAGACAGATCTAAGATTCTAATCCCTGCAAACAGATCTAGCATTCTGACCCCTGCAGACAAATCTAATATTCTGATCACTGCAGACAGATATAACATTCTGACCCCTGCAGACAAATCTAATATTCTGATCCCTGCAGACAAATCTAACATTCTGATTCCTGCAGACAGATCTAACATTCTGATCACTGCAGACAGATATAACATTCTGATCCCTGCAGACAGATCTAACATTCTAATCCCTGCAGACAAATCTAACATTCTGATCCCTGCAGACAAATCTAACATTCTGATCCCTGCAGACAAATCTAACATTCTAATCCCTGCAGACAGATCTAAGATTCTAATCCCTGCAAACAGATCTAGCATTCTGACCCCTGCAGACAAATCTAATATTCTGATCACTGCAGACAGATATAACATTCTGACCCCTACAGACAAATCTAATATTCTGATCCCTGCAGACAAATCTAACATTCTGATTCCTGCAGACAGATATAACATTCTGATCCCTGCAGACAGATCTAACATTCTGATCACTGCAGACAGATATACCATTCTGATCCCTGCAGACAGATCTAACATTCTGATCACTGCAGACAGATATAACATTCTGATCCCTGCAGACAGATCTAACATTCTAATCCCTGCAGACAAATCTAACATTCTGATCCCTGCAGACAAATCTAACATTCTGATCCCTGCAGACAAATCTAACATTCTAATCCCTGCAGACAGATCTAAGATTCTAATCCCTGCAAACAGATCTAGCATTCTGACCCCTGCAGACAAATCTAATATTCTGATCACTGCAGACAGATATAACATTCTGACCCCTACAGACAAATCTAATATTCTGATCCCTGCAGACAAATCTAACATTCTAATTCCTGCAGACAGATATAACATTCTGATCCCTGCAGACAGATCTAACATTCTGATCACTGCAGACAGATATAACATTCTGATCCCTGCAGACAGATCTAACATTCTAATCCCTGCAGACAAATCTAACATTCTGATCCCTGCAGACAAATCTAACATTCTGATCCCTGCAGACAAATCTAACATTCTAATCCCTGCAGACAGATCTAAGATTCTAATCCCTGCAAACAGATCTAGCATTCTGACCCCTGCAGACAAATCTAATATTCTGATCACTGCAGACAGATATAACATTCTGACCCCTACAGACAAATCTAATATTCTGATCCCTGCAGACAAATCTAACATTCTGATTCCTGCAGACAGATATAACATTCTGATCCCTGCAGACAGATCTAACATTCTGATCACTGCAGACAGATATAACATTCTGATCCCTGCAGACAGATCTAACATTCTGATCACTGCAGACAGATATAACATTCTGATCCCTGCAGACAGATCTAACATTCTAATCCCTGCAGACAAATCTAACATTCTGATCCCTGCAGACAAATCTAACATTCTGATCCCTGCAGACAAATCTAACATTCTAATCCCTGCAGACAGATCTAAGATTCTAATCCCTGCAAACAGATCTAGCATTCTGACCCCTGCAGACAAATCTAATATTCTGATCACTGCAGACAGATATAACATTCTGACCCCTACAGACAAATCTAATATTCTGATCCCTGCAGACAAATCTAACATTCTAATTCCTGCAGACAGATATAACATTCTGATCCCTGCAGACAGATCTAACATTCTGATCACTGCAGACAGATATAACATTCTGATCCCTGCAGACAGATCTAACATTCTAATCCCTGCAGACAAATCTAACATTCTGATCCCTGCAGACAAATCTAACATTCTGATCCCTGCAGACAAATCTAACATTCTAATCCCTGCAGACAGATCTAAGATTCTAATCCCTGCAAACAGATCTAGCATTCTGACCCCTGCAGACAAATCTAATATTCTGATCACTGCAGACAGATATAACATTCTGACCCCTACAGACAAATCTAATATTCTGATCCCTGCAGACAAATCTAACATTCTGATTCCTGCAGACAGATATAACATTCTGATCCCTGCAGACAGATCTAACATTCTGATCACTGCAGACAGATATAACATTCTGATCCCTGCAGACAGATCTAACATTCTAATCCCTGCAGACAAATCTAACATTCTGATCCCTGCAGACAAATCTAACATTCTGATCCCTGCAGACAAATCTAACATTCTGATCCCTGCAGACAGATCTAACATTCTAATCCCTGCAGACAGATCTAAGATTCTAATCCCTGCAAACAGATCTAGCATTCTGACCCCTGCAGACAAATCTAATATTCTGATCACTGCAGACAGATATAACATTCTGATCCCTGCAGACAGATCTAACATTCTGATCCCAGCAGACAGATCTAAAGGTGGCCATACACGGGGCGATAAAAGCTGCCAACTGAGCAAGTCGGCAGCTTATTGGCCCGTGTATGGGCCCCTCCGACAGGCTTCCCCGATCGATATCTGGCTGAAAGTCGGCCAGATGTCGATCGGACGGGACTAAAAGTCACGTCTGATTGTGGCCGCATCTGTTTGTTGATGTTTGTTGATGCGGTCCCGCGATCCGACCACCCGTTAGCCATCGTTAGGATCCGATATTGCCCACCTCAAGGTTGACATTTCGGGGAGAGATGCTCGTTTGGCGACATTGCCAAACGAGCGGATCTCTTCATGTATGGCCACCTTAGCATTCTGATCCCTGCAGACAGATCTAACGTTCTGATCCCTGCAGACAGATCTAACATTCTGATCCCTGCAGACAGATCTAACATTCTGATCCCTGCAGACAGATCTAACATTCTGATCCCTGCAGACAGATCTAACATTCTGATCCCTGCAGACAGATCTAACATTCTGATCCCTGCAGACAGATCTAACATTCTGATCCCTGCAGACAGATCTAACATTCTGATCCCTGCAGACAGATCTAACATTCTGATCCCTGCAGACAGATCTAACATTCTGATCCCTGCAGACAGATCTAACATTCTGATCCCTGCAGACAGATCTAACATTCTGATCCCTGCAGACAGATCTAACATTCTGATAGCCGTAGTCATATTTGTTCTTCCCATCCTTCCAGTCCTATTTACAGTTCCAATAATTGCTGCCAGAGTGCAAATTACACTTACAGTGAGAACTCAGCACTTTGTTGAGATCAAAAATGTATAAGCAGAAACTGTGTAAAAGACCAGGGATAACAACAATACAAAGATATATTCATGGATAACACAGCAGAACCGCCCTAGTAACAGTCTAGGCTATAAATATATGTGCATCATCCACTCTATAAAGAGACACAGGGGGCTCCTAGGCTTTTTGCCGCATGATGTGGCAACCCCCATGCCCCCACCAGCCTCACTCAGACGGAAATGGGGGGAGAGGGAATTGGGTTTCACTAATGTAGATAGAGCAGTCGCACTTTCCTGCATGGAAATGAAGAATTCCTAGTTTGGCCCATGCCTGAGCCAAGTATCTAACATTATGTCCATAGGCATGGAGGTGCCCTGGAGAAACATTTGGGCACTGCAGAAAATAGGCAGAATTATTAGAGCATGATAGATACAGTATACAATAATGGAGGAGGAATAACAGGTGCAACACTTATAGCATATATTGCAACTCACATCAACAAAAAGCAGCAGAAAAGTTAACGCTACCTGCTTTATGACTGCTATTGTATCTATATCTTTTCCTCCACAAAGTGGCCCGGACTAGCAATCTTTTGATTCTGGCAAGTGGCGTTACTAGATACTACTGAGCCCCACAGCAAATTATTTTTCAGGGCCCCAAAATGTTTAGAGGTTGACTTGTTTGACCACTATCTATTGAAACTGTATATGAATTAGAGCCTCATAGGGCCCCTAAACCTCCCGGGCCCCCTACAGCCGCAGGGTCTGCTTCTTCTATAGTGACACTGATTCTGGCAAATGCCAAAGGGGCAGCTGAACGATTCCATAGACACTATTAATTGGGCTGGTGGAGACTGTTTTGGCTTCTGTGTACTAGAAATGCCAGGGCATATTTTGAATCCCAGGCCAGTTCTAGGCCTACTAGGGTAGGGCAGAGTAAGGCACCCAAAGGTATTATTATTATTAACATGTATTTATATAGCGCCAACTACCCAGTAGTTTCCTGTCCAGGATTGAATTATTTCTATAAGCATCCCCATTAAAAAAGCAAATAGAGGGTAGACTGAAACATTTTAATCTGAAAGATAAGCCTTTAATTTATTTTGAGGGTTTTTATTGTTTGGTCGTGATGAGGTGAAAGGGAGTGTGCTCCTTATAATACACATCTATCTATTTATCTAACTTATATGTTATCTACTGTGTATACTGTGCTCGAATGGCTGCCCCGATGGCTACACATCAGCTTGTTTATATCAACTATAGTAGTACTTATCTGTTATCTACTGTGTATCCTGTGCTTGAATGGCTGCCCCCATGGCTAAACAGCAGCTTGTTTATATAAACTATAGTAGTACTTATCTGTTATCTACTGTGTATCCTGTGCTTGAATGGCTGCCCCCATGGCTACACAGCAGCTTGTTTATATAAACTATACTAGTACTTATCTGTTATCTACTGTGTATCCTGTGCTTGAATGGCTGCTCCTATGGCTACACAGCAGCTTGTATATATAAACTATAGTAGTACTTATCTGTTATCTACTGTGTATCCTGTGCTTGAATGGCTGCTCCTATGGCTACACAGCAGCTTGTTTATATCAACTATAGTAGTACTTATCTGTTATCTACTGTGTATCTTGTGCTTGAATGGCTGCCCCCATGGCTACACAGCAGCATTTTTATATAAGCTATAGTAGTACTTATCTGTTATCTACTGTGTATCCTGTGCTTGAATAGCTGCCCCCATGGCTACACAGCAGCGTGTTTATATAAACTATAGTAGTACTTATCTGTTATCTACTGTGTATCCTGTGCTTGAATGACTGCCTCCATGGCTACACAGCAGCTTGTTTATATAAACTATAGTAGTACTTATCTGTTATCTACTGTGTATCCTGTGCTTGAATGGCTGCCCCCATGGCTACACAGCAGCTTGTTTATATGAACTATAGTAGTACTTATCTGTTATCTACTGTGTATCCTGTGCTTGAATGGCTGCTCCTATGGCTACAAAGTAGCTTGTTATAGAAACTATAGTAGTACTTATCTGTTATCTACAATCGACAATCGGGAAGCATTAAACCAACAATAGCTGCCCTAAAAGACAAGGCGTGCAGGACCTTCTATGCCATCAGAAGACACCTGTACCACCTTAAACCACCAGTGAGAGTCTGGCTTAGAATCTTCGACAGTGGCATCACTCCAATCCTCCTTTATGGCAGCGAAGTGTGGGGTCCTGTCACTTACCAAGACCAATCCAAATGGGACTCTAGCCCAACAGAAATATTCCACCTGGAATTCTGTAAGCACCTTCTCCGGGACCACAGGAGCACCTCAAACCTGTCGGGCTGAGCTGGGCAGATTTCCCCTAATATTTCCTATACAGAAGAGGGCGCTCTCATACTGGGCATACCTACAGAACAGCAGCCCCATGACCTACCACCATAAAGCCGGCTGAACAACCAGACCCAGGTCAAACTATGCACCCTGAAACAACTCATAAGCACCCTGCCCACCCAAGACTCCCACCAACTGACAAAAGGCCAAATAAAACAAAAAATAAACAAATTCAAAGAGCAATGCCTCTGTGACTGGAGGAACGAAATATCAAATTCCCAGAAACTTTCTATCTACCAATCACTGGGAAGAGAGTACAGACTGGCCCCATATCTGGAAAGGCTACAGAACCCCAAAGACAGACAGATCCTGAGTATGTACAGACTGAGTGCCCACAACTTGGAGATAGAACTGGGACGGCACAGACAGACCTACAGACCCAGGGAGAACAGACTGTGCCAGCGATGTTCCCCAAATACTCAGCGCTGAGGGACACCCACTTCCAGAGATTCTCCCGTCACATCCCAGACTTCACATCCATAAAAGAAGAGAGGAAACTCCACTTCCTACTGGGAGAAGAGACACTGACAGTAACAATAGCTGCACAATATGTAAGAGACTGGGGCAGGTGCTGCCTGTAGCAATATACAGGAGTAGTGAGCAGTAAATGAGAGCAGATGATAATCCTTTGATATAACAGGTTTACAGGCAGGTCCCACATGTTGCCCCAGCCCTCCCAGTGACTGCTTGTACCCAGCTCCCCTGGCATCTCACATAATTACATGGAACTCATTTCACCTGAGCTCTTGCACGCGCTAAACTTACAGTAAGCAGAAGGGGGTCCTGATGGTTTCCCCGCCGTCTGAATCGTCTCTCGTTTATTAACAATTTCCTGACTGTCTGAGAAAGCACTTCATAAATTAACCCATTTATAAAAGTGGCTAGAAGTGCCCAAAGTGAGTGCTCTGAGCAGTCTGTTCAATGGGGTGTTGGAGCTTGGCGGTAGTGCTGGGCTCCAACAGCCTTCCGAAAGCAAGGTTTTTTTTGGGGGGGGGGTTACAATTTTGACAAATAACACTGAAAGGATCGGTTTTAGCAAAGAAAATACTGGTACTGGCCAACCTCCCACAGTAACAAACCCTTCATCTGATGCTACCTTGCCTTACTATCAGTGACTGGGAACCAGGGGCCCACCAGAAAACCTTAGGTTGAGGGCCCACCACAACTATTATACCTCCTCTCTTCACTCAACCTCTTTATTCTCCTACTCTCTTTTCTCTACATACTATACTCTATTCTTCCATTATAAAGCCTCTTTATCCCCATAAAGAAACAGAGAATGACCATGAAACAGGCCAAAGGTTAGAAGCAGGAGGGCCCACTGACATCTTGGCCCACCAGGAGTTTTCCTGGTCTCCCGGTGGGCCAGTCCGACACTGCTTTCTATACACATGGACCCACAATTACAGTTCCATCCTGTATTGCCTTACTATGCACATTTACTAATACAATCCAATCCCATTCCCAGAGAGGAGGAGAATCTGTGGGGCTCAGAGGAGAAAAACTGTGAGACTTTGGCTAGTCACCCTGCTTACACCCCCACCAATCATATTTGCTAAGAGGGCCTTTAAGTGCACGGTATAGGCTCAGGCCTAGGAATCCGCTAACCACACAATCATTTCTCTCATTTATAGTTGCAGTTTCCCCATGAGAATGAAACCGGATTCCAAGAACCACAGCGAGAGAGACGCACCAGCACATTGTGCACATTTCTGCTGACAGTAAACACAGAAACAAAGAATTATAATGTTAATGCTCATATGCCCCCCCAATACAGCCCCAGCACTAGTGTGTTTGTGTAAGCCCAAAACCCCTAGTGCATGTGCACCCCCCCCCATAATCCCTCATAATGACATTTCAACATAAAAAAGGGTCAACATTAAAACGTAAGCTCAAAAGACAAGCCAAAATCACTGCAGGTTCAGACTAGAGTTGCCTGCACTGCTGCAAACCCTTTATTCTGTACTTTTATTTTTATTTTATCCCAACTCACGAGCCAATCAGCTCAGCTTTATAGTAATATGAGAAGGGAACCCTGACCTCGGTCTAGGGCCCTTTATTTAACCTTGGGTCCCCAGATCTTGCTGGGCTACAACTCCCAGAATTCTTCAACATATAACCAAGAGGGAAAGCATGCTGGGAATTGCAGTCTACCAACATTTAGGGACTCCATGTTAAGAAATAGTGTTCCTGAAAGATGTTCCCGGGGCTGCTGCATGGGACAATAAGTAAAGTGAACCCGCTGCGAATGCATGAGCATGGCAGCCCCCCTGTGGGCATGAGTTACATGGCATACTTACCCCAAGCAGCTCATTCTGCTCAAGGAGTGGGCATCATTCCTGCAGCTAACTCTGGGCTATTCATCAGCATCTGGTACCCACAGGCTCCCTCCTCGCTTGCTGGAGCATCTACTGGTGTCTGCCAAAGCCGACTGCAGCCCGGTGGAGATTGGGGAAATCTGACAGTGTGTGTGTGTGTGAGAGTGTTTGCGGGGAGGGGGAGACGACAGCGAGGGAGGAGCAGGGGATGTCTGAATGCTGAGATTTAGCCCCTGCGAGGTTCTATCACACGCCAGAATTTGCAACAGATGCAGGAATCTTCCTGTAGTGCGCTACAGCTGCTGCACTGTAAGGAGAGGATTAATCTCCAACAGGAATCATCTGCTGCACTAATGAGTCAGAACTACACACAGAGAGGGACATTTATATCTATATATGAGAACACATGCACAGACCCTCACATATGCACTGGGCGGGCAGATGAGGAAAGGAGAGGGTGAAATATAATCCAAGCATCTCCCTCCTATCAGTCTATTAGACTTCATACTTGTAGTAAGCCCTTGGGGACAGGGCCCTCATTATCGGTTTTATGCAGATTTTTATGTACCCTTATGTACAGTGCTGCGGAATATGTTGGTGCTATATAAACAAATGGGATGGAGTTGAATTTATTCACCAACAGTGGGATAAGATTCAATTCATTCACCTTTCCAACGAATGCCCTCTTTCTACTGCTGCAATCTAGATAGCTGCCAACTCCTCTCCAACAAAATTGGCATATTATTGGCAAGTGTCTGCCAAACAAGGATCTAGTTTAGTTATGTATACTTGACAGTCCCATAGTATATCGATGTGGTTCTCCCCTATTATGATATGATCAGTGCTCCATGTGGTCTACCCAGAGCCACCATCAGAATTCACGTGCCCCCCTACAACAACATTTTCTGCGCAACTTGGCTCCTAGTTTATTGTAACTTGGCTCCTATTTCTGCGCAACTCGGCTCCTACTTCGGCACAAATTGGCTCATGTTTCAGCGCAACTCACCTTCTACTTCAGTGCAACTCGGCTCCTACTATGGCGCAACTTGGCTCCTATTTTGACACAACTCGGCTCCAACTTCGGTGCAACTTGGCTCCTGCTTTGGTGCTACTCAGCTCCTACTTCGGTGCAAGTCGGATACTACTTCGTTGCAACTTGGCTCTTAGTTTGGCGCAACTCAGCTCCTACTTCGGCGCAATTTGGCTCCTATTTTGGAGCAACTTGGCTCCTACTTCGGTACAACTCAGCTCGTACTTTGCTGCAACTCGGCTCCTACTTCAGCGCAACTTGGCTCCTGCTTCAGTGCAACTAGCCTCCTACTCCGGTGCATCTCGGCTCCTACTTCGTTGCAACTCGGCTCCTACTTCACTGCAACTCGGCTCCTAGTTCAGTGCAACTCGCTAATACAGGAAAGCAGCACGGCCAGGCCCCCCTTAACATATAGAAGCCATCGGGCCTGGGACAACTGTCCTCCCAGTGCCCCCCTCATGGCGGCACCTAGGTATCCAAAAAGGGTAAAGAAACACCAGGATACCAGGAAAACTCCCAGTGGGCCCAGGTGTCAGTGTTTTGTGAGAACAAAGAGGCTAAATAGATGGAATAATAGATTATAATATGTAAAGAAAAGAGACTAGGAGAATAGAGGTTGAGTGAGGAGATTTAGAATAATAGTACTGAGAGTGGGCCCCTGGTCTAAGGTTTTTGGGTGAGCCCTTGGTGTCCCAGTCCGACACTGGTACTGCACACGGTGTTGGACTGGGGCCCAACGGAGTTAGGAAAAAACTACACGGGAGATTTTGATCAGATTTCGTGGGTCAGATTTTATCTGATCTTGCCATGCAGGTTTTGTAGGATCCTTTAAAATCTAATCCCCTATAGCAGGGGTTCCAAACCTTTTTTACCTGTGAACCACATTCAAAAATAAAAAGAGATGGGGAGCAACACAGACATGCAAAAAGTTCCTGGGGGTGCCAAATAAGGGCTGTGATTGCCTATTTGGTGGCCCCTATGTGGACTGGCAGACTACAGGAGGCTCTATTTGGCAGTTCACCTGGTTTTCATGCAACCAAATCTGATTCTAAGCCCAGAATTCAAAAATAAGCACCTGCTTTGAGTCCACTAGCAGCAACATCCAATGGGTTGGTGAGCAACATGTTGCTTGAGAGCTACTGGTTGGGGACCACTGCCCTATAGCTAGAATATAAAGTCAGATCAGATAGATGGAGTAGTTTGTTCCTGCAGCTTCATTCAACAGTCAATGTATTTCAAGGGAAAAAGAAAAGTCGGACAGACACCATCAGATTTTATCTCGTCGGATGAAGATGCAGCATGCAGTGTTCTCATCCGACAGTCATGTTGCGTCGGATTTCCATATAGTTGACACATCAGATTTTATGTATCAGTCCCATTATATTTTGACCAATGCGACCACATCCGACTTCTAGGATGTGTTTTGTCTATCCGACTACAAAATATCCTGCGGGGTTTAGCCCTTAGGGGGCACCTAATATATAAGCTAGTTACCTTTCACTCTCCTTTAATTGCCCATCCTCTCTAAATACTCTTACCAATGTAGCCCATAATGATGGAGGCTCCCTGGTACATACACTGCCCCTTACTTCTACTGCTTGAACTATTCTACAGTTAGGCCTGGACACAGAAGAGGGGAGATCTTAAGATTACCAAGTGCATTTTTTTGCTTCCCCAAGTAAAGTACCCCTGAGGCAAGGTTTCCCAATGTGTTCCCAAAATGTCTCTCTAGGTGTTTCTTTTGTGTGGAGTCTGAATGGACCAAACAGCAAAACATCTGACAGTACAGCAGGCTAAAAGCAACAGTAGCTGGCACACTGAATACTATGGAGAGTCATTTTAATGACAGATGTTATTAATATCTCAGTTTCAGTGTAGTTATCTATCAGGTCAGATGGCACGTGCCCGCCACTCCCATTGGGTGCAAATAGCTGCTCAGCAGCATTTCATTTGCAGAGATTAACTGCTAAATCTCCTCTAGGGGCTTAAAATTTAATTTGCATAGACCCTTTAGGGGCCACAGTGGCTTGGAAGGTTTTTATTTCCACTACGCTGATGATCTTACTTGTAGGGATTAGGCAGAGACCAGCTGTCTATTCTTCTTGTGGATTTGAACTGTATATAATGCACCCATGTCTCCCACCCATAGACATACTGTATTGTGTTGACACCAAAGGGCACAGCAAAAAAAATAAACAAAGTACACACACATATATATGCATAATCAATGTTAGGGGGCCCAGCGGGAGTAGTCCAGGCCAAGGAGAAAGCCCAGGAATCAAAGTCCAAGTTTGTAATGCCAAGTAGGGTTAAAGAGTATACGAAACCCAAATCCAGGCAAACGTTCAAAAGGCAGGCAGATAAACAGTAAAGTCGAAAAACAGGCAGGGTCAAAGTCCACATATCAGTTCAACAAGAATAATCAAGTACCCAGGAATGTCCAAAACAAACGCTATAATCGGGCATTGAACCAGTGACCTGGAAGGGTTTTTAAAGTAGAATTTCGCACCATGCGCGTGACAACATCACGCCGGTGTCAACACACCCGCATCTGCGTTACATGTCTAGTCAATAGGCGCCGCCATCTTCGATGCGCTGACGGAGGCGCTGAAAGAAGTGACCGCGCTGAACAGTCCTGAGACTCAAGATCTCAGTGTACAGACCCCCATGCTCCCTCTTCAGCCACAAGCCAATTGCTAAGCAGTCTAGTGGTTCTGGACCAGTGAGTATGTACCAAACAAAACCTGCAACTGAAGTATATGTGTATCTCTGCAGTTTAGACTAGTGATCCAGGCACAGATAAGTTAAGAGAAGTGATGAGGTTGTGTACTAGCAATGTCAACCCCCCCCCTCACCAAATTTGAGGTGAGGTGGTGAGGGTCTCAGGAAGAAGTAAGGCCAAAAATGCCCGTGCCATCAGGTGTATTCCTTCCACTTGTAGAAGACTGTGCAGACTATGCTGATATCTCTGCAAATCCGTCTAGAATTTCTTATGAATGTTTCCCTTGGATAGACCACCAATTGTCTGATAGATGTTGGGTTCTACCAACACCCCTTGAAACCTCTTTGCACATGTTAATTAGTCTGTTTGATCGTCTTATTGGCATAACGGACTGATACTGTATCCTACAAAGTGACATGTAGATGCATGACCACCTTTATTCTATTGCATTTGTTCAGGCCACCCCCCCCCCAAAGACCTTCTCTTATTTTCTTTAAAGCCAACAGAAATTGTCCATCATGACCAATAATGCCCCTACAGAATGCCCAGATGGTCAGGTAGGATGGTTATATATCACCAAACCGTTGACCCAATTTGAGCAAGCATGGCCAGCTTTGAAGTTGGAAGCTACATGTGTTCCATGGACTTATTCTGTGGGTCGCTATATTGGTGATGGTGTCCTCACCTAGCCTCATTGCAGAACATCTTTGGTCAATGGCCCATCTGGAAGTATAAATGGTTGCAATGAAATACTTATTATACTGGAAGCAGGTTCTCCAAAACACCCAGTTACACCCCTAGTCAACTCACTTATGCCCCCATCCAACCCAGTCCTGTCCCTTCACAGCCAGCTTCCCGCCACCAGTATTTTTATTTAAAAAGGTGGCAACAAGCAACTGGCTTACTGAGCAACTGGAGCTCACTGTAATGGAAATGGAAGTTTCTTACCTTCGTGATGGCCATGGCGTCCAAGATGGCGACGGCGTCCAAGATGGCGACAGCGTCCAAGATGGCGACTCCTTCCTCCCCCATGTGGTTTCTGCTGGTCCCAGTGTGATGACGTCGGCTGCCTCTCGCTCTCCGATTGGTCGCCGGCGTCAGAACGTGCGTCGGCGTCACGACGTTCGCGTCTTGACGCCGGCGTCAGCCTCATGACGTCATCGCGTCCAAAATCTTGGCGCCAAAACTTGCCTATTTAAACCCCCCTTGGACATTGCAACATTGCCCAAGTATAGGTTTATCTTCGTGATTCCTGGGTGTTGTATTATTGATTGATTTCTTGTGTACCAACCTTGCCTGTTATTCGGATTGACCCTTTGCTGCCTGGACTGAACCTTTTGCCTGAACAACGACTACTCTTCTGCCTGATCCCATGTACCACGAACTTTGTGACTACCTGCCTCCTCCTTGGTCCGCACTCTTACTGCGCCTTCGGGCCCTTACATTATACTTGGGCCATGGACCCATCTGAGGAGGCTGCGGCTCAACCAGATTTCGGAAGAGCATTTCGTGGGATTGCTTCACGCATGGAGGCCTATGAAGCTCAGCAGTCGCACTTTGGCCAAGCTCTTGAGGCCATTTTGGACAAATTGTCGGCTCTCACTCCTACGGCCCAGGTTCCTGCTACTGCTCCGGCCACTATTCCAGTGGCGCCGTTTCATGTCTCCGAACCCCGGATTCCGGCACCTCCGCTCTTCAGTGGTGATTCTGAGGCGTGTAGAGGATTCATCAACCAGTGTGAGATCCAGTTCACTCTGCTAACTCATCAATACGTCTCAGAGCGTGCCAAGACCGGGAAAGCCTTGGAATGGGCATCACCGTTGTGGGAGAAAGAGGACTCCCTGATAGATGATTCGAAGGCCTTTATTCGTGAGCTGCACACAGTGTTCGATGCTCCCGGCCGGTCTGCATCTGCCTCTTCTCGCTTGTTCCAGATCCGCCAAGGTACACGTTCGGTGCCAGAATATGCCATTGAATTCCGTACTCTGGTGGCCGAGACCAGCTGGAACAACAACAGTTATAACGCTGCCTTCTATAACGGGTTGTCCATGTGCCTGAAGGACGATTTGGTTTCACGTGAGTTGCCTACTCGTTGGGAAGATTTGGTGGCCTTGGCAGTCAAAGTAGACACCCGCCAAAGAGAGCACCTTGCCGTAAAGGAACGTGTGAGGAAGTTTCAACCTCCCCTGGCTCCTCGTTTCCAGAGACCTGTCCTTTCCAGCACTACTTCTTCTTCTTCTACTCCGGCTTCTTCTCCCTCCATCTCAGAAGAGCCTATGCAGATTGGTCGTGCCCGTCTTTCCGAACAAGAGAAGTTAAGGAGAAGGGCTGCTGGACTTTGCTTATACTGTGGGGGCAAATCTCACTTTGCCCATGAATGCCCTGCAAAGTCGGGAAACGCCAGCGCCTAGGTAACTTTGGGGAAACTTACCTGGGCGGAATTAATCAACTTCCCCGGGCGGAATTAATCAACTTCCCCAAACTTCTACTCATCGTTTCCTTCTCCCTGTACAGTTCCAGTTGGCTTCCAAGACCATCTCCACCCAAGCCTTCCTTGACTCCGGCTTTATCCCAACTTCTTGGATAAAGCCTTCGCAGAACAACATTCTATTCCTCTCCAAAGTCTGGCTGTTCCACTTCGTGTTCTTGCCATTGATGATCGGCCTCTGTCATCTGCCTTCATCTCCAAGTCTTCGCAAGAATTGTCTTTCAAAGTGGGCACCCTGCATACCGAAAGACTTTCATTCTTGATTATTGATTGCCCCTCGACTCCTGTAGTCCTTGGACTCCCTTGGTTGTGCACCCACAATCCAGTCATTGACTGGTCCACAACTCAAATTTCTCATTGGGGTTTCTTTTGTCGACTCCTGTAGTCCTTGGACTCCCTTGGTTGCGCACCCACAATCCAGTCATTGACTGGTCCACAACTCAAATTTCTCGTTGGGGTTTCTTTTGTCAACAGAACTGTCTTCCGGCCCAGTCCTTGGTCAAGGTATCCTCTGTTGTTCCAAATCCTTCAATTCCTCCTGTCTATCAAGATTTCTCTGATGTGTTCAACAAGAAATCTGCTGAAGTCCTGCCTCCCCACCGGCCCTATGATTGTCCCATTGAGCTTCTTCCTGGAACCATGCCTCCTAGAGGACGTACGTACCCGCTCTCCCCCTCTGAAACTGCGGCGATGAAAGAGTACATCCAGGAAAATCTGCTTAGGGGCTTCATTCGTCCTTCTTCATCTCCTGCTGGAGCAGGCTTCTTCTTCGTAGAAAAGAAAGATGGCAGTCTACGTCCCTGCATTGATTATCGCGGATTGAACAAGATTACAGTAAAGAACCGCTATCCGCTCCCCCTTATTTCCGAGTTATTTAACCAGCTCAAAGGTGCCAGCATTTTTACCAAGCTTGATGTTCGTGGGGCCTACAATCTCATTCGGATCAGAGAGGGGGACGAATGGAAAACCACATTTAATACTCGTGATGGGCACTACGAGTATCTCGTGATGCCCTTTGGACTTTGTAATGCCCCTACGGTTTTCCAAGAGCTGGTAAACGATGTCTTCCGGGACTTACTTGGCATAAGTGTGGTCGTTTACCTAGACGACATTCTAATTTTCTCTTCAAACCTATCCGAGCATCGAATCCAGGTATGGGAAGTTCTATCTCGTTTAAGGAAAAATAACCTGTTTGCCAAGCTGGAAAAGTGCTCCTTCGAAGTTTCTTCTATTCCTTTTCTGGGGTACATTATTTCCCAACAAGGCTTCAAGATGGATCCGGCCAAAGTCTCAGCGATCCAGGATTGGCCCCTCCCCACCAGTACTAAAGCTATCCAGAGGTTTATTGGCTTTGCCAATTACTACAGACAGTTCATCAAAGGCTTCTCCTCCAAGATTTCCCCTATCCTGTCTCTCATCCGGAAGGGTGGGAAGCCCCAATGTTGGACACCTCAGGCTTTAGAAGCTTTTAAAAACCTCAAAGACTCTTTTTCTTCTGCTCCAATTCTTAGGCACCCGGAACCTCTTCTGCCATTCTTCATTGAGGTAGATGCCTCCGACGTGGGGGCTGGTGCGGTATTGTCCCAAAGGTCTTCTAATGATGGCAAACTACATCTTTGTGCTTTCTTTTCTAAAAAGTTTTCTTCTTCTGAGCAGAACTATGACGTGGGAAACCGTGAGCTACTGGCAGTTAAACTAGCTCTTGAAGAGTGGAGACATCTGTTGGAAGGTTCTTCTGTGCCAGTATCTATCTTTACGGATCACAAGAACCTTGAATTCATCCAGTCCCTTAAACGCCTCAATCCCAGGCAAGCAAGATGGGCACTTTTCTTCTCCAAATTCAATTTTCCCACAATATTGCCTCGGTGATAAAGTTTGGCTTTCTACACGGAACATTCATCTTAAAGTCCCTACTCCTAAACTTGGTCCCAAGTTCATCGGTCCTCTCCCCATTATAGAAATCATCAATCCCGTGGCAGTTCGTCTTCAGCTCTCCCCCGAGATGCGGATTCCCAACGTCTTCCATGTATCTCTTCTCAAACCGGCAAAAGATTCTTCTTCTTCTTCCTCGTCTCTTCCTACTCCTTGTTCTTCCAAGAATTTGAAGTCAAAAGAATTCTGGACTCTCGAATTTCCAGGGGTAGGTTACAGTATTTAATCGAATGGAAGGGGTTTGGTCCAGAGGAATGCTCTTGGGTGAAGGATTCTGACGTCCATGCTCCTCTTCTTATCCGAAGATTCCACAAGCAATTTCCTTCTAGTCCCGGTTCTGGTGGTCCTGAGGCCCCCCCTAAGGAAGGGGGTACTGTAATGGAAACGGAAGTTTCTTACCTTCGTGATGGCCATGGCGTCCAAGATGGCGACGGCGTCCAAGATGGCGACAGCGTCCAAGATGGCGACTCCTTCCTCCCCCATGTGGTTTCTGCTGGTCCCAGTGTGATGACGTCGGCTGCCTCTCGCTCTCCGATTGGTCGCCGGCGGTCAGAACATGCGTCGGCGTCACGACGTTAGCGTCTTGACGCCGCGTCAGCGTCATGATGTCATCGCGTCCAAAATCTTGGCGCCAAAACTTGCCTATTTAAACCCCCCTTGGACATTGCAACATTGCCCAAGTATAGGTTTATCTTCGTGATTCCTGGGTATTGTATTATTGATTGATTTCTTGTGTACCAACCTTGCCTGTTATTCGGATTGACCCTTTGCTGCCTGGACTGAACCTTTTGCCTGAACAACGACTACTCTTCTGCCTGATCCCATGTACCACGAACTTTGTGACTACCTGCCTCCTCCTTGGTCCGCACTCTTACTGCGCCTTCGGGCCCTTACACTCACACACGCCGGTTGGAAAATCTCTTTAGCACAGATGAGCATTCAAATGGCAATAAACCGCAAGTGGCATTTTCTTCAAATCTTTGTGTTCCTGACATTTGGGGAGGGCACCAGACGTCAGGAAGTGCCACTTTCCAAAAGTGAGTCATGAAAGCAGTGATCTTTAAACCATTGATTTCTTGGCCATTTAAAGGCTTGGCTGACAGCAGTCTGCTGCGTTCTCACTGAAAATTCTTCCCTGCCAAATAAAATGAATGGCCAATTCTTAAAGGCTTATAAATCAAAACACAAATTGGTTAAAACATTTTAAAGGATAATTCAATAATTATTGAATTGATGAATGCCGATTTTACTGGATGATAAAATGTTCTGGCTATAGAGAAATAATAGAGTTCATCAGGCACAGTATAAAAACACCTTTTCTTTTCCAGCTACTTAACCTTCAGTTATTTGGGCATTGCTGACCTACAGGCAGATCCTTGCCATCAACCAAAGCTCCACATAGCTTCAAGGGCGAGAAAAGCCTTTTCTAAAAATAGATCACCTTGTCAAAACAACAGAAATAGTTTAGCTCTGGGCAGTTGAACTTGTAAGAAAGTACACTAAAAGCACTGACCTGTAGGCTGAAATGTCTATGCCACATTATACCTCAAGGGGGAGAAATCTGTCATGTGACTACATTACGTAGAATAGGAGAACGTGCAATATAGGTCACCTCTTTCTTGGTCATCAAAGAGGAGCAGCTTTTTTATCCTGCTGCTATTAAAGGACAAGTTTTAATCCGTGGGGATGCCCATATGTTTGGCATCCCCCAATAAGCAAATACAATAACCTTCTGCCCCCAGCTTGGAGCATTACTTTTATTTAAAAAAATGCCCCAGCCGGGCTACTCAGCTGGGCGCATGGGACTGCCATCTTTTTTCCTTGCACTGGCTTGGGTGGGTACATGCACACATTATAGGAATTCTGCCACCACCCCAAGCATGAATAAGAAATACCTGGTAGGTGAAGAAATATGGTGGTATCACATTCCCTAAGCAATTACCCCAGGCTAGTGCATTTATATTTAAGAGGCAGCCCTTGAACCACTGTCTGGTGTTTATAATACAACTTTCAACTCTTTGTTTTGTAACACATAGAGCCAATGCTTCTGATCCATATGGTGCTTCCATCTGTATATACACAAGTAACCTTACACTCTAGTGCATTGGCTTTTGGAAGCATTGGGTTCAAGTTCCTCTTAATATGATGGAAGACTGGCTGTTATAATTGACACCGTTTTGGAAATAAACAATTGTCTTAAGTCATTCTTGTATAGACTTCCAAGAGTAGAAGTATTTGGCCCAAATTTTATCCAGATTACATTTCCCATCCAACATATTTGCATCCTCGAGATGGGAGGGCAATGTGTTAGGAGGCCTGGTATGTCGCTGGTTTGCTGCCAATGGCCATTGGAAGGGAATTTTAAAAAGAAATTAACTAAGTGTAATTAGTTTGGTACCTGATGTTGTCAATCAGAAGATGGTGGGGCTCCTGAGTGAGGATCATGGAAAGAGAATATGCCAAGGTATCTACCTTCCTGTCCTGTGCATACTGCCTCAGTAGAGAGAATACCTTCTCCTTCAAGGCTGACTGATCTCCAAGGATCTCATCAAGCTGCAAAAGACAATAGCCAATGACGGAGCTGCAGACAAAATGGAAGGTGGGGTATCCACTATGCTCCCCATTATATTTCAAAATCCAACTACTGTACTGTACTTCTCTCCTTTGGAAGGTCAGCAATAACAAATAGTTTGTACTGTTCAGTATTTTACAATGGCCACTTGTACATGCACAAAAGAGTGGAGTTTTAGATGGCAACCTTAAATCTTGCCTGTAGACTGCCTAATAAACAGATATTTGTCACAAATGGCCACGTATGTGATGTTAAAAAGTTGCGCCATTTTGTTCTTTCTTCCTTGGGCTAATACTAATGTAATGGAACTGAGCTAGTCAGCTGGAAGCCTCAGCCCACAAGCATTTTTTTTGTCCAACCAGATCGATATGTGAATGTGTCAAACTGAACACTGATTGGGAAAAAGGAATCATTTTAGTTCTGTACATGGACAGACAGGGTACCAATTCAGTCAAGAGAGATACAAGATAATATCTTCCATGTATGGGCACCTTAATTGTTTACTAAGCCTAAAGTCTTCCAGGAAATGAATAATCTGGTAGTTTATGGTTTATTGAACTGTATTATTCAAGGGTGATTTACCTTCAAACTGCAAGGTTAAGGACTACACGCAGTCAATAGAACCCATGAATTTAAGACCAGGTGGGACCCTCCAAAGAACTTTTAGACCCCTGCAGTTTGCTCAAGGAACAAATGTGCACTAAGTCAAATTGTCTCTTTAGACACACGCAACATATATTCTGTCCCCCTTTAAAATGACTTACCTTCCTGTTAAATTCCTGCGCTCTGAGTTTATGCACTTGGCAAGTGTTTTCTATTCCTTTTCCGCCAGCACTAAATGCCCTACTGTGCCTCTGCCTCCGACCCACACACAGCAGGCCCAAACGCAGTGTATCCCAGTCACGTGAGGTCAGCAGTTGGGTCGCCTCTGTTAAGTCAGTTACGGGAATCCCATTAACTTCCAGAAGGAAGTCCCCAGTTCGAACTCCAGCATTGAATGCTAGAGAACCAGAAGTAACACTGCCAACTTGTAGAGGTCTTCCACTGGTGATTGTAAGGCCAAGCTCCTCTTGGTTTCCTCTTGCCAGTTCCACCTGCTGGACACGTGAAATAACGCCAATACTTGGGGGCACTTCGTGGCATTCCCGGCCTAGTCGTGTCAAAGAATCACAGCTCAACGATGAAACAGGCATTCCTTCCACCTCCAGGATCTGGTCCCCAGGCTGAAGACCAGCTGTGTGAGCGCTGCTTCCGGCCTCTACCCATAATATATAACAAGGCCCTGAGCCACCCATGCCAAAGCCAAATGTTTCCGGCCAGCCCTCGTTTGTTACTGGCATCGATGTAACTAAAACGGAAAGAGAAAAGGCATGAGGACATAATGCAGTCTTCCATCACCAAAAAGAGTTGGACTGGGCTGCCAGTGTACCAGAGCATTTCCTGGCCCAGGTCCTAGTTTGTTCTGCTGCTTTCCAAACAAGTAGAGGCAATACTTCATGAAAGGAAAAGGAAAATCTTTGAAGGTGCCAAGTTTTCAGGCACCTCCCAGTTATTCTAATCGCTTACCAGTAACCCCTTGTTGAAGCTCCTCTTCTTCAAATGAAAGCTTGGAAGACTTACAAACATGTCCTGTTGCATCCCTTGGGTTCCCCTGAAACCTTCATACAAAGAAGCTGTGCTTCTGCTTCATGAGACGATTGAGAGAACAGAATTATCTTCTCTGAATGAACATTCAGGCGATCGTCTGTGCATTCCCTGCTCACGCATAATACTGCTGGTGCTGCCACACTACATGCTTCCACAAATAACGTCTTACAGATCACAGAGAGCAGACATATAAAGACACAGGTATAGGGAACGATAGCCTTTAATTGGCTGCACCTTAGAAAATAAAGAGCTCAGGATGGAGTTAATCCGGATAAGATGGCTCTGTCCATCACAAAGTGCCCATGTGCACGGACAAACAATAACAGAAACAATGTAAACAATGAGGGGCTCATTATTTAATTTTCCCGCAAATAGTATTTTTAGTGCTAAAAATTGTGGATTCTACTGATTACTCTAAACCAGGAAAAAGTTGTAATTTAGTCAGCAATAAAACCACAAACTGTAATACGAAAGTTCGTCAATTGTTCTTATGCAATAGTACCATTTTGCTTTAATTCTGGCATATTTTTTTTTCTGTCGTAATTGCGAAGAGATTTTCGTTGTCCTATTCAGTTCATTCTGCTTTTTTTGGGGGGGGTTTTTAGATGGATCTTATAAATTCGGATCTAATAAATTACATGCCCTTTTTAGTTTTAGAGAACCTCTAAAACCACTAAAATGAGAAGTGTTTAGAATGTAAGTTCTTCTGCCTAGGGAAAGACAGTGTGCAATGTAACCACTAAGCCTCTACAGGCCTAAAAGATGCTGATAGCCCCTAATTACAAGGCATAGCAACGTGCACTTGCAGTATATTACAAAGATACTTACAGCACAGTGTCAAAGGATTATTTAAAACAGTGATGTTGTTGTACTAAACTGATAGCATTCTGTGGTCATAGTGAATGCAGTGAAGTAAAATAATGTCATTACACAAAGATGCACAATATAAAATACACCCTTAGCAGAGAATATTTGCAGACTAACATGACCATTATTAAACCAATAGTTTAAGCCGATAGTTGCATTTCTTACCTGACCCAAGCGCAGAGAGAATGCAGTCGCACACAGACCTCTACAGGCCCCTGGCTTTTTGTATCAGTTACATGCAGGCAGCTAAAGAGAAGGCAGTATCTATAGCAAGCAGTAACCTAATAAGCCTCCCTGCTTGTGTGATATTGTGATGACAGGACAGGTACTAGGGGCCCAGCTCTGTCAAACAGGAAAGAGAAGAGCCTCCAGCAAGTGCAGAGAATCCCTTCATTCCTTTGCAATCTAGGGTTGTCAGACTACAAGTCCCAGAATGCTCTCACAAGCGGTACAGAGTATTATAGTATAAGAATTATGGCAACTCTAGGCATGCTCAGTGTAGCTACAGGTATGGAATTTGTTATCCAGAATGCTCGGGAATGCTACTAAACAGTAACGTAACTAGCCCTCACAGGGCCCGGGTGCAGGCCATGCAGCTGCCCCCCCCCCCCTCCAAAAGTGATTTTCACAGCGGACTCCCTTGAGTGCAAACCGCTGGTGGGCCCCAAAGGTGCATTCGCATACCTCCCAACATTTTCAAAATAAAAAGATGGAGAAAAAAAATTGCCGTGCTAAGCCCCTCGAAATTTTTGGACCACGCCCATTTTTATGGCCACCCCCTAATTTTTCCCCCCAGTTATTACAGTTTTACTAATGAAGGTAAATTGCCCTTTAAGCTGTGAGTCGAACTTCTCTCAAGGGACCTCATCTCAATTGTTAAAAAATTATCTTAAGCTGGCCATACACAGGGAGATCCGTTTGTTTGGCGATGTTGTTAAACGAGCGGATCTCTCCCTGAGGTGGGCGATATTGGGCTGATCCGATCGTCGGCTCTAGGGCCGAACAATCGGATGAGAATGGAGGACATATGGCGATCAGATCGCAGGACCGCATCATCGAAAAGATGCGGCCGCAATCCAACTGGATTTTTTTAACCTGCCTGATCGGCATCTGCCCGACTTTTGCCCAGATATCTATTGGTGACGCCAGTCGGATGGCCCCACATACGGGCCAATAAACTGCCGACTCAGTCTGTTGGCAGCTTTTATCGGGGCCTTTATCGAGGCTTTAAGTTGCACCTTATAGCTGTTCTGGGCTCTCTGCCAAAAGCCAATTAAGTTAGAAACTTTGTATATTTTTCTGGCTGTTCAGTGCAGAGAAAGTCAGGACTTTCCACTACAAATGTGGGACTGCGGGTTGAGCTGTCAAAAGCGGGACTGTCCCACTGAAAACGGGACAGTTGGGAAGTATGCAGTCGGACCCCTCACACACCCAGTAGATACTACTAAAAAAACTTTTAAAGGTCATGTAAAGTTAAATAGAATAAGACTAGAAATGCTGTATTTTGTATACTAAACATAAACATGAACTTACTGCACCACAAGCCTAATCAAACAAATGATTTATGCTTTCAAAGTTGGTTACAGGGGCTCACCATCTTGTAACTTTGTTATACATCTTTGCAAGACTAAGACTGTGCACATGCTCAGTGTGGTCTGGACTGCTTAGGGATCATCATAAACAAAGCTGCTTGAGTTCTGCATGGCTGGGAAGTAAGGCTGGGGCTCCCCCTGCTGTTCATAAGTATGATTGTTTCCCTGCAGAGCAGTTAGGGACCGTCTGACAATTCCTATCCACAGCAGTAAATGAAGGGAGAATTTCACTGCATACAGTCAGGTTTCCTATAAAAACGGTACACATTTTTTAATTAAAGTATATTAGAGATAGGTTTCTTTTTCATTAAAGAAAGTAAAAATTTGAATTTATTTTTTTGCCTTTACGTGCCCTTTAAACATTAAATACATCCAGTAAGATTGTTTTGCCCCCAACAAGGATTAATTACAGTATATCTTGGTCAGGATCAAGTACAAGGTGCTGTTTTAATACTACAGCGAAAAAGGAAATCAGTTTTGAAAAAAAATGTAATTTCGTAATTCGGAGCTTTCTGGATAAAAGGTTTCCAGATAACGGATCCTATACCGGTATCACCATTTTAAATAACTTCAAAACCAATATTTATGGATTCAGATGGGGAAGATGCTTCATGTTGGGCTGGAGATACACAGAAAATAAACGCAGCTTATAAATATGTATATTTCTCTCAAAATCATTGAAATTCCCCCCCCCCCGTCAGCACGTAAACCAACAAATTAATTGCAATTAGCTGCACACATTAGGCTGAATAATTAAGAACGACAGTAACGCGCTGCCTGCGTTTAGACTGGTCTCTGAGGAACGTCTTATTAGCAAGTAACCGACGCAAGAGGCTCCCTGATAACTTCACCATCGCTTGTCTCCATCATCCTGCCGGCAATGGAGTTAATGTGAGAGGAAAGACATGTCCCTGAATGACAGCTGAGTCTGAGGACCTGGGGCACATGCACAGAGTGTCACAGCCGGGGAAAGAATTCTAATATACACACAGGCTTCCCGATTCCTACATTATCTTTATTGTACAGTGTATTACTATTGCTACCATTACTGGTAAACATTATTTCAGTGATGTATTCACTGCCACATGAAGTGCTGCCCATGACTTCCTGTCACATCACAGTTTGTGACAGGAAGTTAAGGCTTTTGTTGCAGGCAGCCATTTTGCCAGAGGAGGCTGCAGACATTTCAACTCGTTTCAATTTTTCAGAAGTCACCTGCCTCACCCATAATTTGCCCCCATGTTTATTCTAAAAAACACTGAAATGGCCACACAAACTTACCTGAGATTCTGAGAACTTTTTTGTAGCGCTGTTAGGGTTGCCACTTTTTCTGGAAAAAAATACCGGCCTTATTATATGTTTATCTATTTTCCCTATTAATAACATTGGGCCCAGCCATCATTTTTACGGGCCAGGCTGGTAAAATACTGCCCAGATGGCAACCCTAAGTGCTGGGAGGATGTGGGATTGGTTGCATCAGGGCCGCCATCAGAAATCACGAGGCTCCGTACATAGGGTTGCCACCCGGCCGATAAAACACCTGCCAAGGCCGGGGCCGGTATTACAAATTTACCAGCAATGTAGCTGCCAGTAAATTTGTAATACCCTTAAAAAGACCCCCTTGGCCCGCCCCCAATCCCCTGTAAATGTAGCTTTTGTCCTCTGACTTCAAATCTGAGCCGTGGCCCCGCCCCTTTTGACGTCACACCTGCCCCTTTTTGTTCCCAGCCCCCACCAGCCGGAAAAAAAATTAGGAAAAGTAGGCAAGTCTACCCGTACAGCAAAATATTCTGGGCCACCTTGTCCCTGCCCGCCCCAGATTATGGTTGCCACCTGTCCAGTTTTGACCCGGACAGCCCGGTAATTTGAAGGGCTGCCAGGGTCAAAACTTCCTGCCTGGTTTTCCAAATTAGGAAAACCGGGCAGAATTCCCCATGAATGACATGGCGATCGCCCCCTGATGTCACAGCCCGGTCTCCACCGGCAGAAAAGGTGGCAACTAGGGATGCACCGAATCCACTATTTGGGATTCAGCCGAATCCCCGGTGAAAGAATTGGCTGAATACTAAACCAAATCCTTATTTCCATATGCACATTAGGGGCAGGAAAGGAAAAAGTGGAAAAAATTCTTCTTTTGTGACGAAAAGTCACTTGATTTCCCTACCCCTATTGTAGTCAGCGTAATAAAAGAAAAACTGGCACTCAGAGCTCGATGCATGCAGGCAAAGCCCTGCGTGTTTATTCCAATGTAACGTTTCGGGGGCGGGCCCCTTCGTCAGACCCTGGTCTGACGAAGGGGCCCGCCCCCGAAACTTTACATTTATTGGAATAAACACGCAGGGCTTTGCCTGCATGCATCGAGCTCTGAGTGCCAGTTTTTCTTTTATTACGCTGACTACAATTGGGGTGGCCGATCCCTAAGTTCTGACTGTGCACCGGGCCAACTTATGCTGGAGAGGCCAGGGTGTGCTGGTGGGTTCTGGAAATTCCCTACCCCTATGCCATATGCAAATTAAGATTTGGATTCGGTTCAGCCAGGCACAAGGATTCGGCCGAATCCCGAACCGAATTCTAGATTTGGTGCATCCCTAGTGGTAACCCTACCCCATATCCTGCCCACACCACAGTAAAAGTCTACACAAGCACTAAAAAAAACAACCCCCCCTCAGTTACAAGTTATAAAAAGTCATTGGTGGTCAAGGCCCCCTTAAAATTAAAAAAAAATTGGCGGCCAGGGATCATTGGTGGTCAGCCCCCCCTATAAGTTAAAAAGGCCAGGGCCCCCAAAAAAGTTTTTTTTAAAAAAACATTGGTGGTCAGGGCCCCCCTACAAGTTAAAAACAATTATTGGTGATCAGGCCCCCCCCCTTAAATAAAATATTGTGCCAGGGCCGCACATAAAAGTTTTTCCAAAAATATTGGTGGTCAGGGCGCCCTACAAATTTAAAAAAACAGAGGCAGGGGTCTATAAAGTATTAAAATAACACATTGGTGGTCAGGGGTTTAAAATAATAAAAAAAAACACATAGGTGTTCAATAGAATTGAACTCGTAGCTTCCTTTCGCCGCTTCAGGGCTTCAACCTTGTCTATTTTCGTGACTTCGGGTCTTTTCACTGCTTCGGGACTTTGGCTTATCGGTGGTTCGGGACCTCGAAAGAGGCGCCCCGGCTTTGGCACTGTCAAGGGGGGCCTTGCTCTTTCGTAAAGTGCAGCACAGCTGGTCCCCCCTTAAGGCCCTGTACCCCCCTGATGGCGGCCCTGGGTTGCATGGTCAGAGGTGTAACGGCAAGTGGTCAAGAAACTTCTAAAAAAAAAACACCATGACTGAGTGAGAATCTCCCATACAGGGTTGCCAGGTTTTTGGTTTTCCAGAAAAATCGGGAGACTAATTTAAAACATAGGCGGTAAATTAGCCACGGTACAGGTTTGGGCTACTTTTTTGGGCCTCTGGCTGGTTTGTATTTTGGATGTTGGGTAATGTAGTTTTTGTTTAACAATTTACCAATTGCCAAATTTAATGTAAGACTACAATACCCAGCATTCAATGGGACTGACTTGTGTAGAAGTCGGGATTTACCAGATTTTGAGCTCTGTACCCCAGTCTCCCGTCACTCTTAAGCATTATCGCATTTTCCAGTGACTTTCCTCAATTTCAGCTAATTTTGGGGCAAAACTCTGCTGGCCACCAAAATGTCTAGAGGTTGACCCTTTTTACCAATAGTTATTGAAATTGTATATGTATTAGCGCCTTATACATGTACAATTTTTCACTTCACCTATTTTTGGGCTACTTTTGAAGTGCCTCTTGGCTAGTTTTGGGCCGGTTTCATAGCTGACTTTGGCTGGTTTTGAAAATCAGACCTGGCAACCATGCACCCATATTGCTGTCTGAGAGTTTGGGCCCAAAGCTTGTAAAGTTGGTATAACCGGTATGCTCCCAGCACGAGCACCCTGTAGGTGTTCCTGTAGGGCCTTAATTATCATCTTCTCACAGTTTATCAGAGGCAAATTAGAGCCAATTGATCAGCAATTTTCATATATAATTAATAATAAAATACAACACTGGATGTCAGACCAAGGCAAATCCTGCAGCTAACACCACCCCGAATGCATCAACAGGCTCAGCAGACTTGCCCCAATGTTAAAGGGGTGGTTCACCTTTAAGTTAACTTTTAGTATGTTATAGATTGGCCAATTCAAAGCAATTTTTCAATTGTTTCTCATTATTTTTTTTTAATAGTTTTTGAATTATTTGCCTTTTACAATGGGGGACTCTTGCTTTCGTTTATAACACATCAGGCAAAACTTCCTGCATGTCGTGATTGTGCTGGAATTATGGGAGAGGAAAACCCAATATTGAGGGTAAAAAACATGCATTCCAATATGACACTTTTGCTTCCTCCCAGCTTTATTTATGGGTGCATCTGACAGTGAGTGACGTTCGCAGCATATTGTAACCCAGGCAGCCTGACTATACAATATAAACTTATTTAATCTATGTTTAAATTACTATCTTCTAACTATGAGGTTTCCTCATGTGATATATAGGGATTAGACTTAAATTCTAATTATAAATTAGCCGTGATATATTTTTAGTGGATCTACATAATATTCTTATAGATTGACTCTAGTGCTCTTAAACCTGTTAGCTTTTAGCTTCTCTGATTCCATCTATTATATTAGAAGCAATTAAAGGGAATGCCAAATACAACCAACCTGCCCATCGCCAGTCAGTTCCCGGTACTTCATCACTTTTATGTTTTTATAGTGCATCACATTTATTTTTCTCTCAGTCTTCAGATCAGAGTGTGAACAGCTACATTTGGCCTTTGAATTCTCTTCAGTGTGATTTTTTGTTATATATAAAGGCAGAGGGTTAACTGATATGGGACCTGTTATCCAGAATGCTCGGGATCTGGGGTTTTTCAGATAAGGAGTCTTTCGCTATACTTTGTCTGCTAAAAAATTATTTAAACATGTAAAAAAAAAAGTCAAAAAAATAAAATCCCATTTTAACTCTTTAATGAAAAAGAAACCTATGTCCAATATACTTTAATTAAAAAATGTGCACCATTTTTATAATAACCCTGACTGTATGCAGTGAAATTCTCCCTTCATTTACTGCTGTGGATAGGAATTGTCAGACGGTCCCTAACTGCTCTGCAGGGAAACAATCATACTTATGAACAGAAGGGGGAGCCCCTGCCTTACTTCCCAGCCATGCAGAACTCAAGCAGCTTTGTTTGTTTCCCTGTAGAACAGTCGGTGACTGTGTAGAGATTTGTATTGTATTTTATTTTTGCCTTTACATCCCCTTTACTGTTTCCAACTCCAGCTGCAGGGACAAAGATCATGGAGCCAGGTTTAAACAGATAAACTGGGATTCTATTTGGAGGATTATTTTGCTGCAGCCACTGGTTCTGCAGAGTTGGGTAAAGTTTGTATTAAACAATACAAAAACTATAAAATCCACATTAGATTACATGACAACACAGGACCCAGTGCAGTCTGTATATTCTGATTATTAATCAGTCTTGTTGTATCGGCTTCTGGCAGATATTATTTGACTTGTGCTATTTTGATCATTTATGATGACCCCTAAGCAGCCCAGACCACACTGAGCATGTGCACAGTCTTGGTCTTGCAAATATGTTTAACAAAGTTACAAGATGGTGACCCCCTGTGGCCAACTTTGAAAACATAAATAATTTCTTTGATTAGGCTTGTGGTGCAGTAAGTTCATGTTTATGTTTAGTATACAAAATACAGCATTTCTAGCCTTATTCTATTTTAGATTTTACTCCCCCTTTAAGGGCTGGTAAAAGCTGCAGAGTCTGGAGGTTGCTTATTGGCTCATGTATGTGGCACTTGGGAGGGTCTGCCAGACCACTATGTGTCTAAAAAATTGTCCAGATATCTAGTGGGTAGATTTGAACATTTCACTGGCTCTCAGTGATTGGACCAGTGATCAGATCATCCCTTCAGACTAAGACATACCTTACTGACCCATGTATGGGGCCTTTGGAAGGTCCTGCCCAAACAATATATAGCCAAAATCTTGAGTTTGACACAGTCCTCATTCAACAGGTATTTATAGGTCCCAAGTATGATCAGGGTCAATGATTGGTTTAACCAGATTTGTCCATCCAAACGCACCTCACCTCAAGTGGATCTCACTGCACATGGCCAGATTTAATCAATAAACTTAGCCATAAGCGTAACGAGTAAAACAAGGCCCTAATTATTTAAATAAAAACCCAACTCTAGAAAATAAAAAATTATGTAAACCTGCTTTGAGCACTTTTGCAAATATATTTTTTTCCTTCTGTTTCCCAGATATAGACACTTTTAGACTATTATAAACTGGTAATATAATGGCTTGTGTAACAACAGCGCCACCTGCTGGTAATATTGGCCAACTGTCCAGAGTCAGGTAAAGACATTGAGAACTCAGGGTTTAAGTATCTGTAATAGAAGAAATAAAGGATAAAGTGAGTGGGGGGATGTGGCCAGAAAAGGCATAGTCAGTGGTTATTAGTTTTTCAGTTGAGATTCCCCCATCGGAGACCCAGCTTTGGTCAGGGCCCCATTAGTAAATAGGGTTACAGACAATTGATGTTTCTCCAACAGGAAAGGAGCCTTTTTCACCCTGCGCCTGATTTTAGAGGGGCTGGTGTTTGCTGAATACAGTTGGGAAGTACTTGGCTATTGCCTGGAGCTGGAAATTAACTAGATCTTTATTTTTCTGCCGTACGCCTGCATTTCAGTGAACCTCTACTTTTTCTACCATTGTTGTGCTACAGATCCAGGTAAGGAAGGAAAGATTCTTGGGAAGTATATGAAACTAGTTCCAAATAACGCTTTATTACAATCAGGGGGTGGGGATAGTAACGATTGGCTCCCAGGGTACTGATAGAAGTCCATTACTGGGACATACTGTTACTATTTAACATTCCAGGAATCGTTAGGAAGATACAGTAAGAACACATTGGACCACAGACATTTTCTGAATCGGGGCCACTTCATCGACTGATAGCAATTCACTTATCAATAGCAGATTTTTTCCTATAGTTGAGTAGAAGGAAAAACAGCTATAAAAATCCCCACATAGGTTAGTGGCTATGTCAATACAGATAGGCCCTGTTTTTAAATTCTTTATTTATTTGCCGCTCCCTCAACCATACCTCCCAACATTTTGGAAGTAAAAAGAGGGACAAAAATTTTTTTTCCGCACATAGCGCAGCAATTTTGTTGACCACACCCCTTTCTGTGGCCACACCCCCTCATTACCATGTTTGTTTTACAAAATTTGGCAGGTTATGAAAGTTTGAAAATATTTCTCCTCATCTAAACTGTGTTTTTGTGTCTCAAAATTGTTACAAAGTATCTTATTTGCACCTGTGGCTGTTCTGGGCTCTCTGCTAAAAGCCAATTAAGTGAGAAACTTTGTTTCTTTTTCTGGCTGTTCAGTGCAGAGAAAAGAGGGACTTTCCAGTACAAATGAGGGACTGCGGGTTGAGCTGTCAAAAAAGGGACTGTCCCTCCAAAAAAAAAACATAAAGCTTCTGTACAAGTGACCAACCCAAATCCCTCTGCTGTGTTGGAACTGCAACATGCTGCTTGTACAACCTGTGTCCATTTAAATAAAGGGATGATAAACCACATTCAAATTAGATTAAAACCTGCATTTAGGACAAATAGTGGTACTGACTAATCACACAGGTAAAAGCTTCCCATACATGGTTGGGTCATAGGCCACCACCTTGCCATAAATCAGCCTTTTTTAAGCACAGGATACACAGTAGATAAAAGATAAGTTCTGAAGAATCCCATTGTATACTACAGAGCCGGTTATCTACTGTGTATCCTGTGCTTGAATGGCTGCCCCCATGGCTACACAGCAGCTTGTTTATATAAACTATAGTAGTACTTATCTGTTATCTACTGTGTATCCTGTGCTTGAATGGCTGCCCCATGGCTACACAGCAGCTTGTTTATATAAACTATAGTAGTACATATCTTATCTACTGTGTATCCTGTGCTTGAATGGCTGTCCCATGGGTACACAGCAGCTTGTTTATATAAACTATAGTAGTACTTATCTGCTGTGTATCCTGTGCATGAATGGCTTCCCCCATGGCTACACAGCAGCTTGTTTATATAAACTATAGTAGTACTTATCTGTTATCTACTGTGTATCCTGTGCTTGAATGGCTGCCCCCATGGCTACACAGCAGCTTGATTATATAAACTATAGTAGTACTTATGTTATCTACTGTGTATAATGTGCTTGAATGGCTGCCCCCATGGCTACACAGCAGCTTGTTTATATAAACTATAGTAGTACATTTCTGTTATCTACTGTGTATCCTGTGCTTGAATGGCTGCCCCCATGGCTACACAGCAGCTTGATTATATAAACTATAGTAGTACTTATCTGTTATCTACTGTGTATCATGTGCTTGAATGGCTGCCCCCATGGCTACACAGCAGCTTGTTTATATAAACTATAGTAGTACTTATCTGTTATCTACTGTGTATCCTGTGCTTGAATGGCTGCCCCCATGGCTACACAGCAGCTTGATTATATAAACTATAGTAGTACTTATCTGTTATCTACTGTGTATCCTGTGCTTGAATGGCTGCCCCCATGGCTACACAGCAGCTTGTTTATATAAACTATAGTAGTACTTATCTGTTATCTACTGTGTATCCTGTGCTTGAATGGCTGCCCCCATGGCTACACAGCAGCTTGTTTACATAAACTATAGTAGTACTTATCTGTTATCTACTGTGTATCCTGTGCTTGAATGGCTGCCCCCATGGCTACACAGCAGCTTGTTTATATAAACTATAGTAGTACTTATCTGTTATCTACTGTGTATCCTGTGCTTGAATGGCTGCCCCCATGGCTACACAGCAGCTTGTTTATATAAACTATAGTAGTACTTATCTGTTATCTACTGTGTATCCTGTGCTTGAATGGCTGCCCCCATGGCTACACAGCAGCTTGTTTACATAAACTATAGTAGTACTTATCTGTTATCTACTGTGTATCCTGTGCTTGAATGGCTGCCCCCATGGCTACACAGCAGCTTGTTTATATAAACTATAGTAGTACTTATCTGTTATCTACTGTGTATCCTGTGCTTGAATGGCTGCCCCCATGGCTACACAGCAGCTTGTTTATATAAACTATAGTAGTACTTATCTGTTATCTACTGTGTATCCTGTGCTTGAATGGCTGCCCCCATGGCTACACAGCAGCTTGTTTATATAAACTATAGTAGAGTTTCTGAAACAAACACCAGTTTTGCAAATGCAGTTTGACAATACATTCGATTTTCATTACTTTAAAACTCTTTCATATTTATTTATTTTTTCTTTTGGAAAAATGGGACATGGGCAGGATGTGGGGTGAGGCCAAACATAAATTTTCTAATATTTTGACATTCACTTTCATTTTTTGGTGTTATTGTTCCTTTAAAGGAGAAGGAAAGTCATCTTGCACTTGGGGTGGCAAATGTTAGGCACCCCTAATATACTGACTTACCTGAAGTCCCGGCTGGTGCTCCTATCAGCAGAAAACTTCACCGGGCCAGGGTTATACCAGTGAGCACCATAGAGTGATCCTCTTCCGTCTTCCTCTTTCCTCGTGCGGCTGCGCATGCGCATTAGAGTGAAAAGCCGAACTTTAACTAAAAAGTCGGCTATTTCGTTCTACTGTGAATGCGTCTGCCCCAGGAAATTTGAAGAAAGCGGAAGTTGATCGATCCCCGGTGCTCACTGGTATAACCCTGGGCCGGTGCAGTTTTCTGCAGACGGGAGACCTCTGTGTGCCTCATGCCCCTCACCAATCCAGGCCTGACTAATGTAGTGAAGCTCTTTATTCTAGGGGCAAGTGGCAGACCTAAGGAAATACTAGCACAGTGTAAAAATTGGGGGGGGGGGGAGGGGGTGGAGAAATAGGACTGTGCCCCTTTTTTGCACATTGCATTCTGCCTATAATCTCAAAATAGAACAGCTCTCTAACGCACGATTGTAAATCACTTACGCTCTTCACACAAACACGTGTACACACATTTTGAAGATACTATCCCTTTAATTACAAGGCGTTTAAGAGAACATACGATTTCCATTAAAAATAACGAGCGCTCCATTATATCCAGTTTAAAACAAAATAGAGGAGTTACCGCACAGCTGTGCTGCATTTACAAAAGCCAAATCAGTTTTCCTGCGAGAGCGTGTGCTTTACCGTTGGCCTTTATTAGTGAGAAGTTGCCCTGTGACTTGTTCCTGGAAGAGCTGGAGGGGGGCAACCAGAACTGCGTCCAGGCAAACACACAGAGGCACATTTATCAAGGGACGAATTTCGAATTCATGCGTTTTTTTTATTTTTAAAACTCCCATAAATTCGACCAATCTAAATGTATTAATAAAAACTAATTATCTCAGCTCACGTGAATTTAATTTAAAAAAACTCAATTTGAATTTAAAATACTCAAAATGTCAGGAAAGGCTGCAAACATCACCAAATTGATCCCCGGACCTCTCCCATTGACCTATACAGTAATTCGGCAGGTTTTAGGCGGTGAATAGTGGTATTCGATTTTTTAAAGGGCCAGAGTATGATAAATCTCAAAATTCAAATTAAAACTCAAATAGAGTTTGGAGAATTCACAATTCAAATTTGAGCGTTTTGACAAAAAAAAAAAGAAATTCGACCCTTAAAGGAGAACTGAACTAAAAAAAAAAACAAAAAAACACCCTATCACCCCTACGCTACGTAGACCCCCCTCCCTCCTCTCTCCCAGCCTAGCTAACCCAGGGAAATGGTCCTAACTTTTTACTTACCCCTCGGTGCAGATTCAGGGATCACAGTTCACGGCAGCCATCTTCCGGGACTTCGGTAATCTGAGACGGAGACCGCTCATGCGCAGTTGGATCGATTTCCCGGTTCACAACAACTGCAGATGCGGCGAAATAGACGGAAATTGTCAAAGTGCCGGAAGAAGAAACAAAGACCCAGAAGATGGCTGCCATGAACTGTGATCCCTGAATCTGCACCGAGGGGTAAGTAAAAGGTTAAGCTCCCCATAGATGCAAAGATTTCTCTTGCCGAACGACCGATTTTAGTCCGACCAATCCTGCGAAATGATCGTGCGGTTAGTGGGATTCGAACGATCGTACATCTTACGATTTTTCGGCCAACATCTGTCGGGAAATTGATCGGCCAGGTTAAAAAATCTTTGTCGGTCCCAGTGCAATGTATCTATGTTTGCAGGGCCAAGCAGGCAGCTCCCCTTCGTTTTCCTGGCAAATTGGTCATGTTAGTTGATACAATTCGTACGTTCCGAGATAATCGTGGTCTCACGATGACGATCGGATATTTTAAAAATCTCAACATCTATGGCCAGCTTTAGGGGCATTTCCCCGGGGTAGCAGCTAGACTGGGGGGAGGGGGTTCAACGTAGGGTAGGGGTGATAGGGTTTTTTTCAGTTAAGGGTTGAATTCTCCTTTAAGGGTCGAATTTTTTTTTTTCGTCAAAAATCTCAAATTCGAATTGGTATCCAAACTCAATTCGAATTTTGAGATCTATCATACTCTATCATACGACTATTCACCACCTAAAATCTGCCAAATTACCATAAAAGTCAATGGGAGAGGACAATTTGCCAACGTTTTCCCTTTATAGCTCGGCTCTCCACGCAGCGGCCCTACTCACGTATCACAGCATAGCTATAGGCTGGTTCTCATTTATGATCTGAAAGCTGTAGATTTCTCAATGTGAGAAAGAACTGGGTGTGGGAACCCAAAGAATACAGGCAGAAATGGACATTAGACAGTGAATACAGAAAGCGAGGCTCGGTCCCAATTGCACATACACACAGGTCAGTGGTTAGGCCTTACACAGATACGGCAGGAGCCAATGAATATGGAGTGACAGGGAACGCCTCTCATTGGTTTGTTCTACAGCTTTATCACACTCACACTTCTGAAGGACGTTGCTAGACACACAGTACTAGACATTGATGATAGCACTTTCAGTATTTCATACTAAGAACAGCATGTATAGACCTGGGTGTAGAGAACACTGCATACCACCCTTGATAGACTCGGGAGACATTGTAATTGGTTCCCTGCGTTTGTCTCAATTTCGCTGAAGACGTTTTAAAGAAAAACTTGTGTTCTACACAATAACGGTCTGAACTTCTAGATCTCCATCAATGACAAACTCTCCCACATGCTCCATCATCTCAACGTCCTCTGGTAGAGGAATATGTTGCTCCTCCATGGGCTCCTCCTTGGCTACTACAGCACCGTCCTCAATGGCGGAGGCCAAAGTCAAAGCAACTTGCTCAGTGAGTAATTCAGGAGTGGCTATAGCAATTGTGTCAGTAGTAGTGGGCACTTCCTCTACCCGCTCTTCACCGTCCATGGAAATATTTCCGACAATGATCTGTTGGCCGGGGCTTCCATCGCTTACAAACTGCTGAACCACTGAATATATATGGCCATCAACCTGCAAAACAGTTACAAAAGGCATCACTAAACTGCCATAACATCTTCTAGTATGATCTAGCAGCAATCATGGGTTGGGTGCAGCTGCCTTATTAGTAATTATGACTTTTTGCTTCCCGATTACAGGTATGGGGGATACGTAATCCACAAAGCCATAAACTAAAACGCTCTGAATTACGGGAAGGCCATAAAGTACAGTTGTGTTCAGAATAATAGCAGTCAGACATCCCCATATCACGATGCTTGTGCCACCATGATTCACTGGCTTCACTTTGTACTGTTGCTTGAATTCAGTGTTTGGGGGTCGCCTGACAAATTGTCTGTGTCCCCTAGACTAGAGTCCTGCGCGGGTCCATTTTTGTAACCCGTGCCAGACCCACACCTGCAACCCGGACCCGCAAGTACCTTATCCTGCAACCCGGACCCACTGACCATCAAGTATCAGGAAGTGCTGTCATTGTAAACCGGAAGAGACATCATCAGAAGTAGACAGTCAGAAAAAGGGAGTAAAAATCGCTATTGAGAAGACCCACGTCTATACCCGCACCTGGAACTTCTACCCGCAACCCGCAGGGTACAGCAGGTTTTTGGGGGTAACCCGGAGGTACCCCGACCCGCTGCAGGACTCTACCCTAGACCCACAAAGAACAATCTTGCTTTCATCAGTCCACAAAATGTTGCACCATTTCTTTTAAGACCAGTTAATGTGTTCTGTGGCAGACTGTAAGCTCTTCAGCACGTCTCTTTTTCAACAATTTTGCGGGGGGCTTCTTGGCGATATCTTGGCTTCACATAGGAGTCTTATAATTGTAACAGTATAACAGGTAACTTTTTACAACTTCTTTAATCCTCCTTGCGCCGATCATTGGCTGATAACCTGATAACTAACCTGATCAATCACTGTTTTTGGTAGAAATTATATTTCTACATGGCAAATAATTTACTAGTAGAAGTTATAGAAATATCCAACAGACCCATGACATGCTGCTGATTCTGTGTCATAGAGTCATTAATTGAGGCCTGTTCCAAATAATAACAGTGGTCCAAATAATATTAGCTTGTTCCAAATAATAACAGTGTGGAGTTCAATTAGTGAGCTCATTCATAGTGCATTTCTCTCTGAAAATCACATAAAGTAATCATGAGTAAAGTGGGTCGTTCCAGACATTGTGGATACATATAAAGAAACATATAAAGAAGTGCAGAAAATGATAGGCTGCTCAGCTAAAATGATCTCAAATGCTTTAAAATGGCAACCAAAACATGAAAGACGTGGGGGAAAAAATGGAAAATTACCATTGGATAGAAGAATAACCAAATGGCAAAGACTCAGCCAATGATCAGCTCCAGGAAGATCAACGAAGGTGTAAAAAGTTACCTGTGATACTGTTACAATTATAAGACTCATATGTGAAGCCAAGATATCAGCAAAAGGCCCCAGCAAAATTGTTGGCCTAAAGAGAAATGGTGCAAATTTTGTGGACTGATGAAAACAAGATTGTTCTTTTTGGGTCTAGGGGTCACAGACAGTTTGTCAGACGAGCCCCGAACACTGAATTCAAGTCACAGTACAGAGTGGAGCTGGTGGCACAAGCATCATGATGTGGGGATGTTTCTCATACCAGGGATCATGGATCAGTTTCAGTACATCAAAATACATGAAGAGGTCATGTTGCCTTATGTTGAAAAAAAAAAAAAAAGCCCTTGAAATGGGGGTTTCAACAAGACAACGACTCCAAACACACCAGTAAATGAGCAACATCTTGGTTTCAGACCAACAAGATTGACGTTATGGAGTGGCCCAATCCCCGGACCTTAATCCAATAGAAAACTTATGAGGTGACATCAAAAATGGTGTTTGTGAGGCAAAAGCAAGAAATGCAGAAGAATTGTGGAATGTAACAGGTTGTTGGACTCCATGTAACACAGATGTGCAGCAGTTCTCAGAAACACTGATTAATCAACTAAATATTAGTTCTGTCATTCAAAGGAAATGTTTCAGTTTATGTTTGAGTTTGTAAAGAATCCAGACAATGCTATTTTGATTTTTTTTTTTTTTAATTTGATAAATGTTTTTTCATGTTTTGATTTGGAATAGAATGTGCAGTGTTCCCAATGCATTCGTGTGTATGTTAATAAAAACTATTAGGATTTTGAGCTTTATTCACTTTTTTAAAAACACTGCTATTATTCTGAACTAGGGATGCACCGAATGCACTTTTTTGGATTCGGCCGAACCCCCGAATCCTTCACGAAAGATTCGGCTGAATACCGAACCCTAATTTGCATATGCAAATTAGGGGTGGGAAGGGGAAAACATTTTTGACTTCCTTGTTTTCTGACAAAAAGTCACGCAATTTCCCTCCCGCCCCTAATTTGAATATGCAAATTAGGATTTGGATTCGGTTCGGCCAGGCAGAAGGATTCGGCCGAATCCTGCTGAAAAATGCCGAATCCTAGCCGAATCCCGAACCGAATCCTGGATTCAGTGCATCCCTATTCTGAACACTGTAATCAATTAATTCCAGTTATTTAAATGATTTCCTTTTTCTCTTTAATAATAAAGCAGTGTCTTGTACTTGCTCCCAATGAAGATATAATTAATCCTTATTGGAGGCAACGCAATCCTATTGGATTTAATGAATGTTTAAATATTTTTTCTTAAGGTGTAGTGATCCAAATTATGGAAAGACCACTTATCTGGAACAGCCCAAGTCCTCATGTATTCAGGATAACAGATCCTATAGCTGTACTTGAAACCTTACCTCTTGTGATGCGTTATCCTGGATGAGCTCAGCAGCTTCACTGGTCTCTGAGTCTTCAGCAGCAGTCTGTGAATATAAAGGGAATGATCAGATGCAGTCACTTAACATGGTGTAAATACACACTCAGTGCCTTGAAGCTAGTCTCTCTAATCTAAATAAAGCCCAGCAAAGAAATAACCATAGATATTGGGCGTGAATATCTTATCTGCAAAGCATAAAATCAGTGATCATCAATTCTAATGGACCAAGGGAGTGTTTCCAATAGACCCATGAGCTTAAGGGTAAGGTCACACCTGGAGATTCGGGGAGATTTAGTCGCCTGGTGACTAATTGTCTCTTCTTTGGGGGGACGAATCTCCCCGAACGACTTCCCCCTGTCTTCTACCTGCTAGAATTAGAAATTGCCTCCAGTATGGCACTCGCGGCACTTTGTTTTCAGAAGTTGCCTCACAAGGAAAGTTCGGGCGACTTCGAAAAACTAAGCGCCTTAAGTGCCATGCTGAAGGCGATTTCCCATTCTAGCAGGTGGAAGACTGGAGGAAGGTGTGACACAGGCAGATTCGGGGAGATTAGTCACTCTGCTACAAATCTGCTCTTCTTCGGGGCAACTAATCTCCCCAAACTGCCTTCCAACTGGAAGGCACTCAGAGCAATTTGTTTTCCAAAGACGCCCGAAGTTTCCTTGTGAGGCAGGAGATTAGTAGCCGGGCAACTAATCTCCCCGAATCTGCCTGTGTGCCCTGACCCTAAAGGAACAGTAACACTAAAAAATGAAAGAGTTCTAAAGTAAAGAAAATATAACGTAGTGTTGTGTTGCACTGGAAACTGCTGTGTAGCCATGGGGGCAGCCATTCAAGCATAGGATGCACAGTAGATAACAGATAAGTACTATTATAGTTCATATAAACAAGCTGCTGTGTAGCCATGGGGGCAGCCATTCAAGCACAGGATACACAGTAGATAACAGATAAGTACTACTATAGTTTATATAAACAAGCTGCTGTGTAGCCATGGGGGCAGCCATTCAAGGCTGAAAAAGGAGAAAAGGCACTGGATACACAGCTAAATTCAGAAGAATCCCATTGTATACTACAGAGCTCATCTGCTAATCTGCTGTGTATCCTGAGCCTTTTCTCCTTTGAATGGCTGCCCCCATGGATAAACAGCAGCTTGTTTATATAAACTATAGTAGTACTTATCTGTGATCTACTGTGTATCCTGTGCTTGAATGGCTGCCCCTATGGCTACACAGCAGCTTGTTCCATATAAACTATAATTGTGTTTCTGAAGCAAACACACCAGTTTTAGCAGTGTAGGGCAACAGTAGCCTATATAGTTATTCCTATAAAACACTTCACTTTTTGGCGTTACTGTTCCTTTAAGTTCAGCAATGGCTCAGTAACCGCACATTGCTCTTGCCATAGGACAGAAGCCAACAAACTATATCTCACCTCTATTATATATTCCTGAGTATCAGCGACCACTGAAGAAAACTCCACTAGCACCGTGTGAGGTTCCTGTGAATCTTCAGACGACCCCACAGTGGTTTCCTCTGTATGTGGGGCGCTGCTCTCTTCAGTGCTAGATGCTCCATCAGGTTTTCTTCTCAGTGACAATAGCAGCATGCAGCCTCCTGAAGAAACACATTCCATATCATTCTATACCTCCTGGCACCATTTTTACAGGCCAAAGAATAGTGGGGCTTATTTATAAAGACTGGGCAAAGTTGCCCATGGCTAGTAACCCATAGCAACCAATCAGTGACTAGCCAGGTGCAGGTGAAACAATGAAAGCAAACATTTGATTGGTTGCTGAAGGTTACTGCCCATTGACTGTCTTTATAATGAGCTCCAGTATCTTTAAGACAATTTGCAATTGGTTTTCATTTTTTATTATTTGTGGTTTGAGTTATTTTGCGCTTTATTCAGCAGCTCTCCAGTTTGCAGTTTCAGCAATCCGTTTGCTAGGATCCAAATTACCCTAGCAACCATGCGCTGATTTGAATAAGAGACTGGAATATGAATAGGAGAGGCCTCAATAGAAAGATGAGTAATAAAAAGTAGCAATAACAATACATTTGTAGCCTTACAGAGCATTTGTTTCAAGATGGGGTCAGTGACCCTCGTTTGAAAGGTGAAAGAGTCAGAAGGCAAATAATTCACAAACTATTAAAAAAATAAATAATGAAGACTAATTAAAAAGTTGTTTAGAATACATACCAAAAGTTAAAGGGATTATGTCATGATTTTTATGAAGTTTTTATTTCTAAATGACACGGTTTACACTGTAAATAATTCACTCTACAATATAAAATTTAATTCCTGAACCAGCAAGTGTATTTATTTAGTTATAATATTGGTGTGTAGGTGCATCTCAGGTCATTTTGCCTGGTCATGTGATTTCAGAAAGAGCCAGTACTTTAGGATGGAACTGCTTTCTGGCAGGCTGTTTCTCCTACTCTCCTTGTCCAACCCCATGCCCTGGCTACACAATTAAACTGAATGTGTTGCAGTGGGAGCTGGATTTTACTATTGAGTGCTGTTCTTAGATCTACCAGGCAGCTGTTATCTTGTGTTAGGGAGCTGCTATCTGGTTACCTTCCCATTGTTCTGTTAAGATGCTGGGGGTGATTTCACTCCAACTTGCAGTACAGCAGTAAAGAGTGACTTAAGTTTATCAGAACACAAGTCACATGACTGGGGGCAGCTGGGAAACTGACAATATGTCTAGCCCCATGTCAGATTTCAAAATTAAATATAAAATCATCTGTTTGCTCTTTTGAGAAACGGATTTCAGTGCAGATGTTTGCTGGAGCAGCACTATTAAAGGATTCATTATGAAAAAAGTTCCCCATCACAATATCCCTTTAAAGCTGAACCACCCCTTAAAGGGGACTGGTTATCCAACAAAATTTATTCAAAATCCTATTTTATCAAGCAAAATGAACTTTAATTACACTATATAAATTACTTGAATCTTGTTTCCTTCAGTCTGGGAATTCATAATTATAGCAAGGCAGGAGCCATTTTGTGGACACTGTTATTAAGGCAAGTCTTGTATCATCCCAGAATCTTGTTTGTGCACCAGAATGGGGGACCTGATGTCCATCCCCATGAACTGGCTACACAATTAAATGCTGAAGAGAACGAGGAAATGTGGGAAGAGCAGTGACATCCAGGAAGTGCTGAATGGAAAGTGAAAGTAATTGCCTGCCTAAGGCATAGAGGAGGGGCAGACAATATTTGATTGACAGCTGAGATTTTTAAAAGAGTTTACAAAAGCTATGAATGCTTTAATAAAAAACAGAATTTGTATTTCTTGTTTAATTTCAAAAGGACTTTTATTATACAGCTTTGTGTGACTGGGTGACAGGTCAAGCTTAAAGGGTGTAAGGTTTTCAGACTGCAATCAAAAGTCATATAACTGAACATATAATGGACAAAGCCATTTAAACATACGAATGGCACTGGGGCCAGTCTTGCAAAAGCCAAAAATTTTTTTTTAAAAATTATGCTTAGTAGCAAAGTGGGTGTTACGATTTACCTTTGGTTTTTAAATGGCGATTGAGAGTTCCATGCTCCGCAAAGCCTCTGCCACATTTGTGACACTTAAAGGGCCTCTCGCCGGTGTGGTGCCTGATGTGCCGGACCAGAGAGCCCTTCTCACGGAAGCTGTTGGGGCAGTACTGGCAGACATATGGCTTTTCATCTACATGGGTGCGGGAGTGAACCTGCTGTGCATTCTGCAGGATGGAGAGGGGAAAAAAAACTCTTACAAATGCAAGTTATGCTTCAGTTGCCATAAATTGAATATCAGTCCCTCTATGCAGACAGTTGGCTTCCCTGGGGGTCATTTATAAACACTGGGCAAATTGGCACCTGGGTAGTAACCCATAGCAACCAATCAGTGATTAGTTTTTTTTCCCGTCAGATGCTGGTAGAACACTGAAATCAATCATCCGATTGGTTGCCATGGGTTACTGCCCAGGAGCAAATTTGCCCAGTGTTTATAAATGAGCCCCTCTGTCTCGATTTACTTTCGGGTTAATGAGATTGCATGTGTTCACTACATCAAATGACCAGAACTATAAACACAACTTCTAGAACCATGAATGGCACAAAGTGCACTACTTAAAGGATCAGTAACACCAAAAAATGAAAGTGTTTTAAAGTAATGAAGTCCTGAGGTGCTGCACTGGTGTGTTTGCTTCAGAAACTCTAGTAGAGTTTATATAAATAAGCTGCTGTGTAGCCATGGGGGTAACCATTCAAGCACAGGATACACAGTAGATAACAGATAAGTACTACTATAGTTTATATAAACAAGCTGCTGTGTAGCCATGGGGGCAGCCATTCAAGCACAGGATATCTGTTATCTACTGTGTATCCTGTGCTTGAATGGCTGCCCCCATGGCTACACAGCAGCTTGTTTATATAAACTATAGTAGTACTTATCTGTTATCTACTGTGTATCCTGTGCTTGAATGGCTGCCCCCATGGCTACACAGCAGCTTGTTTATATAAACTATAGTAGTACTTATCTGTTATCTACTGTGTATCCTGTGCTTGAATGGCTGCCCCCATGGCTACACAGCAGCTTGTTTATATAAACTATAGTAGTACTTATCTGTTATCTACTGTGTATCCTGTGCTTGAATGGCTACCCCCATGGCTACACAGCAGCTTGTTTATATAAACTATAGTAGAGTTTCTGAAGCAAACTCACCAGTTTTACCAGTGCAGGGCAACACTACATTATATTGTCATTCCATATATTTTTAGGCATTGCTGTTACTTTTGCATTGGATGGATTGGAAATTGTTTTTGTTTAGGCACATCCCCCAACTCACCTTGGTTTTGTATCTCTTGCCACACTTGGGGCAAGGGTACGGCCGATCGTCCGAGTGCACTCTCATGTGGCCCTTGACATGCGCAACAGTCTTATACATTTTGCCGCATTCTCCGCACTTATATTTGCGCTCGCTGAAGTGGCACTCCTGGTGCTTTCTGAGCAGGTGGCGCTTCAGGAACTCCCTGCCACACACCTCACAGGTGTACAGCATGCACCCTGCCAACACAGCAACATCTCAATATAATGGTGGATTCATGAATTGGAAAGATTATCTTCAACGCCTACAGCCCAGTTATAGCTGCCAACAAATGACAACATTATTGCACCGGAATAGACATTTCCTCTCATTTACAACTCAATTCTAACCTTATCTATTGATGTTTCCCAAAGCTGGGAAGAGCCCCCATGATTGTTGGGCCACTCACTTAAAGGAACAATTCAGTGTAAAAATAAAAACTGGGTAAATTGATAGGCTGTGCAAAATAGAAAAAAATTCTAATATAGTTAGCCAAAAATGTAATGTATAAAGGTTGGAGTGACTGGATGTGTAACATAATAGCCAGAACACTACTTCCTGCTTTGCAGCTCCCTTGGTTTCCACTGATTGGCTAGCAGGCAGTAACCAGAGACTTGAGGGGGGGCTACATGGGTCCTAACTGTTAATTTTGAATATGAGCTGAATGCTGAGGATCAATTGCAAACTCACTGAACAGTTATGTCCCATGTGGCCCCCCTTATAGTCACTGACTAACTCAGAGTTAGAGAGCTGAAAAGCAGGAAGTAGTGTTTTGTTCAACATCCACTCACTCCAGCCTTTATAGATAACATTTTTGCCTATATAAGAAACATTTACCCCGTTTTTATTTTTACACTGAACTGTTCCTGTCCCTGCTACTGATTAGGAGTGACCAAAAGGCCTCTTATTCTAGAAGCCCCAAGAATGTTTGAAACGGTTATATAGGCGAGGCGATATTAAATTCCTGCACACCAAAAAATTGTAGGAATATTGTAGGAATATTGTAGGAATATTAAATAAAGTTAATTCTGAAAAAACTCTTCCTTGCCAGCTGTAGCTTGCCCTTGTGTTGCTTTTGCTGTGCTGTAGGTAAGGCTGCATTAGAGATAGAGAAGCAATATTTGGAGGAGTTTATGGCAAACCCAACTTACCTTCATGCCCTTTCAAGTGGACACTCAAAGCATTGGCACTAATGCAAACTGTATTGCACTTTGGACATTCCAGCATTGGATCAGCGCTCTCTGCTGTCCCATCTATCTATTGGAAAGAGGAAACTGTTGTCAGTGGGGTTTAATCCTAGGATATGCATTGTACACGCAAGAAAAATGTAAAGAAAGCAAAATGGCGAAGAAATATCACAGAATGTCTTACTCCAGCTTGTCAATGAATTCCACCTGCAAATTTCAACAGTTTTCTGTTCTTTCTGTGGCTGTTGGATACAATTAGTTTTTAATATGACCTTTAGATCATTCATATATATCCCACCCACTCTGTGTTGCTGTATTGTACCAATGAAATGGATTTTAATAGCATGTTACCAATTGCCAGGTTTTTGTTTTATGAAGGAAATGCACAGTGGTGCTTCCCTTTAGAAAAGAGATACCAGTCCAAAGAGGGGATCCTTAGACAGATGCCAACGCAGAACGTCTTCCATTCATTTAATAACGTATTGGTGGATGAAGATGAACAGCAGTGAGGAGATCAGTGGATAGAGATGCCACATCCCAATTTCAGCATTTTTTAACCAAGTTTACCATAACCAAGGCATTTTGTGCCCAATTTTTTGTAGACTCTTTTTCTGTCTGTAGTTAATTTGGCCAGATCAGTAGCATGTCCATTGTATTTTAGTATTTAGCCATAGAGTGCTTCCACAACCTTTTCCTTTTTGCATTTTTTATTATAAGCCTCACCTCCACATGCACACGAATATGCCATTTTATTATAAGCCTCGCCTCCACATGTACACGAATGTGCCGTTATATTATAAGCCTCGCCTCCACATACACCTGAATGTGTTCAGGTCTGGACTGGCTTTCAAAATAGGCCCTGGCATTTCGGGTACACAGAGGCCCAAACAGCCCTCCCACCAGCCCACTAAATAATGCCTGTCTATGGCATATTAGAGCAGGCCCTCTGGCATTTGCCAGAACCCACAGATTGCCAATACGGGCCTAGTGCTGTTTTATTATAAGCCTCTACTTCATAAGCAACTGTTGTACTTGTAGGCACCTCTAGGTCTGTCTCAAAACACCATAAGCAACATGGGGGGGGGGGATATGGTGCAGACAGGAGAAAGATTCCAATGGTCTGATGGATGACTGGGTTTTAGGGCTGAATTGTTGTCTTTATGGAGATGTATGTGAGCGGTACTAAGGCAATGAAGCTACAGTGACCTACACAGGTGATCCTCTCCAGCTCTGCATATATTCTGCACATAAGCCATAGTCTGGAGCAGCACTTCCTAAACTGTTGGGTGATTTTACATTGCCTTAATGGATAGTCCTACAATCCTAGAACTCAATAAGAATGAGACTGAACTCTTCATTGCTTTCCCAGATATTCTTCTGTTGATAAAAGGCTGATATAGGAAAACATTGTAGTATCTGTGACCTTGTTCCTTGACCTTGTTAAAGGGAGGCCCTATAGTAAGGCTGATACTTCAAGAGGAGCCGACACCTCGTTTTTCATAGATACTTTTTTACCTAAGGTTGAATTTTGCAATATTTAACCACGTTATCAAAATATCTACTAGAAAACAATTACACAATTATTAAACAACCAACTGCAAAGTGTCAAAATGTAGGCGCCTGCCTCTGGAGTAGACTATATCCCTAGCCTAAAGCTTTATACACCCCAACCTAGGCAGCACTAAGAACAGCGTTAAAGGATAAGTAATTATTTTGTTTTTATTCCAAGATAGGCTATCACGAGAAAATGTTTTTTTTTTCAAAATGCATCAGTTAATAGTGTTACTCCAGCAGACTTCTGCACTGAAATCCAATTCTCAAAAGAGCAGATTTTTTTAAATTAATTTTTGAAATCTGACATGAGGCTAGTCATAGTCAATTTCCCAGCTGCCCCAGTCATATGACTTGTGCCTGCACTTTAGGATGGAACTGCTTTCTGGCAGGCTGTTGTTTCTCCTACTCAATGTAACTGAATGGGTCTCATTGGGACTTGGCTTTTACTATTGAGTGTTGTTCTTAGATCTACCAGGCAGCTGTTATCTTGTGTTAGGGAGCGGTTATCTGGTTACCTTCCCATTGTTCTTTTGTTAGGCTGCTGGGGGGGAAGGGGTGATATCACTCTAACTTGCAGTTCAGCAGTAAAGAGAGGCTAAAGTTTGTCAAAGCACAAGTCACATAACTGGGGGCAGCTGAGAAACTGACAATATGACTAGCACCATGTCAGATTTCAAAATTGAATATACAAAAAAAAAAAAAAAAAACTGTTTGCTCTTTTGAAAAATGAATTTCAGTGCAGAATTCTGCTGGAGCAGCACTATTAACTGATGCGTTTTGAAAAACACATGTTTTCCTTTGACAGTATTCCTTTAAGGAATACATGTACTGTTAATGAATGCATTTTGTAACAGCGCCACCTGCTGGTCATTTTCAGACCAGACTGACCACCAAGTAGTCAAGGAAGTTGTCAGGAGAAAGAAAGAGGCTGCTCTGATGTTCTTCTGCTTAGGAAAGATTTGAGAAAGGTTCCTAATTTTTTTCCTGAACAGAGCAGCCTCTTTCTTTCTCCTGACAACTTCCTTGACTACTTGGTGGTCAGACTGGTGGGAAACTGGTGGCGCCGTTGTAACAAAATTCACATGTATCCTTTAATATCTTGGAATAAAAAGAAAAATAATGAATGTAAATTACAAAAGTGCTTATAATAGCACTATCAACAATGATACATTCACGTATTTTAAAGGTTTACTTAACCATTAAAGGAGCTTTCACCTTCCACTTTAATAAAAGAGGGAATTCTGTTCAGCAGGGACAAAAATAACATATGTATCAACTAATGAATCAATTTAGAACAGTTATAGCTTCCACCCCCCCCCCCAGACTGCTTTAAAAAGACAAAAAATTAAACTTTCATATTAGAGAAATGGTCAGAAATAGAAAGCAATGCCTTTATTTTTGGTAGACTTTCTGAAAACAACTGAAATTAAAGGGGTGATTCACCTTCAAATCAACTTTTAGTATGAGATACAATGGACAATTCTAAGCAACCTTTCAATTGGTCTTCATTATTTATTTCCCTTCTTCTTCTTCTGAATCTTTCCAGCATTCAAATGGGGGTCACTGACCCCATCTAAAAACAAATGCTCTGTAAGGCTACAAATGTGTTGTTGTTATTGCTACTTTTTATCGCTCATCTTTCTATTCAGGCCTCTCCTATTCATATTCCAGTCTCTTATTCAAATCAATGCATGGTTGCTAATGTAATTTGGACCCTAGCAACCAGACTGCTGAAAATGCAAACTGGGGAGCTGCTGATTAAAAAACTAAATAACTCAAAATCAAAAACAAATAACAAATGAAAACCTATTGCAAATTGTCTCAGAATATAACTCCGTATATCATACTAAAGGTTTATTTAAAGGTGAACAACCCCTTGAACCGATGCAGACCTGATACACTTTGTGGTTCCCTAAAACATGCTGGGAAGGAAGTTCTCTATAAATATATTTATGAGAGAAAGATAAGTGTAATAAGCAATGGTTCGTGAAAAAACCCCACACAACAATCAATGTGACAGCATGAATATTCTCTTTGTATTTATAATTAGAAATGGTTTTATGGACCTGTTTTTTGTAGACCTGAAGCATATTCCTCCTTTGAGATCAAGATCTCCTTGCACATGTTGAGCCGGATCTTCTCAGTGCAGGGGGTGAGAGATCTAAAGTGCCGCGTTAAGGCCCCTGATTCTCGAAAACTCTTGCCACACTTTGAGCAGACATAAGGGCGCTCATCTGGAAAAAAAAAAACAAAAAAAAAAAACAATTATGAGTGGGTAATCAATGACAGGTACTTGAGATAAACAAAAAATGTACAGCACTACATGATATATATGATAAATCTATGCTCTCTGCTTGGGAAGACTGCTTGCAATTATTGCTTCCCCTTTAAAGGGACAGTAACAGTAAAATAGGAAAGTGAATTAAAGTAATGAAAAAAATGTACTGATTGATGCAATCTTATAGCTGGTGTGTTTGCTGTAGAAACTCTACTATAGTTTATATATGGAAGCTGCTGTGTAGCCATGGGGACAGCCATTCAAAGCTGAAAAAAGAGAAAAGGCACAGGATACACAGCAGATAACAGATAAGCTCTGTAGTATACAATGGGATTCTTCAGAATTTATGGGTTATCTACTGTGTATCCAGTGCTTGAATGGCTGCCCCCATGGCTACACAGCAGCTTGTTTATATAAACTATAGTAGTACTTATCTGTTATCTACTGTGTATCCTGTGCTTGAATGGCTGCCCCCATGGCTACACAGCAGCTTGTTTATATAAACTATAGCAGTACTTATCTGTTATCTACTGAGTATCCTGTGCTTGAATGGCTGCCCCCATGGCTACACAGCAGCTTGTTTATATAAACTATAGTAGTACTTATTTGTTATCTACAGTGTATCCTGTGCTTGAATGGCTGCCCCCATGGCTACACAGCAGCTTGTTTATATAAACTATAGTAGTACTTATCTGTTATCTACTATGTATCCTGTGCTTGAATGGCTGCCCCCATGGCTACACAGCAGCTTGTTTATATAAACTATAGTAGTACTTATTTGTTATCTACTGTGTATCCTGTGCTTGAATGGCTGCCCCCATGGCTACACAGCAGCTTGGTTATATAAACTACCATAAACGCACCAGTTTTACCAGTGCCTTATATTATCACTTTAAAAACACTTCTTTTTGTTGGAGTTACTGTTCCTTTAAGGCCAAAAGCATGTACAAAGTATACAGGTGAACCTGAATTATAAAACTGAAAATAAAAAATATTGAAAATGAAATTTAATGGGGGGGGGGGGAGTAATTAGTGATGTGTAGGCCAACCCGATAGCCACGGGACCCAGCGGGTTCGGCCCGACCTCGCACTCTTTGTTGCGGGAGGGTACTGCTCTCCCTGCCACCGTCAAATGCCGGCTACTGACTTCTGGGTTCGTCTTTTATAGATGCAGCGCCAGCTCGCCCCTTGTGACATCATCGGTGGGGTGAATCGGCGCGGTCTATAAAAGTAACCCAGAGTGCGGATGCGTCCTGGTGCGGCCCAAGGGAGGGCTGGTTAGGGTCAGGGGAAATACCGACCCACACATCACTAGTAGTAATGATATCCAGAACATAATCAGAACTGGGACAGACATTTTGAACATCTTTTTCAGGGCAACCGTTCTTTTGCAGCTGCATTCCATACCCCCAAAGACCACTCAAACAGATCAATAAGTGATTTGTACTTTTTTTTCCATACAGGATGTTTACACAGTTAGTCCAATAAAAATCACCTACCGGTATGCCTTCTGTTGTGTCGTATTAAGGAGCCCTTTGTCCTGAAAGAGTTTCCGCACAGCTTGCACTCAAACTCCTTCTTGGTGCCGTGTGTGAGCATGTGAGCTCTCAATATGTTGGCCTACAAGAACAAAAGTCAAAATTAAAAAAGACAGACCAAGACCAATTGCCATATGTAAAGATCCAACCTGAACACTACTACGAACTTACGGTTTTGAACGTCTTGTCACAGAGCTGGCAAACATATCGCCCTTTTTCGTTCAGAACCATTGTCACCAGGCCCAAATTATCATAATCATCTTGTTCCAGATCCCCTTGGTTCTCGTCCCACTCGACTTCCAGCTCCTCCTCATCTCTGTGAACACCTAGAGCGCTATCTTCACTGGTGAGGATGTCCTTAATATCCTCAGATACTTCTGGAAATTTTAAACAAAGATTCACTGTGAGCAGAGACTACGAAAGAAAATACACTGCTAATAAGTCCAGGAGGGACAACACCATTACCTTCATCTGGCTCATTACTGACATCTTCTGTGGATTCCACAATGACTTGGGAGATGGTTTCAGTCTCTTCTATAGAAGGAACTACCTGCTGTTACAAAAAACACTTTAAATGCCAAAAGCAATAGGAACTATTAATTAATTGTCCGTTGAATAAAAGCATACCCAACGTCATATTGACAATCTTTTTCAGACAAAGGAATATGTGGTAAAAATGCCAATAACAGCCACAAATTGCTTCATACTGCAGAAAACAATTAGTTATTCTTATGGCACAAAACTCTGTCAGGACTGTGCTCCAGAAAAAAACAACAGTTTAAAGGGATACTGCCATGGGAAAAAATGTTTGTTTCAAAATGCATTTGTTAATAGTGCTGTTCCAGCAGAATTCTGCACTGAAATCCATTTCTCAAAAGAGCAAACAGATTTTTTTTTATATTTAATTTTGAAATCGGACATGGGGCTAGACATATTGACAGTTACGCAGGTGTCCCCAGTCATGTGATTTGTGCTCTGATAAACTTCAGTTACTCTTTACTGCTGTACTGCAAGATGGAGTGCAGTCACTCCCCCCCCCAGCAGCCTAAAAACAGAACAATGGGAAGGTAACCAGATAACAGCTCACTAACACAAGATAACAGCTGCCTGGTAGATCTAAGAACAACACTCAATAGTAAAATCCAGGTCCCACTGAGACACAATCAGTTACATTGAGTAGGACAAACAACAAGGACATGACCAGGTAAAATGATCTGCGAACCATTAAAGCTCTGCCTTTAAAGGACCAGTAACATCAAATTTTTCTGTAGTATACAACGAAAAAATAACACAAAAGACAAATTAAACTTTAAAATCGCAAAGTCTTAATTAAGAAATAACTTACCAAAACTCCACTTGTGCTCCTCTTCAGAAAAGGTGATCCATCGTGCGTCACTCGATTTCTCCTCCCTGCCCTCCATATAGGAGATAGCCAGGGAGGAGAAATCGAGCACTGCACGATGGATCGTTGCCCTGTCGCCTTTTCTGAAGAGGAGCAGAAGTGGAGTTTCGGTAAGTTATTTCTTAATAAAGGCTTTGCGATTTTAAAGGGGTGGTTCACCTTCAAACAACTCGTTTTCAGATAAATCACCAGAAAGAACGACTTTTTCCAATGACTTTCTATGTGTCACCGTTTTTCTAATATTGAAGTGTAAAGTGTCATTTTTCACCTTCTGAAGCAGCTCTGGGAAGGGGGGTCGCCGATCCTGTAAACTGTTCTAAATTGATACATTTAGTTGATACATTTCTTATTTTTGCCCCTGCTGAGCAGAATCTCTGGGTTTATTACAGGCAGCTGTTAAACTTGTTAGAACAATAGTTGCTAATACTCCAGAGATGCTGCTGAGAAATGGATCAACTAAATGTTGCAAAATTGTAACAGTTCAGAGTCTGCACCTGAATTAAGGTGGCCATACATGGAGAGATCCGCTCGTTTGGTGATGTCGCCAAACAAGCGAACTCTCTCCGATATGCGTGGGCAATATCGGATCCTAGGGAACGGGCGGTCGGATCATGGGACCGCATCAACGAACAGATGCGGCCGCGATCCGACAGGATTTTTAGTCCCATCCGATCGAGATCTGGCCGACTTTTGGCCAGATCTCGATTAGGGAAGCCCGTCGGGGGCCCACATACACGGGCCAATAAGGCAGCTTTTAATCGGCCACCTTTACTGAGCTGCCAGACTGAAATACCAGAGACAGGGACATTGAACTTTAATCTTTTTGGAAAAACAGTAAATAAATAAATAAGTAATGGAAATTAATTGGAAAAAGTCTTTATTTCTGGGGAACAATCTAAAAACAACAAATGAAAAAAGTGTTTGGAAGGTGAACAACCCCTTTAAAGTTTAATTTGTCTTGTTGGTTTTTTTCTATGTTTAACAAATTTAAAAAAAAAAAAAATTATGTTACTGGTCCTTTAAGGGTAGAGAGACACACCAATTCGGGGAGATTACTCCAGCGACAAATCTCCCCAAACTACCTTCACGCCGGCTAGAATGAAAATCGCCGTCAGGATTGCAATCGGATCGATTTGTTTTCCTTAGTCACCCGAAGTTGCCTCACGAGGAAACTTCGGGCGACTTCAGAAAACGAAGCCCTAACAAGCACTTGTGGTACAGGCAGGGACCATTACTCTCAATGCCAAAGCAGTCAAAAAGACAGGGCTATTATTTTAAAATGTAAGATGTCCTCTAAGTAAGGACTCTCTCTACTGATACAGTGAAGCTCACCTATTCCATTGTTAGATACTCTACAACAGGGGTGCCCAAAAGGTAGAGAAGTATCTACCAGTAGATCTATAGCTGGTGATCAGTAGATCTCAGGACTCAGGACAGCTTGTCTAAATCACCCATCTATTTCAGGCTTAATTTCAGATATTTATTACATTAAGGTTACAAAAAAAAAATGGTTGTTAAATATAGCAATATACATTCTCTCATAAATTAATATATTTTCCATGGAAAAGAATGCCAGCAGTGATATTATGGATGAAGATCATAATGGGACAACATCACTAAAAGTAGTCCATGTATTAGTAAAGTATGGGCACTCCTGCTGTACAATTTTCCAAGCTGTGCTGTGACAAGATGAGAATGAGAGTGTTTATACCTCCTGGCTGTTCAGCGCTGCACCAGTGGACACCAGGTTGGGATCCGGGGCTCTCAAGCAGATCTTTTGTATCTTGTGGTGGACAAACTCTTCCAGGCTCGTGAATTCAGCCTGACAGCGGCCACATTTGTGCACATCGTCTTCATCTAGAATACAAAAAAGATAATTGCAGTTTTTTTTTATTGGGAACAACACTTCACTAAAACATATGTGCGCAAGTGTGCAACAGTCCTCTAACACTCTCTTTTAGGGCAGAGACACACGATCAGATTCACACCGCGACAAATCTCCTCTTCCTCGGGGCGACTAATCTCCCAGAACTGCCTTCCTGCCGGTGGAATGGCACTCGGAGCGCTCCGTTTTCTGAAGTCGCCCGAAGTTTCCTTTGAGGCAACTTCGGGCGACTTTGCAAAACGAAGAACTCCTAGTGCCATCTTGCCGGCGATTTGCATTCTAGCCAGCGGGAAGGCAGTTCGGGGAGATTAGTTGCCCTGAAAGAGAGGGGATTTGTCACCGGGCGATTAATCTCCCAGAATCTTACTGTGTGTCTCTGCGCTTAGGGGCATTTCCCAGGGAAACTGCTAAAAAAAGATACTTAACAAGCAGCAGGTTGAAGGGCAGGGGTTTGTTTATAGAAAGGGCTTCTTGGTGGATTGCCGATTTGTTTTTACTGTACTCACATGAACCAGAACATGACTTTACTCTCAATTTCAGTTTTTTTTATGTTAAAGCGGCTGTTCACCTTTGATTAACTTTTAGTATGATATAGGGCAGTGATCCCCAACCAGTAGCTCGTGAGTAACATGTTGCTCTCCAACCACTTGGATGTTGCTCCCAGTGGCCTCAAAGCAGGTGATTATTTTTGAATTCCAGGCTTGGAGGCAAGTTTTGGTTGTATAAAAACCAGGTGCACTGCCCAACAGAGCCTTAGTGTAGGTTGGCAATCCTCATTGGAGCTACCATATAGCCAATCACAGCACTTATTTGGCACCCCAAGAACATTTTTCATGCTTGTGTTGCTCTCAAACTCCTTTTACTTCTGAATGTTGCTCACGGGTTCAAAAGGTTGGAGATCCCTGATATAGAGAGTCATATTCTGAGACAATTTGCAAATGGTTTTCATTTTTTATTATTTGTGGTTTTTGAGTTATTTAGCTTTTTATTCACCAGCTCTCCAGTTTGCAATGTCAGCAATCTGGTTGCTAGGGTGCACCAATTTGAATAAGAGGCTGGAATATGAATAGGAGATGCTTGATTAGAAAGAGGAGTAATAAAAAGTAGCAATAAAAAAAGATTTGTAGCCTTACAGAGCATTTGTTTTTAGATGGGGTCAGTGACCCCAATTTCAAAGCAGGAAAGGGTCAGAAGAAAAAAGGCAATTCATTAAAAAAACTACATAAATTAAATAATGAAGACTAATTGAAAAATTGCTTAGAATTGGCCACCCTGTAACATACTAATAGGTGAACCATACCTTTAAAGGCAGACACACGTGGAGATTGGGGGAGATTAGTCGCCCAGTGACAAATCGCCTCTTCTTCGGGCAACTAATCACCCCGCAATGCCTTCCCGCCGGCTAGAATCAAAATCGCTGGCGGGATGGCACTTCGTTTTCCGAAGTCACCCGGGGTTTCCTCGTGAGGCAATTTACATTCTAGCCAGTGGGAAGGCATTTCAGGGAGATTACTCGCCTTAAGAAGAGGTGAGTTGACGCCTGGCAACTGACTCTCCCCGAATCTCCACGTGTGTCTCTGCCCTAACAGGCAGCAGGAGGAAGGGCAGGGATTTGTGTGTGTATATATATATAATACACAAAAGCCATGAATATCCTGTAAATTATATCCTTATAAACGGTGAGTTCTGATGTCATCAGTTATAAACGGTGAGTTCTGATGTCATTTCTGTCACATGACTCATTGAAATTTGTGTATTATAATAAATAAAGTACCCCCAATTGTAAAATATGAGGATATTAGAAGTTACCTCGGAGTTCCATGACCTGTATAAAAACACTCGGCCTTCGGCCTCGTGTTTTTATATGGTCATGAAACTCCTCGGTAACTTATAATATCCTTATATTTTACAAAAGGGGGTACTTTATTCACTATATATATATATATATATATATATATATATAAATCCCTGCCCTTCCTCCTGCTGCCTGTTAGGGCAGAGACACGTGGAGAAGCCCTTTGTGTGTGTGTATGTGTATATGTGTGTATATACACATATATACACATACACACACACAAAGGGCTTCTTGGTGGATGGTTGATTTGTTTTAACTGTGCTCATATGAACCAGAAGCAGAATGTGACGTGACTATTTTCAATTTCAGATTTTTTTGTTTGTTAAGTGGAAAAAACTATAAAAACAATATGTCTTTTCCAATGTTAGCAGTCATGTTCAGAACAAGCCCTACTGCCCCTTTAAAGAAATTGTTCAGTGTCAAAATAAAAACTGGGTAAATAGACAGGCTATGCAAAATAAAAAAAATGTATCTAATATAGTTAGTTAGCCAAAAATGTAATGTATAAAGGCTGGAGTGACTGGATGTGCAACATAATAGCCAGAACACTACTTTCTGCTTTTCAGTTCTCTTGGTTTCCACTGATTGGTTACCAGGCAATAACCAATCAGTGACTTGAGGGGGGCCACATGGGTCAAATCTGTTTCCCATATATATGGGAAAGTTGTGCTCACCATTAGGCGGGGGTGCAATGAGGCTGTGACCACAAAATACATATAGACAAATACAAGAGTCCTCTGCACTCAACCCCTAATCAATATATTTAATATATGTTGTGCATACTGCTACTGAAAAATGCCTTACCCTAAAGAATAAGGCATTTTTCAGTAGCAGTATGCACAAAATGTGACTTGTGCTTCAATCACTCTTTTTTTCACTGCAATTTGGAGTGATATCACCCCCTCCCTTTTCCCCCCAGCAGCCAAACAAAAGAACAATGGGAAGGTAACCAGATAACAGCTCCCTAACACAAGATAACAGCTGCCTGGTAGATCTAAGAACAACACAAATAGTGTACAAATAGTAAAAAACACAAATAGTAAAAACCCAGGTCCCACTGAGACACATTCAGTTACATTGAGAAGGAAAAACAACAGCCTGCCAGAAAGCATTTCTCTCCTAAAGTGCAGGCACAAGTCACATGACCAGGGGCAGCTGGGAAATTGACAAAATGTCTAGCCCCATGTCAGATTTCAAAATTGAATATAAAAAAATCAGTTTGCTCTTTTGAGAAACGGATTTCAGTGCAGAATTCTGCTGGAGTAGCACTTTTAACTGATGCGTTTTGAAAAAAAAAAAAAAAAAACGTTTTCCGATGACAGGATCCCTTTGACGTGGAAATTTTTCATATTTTGCCATATGGCCGCCACAGATGTCGGATAAGTGTCTTAACGACCGACATTTGCACAGTCGCCCAATCATTCCGATTCCAATCCGATTTGTGTTCATCAGGCATGACTGCAGCATGCCGGGTGTGGCGCCGGTTGGAATTGAGGAATACGGACCACTGAACAAAGGTGTACTTTTACAAGATCAGTACAAGCCATGCTAAGATCACTGTGTCTGTGTATATGTATATTACCTGGGTGCCTTTTGTTCGGGTGTCTTTTGTTTGCCTAGGGAAGTCTACCTTTCCCTCCCCCTCTTCTATGGACATGTGTCTGTGTGCTGGTTCCACCAATTGATTCATAGCATAACATGCTCATTGATTGGATATATTGTAAAGGTGGCCATACACGGGCCAATAAAAGCTGCCGACAGACTGTGTCGGCAGCTTATTGGCCCGTGTATGGGGGCCCCCGACCGAGATCTGGCCGAAAGTCGGCCAGATGGGTTTAAAAATCCCGTCGGATCGCGGCCGCATCTGTTCGTTGATGCGGTCCCGTGATCTGACCCCCCGTTTGCGAATGCTAGGATCCGATCTTTGGGCCCTAGGGCCCACGATCGGATCTGCCCGATATTGCCCACCTCAAGGTGGGCATATCGGAGGGAGATCCGCTCGTTTGGCGACATCGCCAAACGAGCGGATCTATCCATGTATGGCCACCTTAAGATCACCTTTTGTCTTGGTATATAATAAACCACTGGCCATTGTAGAAGGAGGCAAAAAACTGGACCCCAGCTAAGAACGACTGCTGTGACGTTATTTCCGGCGGATTGCGCAACATCACCACACGATACATCAAGGTTTCCGGATCGATTGTCCATTAAGGCAAAAGATCATTTAATTCTACTACAACACCTTTAAACAATTTAATTTAGAAATAAAAACTACACCATAAAAATCATGACAGAATCCCTTTAAATAAGCCCAGTCTGGACAAGGAGCGCAAGCTTTCATTTTTTACTCTGCTTCCTGCATTGGCCTCAGCATAACTTTCCTTATCTCTCTCAGATAAATGAGCCCAAGGAATCTCCAGGCAGCAGCAGCAGAGTGAATGTAAATGAACCTTTCATATAATGGGTTTCTGAAGAGCACCTGGACCTGTTGGAATTCATCCCAGCAGAACAGACTAGGACAAAGATAAGGAACATTAAAGGAACAATGAAGCCTATTTTTAAAGGGACAGTAACGTCAAAAAATTAAAGTGTTTTAAAGTAATACAAATATAATGCAGTGTTGACTTGCACTGGTAAAATTGGTGTATTTGCAACACTACTATTGTTTATATAAATAAGCTGCTGTGTAACAATGAGCGCAGCCATTCAAAAGAAAAAAAAGGCTCCGGTTACACAGCAGATAAGATCTGTAGAACATAATGGTGTTATTTGTTATCCACTATTTAACCTGTGCCATATAGACTTTTTTCAATTTCCACTGCTGCTACTAATCCTATATATTTATCTCTTGTCCCTATTAATAAAATTGGGATCATTGTTACCGGCCAGGCCAGTAAAATACCGGCCAGGTGGCAACCCTACATGTATGCCAATGATCCAAAACCAGTGGCAACATGTTGCTCTCAGTGGCCTCAAAGCATGTGCTTATTTTTTAAAGGGATACTGTCATAGGAAAAAATTTTTTTTTCAAAATGAATCAGTTAATAGTGCTACTCCAGCAGAATTCTGCACTGAAATCCATTTCTCAAAAGAGCAAACAGACTTTTTTATATTCAATTTTGAAATCTGACATGGGGCTAGACATATTGTCAATTTCCCAGCTGCCCCAAGTCATGTGACTTGTGCTCTGATAAACTTCAATCACTCTTTACTGCTGTACTGCAAGTTGGAGTGATACCACCCCCCCCCCCCAACAGCCAAACAAAAGAACAATGGGAAGGTAACAAGATAACAGCTCTCTGGTAGATCTAAGAACAACACTCAATAGTAAAAACCCATGTCCCACTGAGACCCATTCAGTTACATTGAGAAGGAAAAACAGCAGCCTGCCAGAAAGCATTTCTCTCCTAAAGTGCAGGCACAAGTCACATGACTTGGGGCAGCTGGGAAATTGACAAAATGTCTAGCCCCATGTCAGATTTCAAAATTGAATATAAAAAAATCTGTTTGCTCTTTTGAGAAATGGATTTCAGTGCAGAATTCTGCTGGAGTAGCACTATTAACTGATGCGTTTTGAAAAAAAACATGTTTTCCCTTGACAGTATCCCTTTAAAGGCATTGTTAACTACTTATAGATTCAATTTTAGTATGATGTAGAGAGTGATATACTGAGACAATTTGCAATTTGTTTTAATTTTTTTATTGTTTTTGAGTTATTTAGCTTTTTATTCAGCAGCAGTTTCCAATTTCAGTAATCTGGATGCTAGGGTCCAAATTACCCCAGCAATCATGCACTGAGACTGCAATATGAATAGGGGAGGGACTGAATAGAAAGACAAATAATAAAAAGTAGCAATTTGCGACCTTACAGAGCAGTTTTGTTTTTTTAGATGGGGTCAGTGACCTCTCTTTGAAAAGAGTGAGAAGAAAAAGGCAAAAAAATTAAATTATAAACGACGAGCAATGTAAAAGTTGCTTAGTATTGGCCATTCTATAACATACTAAAAGTTATGAACCACCCCTTTAATTCCTGGCTTGAAGGCAAGCTTTAAGGTGGCCATAGACGTAACAATTACGATCTTTCTTGGAAAAGATGTTTCCAAGAAAGATCGCTCGTTTCAATACACACGTGTAGAGCTGAATCGTCAGATATACAGGTAGAAACAATAGAATTCTACCTGTATCTGACGATTCAGCACTAACAATGGCCGATGTTTGGGTTCCTTCAAAGGTGCCCAATCAAAATTTTCCGCTCAGCCCAATCGGCCGATATCCAAGCCGTCTGCAGATATCGGTCGGCTCTTTTCCCACCATACACATAGCGAATATTGTACAAAAATTTGTTTTGTGCGATATTATCTGTGCGTCTATGGCCACCTTTAGTTCCATAAAAACCAGATGTACTGCCAAACACGGCCTCCTGTAGGCTGCCAGTCCACCCTGGGGCTACCAATAGCCAAATACAGGCCTTATTTAGCACCCCTAGGAAGGTTATGCATGCTTGTGTTGCTCTCCAACTTTCTTTATATTTAAATGTGGCTCATGGCTACAAAAGGCTGGGGATACCTGGTCTAGGAGTACAGGATTACCACGCTTGCACACCCTGGCTCTCCACGATAAGATGACCCGGTGCACTGTGAAGGAGGCCTCGGCAACCTCAATAGTACGAACGAAGGAAGATTTCACTGGCACACGAAGGTTCTTTCAAGCAGGTACAAGCCCTTGCTAAGTTTTTGCAGAGGTGCAACGTTTCGGGGTAAACCCCTTTATCAAGCATACAAAACACACTGTGAGAAGGCTATTTAACACCACCATGTGACAAGTTAATTAGCATAATTAATTAAGTACAATTTAACCCTTTAGTCCCAGGGACCAATATAATTCCAATTGGTGTATTTTATAAGTGTCCTTTATTGGTGTAATTTATAAGTGTCCATATTAAACGAAGGCTTATTACATTATATATTTTCAAAAAATGAAAAAAGATTCCAAAGGACTAAAAAATAGAAAAAAATTTTATGTTGGACTGTAGAATAAAAGTTCCAAATACCTGGTCTAGGCCCACAGCGTGTTTTGGCCACTGCCCCTTGGCACAGCAACGCATGGAATCACTTATGGCACAAACAGGCAGGGAAAGAGGTTTTCTGTGCCCCTGCCAATGGTATAAATGGAAACCATCTATCAAAATTTTATGGAAGTTAGTTTTATGGTCTGAAAAGAGCAGATTCCAATCACGTCAGGCTTCAGACGCTGTGCGTGCCATTAGCCTTCAGGTGGCCATACACAGGCTGAGAAACTCTCCAACATCAAGTTGACTGGTGCCTGGGTATAGGGCCCTTTCAAAGGACTGACTGATTATGGTCATTAGACGTTACATTGATGTTACATTGAGGTCGGAGGGGTCAGAAAGGGTCGGTGCCCAATTTGGGCGTGCCGGGATCAAGTTTGGCACGCCACGTTAATTGTTCGGCGCCCAAGTTCGGGGCCCTGTGGTTGGGGACCCCTGGTTTATAGGGTCAGCGACCCCCACTCCAGAGCTGTTTTAGAAGGTGAAAATGACACTTTACACGTCAATTTTAGAAAAACAGTCACAAATAGAAAGTAATTAGAAAAAGTCTTTCTGGTGAACAATCTGAAACCAAGTGAACTGAAAAAAAAAGTGTTGGAAGGTGAACAACCCCTTTAATATATTTAATGGGCAGTTTGAATCCATGAGCATCAGCGCCTTGATGTTGTCTCCCCATAAACCTATTATGATCCAAACACTGGCCTGGGAGCCAAATAACTACATCACCGCTGGCACATTGGTGGGCACACATTGAATAAAGATCTAAGAGCGATTACCCGGCTCTATACAATGTACGTCTGCACTGGCCAGTGGAAATGGCTGGCTTTGTTGTGCCTCAGTCTGCGCTCTTATCTCACCCGCTCCCAAAGCCTCATGAGACAAAGAGCATTGAAGGCAACATTTAAGTGAATGTAAATGAGCCTTTCAGATAAGGCCACTGTCTCTACAGAAACCCCTGCTATAAAGCTCCAGATAAGCCTCCTGCCCAGCCTCAGACAAACACTTCCCATACCAGACATCGCTGCTTCTGGGTTTATATGCAGGCGAAAAAATATTCACGTCCGACATTAGCCAAGAAGTCAAAAACTTTTCCCCTCACATTGCCCTAGTATTGCAAAAAATGAAAAGACTTTATCTGCTCAAAGTTGAAATGTTCTATCCCCAGTGTATGCCCTTTTAAACAGCGGTTCTCCATCTTTTACATTGAGTAAATCTAACCCTAATATGATCTCCAAATTAAAGGGATACTGTCGTAATATTTTTTTTAAAACGCATCAGGTAATAGTGCTGCTCCAACAGAATTCTGCACTGAAATCCATTTCTCAAAAAAGCAAAAAGATTTTTTTATATTTTATTTTGACATTAGACATATTGTCAGTTTCCCAGCTGCCCCAAGTCATGTGACTTGTGCTCTGATAAACTTCAGTCACTCTTTACTGCTGTATGGCAAGTTGTATTGATATCACCCCCTTCCCTTCCCCCCCTCCTCCTCTGCACTCAACCCCTAATCAATATATTTAAGACAGACATGTTGTGCATACTGCTACTGAAAAATGCCTTACCCTAAAGAATAAGGCATTTTTCAGTAGCAGTATGCACAAAATGTGACTTGTGCTTCAATCACTCTTTTTTTCACTGCAATTTGGAGTGATATCACCCCCCTCCCTTTTCCCCCCAGCAGCCTAACAACAGAACAATGGGAAGGTAACCAGATAGCAGCTCCCTAACACAAGATAGCTGCCTGGTAGATCTAAGAACAGCACTCAATAGTAAAATCCAGGTCCCACATTCAGTTACATTGAGTAGGAGAAACAACAGCCTGCCAGAAAGCAGTTCCATCCTAAAGTGCTGGCTCTTTCTGAAATCACATGACCAGGCAAAATGACCTGAGATGCACCTACACACCAATATTACAAAAAAAAAAAACACACTTGCTGATTCAAGAATTAAATTTTATATTGTAGAGTGAATTATGTGCAGTGTAAAGAGTGTAATTATGAAAAAAATTGCCTCTTCTTCAGGCAACTAATCTCCCCTAAATGCTTTCCCGCCGGCTAGAATGTGAGTCGCCTATGGGATGGTACTCAGATCACTTCTTTTTCCGAAGTCGCCTCACGAAAGTTCGAGCAACTTTGGAAAGCCAAAGCGATCCGAGTGCCATCCTGCCGGCGATTCACATCCTAGCTGGCGGGAAGGCATTTAGGCGAAATGAGTTGCCTGAAGAAGAGGAGATTTGTCGATAGGCCACTAATCTCCCCGAGTAGCCACGTCTGCCACCACCTGTATTCAGCAGCCCTCCAGTTTGCAATTTCAGACAACTGGTTGCTAGGGCCCAAATCACCCCAGCAACCATGCACCGATTTGAATGAGAGACTGGAATATGAATAGGAGAGGCCTGAATAGAAAGAGGAGTAATACAAAGTAGCAATACATTTGTAGGCTTATGGAGCATTTGTTTTGTTTAGACGGGGGCCAGTGACCCCCATTTGAAAGCTGGAAAGAGTCCGCAAATAATTAAAAACCTATAAAACACATAGGCCGATTGAAGTCGCTTAGAATTAGCCATTCAATAAAATACTCAACGTTACCTTAAACAAACCCTTTTTTTTTACAAATATGTTGGTTCTGAGAAAGCAAAGCTATTTGTGGTGTTTAGGTGGGTTACATCTACGACATAGGGGGGAACCCATTTCCTGATGCGCGTGACTATTTCTGTTTCCTGACAAACCCGGGAATCTAGATTGACGCAGTGTATCCCACACGACCAGGCAGGCTCAGTTGCCCTTTATCAATAAGACTTGCCCTGGCAAGTCCCTGAGAGACAAAGTAAGAGATATTCCAGGCAGCTGCGGGTATAATGGCTCTTGCTGAACTACAACTCTCACACACAGACTTGGTGAGTCCCAGCAGAGCACCTGTGAGCCTGACTTATAGGAGCTGAGCCCTGTGTAAGTCTTTGATCCCTGCTGTAAATAATGACAATGTCCATTTGTGCCAATGTTGGGCTACAGGCAGAGGAACAGTAGGGGCCCCTGAAAGTCAATATTTAGTAGTGAGCAGTTGTACAGAGGGAGGCCGTAAAGTGACAGACTTAAAGACAATATAATAACGTGTGTGTGTGTGTGTGTGTTTATGTACATCCCCAGCCGCTAGAGGGCCCCAGTAATGCTGATGGGGGAGCAGGGCAAATGGCCGCATTTTAATTCCCACAGTCCACTCCTTGCCCAGCCCTATGTCCCTGCTCTTACCTTCCTCCTTGAAGCAAGTGATAAGCGGCGTCCCAGGCACTTCCAGGCTGACGAAGCCGCCGGCTGAACTAGCAGCCTCCTCTGCCCCCGCACCAAGCTCTGAGCTCATCCCAGCTGGGACTTCTCCTCCTTCTGTCGCAAGAACCGAGCGCACAGCGGCTGCAGCACAAGGCAAAATGGCGGATTTACGACTGTGTCGTCATAACAACTGGGGGAGGGAGGAGCAGGAGGACAAAAAAAGAGGGCGGAACGGAGAACGTGGTGATGTTAGAGTGCTGCGGCCGCCATGTTGGATAAGGGCAGGACTTGTAGCCTGTGTGTAATAGAAAAAAAGAGACATATGTGTAGGGTTGCCGCCTTTGCTGATGGCTAAACCCGAACATGGGGGCGGGGCAGATAACATTGGGGACGGGGCAGTGATGTAGGAACAGGCAAGATGACATCAGAGGTGGGCACAATGATGTTGGTGGAGTTATGACACCAGGGCAAGGTTATTGCATCACTTAGCATACCTCCCAACATTTTGGAAGTAAAAAGGGACAACATTTTTTTTTTTCGCACATAGCGCAGCAATTTTTTTGACCACACCCCTTTCTGTGCCCACACCCCCTAATTACCATGTTTGTTTGGCAGGTTATGACAGTTTGAAAATATTTCTCCTTATCTAAACTGTGTTTTTGTGTCTCAAAATTGTTACAAAGTATCTTATTTGCACCTGTTAGCTGTTCTGGGCTCTCTGCAAAAAGCCAATTAAGTGAGAAACTTTGTTTCTTTTTCTGGCTGTTCAGTGCAGAGAAAAGAGGGACTTTCCAGTACAAATGAGGGACTGCGGGTTGAGCTGTCAAAAGAGGGACTGTCCCTCCGAAAAAGGGACAGTTGGGAGGTATGACTTAGATGCAACTGGCTGGATTTCTATCCAGTATTCTCAATGTTTAGGGGGTTATTTACTAAACTCCGAATGCAAAAACCGCAAAAAAGTTGTGATATTTTGTTTTATATAAAATCGGACTTTTAAAAAAAACATTTTTGGGAATTTATTAAAACTGGAGATGGGAAAAGTCGATTCAGAAAATCCGGCATCTCAGACCTGTTGCATATAAGCCAATGGGGGAAGTCCCAATGATTTTTTGATGTGCGCTGGGTTTTGTGCAATACCCCAAAGTTTTCGGGTAAAAAGCACAAGAAATCAGAGTTTTCGGTTGAAAAATACAAAAAATGAAAATCTGATTTTTTCTGCAAAGCAAATTTTTTGGAAAATGTAATAATAAATAAGTGTAAAAAAACCCAAACGGGTTTGGTCAGGGTTTTTAGCAGAAAATATTGAGATCAATTCGGACTTTAATAAATAACCCCCTTAAAGTGTTGATGCCAAGTTCAAAACCACACAGGTGGCAACCCTATCTCTAGATATATTCTGCTTGATGATTAAACCCAATCCTTTAATTACAGGTATGAGATATATTATACGGAAATCAATTATCCAGAAAGCTCTGAAATACAGCTATGCTAATTTAGAAAAAAAAAAGAAAATAAATGAACTGTACTTGATAGTAACTAAGCCATGTTTAGGTGAGTATCTTAGTATTTAAATTAGGGATGCACCGAATCCACTTTTTTGGATTCGGCCGAACCCCGGAATCCTTCACGAAGGATTCGGCCGAATACCGAACCGAATCCGAACCCTAATTTGCATATGCAAATTAGGGGTGGGAAGGGGAAAACATTTTTTACTTCCTTGTTTTCTGACAAAAAGTCACGCAATTTCCCTCCCCGCCCCTAATTTGCATATGCAAATTAGGATTCGGATTCGGTTCGGCCGGGCAGAAGGATTCGGCCGAATCCGAATCCTGCAGAAAAAGGCCGAATCCTGGCCGAATCCCGAACCGAATCCTGGATTCGGTGCATCCCTAATTTAAATGCTTTTCATTTATTGGCCAGATTATTGTTCGGGTTTCATGAGGCTGAAAACCGAACAGAAAGTTCAGACCCGAACAGACCTTATAAAAACCGAACTGTTCGGGTCAAAACCGAACAGGTGGCAACCCTAACCTTTGCTGATGGCTAAACCCGAACAAGGGGGCGGGCAGATAACATTTGTGGTGGGGCAGTGATGTAGGAACAGACATGATGACATCAGAGGTGGGCACAATGATGTTGGTGGAGTTATGACACCAAGGCAAAGTTATTGTATCACTTAGATCAGCAAAGTGGAGTAACTCCCACCCTTCCCAGCTATAGTCAGGTGATCCCACTGGTGTCTAATAAAAGGGCAGCCAAGTTTGGGGGTTTTACTTTGAAAGCAGCTAGTAAGTTGCAGGTAAAACTTAGTCCCTTTGTAAAATGTATAATGAAGCAATAGAATTCTTAATGAATCAGATGAAAATTAAGCGTAGGACTGGCCAGATATGGGATGACTTTGACGTAGTTGGCCAGCTTAAATATATATATGGTAGGGATGCACCGAATCCAGGATTCGGTTCGGTATTCAGCAAGGATTCGGCCTTTTTCAGCAGTATTCGGATTCGGCCGAATCCTTCTACCTGACCAAACCGAATCCTAATTTGCACATGCAAATTAGGGGCGGGGAGGGCCAGGGCCCCCCGCAGCTCGCGCGCCAATGACTTCTTCAGTAATTCCGGGCGTACGGGGGCCCGGCTGCACATCACGCCCCCCCTCTAGTTACGTTACTGGCCAAAAGGTAGATGGGGATCTACCAGTAGACCTTAAGCTGGTGATCAGTAGTCAGAATACTTGTCAACAAACAGCTTGTCTTAATCACCCTCCTGTTTCATGCTTTTCATTCAGATATTCTTTCATGTTAAGGTTACATAAGAAATAGATTTGTAAATATTACAATGTACATTTTCTCCTAAATCAATATTTAGGTAATATGTTCAGTAGAACAGAATGTTATCAATGCTTTTATGGATGTCGATCATTATGGGACATCATTAAAAGTAGACCTCGCATTATTAAAGCGTGGGCACTCCTGACTTAGATGCAACTGGCTGGATTTCTATCCAGTATTTCTCAAAGTGTTGATGCACAGTTCAAAACCACAACCCTGTCTTTAGCTATATTCTGCTTGATCATTAAGCCCAATCCTTTAATTACAGGTATGAGATGTATTATACAGAAATCAGGTATCCAAAAAGCTCTGAAATACAGCAATGCTAATTTAGAAATAAAAATGTTTGACTGATTTGCTCTTTTTTGTATCTGTAATAATAAGAAATGAACTGCACTTGATAGTAACTAAGCCATGTTGAGGTGAGTATCTTAGTATTTAAATGCTTTTCATGTATTGGCCAGAACAGAAAGAACAGACCCGAACAGGCCTTACAAAAAACCTAACTGTTCGGGTCGAAACCGAACAGGTGGCAACCCTACATATGTGACAAACAGGGTTGCCAGGTCGTATATCAGTCAGTTAGTCCTGATGGCGTGCCCCATACCTGGGCAATTAAGTTGCTGATTTGGACAGAAGGACCCAAGTCAGCAGCTAAAATCTGCCCATGTATGGCCACCACAGGTCTTGCAGCTGAATCAAGCAAAGAGGAGAATAGTCAGCACTACAATTTACAATACAAGGCTTTAAGTATGGACTGGGCTATGTGTGTAAAGCAGGCCCTTTGACTGGGTGTCTTTCCTCCATCGTTATACCACTGGCCTCTATCGCTGCAGAATTTTGATTCCGTAAGGGCAAGGGTAAATGGAGTGTTGGTTCTGCTGCTCTCAGCCTGTGTTTTTTTCCTGCAGGCATAGAGAAGTGGATCTGCTCTCTTTCACGTGTAATCAATCATATTTTCATGTGTAATCAATCACATGCCCATGTATCTTCACTGAAAAGTACAGCTTCCGACTGAGTGCAGGTGCGCAGGGCAGTGATCACCCCAAAAATTCCTGCTCTCACATTTTCTGGGCCGATATCTGCTCTGTGTGCACTTGCCCTACCAGTGGCTCACGAGCAACACGTTACTCACCAACCCATTAGATGTTTCTCACAGTGGCCTTAAAGCAGTTGCTGTTTTTTTAATTTAAGTTTTGGTTCCATAAAAAGCAGATGGATTTCCAGATAGAGCCTCCTGTAGGCCTCATGTCCACATAGGGGCTGCAAAATGGCCAATATCCATATTTGGCATCCCCAGTAACTTTTTTGATATTTGTGTTGCTCCCCATCTCTTTTATTTATTTTATTTATTTAAATGTAGTTCATGGGTAAAAAAAAACTTTAGGGGCCCTCACCTTAAAGAAACCGTAACGCCAAAAATGTAAAATACACAGCAGATAACAGATAAGCTCTTTAGTATACAATGGGATTCTTCAGAACTTATCTGTTATCTACCGTGTCGCCTGTGCTTGAATGGCTGCCCCCATGGCTAAACAGCAGCTTGTTTATATAAACTATAGTAGTACTTATCTAGTATCTACTGTTTATCTTGTGCTTGAATTTCTGCCCCCATGGCTACACAGCGGCTTGTTTATATAAACTATAGTAGTACTTATCTGTTATCTACTGTGTATCCTGTGCTTGAATTGCTGCCCCCATGGCTACACAGCAGCTTGTTTATATAAACTATAGTAGTACTAATCTAGTATCTACTGTTTATCTTGTGCTTGAATGGCTGCCCCCATGGCTACACAGCGGCTTGTTTATATAAACTATAGTAGTACTTATCTGTTATCTACTGTGTATCCTGTGCTTGAATTGCTGCCCCCATGGCTACACAGCAGCTTGTTTATATAAACTATAGTAGTACTTATCTGTTATCTACTGTGTATCCTGTGCTTGAATGGCTGCCCCCTTGGCTAAACAGCAGCTTGTTTATATAAACTATAGTAGTACTTATCTGTTATCTACTGTGTATCCTGATCTTGAATGGCTGCCCCCATGGCTACACAGCAGCTTGTTTATATAAACTATAGTAGTACTTATCTGTTATCTACTGTGTATCCTGTGCTTGAATGGCTGCCCCCTTGGCTAAACAGCAGCTTGTTTATATAAACTATAGTAGTACTTATCTGTTATCTACTGTGTATCCTGTTCTTGAATGGCTGCCCCCATGACTACACAGCAGCTTGTTTATATAAACTATAGTAGAGTTTCTGAAGCAAACACACCAGTTTTACCAGTGCAGGGCAACACTAAATTATATTGTCATTCCTTTAAAAGACTTCCATTTTTTGGTGTTACTGTTCATTTAAGAGGACCATACACAGACCAACATCCCACAGGCTGAAAGGTTGGAGATTAAAGGAGAAATATACCCCTGAATAAGCCCATGTGAAATGGGGGATATATTTTGCGATGTATTATATCACATGGATGGTCATACTCCATTATTCTGTCTGAGCCAAAAACTCGAATTAGTGACTATAAACAGTAGTGGAGTTGTGGCTTTTTTCATGTCTCCATTTAGTCTAGACCAGGGGTCCCCAATCTTTTTTACCCGTGAGTCACATGCAAATGTAAAAAGAGTTGGGGAGCAACACAAGAATGTAAAAGTCCAGTGGGGTGCCAGATAAGGGCTTTTTGGTAGCCCCTATATGGACTGACAGCCTACAGGAGGCTCTACTTGGCACTATACTTAGTTTTTATGCAGTTAAAACTTGCCTCCAAGCCAGAAATTCAAAAATAATCACCAGCTTTGAGGACACTGAGAGAAGCATACAAGGGGTTGGAGAGCAACATGTTGCACGCGAGCTACTGGTTGGGGATCAGTGGTCTAGACGGTCTGATTGTTATCCAATATCTGATCCTTATCTGGCCCACTGTCACAGAATCTGCTCCCACACATATACAGTACATATAGATTGGGTGCTAAACTGCCAACAGAAAAACATAAGCAATTGGTTTTGAACAACCTCCTGCAAACAGTAAGATAAAAGACCTACCTAATTGCAAATGGAAACTGTACTTGTGCAATTTAGCCCCATTGTTTGTAAATGAGCACTACAGTGTCTGGGGATGAGCATTTCTGGCCAGCAACAGAAGCCTGCCTTGCTTTATGGCAGGGATTTTACATATACTCCCACTCCCAGGATCAGAGTCTATGTCCCAAAATACAAAACAGGATCAGATACCCTTTGTCTGAGTCACTCATAAACATTCAGAGCACTGCTGCATGCTACGCCTGCACCCACTTAAGGACCCTGACAGATGGGGTGCTTTATCCAGTGGTGGGAAATCTCCTCTCCCATAGGTAATTAAATGTCTGAAAGTACTTGCCCATCTGCATCCATTGGAATTGCCACACATAAGACACTTTACAGGCAGAGATTAGTAATGACAAGTAAATGCGTTCTTCTGCATATTTGTGAAGTTACCTGGGATCACATACAAACTGATATTCATTGGATGATAAAGTGCCAGTCTCTCATAGCGCTAACAATGGCAGTGAAAGAGATAAGGCTAAAGCTGGGCACACATGAAAATACCCTTGATGACCATAATGGGATGGTCAAGTCATTTACCCCCCCCCCGATCATGATACTCATGATTACTGCATAAATGAGCGACAGCAACACTGTCCAGATACCTGTTGGGCAGCCCCCCAAAACAGGTCAATAAGCTGCAGCAGCTAATATTGACCTGTGTGTCGCAGCTACAGTGTCGCCATCAAAGGGGTACTACAATCAGGGGCCCCATAAGACACAAAGATGCAAATTGTGTGTTATGTAGAAGGCGTTGGCTTGTTTTTGCTGGATCCAGGGCTGCATTTTGACATAATAGTGTGAGATCAGGTAATGACCATGTTGGCATGGGGTTTTTTGTATTTCATTATGGCCCCTTTTAACTTGTTAATAGGACCTACCACCCAGGGTTCACTTTAAGTTCTGTACTCTTATGTAAACATTTTAAATGTGTGCTTGCATATCTTGCAATTGGCCTCTGTTGTCTTAAACATATCCCATTCCTAATTTCCAAGCTCTGTGACCGACTGAGCCGAGGGTTAAGTATGCAAAGAACTTCAGGAGTGACAGTCACAATGTATGGTGACGTCACAAGCGTGCAGGTGGTTCCAAAAAGACCCTGAGGATTAATTAAGTTCTGATTGTTCCGCCACTTTGAGAAAGTCACATGCTTAATTTCTGGCCTGTTAGTAACTTTTTGGGATTAAAGATGCAGGCATTTGGCTCAAACAGATTTATACATTGTCATGAGACTTGCTGTGAGCCAGCAACTGAAAGGGATTTGGGACTGGTTAGAAGTTTCATGTATTACAACTGAAAATGAGCAGATGGGGGCCAGGGTCCCTACAAATTAAGAACAAAAAATATTGGTGGCCAGGGCCCCTACAAGTTAAGACCACAAAATATTGGTGACCAGGGCCCTTACAAGTTATGAAAAAAAACATTGGTGGCCAGGGCCCTATATTGGTGGCAAGGGCCTCTACAAGTTATGGAAAAAACATTGGTGGTCAGGGCCCTATATTGGTGGCAAGGGCCTCTACAAGTTATGGAAAAAACATTGGTGGTCAGGGCCCTATATTGGTGGCAAGGGCCTCTACAAGTTATGGAAAAAACATTGGTGGCCAGGCCAAGAATAAAACAATATTGGTGGCCAGGCCCCCTACAAGTTAAGAACAACAAATATTGGTGGCCAGGGCACCTACAATTTAAGACCAAAAAAAATGGTGGCCAGGGCCCTTACAAGTTAATAACACAAAATATTGGTGGCCAGGGCCCTTACAAGTTATGGAAAAAAAATGGTGGCCAGGGCCCCTACAAATTAAGAACAAAAAATATTGGTGGCCAGGGCCCCTACAAGTAAAGAACAAATAATATTGGTGGCCAGGGCCCACTAATACAAATGATAAAAAACACATTTGTGGCCATGGTCAGGAAACACCTAAGCTTTTTATTGGTGGTCAGGACACATTTGTGTTCAGTGGAACTTACCTTTACAGTTCGTTGGGGGGCTCCTATTCTTCTTCGTTTTCCTTGGAGGTCTCATCCACAGGCAGCAACTTCTTCAGCTTTGTTGGCTTCGGCAGACTTTGGCTCTGGCTGCTTCATCAGGCTATTCAGAAGGACCCATATTGGATTAAGTAAAGGCGGCCCGGCTAACTAAGAAGTGCAGCATGGCCCGGACCCCAGCCCTGTCCCCCCTGTGCCCCCAATTGTCTGTTCGCCTCCTACAATGCAATCTTGCTTTTCAGACAGGAGGTGCTTTAATACATAATTAAATACATTTTAAAAAGTAGGGAAATGCACATTTGTACCTCAGATATCAGTGAGGGCCCTGCGAGCAACTTCCATTTAAAGCAAGAAAGAAAGAGATGAAAAGTCTGTGGATCTAAGATTGCAGCATCTTTTCACCATCATTTCACCATCATTATAAATTATGACATTTGTTCTGTTGATTTTCTGTAATTATGATGGCAGGGTTGGACTGGTCTGAGACAGTATCATTGGGTGGGATTGACCTGAGACAGGACCATATGCCTAGTAGGACCCAGCCAAGGACAATTTCCATCACATGTCCTGTTATCAATTCCTTTGGTAGCCAATAATAGTCTTGGTTGGGAGAATACTTATAAGCTCTCGTAGATACTGCTGGAAGCCCAATTTGAAGGTCAGTTAGAGAAAGACCTTGCATTAACGTTGCTTTGAAGTCCTAGATATTCTTGGAATCAGGGGAGGCTAAATTCTGTAAATGCCATGAGTGATGTCACTCCATGCTCTCCATGCTGCTTGGCCTCTTGAAACAATGGGCCTGGATAGCATTATTACTTGAATGCCTGATCCAAAACTGGTTTCATATGTAGTTATGCCCTTATCTATCTATCTATCTATCTATCTATCTATCTATCTATCTATCTATCTATCTATCTATCTATCTATCTATCTATCATCTATCTATCTATCTATCTGTATATATCTAATCATATATCTATCTTTCTGTCATCTGTCTGTCTGTCTATCTATCTATCTATCTATCTATCTATCTATCTATCTATCTATCTATCTATCATCTATCTATCTATCTATCTATCTATCTATCTATCTATCTATCTATCTATCTATCTATCTATCTATCTATCTATCTATCTATCTCTATATATCTAATCATATATCTATCTTTCTGTCATCTATCTGTCTGTCTGTCTGTCTGTCTGTCTATCTATCTATCAGATCAAATCAAATGAGCTTTATTGGCAGGAACAAATACATTTAGCATTGGCAAAGCTGGTAGAGGGGGGAAATGAGTGGGGGTAGGAGGGGCAGTTTATAGAAATAGGGTAAAATCCTGTCTCATTGTTCAGCCAGGGGCTTTATGGTGGTAGGTCATGGGGCTGCTCTTCTGTAAGTGTGCCCAGTATGAGAGTGCCCTCTTCTGTATGGCAAACAGTAGGGGAAATCTGCCCAGCTGGGCCAAACAGGCAGAGTTAGCGGTGCTCCTGTGGATCTTGGGAAGGTGCTTACAGAATTCTAGATGGAATATTTCTATTGGGCTAGAGTCCTATTTGGATTGGTCTGGTTAAGTGAGAGGACCCCACACTTCAATACCATAGAGATGGATTGAGGTATTGGCAGACTGGGTTAAGGTGGTACGGGTGTCTTCTGATGGCATAGATCAGTGATGTCCAACGTCTGTGGTACTGAGGGCCGGGGATTTTCTAGCCTACATGGTGGAAAGCCAGTGTTGACCACTCCCTGTTTTTAAACCACACCGATGTTACCACAAGACCATGTCTACATTAATGGTGGTAGCACACCAGAAAAATTGGTTGGTGCTCACTGCAGGGATATAACTCATCACTCATATGAAAAAAAAAAGCTGTCATATTAAGACATACCCTTAAATCCATATGCCTCCTCCTCTGTGGATAACACAGCCCCCCCAGCACACCATTAAACACCATTATGCGCCCCTAACAATAATTTTAAAATGCTAACAACCCCCAGAACAAATAACAGGCTTCTGTTCCAAAGGCAGAGCAGGGCACATACAGGACGAGCATGTCACACACAGGCAGAGCATGGCACACCCAAGGTGAATATGGCAGGCAGAGTATGGCACACACAGGGGGCATAGGGAAGGCAGAACAGAGCAGGAGACAGGGAAACTATCAGGACCAGTCTAATATATTCTACATACAGTGACACAGTGCTGGTGCCCCATTAGCAGTTTGTATAAGGTGTGAACTGGAGAACAATGTGGGCAGTTTTAGTCTGGGTCTCAGGTGTGAACAGTACAGGGCTTTAGGGTATGAACAATAGAGGTGTTACAAGTGTGAACAAATATATTTGGAAAGGGAGCACTACTCACACTTCTCTGGTACTGGTTTTCACTGTGGTTCAATTTCTAGACGCACAGCCACGTCATCATTTAGCAGAATAACACACAGATAAAAGCACTCTACCATTTCTTGCTGTGCAATGAATGTGCCAGATTTCCCACAAAATGCAGAACAATGTTTTGGGGGGTCTAAACCTCCCTTTGTGAGGTTTTACAAATGTGAACAATACAAGGGGAATTACATGTGTGAATACAGGGGATTACAGTCTGAATTTGAGGTTTAAACAATGCAGGGGGCAGTTAATCTCTGTAGTGATACCTTTTAAAGTTTACATATGGTAAACAGACACAGCAGGCAGACTTTTATGTGGGGGGCACACAAGGGGGGGGGGTCGCGGGACACCAGTAGGACAGCCCTGGCATAGAAGGTTCTGCTTAGAGGAGCAATTTTACATCAAGTTGTTTTCAGGGTTTACATATACTATAAAAGTTTCAACTAATAGAAAGATAGATAGATAGAGACAGAGAGAGAGAGAGAGAGAAAGAGAGAGAGAGAGATACAGTCAGATGATATAGACATAGTTAGATGATAAATAGATTGACAAACGGATAGATAGATGATAGAGCAGGGTCGGACTGGGGGCCTACTATCTCATAGGCCCCCCTCCCCTGCTGCAAAGCCTTCTCTGGCCAAAGCTGCAACCCCACGACTGGGGCCGGAGTTTTGGGGCAGCATAGGCAGGGAGTGGGTCTGGGCCAGAGGTGTCCACCAGGTTTTTTCCCGGTGTTTCCGGTCGGTCGAGTCTAAACCTATGATAGATTAGATTAATGGATAGATGATAGATAGATAGATAGATAGATAGATAGCAGACCTCCCAACTGTCCCTTTTTCACAGGGACAGTCCCTCTTTTGATGGCTCAACCAGCAGTCCCTCATTTGTACTGGAAAGTCCCTCTTTTCTCTGCACTGAACAACCAGAAAAAGAAACAAAGTTTCTCACTTAATTGGCTTTTGGCATAGAGCCAGGTGCAAATAAGATACTTTGTAACAATTCTGAGACACAAAAAAACTGTTTAGATAAGGAGAAATATTTTCAAACTTTCATAACCTGCCAAATTTTGTAAAATTAACATGGTAATTAGTGGGTGTGGTCACAGAAAGGGGCGTGGCTAAAAAATCGCTGTTCTACGTGCGGGAAAAAAAATTTGTCCCACTTTTTACTTACAAAATGTTGGGAGGTATGAGATAGATAGACACAGACAAATGATAGCTAGATAGATTAGATCAGGAGTGCCCATACTTTAATAATGTGAGGTCTACTTTAAGTGATTTTGTCCCATTATGATCTACATCCATAAAAGCATTGTTAGCATTCTGTCCCATGGAAAATACCACATAAATATTATATTGATGTATGATATCATTTGTATTGCTTTATTTAACAAACAAGTATTCCTTATGTAACCTTAACATAATAAATATCTAAATGAAAAGCATGAAATAGGAGGGTGATTTAGACAAGCTGTTGGTTGATAGTGTCTTAGGATCTACTGATCACCAGCTAAAGGTCTACTGGTAGATCCCCATCTACCTCTTGGGCACCCCTGGATTAGATCTATAGATAAATGATGGATAGTGGTTCCAGCACGGCCGTGGAGTCAGACAAGGTTGCAGCCTGAGTCCAACTCTATTTAATATATACATCAATGAACTGGCAGCAGCCTTATATTCCTCCTCAGCACCAGGACTGAAACAACATGACACAGAGGTGAAGTTCCGGATATGTACTGATGATCTCCTGTTCTTGATACCAACAGAGAGTGGCCTGCAAGCCAACCTGGCAGTGCTGGAGAAGTGCAACTAGTGTTTTTCCTCACTAACAACAGCAGGAAGACCCGCTCCATGTATGCAGAGAAGCTGGCATGGCTGGGCTTCAAGGCTGAGGAGGGGGAAGTGTTCAGAACCGCCTACTGTACACCCACCACCTGCGGGACATTGTCCGACTCCAGGGCAAAGTCTATCTGATTGGGGGTCGGGCGCTGAGCGAGGAGTTCGGGTCGGGGGGATCCCTCCCCTTGGCTGCGGAGCTGACTTCGTAACCGGCACCTTCAAGGACTGGGCTTCAGTGGAGTCGGACCCCGAGGTGAAGGCTGTGGTGGTCGGATTTGATGAATATTTTAGTTACATGAAACTCAACCGGGTACTTCAGTACCTGCAGGATCCCTCCTGCCTCTTTATTGCCACCAACAGCGACACCAGGCTGCCCCTGGAGGGAGGGAAAACTATACCAGGTACTATCATCTAATTTCCTACCAGCAATGCCAGGGGGAAAACTATACCAGGTACCAGCACCCTACTATAATCTAACTCTGGAGTGCCCATACTTTACTAATACACGAACTACTTTTACTGATGTTGTCCCATTATGATCTACATCCATAAAAGCATTGCTAGCGTTCTGCTCCATGGAAAATATTATATTGATTTATGAAAGATTTTATATAGCTATATTTAACAAAAAACTATTTCTTATGTGACCTTAGCATAATAAATATCTGAATGAAAAGAATGAAATAGGGGGGTGATTTAGACAAGCTGTTTGTTGACAGTGTCTTGAGATCTACTGATCACCAACTAAAGGTCTACTGGTAGTCTACACCCCTGACTTACTCTATCTAAATCTTATTTCCCATCAGCAATACCAGAGGGAAAAACTATACCAGGTACCAGCTCTCTACTATCATCTAACTACTGTCTCTAATTTCCTACCAGCAATGCCAGGGAGGGGGGGGTGGGGATCTATACCAGGTACGAGGTACCTGGTATAGCAATGCTATAGCAATGCTAGGGGTGAAAGCTATACCAGGTACCAGCACCAGTCTTACTCTATCTAAATCTAATTTCCCACCAGCAATGCCAGGGGGGAAAACTATACCAGGTACCAGCACCCTACTATCATCTATCTAATTTCCTACGAGCAAGGCGTGGGGGGGGACTATACCAGGTACCAGCACCCTACTACCATCTATCTGCCAGCAATTCCATGGGGGAAACTATACCAGGTACCAGCACCCTACTATCATCTGCCTTTTTATCTAATTTCCTACCAGCAATACCAGGGGAAAGCTTCTGCACCCTACAACTTACTCTGTCTAAATCTCATTTCCTACCAGCAATGCCAAAGGGATCAATACCCTCTGGCTCTGGGGAAGCTGAGTGTTGGTTTTCTGCTAGTTGCATAGAAAACTAATTGGTTAAAACTAGAATTGGGCCCCACAGAAAATCTTTTAAACTCACATCTTTTAAACTTTGGGTACAAGACCCCTTTCATAGAAATATATCTAAAGGTCTTATCATTCTAGGTCCCTACACCTCTTGTGCAACCCAGTTGTATATGGTTACACCACTTTCCTGCTTGGTGAACCCTACTGCAGTTCGATGGGCCTTGGGGAGGGGCCACATGTAGTCCTGGGGTCCCACAAATGCACAGCAAAGTGCTAAAGGATGAATTTACAGGCTTGTGCCCTTTATTTAGAGGTATTTGCAGTTGGCACCTTAAAATAAGCACCTTGGCGAGGGTTCCCAGGCTGTTATTTATAACTGTTTTGGTGTGATTAGAGTAATCCCTAACAGCTACACAAATAATACTCTAATTAATGTGAATTTACATGCCCTCCCCTTACTGCACTGCACTTTAATCTTGGGAGGGAAATCACCCCCTACCTTTACAGAGATGCATGTAAATATACTATATAAATGATGTGCCATTTCTGGACATTAGGAGCAGAGCTTGCCACACACACACAGAGTTGGGTCACCCTTACTAAATCATTATGGTGACATACAGAAGAGGAAGGCTTGTGCTTTATCCACACCCAGTAACTGCCACTGACTTATGCAGGCTGCTAGGAACAAGACATAGTACAGGTATGGGACCTGCTATCCAGAATGCTCAGAATCTAGGAATTTCCATATAATGGTTCTCTTCATAATTTGGATCTTCATACCTTAAGGGGCAAATCCACTAAGCGCCGAAAATGCACTAGCGACGACTTCGCCAGGCGAAGTTTCGCAAGGGCGACGCTAATTAACTATACATGTGCCCACTGTATAGTTTAGGTGCCATATGTTAGGAAATGTAGGGGGGAAAGAAAAATTTACTATCTTTTTCAGCCAGCGTTTTTTTGAAGCAAGCCTTATCTACTCTATTGCACTTTGCCTGGTCTCAGTTGGTGAAGGCAAGTCTGACCCTGCCTAGAATAGAACTCAGGACTCCAGTGTCTGAGTCCTGAGTTCAGTTCCAGCCATGGTACTATAAAGGCAGCAGTGCTAACCACTGAGCTACTGTGATATATGACCCCTTCATTTGTTGTAAGTTAGAGTAACTGTAAGCAAAATTGCAATTGGTTACCGTCAATTTGATTTAGCAGCTAAAACTTTAATTGTTTCCCCAGGGGCTGGTTGCCTGGAGTGAGCAGTGGAGACGGCTGCTCACCACAAAGCTCAAGTCATCGGGAAACCCAGCTCCTTCCTCTTTGATTGTGTCGCCAAGGACTGCAGACTGGACCCTGCAAGGACTGCGATGGTGGGAGACCAACTGGACACTCCTCACACTGACTGGTATCTCCAGCCTGGAGGACGCAAAGTCTTATCAGGATAGAGGGACACTCTCTATGGTTCTTGATTACTATGTGAACTCTGTTGCCGACCTGCTGTCGGCACTGTCTGAAGAATGCCAGTGAGTGAGAGAACTGCACCCATAACACCCACATGGAACCTTATTAATAACTCATTGCACTGATCTCCTGTTCCGCTCTATCAGTATAAAGGTTCCAACCATTGTTGGCCTGCGTTTATTGTAGGGATGCACCGAATCTACTATTTTAGATTTGGTCCGAATCCTTCGCGAATGATTCAGCCGAATACCGAACCGAATCCGAATCGGGGTGGCAAGGGGAAAACATTGTTTATGTCCTGCGATTTCACTCCCCACCCCTAATTGTATATGCCGGGCTGAAGGACTCGGCCGAATCCAAATCCTGTTGTAAAGGGCCGAATCCTGGCCGAACCGAATCCTGGATTTGGTGCATCCCTAGTTTATTGGAAGGGCAAATTGGTGTAGGGCAACTTCCAATATTACCGACTTTTGTTTTAGCTCTGAAAATAACAATTATGGGCATTATTTTAAATTTACTAACTATATTTGATATAATTAACCCCTTAGAGCACGAGGTAAGCTGCTTGAGACTGAACTACAACTCCCATTATTGAGAGCTCATGTTCAACAACATTAAGGGACTGTGGGGTAATCTGCCATGCAGAGGCGTTGGACTGTTGTGTGTTACTTATCTATGCAATACATAATGTCCCCATAATGTGCCATCTCATTATGGGATATCCGTGAAGGGAATATACGGATAAATGAATGTACATCATAATAAACGGCTGCTGCCCTTTTTAAGTTACAGGTTTTATTTAATTGCTGGAATAAATAGTCAGGTCGCTGGTGCTGCAAGAGGCCTGCTGTTTTTGGGACCTTTCTAGGTGCTCAAAACTCTGCAACGATTCTTGGATTTTAGGGAATATAGTGTAAAAGAAGTATTTATGTTACCCCATAGATTGAGCTATTAGGTGCAATGTTTCCTTTATTTCCAGTTGATCTGCTGCAGAAGACAGTTTTGCTGGTCGCTGTTTGGATTTCTGGAGCATCAGAACTGGGGCTGCCTATGGCGGTGTAACTTCCAGGGGTGCGGCGGGTGCAATGGCCCAGGCACCCATTGTTTATAAAGAACCCCCAGTGGGTTTACTGATCAGTGTCTATAACCAACAGCAGTGTTCAGTTTAAAGGAGAAGCAAACCCAAAAGTTCAAAAATCCCTACCCTACATAGACCCCCCTCCCTCCTCCCCCCAGCCTAAGTGTTACCCCAGGCAAATGCCTCCAAGTCTTTACTTACCCCTCAGTGCAGATTCTGTCGTGCGGAGTTCACGGGCTCCATCTTTTTCTCTTCAGTCATCTTCAGAATGAGACTGGCAGAGCGGCACATGTGTAGTTGGAGTTTTTTGTGCACATGCGCCGAAGATTACCAAAGCGGCTGAAGATGGCGCCCCTGAACTCCAATGCCTGAGTCTGCACAGACGGGTAAGTAAAATGTTAGGGCCATTTGCCCAGGGGTAACAGGCTGCGGGTGGGGATTTTTTTTAACTCTTGGGTTTGCTTCTCCTTTAAGAGATGGAGCCCAAGATAATGCCTAATGTAGATTAATGCTATAGATGATCTCTTATCGGGGACTCTATATCCAGAAAGTTCTAAATTACAGAAAAGCCCAATACATTTGTTTTTAGATGATTTTTTTTGTACTTGATGATAACTAAGCTGCGTAAATCCATATTGGTGGCAAAATAATCTGTTGGTTGTATTTATGTGTGAATAGCGTTTATAGTGATCCAAAAACCGCTTAGCCAGAAAAAATCTAGGTCCAAAGCATTCTGGGTAATAGATGCCATCCCTGTACATATTTCTTCTGTCTTTCGGAAATTGTTTGATCTGTTTAAAGCCCTGAGAGAAACAAGGGTAAGTGTGGTTTAGCAGTTACAGCAGTTCTGTAACATCTGGTCCCCCCTTTAACAGTTGTGGTTCTGGCTCTTCGAAATCAGAGGAAGTTAAAGCTCATTGGGTTAATGGGAACAAATAAACATATAAATACATATATGTATATATATATAGCTGACAAATTTTCACCAAAAGTAGGATTTCAGCATCAAACACTTGGGGGCAGATTTATCAAGGGTCAAAATGAAAATTGAAAGACAAAATTCGAATTTCGAGCTATTTTTGTGTAGTTCAATTCGATTTGAATTTGAAAAAACTTAGAATATCGAAATGTATCATGTATTGTCTCTTTAAAACTTCAAGTTTGACCATTCACCATCTAATACCTACCGACTTGCTGTTTTAGCCTATGGGGGACCTCCTAGAACCTATAGGGAGTCAATTGTTGGACATTGAAAAATCAAAGTTTTTTTTTTTTTTTGAAAATACGAATTCAATCGAATACAGCCTATTCACCCGCAAAAAAAAAAAAAACCTTAGATTTTTTCAAATAAATTTTGGTTGGTCTTTTTTTATTTGGATTTCGAAAAAAAAACTCCCATTACTTCGATATTCGACCCTTGATAAATCTGCCCTTAAAGGGGTTGTTCGCCTTTGAATGATATTTTAGTATGATGTAGAGAATGATATTCTGAGTCAAATTGTTTTAATTTTTTATTATTTGTGGTTTTTGAGTTATTTAGCTTTTTATTCAGCAGCTCTCCAGTTTGCAGTTTCAGCCATCTGGTTGCTAGAGTCCAAATTACCATAGCAACCATGCAATGATTTGAATAAGAGACTGGAATATGAATAGGACAAAGACCTGTTAGAAAATGAGTAATACAAAGTAGCATTACATATACTTTAGTAGACTAGCCTGACAGAGCTGTACTAAAATAAGTAAAAAGTCTTACTGCTTGGCTATAGAGCAAATTGTAGAAGCAAAGGTTATTTTTGCAGTGCATTTGAATTGGATACAGTATTTGGAGGCCCTTTGGTGACCCCCTGGTGGATAAAAAAGTAATATACAGTAATATACAGATCACTGACGTATCCTGCTAAGGTTACCTCCACATCAAGATAACAGACAGGACTTCCAGCTATTTCAGATTAAATTGACAGCACTCTATGGGGCCACGGAAATTGCACTGATCAATGTTATGATAGTCGCAGCCGAGGCCACTACTCTAGTAGCCATAGACTTATTTTTTTTCTGCTACTGAAGTAAAGTCTCACAAACCTAATGCTATTGCACATGGCAAGGAATTTAGGGGCAAATTCACTAAGCGCCGAAGCGCCGAACGCTAGCGTTAATTCGTTAGCGTTTGGCATTTTTCGTTACTGCGCAAATTCACTAAGGAACGCTGGCGTAATTTCGCTAGTGTTACTTCGCACCCTTACGCCAGGCGAATTTTCGCTAGCGACGTAACTACGCAAATTCACTAACTTGCGCAGTGTACTGAACGCTACCTTTTACGCTAGACTTCCTTCGCCACCTCAGACCAGGTGAAGCGCAATAGAGTAGATAGGGATTGTTTCAAAAAAAGTCAAAATTTTTTATAAGTCCCAAAAAACGTTGGCGTGTTTTCTACATGATGGGTGATAGGCTGAAAAAGATCAAAATTTTTTTTGGGGCTCCCCTCCTTCCCCCCTACATTTCCTGACTCATGGCAACTTACCTAGACAGTGGGCACATGTGTAGGGCAAAATAAAATTTTTATTTGCTGATTTGAAGGTTTTCTAGGCATTTGAAGTGGTGATACGTGTTCCTCCATTGAAATTTGAATTTGGCGCCGTATGCAAATGAACCATCGCTAGCGAAACTTCGCTTCGCTTGGTGAATTAACGCTAGCGCAACTTCGAAAACTTACGCTACCCCTGTGCGCAACTTCGGATTTTAGTGAATTTGCGGAGCGCTGGCGAAAATACGCCTGGCGAAGTGTGGCGAATTTGCGCGTGGCGCAACTACGATTCTTAGTGAATTTGCCCCTTAGAGTCTGTGCTCTGTGTACAAATAATTTCATTTTTTTCTGTCTTTGGCACAAATACATTTTATGAAATATTTCTAAATCCATATAGACTGTACATTGGCTCATTTGGTGGCCCATAACCAGGGTTGGACTGGGAGGCTCGGGGCCCACCGGGACTACTTTCCAGGTCCCCCTTTGACCCCCCCACCATGATGCGTTCGACGCGCCTGCTTGAAAGGCGCCACTCGCCCCTCCGTATGAATGGCGCTACATACATGCACAGATGGTGCTGCACGGCGCCTAAAGAAATCTTTTTTGTTACAACTAGGGATGCACCGAATCCACTATTTGGGATTCGGCCGAATCCCCGGTGAAAGATTCGGCCGAATACCGAACCGAATTCTAATTTGCATATGGAAATTAGGGTCAGGAAAGGAAAAAGTGGAAACAAATCTTCTTTTGTGACGAAAAGTCATGTGATTTCCCTACCCACCCCTAATTTGCATACGCAAATTAGAATTCAGATTCGGTTCAGCCAGGCAGAAGAATTCGCCGAATCCGAATCCTGCTGAAAAAGGCCAAATCCTGAATTCGGTGCATCCCTAGTTTAAACAAACTGGTCGGGAGAGGGGTCTGGCCCAGCAGGGGGCCCACCGGGTTTTTTCCCCCGGGCCAGTCCGACACTGCCCATAACCCCCTTAGATTGCAGCTGCGGGTCACAGATCCCATGTTTGTAATGATAGTAATGGCATTTCTTGCAATAGCGTCTCTCTGTTTGCTGAAATGCCTGTTTGTAATTAGCCTGAAAGTCAGGGTTGCCAGGTTGCCATTTTTACAGCCGGCTACTAATTTAAAGCCTAGGCGGGTTTTGAAAGTACTGATTTGGGAACTTTGGCTGGTTTGTACTTTGGAAACCAAAGTTTTTTTCCTTGCTCTTATGCGCCAAGCCTGTGTCTCCCAAGGCATGTTGGGTAATGAAGTTTTTGTTTAAGAATTTGCCAACTGCCACGTTTAATGTTAGACTACAATACCCAGCATTCAATGGGACTGACTTGAGTAGAATTTGGGAGTTACCAGATTTTGGACTCTGTCCCCAGTCTTTCTGTCACTCTTAGGGGCAGATTTATCAAGGCTCGAATTGCAAATTCAAAGTAAAAAAATTATAGTCCAAATTTGATTCGAATTTGAAAAAAAATGTGAAATTTAACATATACTGTCTCTTTAAAAATTTGACTCCATCTAAAACCTGCCGAATTGTTGTTTTAGCCTATGGGGGACCTCCTAGAACCCATTTGGAGTCAATTGGTGGACTTTGAAAAATCAAAGTTTATTTTAAAACTACTTTGAATTGAATTCGATCGGATACGTTCATACTTTGATTCGAACGATCGAATACAGTGTATTCACCTGCAAAAAAAAAAAAAACGTAGATTTTTTAAATGAATTTTGGTTGGTCTTTTTTTATTCGACATTATGGGAGTTAAAAAAAAAAAACTCCCATTACTTTGAAATTCCACCCTTGATAAATCTGCGTTTTCTGGTGACTTTGCTCAATTTCAGCAAATTTTGGGGCAAAAATCTGCTGACCACCAAAATGTCTAGAGGTTGAGCTGTATTATCAATATTTATTTAAATTGTATATCTATTAGGGCCTTATGGGGTCCCTATACCTCCTGGGCCCCCCTCTGTAGCTACGCCCCTGGGTACAGGCGAATATGTCCCATTTTGCTTCATGGAAAAATTTGCAAAACAGTAAAAATATAAAAAAAAGGCGTATTTTCACATATATTCATTTATTTTTTTTTTAGACTTTTTTTTTGACTGCACCTATTGTGCTATTTTTAGGCTACTTTTGAAGTGGCTCTTGGCTAGTTTTGGGCTGGTTTTGTAGCTGACTTTGAAAATTAGACCTGGCAACCCTGCTGAGAGTCATAATCAGACCTAAATGAAAAAGCCTACAGGTAAGTGAGACCTGACTTTGAGTTTATAGCATGAAGCAACTGCCTATCTAAATCCATCCCCACCTCTCCAATCAGGAAAGTGTCATTATTGCCTTTTAGCTGTATCTGAAGTACAACTCCCAGCACCCCCTGACAGGTCATTCAAGAAAAGTGACATCAAGTCTTATTTTACTGAGCCAACTCTACAGATTTTTATTGGTGCTTTCTTATTGCTCGTATTTTTTTTATTCTACTTTGAAGAGGAGAATAAAAGTTAAAAATAAAGTTTCAGAGTTGAGAAAAGGCAGCAGTGGTTGGTTCATGTTGGTGGAACCAGGCAAGTCCGTACCCCATACAAATGCAGGCCAAGGTCAACGGTAGATTCTCGACAATTTGAATATATACATAGAAGCCTTCTTCAATATTGTTGCTTCCTCCTGTGGCTCCGAGGATGATCCCACGTTTGCCACGTTCTCTGGTGGCTGCATTTCTTGGACTTTCCTCTCATAAACCTCAATGATCTCTGTGAGTCTCTGCTCCTTCTCAATGAGTTTCCTCACCTGAGCGCTCAGAGTTTGGACTTGATTTTCCAACTCTTTGATATGCTCGTTTTTCTTCATAATGACCCACCCCAGGATCGCAAGGCCAACAGTTAGCAGAGCAACGAGCAAATAGAGAAGGATTCGGAATTTGTAGGATGATGATTCAGCTCCCAGATGCATTCTCCTGCTTGGCACCATTATCACCGCTGTTTTCTTTCTGCAAATTTCCCTTAACGGTTCCGTCTTGGGGGACAAAAAAATAAAGATCATGAAGCAGCTATAGTAATCTTCAGAATGAGATCGGCAATTTTCGTGAGTTTCGGCGCATGCGCAGTTGTTGCAAAACAGAAAATTGCTCCAACTGCGCATGCGCTGCAACGCTGTCTCATTCCGATGGAGCCCGTGAACTCCAATGCCTGAATCTGCACCAAGGGTAAGTAAAGAGTTAGGGGTAGCACTTAGGCTGGGGGGAGGAGAGTCTATGTAGGGTAGGGGGGTAGATGTTTTTTAACGTTAGGGTTGAATTCTCCTTTAAGTCTACTAGAAAATTATGTAAGCATTAAATAAACCCAATAGGCTGGTTTTGCTTCCAATAAGGATTAATAATATCTTAGTTGGGATCAAGTACAAGTTACTGTTTTATTATTACAGAGAAAATAGAAATCTTTTTAAAAATTGGATTATTTAGTTATAGACATAAATAACCACAGGCCAAGCAATTCCTAAATGACTCACAAATTAGGGTCTTGGTTAGGGGACACCCGTGTCCCGTCCACCACCTGTAGATAGATAGATAGATATATATATATATATATATATATATATATATATATATATATATATATATATATATATAAATATAGGTATTGGACCTATCATCCAGAATGCTCGGGACCTGGGGTTTTTCCAGATAACGGATTTCTCCACACTTTGGATCTCCATATCTTAAGTCTACTAGAAAATCATGTAAACATTAAATAAACGATCAGTACAGGATTACCGCGCTTGCACACCCTGGCTCTCCACGATAAGATGACCCGGTGCACTGTGATGGAGGCCTCGGCAACCTCAACAATACGAATAAAGGAAGAATTCACTGGCACACGAGGGTTCTTTCAAGCAGGTACAAGCCCTTGCTACATTTTATTTGCAGAGGTGCAACGTTTCGGGGTAATAAAGGGGTTTACCCCGAAACGTTGCACCTCTGCAAATAAAATGTAGCAAGGGCTTGTACCTGCTTGAAAGAACCCTCGTGTGCCAGTGAATTCTTCCTTTGTTAACATTAAATAAACCCAATAGGCTGGTTTTGCTTCCAATAAGGATTAATTATATCTTTGTGGGGATTAAGTACAAGCTACTGTTTTATTATTACAGAGAAAAAAAGAAATCATTTTGAAAAATTTGGATTATTTGGATATAACGGAGTCTATGGGAGATGGCCTTTCCGTAATCTGGATAATGGGTTTCCGGATAACGGGTCTGCAGTGTATATATCTATATCTACCCACCTATTTATGCCTATCTAAACTATTTAATCAAATATAGCGAAAGTTCTTCTTGATGACAGTCTAGATATGTAGAAAAAGTTTTATGATTCAGATTCGTTCAGATAATTAAAATCTCCAGCCCCTAACAACTAACTAGTTATTAACAGTGCGCAAGGAGACTCAATTCAAGCGTTTATAGCAAAACAGTCACAGCAAACAGCATCAACAACATTATATCTGATTATATTAAACCATACCACAAGGTAGTGTCCTCGCTCTGTATACGAGAAATAGTAGGTAGAGAAGAGTAACCAGATATGGGGTCTCTGTAATAAAAGGTGCAACTGTTGCTATAGATTTAGTCAGCTAGATAACAACCAATCAGCAGGAATCATTTACTGGCCACTTGTTTAAAAGCTAACAGACGCTGCCCGTGAAGATACTTTATTATTCTCATATAGAAATGTGAATCCTTTTTAGGGAAGACCTATCAGTAACACAACCATACAGAACTGAAATAGGAATTTCTCTGCAAAAGATCAACGTTTGGGTTGAGCTAGAGAAACAGATAAATATACTGGATAAAAAGAGACATTATTTGTTATAATATCATACATTAATAAATAAAAGGTACAAATTTGAGAGAAAAAAAAAAAAAAACAAGAATAGATACAGAGCAGTATATTGAATTATTCGTTTCAGTACTGCTCAGAGGTTATTCTATTATAAATAATAATTATATTTAAAACTGTACATTCAAAAAAATACTACAGATATTAAATAGGAATGAGATGTGAAATAAACTCTAATGCTGTAAGGCACTTTAAAATATATAATAATATTAAAGAGAAAGGAGAATATTGGATAGTTGATTATCAGTCATGGGATTGGTTGATGAGATATTGACACAATAGAATGAGCAACATTACCTTATAGCTGCTTCATGATCTTTATTTTTTTTTTGTCCCCCAAGATGGAAGCATTTAGAGCAGTGGTCCCCAACCTGTTTTACTTGTGAGCCACATTTAAATGTAAAAAGTGTTGGAGAAGCATGAAAAAGTCCATGGGATGTCAAATAAGGGCTGTGATTGGCTGTTTGGTAGCCCCTATATGTACTGGTAGCCTACAGGAGACTCTGTTTGGCAGTACACCTGGTTTTTATACAACCAAAACTTGCTTCCAAGACTGGAATTCAAAAATAAGCAGCTTCTTTGAGGCCACTAAGAGCAACATCCAAGGGGTTGGAGAGCAACATGTTTGTCACGGCCGGCACCCAATACCAGAACAAGTGGCAAGCACCCTGGTCTCGGCTTCACTAGTAGTGTGACCACCTTTGAGCTTCGGGAGGAGCCCTCAGCTTACTTGGGTGCCACCTGGACTTAACGAGAGGTACAAGGCGAGATGTTCTGGCTGGCAAAGGGGCACGACCGGATAGCAAGAGTCTTTGGGCAGAAGGTCAAGGTACAAGGCGTCTGGTAGAAACGGAAACAGGACAGGCCGATAACAGAATCGTCAGGCAGGCAAGGGGTCCAAACCAGGAAATCAGACAGACTGGATCAGACAGAAGGAGTTGACGTTAGGCAGGCAAAGGGTCAAAACCGGGTAATCAGACAAACAGGATCAGGCAGGCTCGGTAGTCAATAAACAGGCAGGATCAGGATACAGAGGTCAGAATAGTCAGGAACAGGCTGGGTCAAACATAGATAGAACAATCAGGATAGCAATTCAGAAACAGGTAGCACAAGGCTCAGGAAACCTCAGGATATGATCCTGTAACGGGCACTGGCTACAGAATGGGCCTTAAATAGGGTCCCAATTCGTGCCAAAACGTGCGCAAATTCGTGCCATTGCGCGCTCGCGCCAGTGCCTTCAAGAGACGTGCGGCGCGCCCTAGGAAACCCATAATGGCGCCGGCAAGGAGAGGACAGGAGCAGCGCAGCGGGCGTCCACGCCAAGGACGCCGCTGCCCATTAGACCACCAGGGTAGGTTCTTACATTGTTGCTCATGAGCTACTGGTTGGGGATCACTGATTTAGAGAGATAATTTGCAGAAAGGAGGATCCATCCAGGAGCTGAATCTCCATCCCATGTTCAGGGGAGCCGGAAATGACAAGGAGCTGGATACAAATTCCAAATCCTTCTCTATTCGCTCATTGTTCTGTTAATTGTTGGTCTTGCGATACTGGAGTGGGTCATTATGAAGAAAAATGAGCACATTGAAGCGTTGGAAAATCATGTCCAAACTCTGAGCGCTCAGGTGAGGAAACTCACATAGAAGGAACTGTTTAAAGTCTCAAAACTCAGGCCATGTCCCTAAACATCAAAAGCCCTGTTCATTTGCATTAAGCCCCGTCCCTTTTCAGGTCCAGAAATCTGGACCATCAAGAGGTATGTGATCCTTTGGTGGGCCTGTGCATTTATTCTACTGCAGGCTGAGTTATACAGGGAACTCTGAGTATCACTCATGTATTATAAGGGATAATGTACCCCCTACTGTAAATGATAAGGATATTAGAAGTCACTGAGGGGTTCTGTGACCATATAAAGACACAAGGCTGCAGGCTTAGCTATACAGGGAACTCTGATTATCACCCATGTATTATAAGGGATAATGTACCCCCTACTGTAAATGATAAGGATATTAGACATCACTGAGGGGTTCTGTGACCATATAAAGGCACAAGGCTGCAGGCTGAGTTATACAGGGAACTCTGAGTATCACTCATGTATTATAAGGGATAATGTACCCCCTACTGTAAATGATAAGGATATTAGAAGTCACTGAGGGGTTGTTCTGTGACCATATAAAGGCACAAGGCTGCAGGCTGAGTTATACAGGGAACTCTGAGTATAACTCGTGTATTATAAGGGATTATGTACCCCCTACTATAAATGATAAGGATATTAGAAGTCACTGAGGGGTTCTGTGACCATATAAAGGCACAAGGCTGCAGGCTGAGTTATACAGGGAACTCTGAGTATCACTCATGTATTATAAAGGATAATGTACCCCCTACTATAAATGATAAGGATATTAGAAGTCACTGAGGGGTTCTGTGACCATATAAAGGCACAAGGCTGCAGGCTGAGTTATACAGGGAACTCTGAGTATCACTCATGTATTATAAGGGATAATGTACCCCCTACTGTAAATGATAAGGATATTAGAAGTCACTGAGGGGTTGTTCTGTGACCATATAAAGGCACAAGGCTGCAGGCTGAGTTATACAGGGAACTCTGAGTATCACTCGTGTATTATAAAGGATAATGTACCCCCTACTATAAATGATAAGGATATTAGAAGTCACTGAGGGGTTCTGTGACCATATAAAGGCACAAGGCTGCAGGCTGAGTTATACAGGGAACTCACGTATTATCCAGTTTCCTAACAGATATATTAGAGCTCACTCAAATAACTGATTTCAGTACAAACAAAATCTAACAAAATAATTGCCTTTTGCACAAATTCTGCATGTAGAGAGACATGATATCTGGTGATTTTAATAGAGTGAGCTCTAATACATCTTCTAGGCAATAGGAGCCCCCCTATAAGATATATTGGATCTAACTGTCAATGAATATCTGACACCCAACTGCTGCATGAAGAGAGAATGAAGAGAAACAGATGCTGAGAGAGGAATAGTGAAGATAAACTTGATTAGAAGAATATTGATTGTATTTACAAAGTTTCTTATTTCAGTATACTGAAGCTTATATTAAATTTTCATTTTCGCAAGTTTCCCTTTAAGATGACCAAACACATTAAAAGCTGCCAACTCTGCCCCCCCCCCCCAGACTGAGCTAATTGGACCATGTATGGGTCCTCAAAACACCCCGCCCGACCAATACCTAGCCAAAATCAGCTTGATATCTATTGGGCAGTTTATAAAATGCCATCTGGTGAGGACTGGTTGCTTTGATACATTTCACCCCAGGCAGATCTTTATAGGACCAGATTAGAATCCTATTATTGCCCCAGGTCAAAAGAATGAGCCATACTGGACCACACATACACGGTGATCCTTACCTAATGATTTTACCTATTAGAGTATGGAAAGTTTAAAAGAATGAAAATATGCACAGTCTATGGGGCAAATTCCCTAAGCGGCGCAAATTTGCTAGCGACCGCTTCACAACACTTTGACAGGCGTCAATTTGCCAGGTCAACGCTAGTTCCCTAAAATGCGAAGTTGCGTCCAGGGCGCCGAGCGCTGGCGAAGTTTCGCCAGCGTTACTTCGGCAATCAAAGCGAAGTTGCGCTAGCGTAAGCCTAATTTGCATAATTTTGAATGGACGTATATGTTGCAGCAAATACATTACATTACACAAGCCCAGGGAACCTTAATAAAATAAAATAGAGTTGTTATATTGACCTACACATGAGCCCACTGCATAGTTTATGTTCTATGGGGGTTATGTAATAAAAGGCACTAAGTTTGCCCTGGGGCAGTAACCCATAGCAACTAATCAGCAGGAAGCATTTACAGGTCACCTGTTTATATGCAAACATCCTATTGGCTGCTATAGGTTACTGCTGCTGGGCAAACTTAGCACCTTATATTACATATGGGGGTATATGTTAGGAAATGTAGCCGGTTACCCAAAATTTTTTACTGTCTTTTGCAGCCTATCACCCTGAAAAAAGGAAAAGACACCTGGGACTTTATTCAACAAAAAATTGAGCAAGTCCTATGCACTCCATTGCCCTTTGCCAGGTCTGAGCTGCCGATGGCAAGTCTGGCGAATGAGGTAACGTTCAGTAAAATCCGCATCTTGGTGAATTTGCGTTGTTACGTCCATTCACCAGAGCGACAATTCGCCTGGTGTTAAAGAGTGCGAAGCAACGCTAGCATCGATCTCCTTCGCTAGCAAAGCGACCGTTAGGGAATCGCCATAGTTACGCCATGGCGAATTTTCGCTAGCGTTAGTCTTTAGCTGCCCCTATAACCGACGACTTGCGGCCAACAAAAATGGGAGCTTTGGAAGCCAATGAGGAGACAAATAGAGCCTTAGTCGCAGTTTTATTAGAAATGAAAGGATCAGTCGTACAGTCATTCTATCATACAGGCTTTACAAACAGTAGAAAACGGTGGGCTATAAATTCATCATGTTGCACGTGGTGGGAAGTTTGGGGAGTGCGACTATGTAAGAGAGATTGCAATAAGCGTCCCCGGGATATTGGCTGCTGTCAGATTCTAGGAAAGTGATTGGATTTCCACTTTATGTCCTTTGTGAGCGGGTGACTGTCTGCAGTGTGTGTGTCTGTGAGGCTGTTGTTTATACAGTAGAGTTGTGGGTCAGTGTGTAACACTTTGCTGTGGATCCCTGCACATTTGGCAAAACTGTGGAGGGAAGCACCAAAGTCATTTGGGCGGATATAAGAAATAATGTCCATATGTGACATTTCTAGCAGTAATGTATAACTGGTGTCTCTCTAGCACTTGCACAAGTATAACCGTGACGTTGCACAAGTACAAAACCGGGACTATCAAAGAACTACAAAGTCATGGGAAGAGCAGTGTTTCTGTTAAAGGGGTTGTTCACCTTTGCGTTAACTTTTAGTATAACGTAGAGAATGATATTCTGAGACAATTTGCAATTGGTTTTATTTTTTTATTATTTGTAAGTTTTGAGTTATTTCGCTTTTTATCCAGCAATTCTCCAGTTTGCAGTTTCAGCCATCTTTAAGATAGGGCCCAAGTTCCCCTAGCAACCATGCATTGATTTGAATAAAAGACAGGATCAATAACTAGGGATGCAACGAATCCAGGATTCGGTTCGGGATTGGGACTTTTTCAGCAGGATTTAGATGCGGCCGAATTCTTCTGCCCGGCCAAACCAGATCTGAATTTGCATGTGCAAATTAGGGGTGGAGAGGGAAATCGGATCCAAAATAGTGGATTCGGTGCATCCCTATTAATAACAGGGGAGGGTCTGAATAGAAAGATGAGAAATAACAATTCATTTGTAGCCTTACAGCGCATTTGTTTTTAGATGGGGTCAGCGACCCCCCATTTGAAAGCTGGAAAGAGTCAGAAGAAGAAGACGAATAATTAAAAAAAACTATAAAAAAATAAATAATAGAAAGTCGCTTAGAATTAGCCATTCTAGAACATACTAAAAGTTAACTTAAAGGTGAACCAACCCTTTAACTGACGCCACACTCTCATCCGTCCTGCTATACAGTCACGTTACAGTAAAGAAGATACTTCCAGATTTTCTCTCACTCGTAGTTTGGAAACGTAAATGAACAATCACTCCGATATCTCAGGGGTGCCGGGTTCTCTTCTGAGAAGGTTTGGCATTCGGACTAGCCATTAATTGCCTTTATCACAGTAATTGCATCCGTAGTACAGAGACATCACATTGATAGATTCTCTCCCTCTGCCTGACTCCATGATGAACAAACACACCAGTGCGAGTGAAACAGGCAGGAGGTGCCGACCCACAGCTGAGATTCCGAATTAAGTTGCTTGGAGTGTTTCAGTTGAAGAGAGCGGATTTGGTTGTGTTGGGTGAGTGTATCAGCCGAGTTCCTTCCTCACACTGGAAAGTGCTAGTGATGCAGACTATTTACACAAGTAGTAGTGAAGGCTTCACCCCTCTGAAAAGCAACTCACAGTTCCAGCATCATGCGAGCAAATAAGGCCAATCCAGCCTAAAGTAAGTCAGCGTCTCCTAATTTTGCATGAGCCCCATGCCAAGTGCGCCCTTAAAAGCTTGCCGGCTCCATTGAGAAGTATAAAAAGTCAGCGGAGAGTACATGGCTGGCACTGGGGCAGTTCCTCCATCCGGCAGTAACTGTGGGGCTTTGTTGGCTCCTAACACTGCCCTGGGCTTTGCCCACGCCATTTAGCAAGTCCAGACCTAAGAGGAGATATATATAACATTACATTATAATGCATAGAGGTGTGTAGCTTTCTTGTTGTATGTCTGAGTTATATAATAAATCTGAGGATAGGGTCTCCAAATTGAAAGTGATTACTCAGGGTTTGACTGTCCAGGGCCCCTCTCCGGCCTCCCCGCCCCCTACTATGAGGTGCTGCTCGGCATGCACGTATGAAGGCACGCTCGGCGCAACACGCATGTGCAGGCGGCGCCAATATTATTATTATTTTCTTTTGTGATCCCAATATGGGGAGATGGTGGGCCCGTCTGACACTGTGATTACTCATCACATAGAGGAAGAGGCCCGGGTGCACCACCATGATCACGGGGAGAGGACAAACCGAAAATTCTTTGCAGCAGGCGCTCAAAAAGGCAATCTTCCACCAGGCGATTAGTTCAAGAGAAAAAGCAGTTTATTGTGTCCACCACCTTACGCGTTTCAGGTTACAAACAATAGGCATAAGACTGTGGACACAATACATTTTTCACTTTGAACTAATCGCCTGGTGGAAGATTGCCTTTTTGAGCGCCTGCTGCAAAGAATTTTCGGTATGTCAGAGTTACACCAGCATGAATTGTTACTGAAGGAGATCAAAAGAACAGTAACATCAAAAAATGTAAGTGTTTTAAAGTAATACAAAAAATAATATGTAGTGTTGCCCTGCACTGGTAAAACTGGTGTGTTTGCTTCAGAAACACTACTATAGTTTATATAAATAAGCTGCTGTGTAGCAATGGGGGCAGCCATTCAAGCACAGGATACACAGTAGATAACAGATAAGTACTACTATAGTTTATATAAACAAGCTGCTGTGTAGCCATGGGGGCAGCCATTCAAGCACAGGATACACAGTAGATAACAGAGAAGTACTACTATAGTTTATATAAACAAGCTGCTGTGTAGCCATGGGGGCTGCCATTCAAGCACAGGATACACAATAGATAACCGATAAGTACTACCATAGTTTATATAAACAAGCTGCTGTGTAGCCATGGAGGCAGCCATTCAAGCACAGGATACACAGTAGATAACAGATAAGTACTACTATAGTTTATATAAATAAGCTGCTGTGTAGCCATGGGGGCAGCCATTCAAGCACAGGATACACAGTAGATAACAGATAAGTACTACTATAGTTTATATAAATAAGCTGCTGTGTAGCCATGGGGGCAGCCATTCAAGCACAGGATACACAGTAGATAACAGATATGTACTACTATAGTTTATATAAACAAGCTGCTGTGTAGCCATGGGGGCAGCCATTCAAACACAGGATACACTGTAGATAACAGATAAGTACTACTATAGTTTATATAAACTATAAAAAAAACACAAAAAAAAACAAAAAACAACCCACCTTCACTGTACTGTCCACTGCACCAGAGAAGAGGCGACCCCGCGACACTGCCAGAGCCGTGACACTGCCCTGATGTCTCAACAACGTCTGGGTGCAGATCATGTTATCCATACTCCACACCTGTGGGAACATGAACCAGGAAGTAATCACATGACAAATACAACATAATCGGTCCCTTCCATGACCAACATACCGTCCTCTGCTGCTGAAGAACTGCAGTTCCCTGTAGCTGCCCATGGGGAGAGTTAATGATGGTTTAAAGGGATACTGTCATGTTTATTTCAAAATGCATCAGTTAATAGTGCTGCTCCAGCAGAATTCTGCACTGAAATCCATTTCTCAAAAGAGCAAACAGATTTTTTTATATTCAATTTTGAAATCTGACATGGGGCTAGACATATTGTCAGTTTTCCAGCTGCCCCAAGTCATGTGACTTGTGCTCTGATAAACTTCAGTCACTCTTTACTGCAAGTTGGAGTGATATCGCTAATTTATCCTATTTATCTTATCTATTGTTGTTTTTTTGGTTTTTTTAAGTTTTTATTTTTGCTTTTTAAACTTTTAACAGCACTGAAGTGAGACCAGAGAGAAAAGACAGAAAAGGCAAAGCAGAGGTAAAGGAACGAGGAGAGAAAAATACACATCCCATGTTTTATATTCCACATACATGTTTTGTTATATCATGTCAGTTAGGGGCAGATTTATCAAGGGTTGAATTTCAAATTCATGTTGAGTTTTTTTTTTTAAAACTCCCATGAATTCAAAATTCCACCAATCGAAATTGACTATAAAAATAGAATACTTGGGTGAATAAGAGCGACCCGAAAACTCAAATCGAATCCGAATTGAATTAGATTTGAGATTCGAGTTGTTTCATCATCAAATTGATCCCTGGAGCCCAAAACATCATCAAATTGATCCCTGGAGCTCTCCCATTGACTTATACAGCAATTCGGCAGGTTTTCGAATAGTCGAATAAGAGTTCTTAAAGGGCCAGCGTACGATAAATCTCGAAAATCGAATTATAATCTTTTTGAAAACTCGAATCGAAATTGGATAGCTCCATAGTCGAATCTGGCAGTTTTGACCATAAAAAAAGACTAGAAAACTGTAATTCGAAATGGGACTCTTGATAAATCTGCCCCTTACATTGGATTCGCTGGAACATCATAAAAGGACACACATGACCTCAAATTTCTGTGGGCAGCCTCTAACCAAATAGATCACTTTCTGGTTGGACAAAGAGTTGTTGTTAATTAGAAATCTACAGCTTCCCCATCTCTCCCTTTCTGAAATAATTTAAATAACTCTTTGTAAGGGCAGAGACACAGGGTCAGATTCGGGGAGATTAGTCGCCCGGTGACAAATCTCCTCTTCTTCGGGGCGACTAATCTCCCCAAACTGCCTTCCCGCCGGCTACAATGTAAATCGCCGGCGGGATGGCACTTGGTTCACTTTGTTTTCCAAAGTCGCCTCATGAGGAAACTTTGGGAGACTTCGGAGAATGAAGCTCTCCCGCCATTGGGGAGATTTAGTCGCCCAATGATAAATTGCCTCTTCTTCTGGGCGACTAATCTCCCCGAACTGCCTCCCGTCGGCTAGAATCTAAATCCTTGGCGGCATGGCACTCGGAGAGCTTTGTTTTCCAAAGTCGCCCGAAGATTCCTCTTGCGGGAACTTCGGAAAACGAAGCGCACCGATTGCCATCCCACCGACAATATACAGGGCGAATCTTGTCGTCTGTCTCTGCTCTTACATCATTAGTGAGATCTGGTTGATCTATTTTCCATGTCTCTAGGACTCTAGCTAGTGGGTCTTGGGTGGCTTCTCACAGAATGGTACAGGACCAGGAAAGGGTCTTGGTAAGGTCCGCTCATACGTAAATATTTTTCAAGCCGACCAATTCAATTGGTCACGTGGGATATTGCGTATGAAAGGCATGACTAAGCTGAAGATACTTAAAAAACATAACTTGGGGTAAATGATGGCTCTCCTTGAGAGCCTGGAACTGTTTAATCTCCCCATTCACCACTGTGTCCTGCAGCTGTTTGATGCCCTGTGATGTCCATTGGGCAATATCGGTAAAAGGAGAGAAACTGTGGGAGAGCTGTTGCCCCATAGTGGAGTCCACTTCAACCACACTGGCCATAGCACATATTTAAAGGATAAGTAAACCTTCAAAATAAGTGACATTGATAATAGTGATATTCTAAGCACTTTTTATGTTCTTCTGGTTAGGAAATACAAATTAGAAACCTTTTTTAAATCTTTCCTAAGCAGAAGAACATCAGAACAGCCTCTTTCTTTCTCCTGACAACTTCCCTGACTAGTTGGTGGTCAGACTGGTGGGAAACTGACCAGCAGGTGGCGCTATTGTTACAAAATAAATTCATATTTACAGTACATGTATCCCTTAATATCTTGAAATTAAAACAAAATAAATAATGAATGTACATTGCAAAAATTCTTAGAATAGGCCCCTCATCAATTTTACATTCACATTATTTATCCTTTAAGAACCTTTTGGACTATAGTTAGCATTGGGGTAGTAATAGTATAGAATGTGGAGGGGCCTCTGTACTGGAGCTTGGCCAGTGCTTCTAATGAACCCAGAATATTAGATTCAAGAATTATGGAGGTATTGTCCTTGTTGGGGGGCAGTTGTAGGTCAGTTGACTTGACTGGCCCAGAAGTATAAATTCAGGCTGGGGAGGGCAAATTCCCCACAGGTGAACGGGGCTTGCAGGATTTTAAAATTTCGGCAAGCAATATATTATCTAAGAGAGAGATGCCCTGTGATTTGTAACTGCAGCTACTGGCTTGGACACAGATAACTGAAGATTAGTTGAACAGACAAATGCTACTTATCCTGTCCAGTTTACAGGCTCATTATGTTCATATGATGATATTTAGTGAATAAAGTACCCCCTCTTATAAAATATAAGGATATTATTTTTGTTACCGAGGAGTTTTATGACCATATAAAAACATGAGGCCGAAGAACGAGTGTTTTTATACAGGTCATGGAACTCCGAGGTGACTATTAATATCCTTATATTTTGCAACAGGGGGTACTTTATTTATTATAATACACAAGTTTCAGTGAGTCATGTGACAGAAATGACATCACTACTCACCGTTTATAACTGATGACATCAGAACTCACAATTTATAAGGATATAATTTACAAGATATTCATGGCTTTTGTGTATTATAATAATATAACTATGGAGGCGTTAGGCAGGGAGTATATATAGAATCTTTTGAGGTTTGGAGCCTACAGCTGGGAAGCAATGCTCTAGGGGAGAGGTGACATACCCGCAGTGATCTGTCGTACGAGGCGCTGAAAACCTTGGTTTGATCAGGTGTGGATATGACAGCCAGCGCATACACTGTCCCAACATGTCCTGTCAGCGTCCTCATTTGCTCTTTGGATTCAATGTCCCAGACCTGGGAGTGAAAATTCATGTAATTCATTAGAACAATTTGACAACTGCCTGCACAGGAAGCTATAGCAGTATGTATGTATGTATGTATATATATATATATATATATATATATATATATATATATATATATATATATATAGATATAGATATATAGATATATATAGATATATAGATATATATAGATATATATAGATATATAGAGATATAGATAGATAGATAGATAGATAGATAGATAGATAGATAGATAGATAGATAGATAGATAGATAGATAGATAGATAGATGATAGATAGATAGTGTGAGCGCCCATAGGTAACTTTACACTTCTTACTAAACAACATGCATGTAAAGGCAAAAAAATAAAATCCCATTTTTACTTTCTTTAATGATAAGAAACCTATCTCCAATATACTTTAATTAAAAAATGTGTACCGTTTTTACAAGAAACCTGACTGTATGCAGTGAAATTCTCCCTTCATTTACTGCTGTGGATAGGAATTGTCAGACGGCCCCTAACTGCTCTGCAGGGAAACAATCCTACTTATGAACAGCAGGGGGAGCTCCCGCCTTACTTCCCAGCCATGCAGAACTCAAGCAGCTTTGTTTGTTTCCCTGTAGAGCAGTCGGCGACTGTGTAGAGATTTGTATTGGATTTTATTTTTGCCTTTACATCACCTTTACTGTTTCCAACTCCAACTCCAGCTGCAGAGACAAAGATCATGGAGCCAGATTTAAACAGATAAACTGGGATTCTATTTGGAGGATTACTTTGCTGCAGTCACTGGTTCTGCAGCGTTGGAGAAAGTTTGTATTAAACAATACAAAAACTATCAAATCCACATTAGATTACATGACAACACAGGACCCAGTGCAGTCTGTATATTCTGATTATTAATCAGTCTTGTTGTATCGGCTTCTGGCAGATATTATTTGACTTGTGCTGTTCTGATCATTTATGACGATCCCTAAGCAGCCCAGACCACACTGAGCATGTGCACAGTCTTGGTCTTGCAAAGATGTTTAACAAAGTTACAAGATGGTGACACCCTGTTATGAAAGCATAAATCATTTGTTTGATTAGGCTTCTGGTGCAGTAAGTTCATGTTCATGTTTAGCATACAAAATACAGCATTTCTAGCCTTATTCTATTTTAAACTTTACTGCTAAACTATACGAAGTGACTGCCCCAATAATGTCAGGAAGTCAGTATGTGGCTCGGGGCAGAAGAATGAGGAAGATGATGGCCTTTTAAGTGTTTAAGTGCTGGGTGCAGATTGTGACTTACATGTATAAGGTTCTCGTATGTGCCACAGACTATATGGTGGTTGGTTACTGCGATGGAGTACACACTGCCACCTGATGTTTGCAGGACATGGACACATTCCAAGGTTCTGATGTCCCAAATCTGAAATTGAGAACAACATAAACCATTCATGGTTATAAAGGCTTACATGCTGTAATATATTATTATTATTGATTATTCACAGATTCACCCACATTCCCCCAATTCTCACCTTGATGGTTTGGTAGGACCCACTGTACAGGTAGTTCTGAGAGGCCACAAGAGCTCGCACCCAGTGGTTTAGGCCTGTAAGCTCTTTCTTCAGTTTCAAGTCTGTGCCCACAATGTCCCACACCTGCAGTAGAAGTAACAGGGAAAACACAAACATATAATGGAGGGCTTTTTTACCCTTTAATATAGATTATACAACCTTTCGTACATGCCTGTTAAATCACAGCACCTGAGTCTGTACTGACAAACTGCAGATGGACAAAATGAAGCGCGCACTGCTGTAGCCAACCGTTGAGGATAAAACTAGATTTTATTCCATGAAAACAACATATCCTTTTTTCATTTCAAAAGATACCTAATCATAGGCACATTTTCAAACTGACCATTACAAAGAAATTTAAAGGGCACCTATTACAGCCAAAATCAAACACATATTAACAATCTGACCAGTACAAGCTAAACACGTTTAATCAAACTACATATATAGTTTTTTGAAAAAACTGCAGGTTTTAAAAAAATCCCTTACTTTGTCAAATGGGTTCTTTCACTGAGGGAGGCCATATTGAGACTATAACAGAGACTCTAATATGCAAATTTCAGGAGCATGCTGAGATTGTAACACTGCTTTGAGTATTCTACCCAGAATGCCTTGTTTTAGTAAACTCCTCCACTAGAGGTATCAGGATATTTCCCTATCTTGTCCCCTGCTGGTAAAGTTATTATGCAAGTGCTTCCAGCAGGTGGAAGCACTACTGAACAGCAGCTAACACACAGGTTTGGCTGATTTGAAAATACCTTAGAAGGGTTGATAAGCAAACAAGGAATTTGAACTGAGCATGTGCGAGATTTCAGAGCTACAGTTGGCTGGGAAGATATAGGTAGGAGGAGCCAGTGAAATCCAAGATGGCTGCCTCAGCTAGAACTGCAGGGGAGATAGGGGAGATCTTGCAGAAGGAATAGTGAGCTGATCATTTACATTATACAAACAACTCTAACTGTTTTAAAAATCGGATTTCTTGAACTTTCACATAGTGTATTTACTTAGTAACTGATTTTGGTCATGATTGGTGCCCTTTAAACCCAACAAGAGGATATGAAGTAACAATCAACCACTCTCAAAATGAACCCCAAGGTTCAAATTTAGTTTATATGGAAAATGTCATATTAACATCTAAAAAGTAACAAAATTTAGGAAGAGGAAAAAATCTCATAACATATACAATGAAAAATATGCAATATAACAAATAAATACGTTTTAAAAAAATTGCTACAAATTCAAAGTTAAAATGGTATATAAATCACATTTCATTCAATTATTTAACTACATTTGAAGAAAGGGGAGAAATGAGGTCTGCTTAAAACTCCAAAGAAACTAACTTAATTTTACTGGTATATAGTTAAACAATTCACAATATAATTCAAATTACTGGTATTAATTAAGAAAATGCATAGTTTAATTCGGCAAACAATACAGTCAGTTAAAAAATAACTAAATCCATTAACTTCTTTAAAAATCAATTTCATTACTGTAAGTCTCTATACAGAATATCAAGTTTCAGGTTTATGGTTGATGTGTCTCTAGAGTAAAAATACATTAAAGGGATACTGTCATGGGAAAAAACATTTTTTCAAAATGAATCAGTTAATAGTGCTGCTCCAGCAGAATTCTGCACTGAAATCCATTTCTCAAAAGAGCAAACAGATTTTTTTTATATTCAGTTTTGAAATCTGACATGGGGCTAGACATTTTGTCAATTTCCCAGCTGCCCCAAGTCATGTGACTTGTGCTCTGATAAACTTCAATCACTCTTTACTGCTGTACTGCTGCAAGTTGGAGTGATATCACCCCCTCCCTTTTTCCCCCCAGCAGCCAAACAACAGAACAATGGGAAGGTAACCAGATAACAGCTCCCTAACACAAGATAACAGCTGCCTGGTAGATCTAAGAACAACACTCAATAGTAAAATCCCATGTCTCACTGAGATGCATTCAGTTACATTGAGAAGGAAAAACAGCAGTCTGGCAGAAAGCATTTCTCTCCTAGTGCAGGCACAAGTCACATGACCAGGGGCAGCTGGGAAATTGACAAAATGTCTAGCCCCATGTCAGATTTCAAAATTGAATATAAAAAATCTGTTTGCTCTTTTGAGAAATGGATTTCAGTGCAGAATTCTGCTGGAGTAGCACTATTAACTGATGTGTTTTGAAAAAAAACATGATGACAGGATCCCTTTAAGCTTCCCTATGCAAACGTTTTGGCATTAAATCACCACCACTTGATGTAGAAAACACTTTTTCAGTCCCTTGTATTTTCAGACATGCAATCGCACCATTATTACATTTCATGAAATACTTAAGACACAGCAGAACTCGTATTGCGAGACACAATTTGATTTATATGTTCCCGCATTCTACATTTGAATTTTCTTGACGTGCAACCCACGTACTGCATATTAGATTTTAGGCAAGTAAGTAATTAAAAAAAAAACCAAACGGAGTGTTACAATTTATGAAACTCTTAATCTTATATGTTTTCCCAGTGCTATTACTTACAAAGTCCTTTGACCTCAATATATATATATATATATATATATATATATATATATATATATATATATATATATATATATATATATATATATATATATATAGTCCAAAATTTTTCACTTCCTGAAGACGGCTTAAGTGAATAGCCGAAACGTTGAAATAAACATCATTTTTGATTTTGCACCTTAAGAAAGTCCTGTGAGTGCGTTTTTTTTGCTCTATTATATATATATATATATATATATATATATATATATATATATATATATATATATATACTCAGTCCTTGGCGTCCGCACTCGCTCATCTAGCCGTAACGATTACCAGGTGCAGTGTCAATGTTGAAACAATGTAAATCCAAATGTTGCGACACGCACTCCGGATAAATTCAATAGACTTTATTAAATATCATCTTAAAAAGGCATCAATGCCTTTTTAAGATGATATTTAATAAAGTCTATTGAATTTATCCGGAGTGCGTGTCGCAACATTTGGATTTATATATATATATATATATATATATATATATATATATATATATATAAAGATAAATGTTATGCAACCTGTTGCACCACAAATACCCACTGATCCTTAGAGTAATAAAGAGATGCAATCACCAGTAAGCCAAAATGGCACTATAGAAATGATGGTGGATATAGTTCTACGCACAGATTCTGACTTCTAGCTGCAGCACATGATGGGTCAATAAATTCTGTTTATTGGGGAAGCAGGATTTCCTGCAGGTGGATCCATGTGCCAATGTCAGTCCTGTGTTTACAATTAAAGTTTCTCTAGACTTACCTTGATGGCTTTCAGGGAGCCGCTGAACAGCATATTATGCGATGACACTAAGGTGCAAACAGGGTTGTCGTGCGCTCGAATGGTATTAACCTTCAGCAGAGTCTGAATGTCCCACACCTAAACAGAGACAATTGGGTTACACTCAGCATGCCATCTTTTTCTCCACTGCCACAACCTTGGTTCCTCTGTCATATCATAAGCTCCGTTGTCCCCCTAACCCCATAAGCTTCCTCTCAGGAGGGTGTGTGTGTGTTTTAACCAAGGCCGTACTTACAATAATAGTGCAGTCTGCTGAACCGCTGTACAACTTGCTTCTGGAGAAGGGGACAAAAAAAAAAAAAAACATACGGTAAATAGAACTTGGCTAAGCCACGGAGAATGTAACAAACAGTAGGACATGTATGGGGAAAGTTTACTAAGCATTGCTTATAAATTAATATAACAAAGTACTCAGTATTGATATTATTTCTTCCCCAGGTGTGCCCCTGTCAAATCTACTTAAAGGGGAAGGAAACCTAGTTGGCGCAAAACCCCTCCCCCCTCCCGTGTGTTGCCCACCCTCCCTCCTCCCCCCTGGCCTACCTGTCCCGCTGGGCAAATGCCCCTAACTTGTTACTTACCCTTCTGCGCAGGTCCAGTCCAGGGAGTTCACCGACGACATCTTCTTCCACGCAATCTTCTTCCTGCTTTGAACGGCGCATGCGCAATAGGAGCATTTCGCCGGTACGATCTACTGCACATGCGCGTGACTTTTGGTGCATGCGCAGTAGATCCATACCGGCGAAATGCTCCTACTGCGCAAGCGCCAAAACGCCGTTCAAAGCAGGAAAAAGATCACATGGAAGAAGATGTCGTCTGTGAACTCCCTGGACTGAACCTGCGCAGAAGGGTAAGTAACAAGTTAGGGGCATTTGCCCAGCGGGACGGGTAGGCCAGGGGGGAGGAGGGAGGGTGGGCAACACACGGGAGGTGGGGGAAGGGTTTTGCGCCAACTAGGTTTCCTTCCCCTTTAAGTGATTGAACTACCCCTTTATTGTTAAAGCATAGTTATTCCAGAAGCCCTTATAGCGTTGTGGGGGGGAAAAAAAGGTAAAAGTTTTTAGCCAAAGTAAGCTATAGAACAGAAACTATATTTAATAAGGAGTGACAGTGAGCTACACAACGGGGCAGTTATGATATGTGGAAGTTGCCTTTAAAGGGGTTGTTCACGTTAAAGTTAACTGTTAGTATGTTATAGAATTGCTGATTGTAAACAACTTTTCGATTGGCCTTTTACTTTTTTATAGCTTTTGAATGATTTCCGTTCTTCTAACTCTTTCCAGCTTTCAAATGAGGATCACTGACCCCAGCTCAAAAACAAATGCTTTGTAAGGCTACAAAATGTATTGTTATTTTGTATTACTCATCTTTATATTCAGGCCTCGCCTTATTCATATTCCAGTATTTTATTCAACCAATGCATGGTTGCTGGGGTAATTTGGACCTGTAACTGCAAACTGGAGAGCTGCTGAATAAAAAGCTAAAAAACTGCAAATAATAAAAAATGAAAACCAATTCCAAATTGTCTCAGAATATCACTCTCTATATCATAATTAAAGTTAAAGGAAAACTATACCCCCCAAACAATGTAGGTCTCTATTAAAAGATACTGAGTAAAACAGCTCATGTGTAAAACCCTGCTTCATGTAAATGAACCATTATCATCATAATATACTTTTTTAGTAGTATGTGCCATTGGGTAATCATAAATAGAAAATTGCCATTTTAAAAAATAAGGGCCGCCCCCTGAGATCGTAAGATTCACTGTGCACACATACAAACCACATGTAAGGTCACATGAGCCAATTAACAGACAGAGTTCTGCCTTTTGCTTCCTCACTTCTTCCTGTTACAGTTAGTGTTGTAGTATTTCTGGTCAGGTGATCTCTGAGGCAGCACAGAGACCATCACGGAATGGTGGTTCAAGGCAAGAGATGTAAAAGGGCAATATTTATGTAAATATATATTCCAGTTTGGTAAGATTCTTTAATATGTCATTCAATTTAATATAATCTGTTGCTTAAGTATTCATTTTGGGGGTATAGTTTTCCTTTAATTTAAACAACCCCTTAAAGGAACCCTGGAGTGTATGTTATAAACATATGAAGTCTTTGCTAGGTAAGTGGCCTTTAAAGGAGAAGGTAAGTCTTCTTCCACTTGGGGGTGCCAAATGTTAGGCACCCCCAAGTGATTGTATTGACTTACCTGAAACCCTGGGCCGGTGCTTCTATCAGCAGAAAACTGTACCGGCTGGGGGTTATACCAGTGAGCATCATGGAGAGATCATCTTCCGGCTGCTTCTTTCTTCCAATTTCCCAGGGCAAACGCATGCGCAGTAGACCAAAATAGCCAACTTTTTAGTTAAAGTTCAGCTTTTTCGCTCAACTGCGTATGTGTAGCCATGCAGAGAAAGAGGGAGACGGAAGAGGATCGCTCCGTGGTGCTCACTGGTATAACCCCGGGTCGGTGCAGTTTTCTGCTGATAGGAGCACCAAACCGTGGTTTCAGGTAAATCAATACAATCACTTGGGGTGCCTAACATTTGGCACCCCCAAGTGGGCGAAGACTTTTCTTATCCTTTAAGATGTGTAGAAGCTGCCATGCTTTCGGTAGGAGAATAAACAGTTCAAGATACTTACCCTTGAATACAGAGAGCAAGAACAATGCCATCATGTCCTTCCAGGGTCTTTTGGCACTTATATGTCGTACACGTGTCCCACACCTAAGAGGTCATTACATGTTATTGTCACAGGACAGCAGAAACACCTATTCTTAGTGCAAACATCGGTGCGTCGCTCTCTCACCTTTATTGTTTTGTCTGATGAGCCGCTGAAGAGCAGGTCTCCAATGGAGTAAACGCACAGACACCACACAGGGCCCTGGTGTCCTACAAAGGTGCCTTTGCACTTAAATATCTGCTGAGGATCATAGGCTGCAGAAGAGGAAGAGATTTCAGTGTTACAGATGATGCAAAGCAATAAAGAAAGCAATATCCTAATATGAACACTGATCATACTGGAACTTGAATTTATTTGACTGAACTACATTTTTCCACTGAATTAAACTGGGCATAACCAGTCAGACATCTACCAGTCAAGCCTGCTCTCGTTCTCGTTTCCTATGTACTTACATCCTAGGATTCCCATGTTCAGCCGGGCATTGATATGGGAGAGTTCATCCTATTAAACACAAAGAAACACACAGGGCATATTAGCACATATATGTTAGTCATGAACTTGATGTAGTGGAGGACAGAAATGATGAGTCAAGGAGGCTCACATTCAGCATGGAGGCATCTCTACGGAACTCCATCAGGTCTTCGCTCAGCTTGCTCTGGTTTTCATCCAAAACATCTGCAAACATATCAATTGAGACACTATTTATGAACACTGCCTATTACTGCAGTTATACGCTGTACAACCCTGCTCCAGATAGGGCGCATATCGCTTCTCACAATGGGGCATATTTATCAAAGAGTGAAGTTAGAGATTTCCACAGTCCTCTAGACTGAAATTCCTCCGCTCTCCATTCATTTCGATGGGAGTTTTAAAAGAGTATTTATCAATGGGTGAAAGTGAAATTCACCGTTTTATAAATACGCCTTTAAAAATCCCATAGAAATGAATGGAGAGTGGTGGAATTTCAGTCTAGAGGACTGTGGTGATCTCTAACTTCACTCTTTGATAAATATGCCCCAATAAGCGAAAGAGTGTGATATACCCCAGCAGTGCAATGTGTCTATTGGAAAGGTTTCTCTTTCTGCACCCTGGGAAAGGGTGTTGTGTGTCAAGTTGACAAGCCCAGACATTCCCCTTCCCAAACAGTTGTATGGAGTCACCTCTTACCAAATTTCAGCTCTAGGTTCTTCTCCAGCTGGTCGATCTTCTCCGAGAGCTTGCCCAGCATGGAGCGCAGAAATGCAATCTCCTGGTCCTTCTGCGTCATGGCTACCTGCATTTCGTGAAACCGATCGTCTGTCTGCTGCAGAAATTCCTTCAGCCCCTCGAATTTGCACGTTTCTAGGTGTGTCTCGTAGGTGTCTTGGTTCCCTATAAAGTTGCACCTAAGAGGACAAAAGAAATAAGGAATAGTAAACCTTAGTAGCAGCCAATAGAAATATGGCCAAAATGTCCACATCTCCCCCATTGACTCCTAAAGCAATTGCTTTCCAGCTGTTAAACGATATGGAAAGAACCCAAAATGGCAAGCAGTTCTACCCTATAAAATGTACCCAGCGGAACTTCTGTTGGAACGTACCCATACTTGGAATGAGGGCACTTGATGTGTTCACACTCCTTTAAATGAGCTTCCAAGTTCATCTTTAATAACGGGGGGCAATTGGGGTTATTAGGACAACGGACCGGTCGGTAATCGCAGCTCCCTTCATGGTCCCTGCAAAAGGAAATGACATGGAATATTAACTTTTGAGCTCATCTTTAGTGGGATTAAACTCTATTATATCATTTAGGTGTCTTGGAGAGGTCTTGAATTGCACCCCACACAACCCTCAATACAGCCCTGCTCCCCTATATATCTTAATTAAATACAGAGTAGCACAGCAGGTTCACAGTCGCCATGTTTGCCAAGCTTGACTTCCTCTTCCTGTTGGAGATCGCTGAGCAGGATTTTGCCAATCTGATCATGGCTGCAACTACACAGGCTTCTGGGTTTCCAAAAAGAGTGGTTCAGAAGGGAGGACTCTGCAGGTGGGCCTAAAATGTATCATGCTTATGAAACCCATGATCATAATGCTATTCAAACAAAGTGATATGCAGGTGAGCCTCAAAATTCTTACAAGAGGTGGCTGCTGACTTCTGTTCAGGCAGGTCCGAACACTCGTACTGCTGAACCTGCTGTCCCATATCATTTATGCTGTAGCCTCATCCCCCTCAATGACATCATCAACGGGTTCAGCTCCAATGAACAGGAAATATCAATCCAACTTGCAGTACAGCAGTAAAGAGTGTCTAATGTTTATCAGAGCACAAGTGACACGACTGGGGGCAGCTGGGAAACTGACCATATGTCTAGCTCATTTCAGATTTCAAAATTAAAGGGGTACTGTCATCGAAAAACATGTTTTTTTCAAAACGCATCAGTTAATAGTGCTACTCCAGCAGAATTCTGCACTGGAATCCATTTCTCAAAAGAACAAACAGATTTTTATATTCAATTTTGAAATCTGACATGGGGCTAGACATATTGTCAATTTCCCAGCTGCCCCTGGTCATGTGACTTGTGCCTGCACTTTAGGAGAGAAATGCTGTCTGGCAGGCTGCTGTTTTTCCTTCTCAATGCAACTGAATGTGTCTCAGTGGGACATGGGTTTTTACTATTGAGTGTTGTTCTCAGATCTACCAGGCAGCTGTTATCTTGTGTTAGGGAGCTGCTATCTGGTTACCTTCCCATTGTTCTGTTGTTTGGCTGCTGGGGAGGGGGAAAGGGAGGGGGTGATATCACTCCAACTTGCAGTACAGCAGTAAAGAGTGATTGAAGTTTATCAGAGCACAAGTCACATGACTTGGGGCAGCTGGGAAACTGACAATATGTCTAGCCCCATGTCAGATTTCAAAATTGAATACAAAAAAATCTGTTTGCTCTCTTGAGAAACGGATTTCAGTGCAGAATTCTGCTGGAGCAGCACTATTAACTGATTCGTTTTGAACAATTTTTTTTTCCCCATGACAGTATCCCTTTAAATAGAAAAAAAAAATCTGCTTGCTTTTTTGAGAAATGGATTTCAGTGTAGAATTCTGTCGGAGCAGAACTATTAACTTATGTGTTTTGAAAAAAACCACAACAGTATCCCTTTAACATTTGCCTTTAATGTAGCGACATTGGACATTTACCGTTTTCCACTTAAGCGGGAGCAGCCAAATGATTTCACTTACTTTCTGGCACTTAATTTAATGGTGAAGGGGCAGCCGTGAGGATCCACTTCGAAAACAGCTGGCTTGCCATTGGAGGAGGGGTGGCAGCCATATTTACAGTGAATGAAAAGCTCTCCTATTTGCTCGGCAACAGCGATGTTGTTCACGACCACCGTTAGTTTGGCGTTATCCACCGGACACTTTTCTAACATGGGGAGGGGGGGAAGAAATATTTCTGATCAGAGAAGTGACACTTATTGAGAGGTGATAATACGAGTGTATTTAACCCTTTATTTGTTCTTGAAAAGCTCAATGGGAATCTCGGCTTACCAGATGTCAGAGCGCACCTCCTGCAGAACGTATGCTGGGGAGAGAGAGAGAAGACGATTGGTTAATACACAAGGACTAAATATATACTACATTATACAAATGCCAGCACACGTTCTGCTTTTCACAGGCACAATATGTAGCAGATCTGTATTTATACAGTTACCCCATTATTATGTGCCAATGTGCATTGTTATAGTCAGTGGTGTAAATAGATTAGAATTAGATTCTACTGGGCCCAACGGCAAAGTTTATTTTAGGGCCCCCCCCCCAAAATATCCAGAGGTTGTCCTGTTCTCCCAATATATACTGAAATTTATTATGGCTTCATGGGGCCCCTATACCTCCTGGGCACCTCGGCAGTCTCAGGGTCTGCTTCCTCTATAGTTAGGCCCCTGGTTATCGTGCAAATCTTGATTATGAAATGGTGTTACTCTGATCTTGGCACTTTCACTTCTCTCTGGCTGGGGGGGGGGTCATGAAAGAGACATTCCCTGTGTGCTTTCTCCCTTAGATAATGTAGACTTTCCGACCCCCCTTCCTGAAGAGAGCACAGCTGCTGGACGCCGGCTTCTTACACTCGGCCAGACTCGGCCTGACAGTTTCCTGTTGTAGGACTTTCCATGTTTCAGCTGGCGCTTCTCTCACAAGTTTCCGGTGAGTGGAGGAGGGCCCGACGCTGACCTCACTCTTGTGCACAGTGACCGTCAAGTCCTTCCTCTGCTCTCCTGCCTCTACCAGAAAACTTAAAGGAGAACTAAACCCTCAAAATGAATACGGCTTATAATGCCATATTTTATATAGTGAACTTATTGCACCAGGCTTAAGTTTCAGCTTGTCAATAGCAGCAATGATCCAGGACTTCAAACTTGTCACAGGGGGTCACCATCTTGGAAAGTGTCTGTGACACTCACATGCTCAGTGGGCTCTGATTGGCTGTTGAGAAGCTAAGCTTAGGGCTCGTCACTAATTATCCAGCAGAAAATGAGCTTCCCTGGCTGTAATATAAGCTGATGCTACAGGTTTGCTGATTATTAAATTCTGATGCTAATTGCACTGGTTTCTGTGCTGCCATGTAGTAATTATCTGTATTAATTACTAATCAGCATTATACTGTGAGATTTCTATTCTATGTGTACTGTATATTGTGAAAGTCACTTATACTGGTATATTTACTCTTCTTGTATGTTTCTGGTTTCTGAACCCTTGTTTCCATCCAAAACAACGTAGTAGATTAATCCAAGTAGATGGGCGAAGAAACCAATCAGCGCAGGTGTACTGCTGCAAGGTGCTTTTATTGAATACACGACATGTTTCGAGCTTAAAAGCTCTTTATCAAGTGTGAAAAAATGCTCTGTGGTACACAATTAAATACAAATACAAAACTCCACCCCACAAATCACATTGGACTAACCAGCTACTGCTGGGAGGGTTTTACAGCCTAGCCAGTCGACAAAACACCAGTCCATGTTTTCATTAACCCATCAAAGTCCAACTCTAAGTGTGAATGTGTTCATCCATATTACACACCATAGTGAAATGTGCGCGGGCATTTTCCCTTTAAAATCAAGTAACAAAAGTTAACAACATGTTAAAAACATCGAACACATGAACCTCAGCACTACCATAAAAATGTCTGCTCAAGAGTTAATTGCCCGAAACTATGTATCTAATTTCTTTCCCTAAAGAGAGACTTTACTATCTAGTAACAAGTAGCTACATTTATTTCAAAACGACTTCTACAGTAATTTATCACAAAGTATCTTTGCTGCTCCAGTCTCTTACCTAACTGTAGTTTTCAGTTCATATTCAGGTAGCAATTATCTGTGTTTTGTATGGGCGCCTATGTAAAAACGCCTGTGCTAACCACATGAGGCGATTTGCTTTTCAACAGTCGCCTGAAAAAGCCTGGCGAGGCATTTTCAGGCGACTGTTGAAAAGCGCATCGCCTCGTGTGGTTAGCACAGGCGTTTTTACATAGGCGCCCATACAAAACTGTCGCCTGCGCCGGTCGCGGCGACTGTCGCGGCGCAAACGCGTGGCTATCTCCCCGTGTGGAATAGCCCTTAAGGAATAGAAAACCTTCTGTACTACTACAAAAGCTAAGGGACTAAGCAGACCTGTATACTAAAATCAAGCTGCTCACTGTTGGAGAGTGATCACGTGGAAACTCCCTATTTAAAATAGCCCCTCTTAGATGTTTTTTGTTAGTCTTTTTCTGAATTAACTAGCAGTAAAATGAACAGTAACATCTAAAGACAAAAGTAGCCATGGGGGCAGCCATTCAAGCACAGGATACACAGTAGATAACAGATAAGTACTACTATAGTTTATATAAACAAGCAGCTGTGTAGCCATGGGGGCAGCCATTCAAGCACAGGATACACAGTAGATAACAGATAAGTACTACTATAGTTTATATAAACAAGCTGCTGTGTAGCCATGGGGACAGCCATTCAAGCACAGGATACACAGTAGATAACAGATAAGTACTACTATGGTGCAAGCCTAAATGCCTATGGTACAAGTAAAACAGGAGCATATATTATAGACAGTGGTGCACTGAATCCCGGATTCCATTTGCGATACGGCTTAAACCAAACTATTGAGAGAGAGAGAGAGAGAGAGGACCTGTTATCCAAAATGTTTGGGACCTGGGGAATTCCGGATAAGTGATCTTTTCAGAATTTATAGGAGAACTAAACCTCCAAACTAATTAGGGATGTACCAAATCCACTATTTTAGATTCGGCCGAATACCAAACTGAATCTGAATTTGCATATGCAAAGTAAGGGTGGAAAGGGGAAAAAATTTTTACTTCCTTGTTTTGTGACAAAAAGTCATGCAATTTCAGCCGGGCAGAAGGATTGGCCGAATCCGAATCGTGCTGAAAAGAGTTCACAGGCGCTGAACGGGGTAATTAAAGACTTAGGGGCATTAACAGGTATTAACACCTGTGCAGCCGGGAACAGGGAGGGGGGACTATGGAGGGTAGGGGTTTTCATTAGTTTGGGTGTTCAGTTCTCCTTTAAAGGGATACTGTCATGGGAATTTTTTTTTTTTTTTTAAATGAATCAGTTAATAGTGCTACTCCAGCAGAATTCGGCACTGAAATCCATTTCTCAAAAGAGCAAACAGATTTTTTTTATATTCAATTTTGAAATCTGACATGGGGCTAGACATTTTGTCAATTTCCCAGCTGCCCCCAGTCATGTGACTTGTGACTGCACTTTAGGAGAGAAATGCTTTCTGGCAGGCTGCTGTTTTTCCTTCTCAATGTAACTGAATGTGTCTCAGTGGGACATGGGATTTTACTATTGAGTGCTGTTCTTAGATCTACCAGGCAGCTGTTATCTTGTGTTGGGGAGCTGCTATCTGGTTACCTTCCCATTGTTCTTTTGTTTGGCTGCTGGGGGGGAAAAGGGAGGGGGTGATATCACTCCGACTTGCAGTACAGCAGTAAAGAGTGACTGAAGTTTATTAGAGCACAAGTCACATGACTTGGGGCAGCTGGGAAATTGACAAAATGTCTAGCCCCATGTCAGATTTCAGAATTGAATATAAAAAAATCTGTTTGCTCTTTTGAGAAATGGATTTCAGTGCAGAATTCTGATGGATCAGCACTATTAACTGATTCATTAAAAAAAAAAAAAAAAAAAAAAAAAAAATCCCATGACAGTATCCCTTTAAGTCTACTAGAAAATCATGTAAACATTACATGAACCCAATAGGCTGGTTTTGCTTCCAATAAGGATTAATTATATCTTAGTTTGGATTATTACAGAGAAAAGGAAAATCATTTTGAAAAATCTTGATTATTTAGATAACATGGAGTCTATGGCAGACGGCCATTCCGTAATTCGGAGCTTTCTAGATAATGGGTTTCCGGATAACAGATCCCATACCTGCACTAATAAATGTTACAATAATACAGCATTACTACTCACTGTGTATTCTATCCTCCTCCTAGCAGCTGGGCTGGCAGCAGGGTTTTGGGGTGGGTTTGAAACGCCTAAGGCTGCCTAATCCTGGCTCAATGCACTGCACCCCCCCCCACAAAACGGAAATTGTATTTGGCAGTGAGTAAACGGCAGCTGTGATGTGGGGCCTGTGGCACTTTCACTTGTTACTGACTTAACATTTCCACCATTCTCCAGCAGCAATATTCCACAGCAGATGCTGGTAGTTATAGTTGAGCTGCCAGTGCTCAGTCCAAGAATGGCCTGTGTATGGTCAGCTTTCAGCTGGATGCAGTGCATATACACACACACCAATCAGGGAAGCTGTTTTCTACATCGTAAATCTGTCAGTTGCAGCAGCAGTGGATAAGTGCTTTGGAAAAGGCTGCAGGTGGAAAGTATTGTGGCTGCAGATAAGGCTTTATTGATAGCGAAGGTTATTTTTTCCCACATTCTTGGGTAACGTCACTAACCCTGGGGATCAAGTGCAGCATACAGAGCCAGCTCCTACAGTATATGCAGGCGCTATATACTCACCCCACATGTGGTAATGACAGGATCTTTAAAGACGCTGCAGCAGAGCTGACAACAGAGTTTCACCGAGGGCTGCTCCGCAAACACTAGCGGGTCCTAAATCAGCACAGAGGGATACATCTGTTAATGACATGGATTCCTCACTGCACCAAACACAGCAAAGATGGAAATATTCACAGGAATTCAAGGCTGCCTGCTGCACTGGGATGAAGGGGCTCTGTATCCCTATTCCCTACATGGAGCACTGTTATACAGAGAATAATAATTCCAGAGGACACAAGAGACACATTCTCTGTTATAGCTGTATCATGTGCACAAGCATAAAGACAACACTGACTATAAGTAATGGCTGCTTTGCAAAATGATCTGCATATGTTAAGAAGCTACACATATTATCGCTGCAAAGTGCAAAGCATTAAGATCATTGTGTGAAATTGCAGTGGCAATATAATATAGGGCAGGGATGCACTGAATCCACTATTTTGGATTCGGCCTAAACCCTGAATCCTTTGCGAACTGAATCCTAATTAGCATATGCAAATTAGACGTGGGAAAACATGTTTTACTTCCTTGTTTTGTGACAAAAAGTCACGTGATTTCCCTCCCCACCGCTAATTTGCATATGCAAATTAGGATTCGGATCGGCCGGATCAGAATCCTGCTGAAAAAGGCAGAATCCTGGCCGAATTGTAGATTCGGTGCATCCCTAATTGCCATGTATATTGCTGTGTGGGCCAGACATACAGGTGGGCTGTATCCTCGCCTGCCATGTTTAAACTGAACAAACGTGGCATGTCTCCCATACAAAAAGTAAGCTTGCTCGTGGCTACTTACAGCAACTGTCTGCAACTCTGTGACACCGTTAATCTTTTTCCCTTACCGGCTCTTCTTCTTCTTCATGGAGCGAGAATGTGGACCTCAGGGACATGGTGGACTCCGAATGCAGGGACCGTATGGAAATGGCAGAATCCGAGCGTCTCGGGGTGCTGATTGGAGGCTGAGGAGACAAACCCCCCCACAAAGGAAGGAATAGAGGTTAGAATGCAATGGGTTGCTGCGGGTATGTTACAGCAACATAGTCTTGGGAATGTGTCGACGAGGAAATGCAAGTCTTAAAGTCAGATATCCACATTTTCAGTCCATGAGACGCCAGTTGTAAGATTCCCTAGGAGGCGACTGATCATCATTTCCATTTAGATTAAAAGTCTATATATAGAACTCCACCCAGGGTAGCACTGCAGCTCAAGATTAGGGTGACCCTTGCTGCGTGCTCTGCTCCCAAGCCCCGAGCAGAACCAAGGCTGTTAGCTCCATCTGTGTGTGTGTGATGTTCCAATCTAGCTGCTGCCAGCTCTGCTTACCGTATATATGTGGACACTTCCTCCTATTGAATTCACTGAGCTTGCCTGCTTCCTGCTGGAGATGTGAGGAGGCAAGGGAAAGAGGAGGGAGGGGGACGTATGGAGAATGGCGGGGGGTCGTAAAGGGAATACTCATATATGTATATTTTTTTAGATTGAAAATTATATTCCTGGAGAGGTGACAGCAGAGCTACTTAACCCTTAATGATGTTTTTCTACTACTGTACATCACCAGCAGACTTTTAGGCATTGCACTGCTTGACCACCTGCAAACGTCTACGTGAGATATCTGTGAACAACACTAACAATATGTGGAGTCAAGCAATGTCCATTTAGACTAACCCTGTCTGTCACAGCCTCCGGGGACACCTTGTTTACTTCCATGTCTTGGAGACAGACACAACATGTCTGCTATAACGCAACCACCCACATAGACGGTACAACTTCTACTGTGCAAACAGCAGTGCACCATGAAGGCAGTCTACCTCTCCCTACACTGTGGTATCTATAGGAAACTGCCATGGAAAAGCAACAACTATGTTGTAGTACTGTAAAGCTACGATAGCCTTGCTGCATGCACTCAACAGATCAGTAGACAGCGGTGAAGTAAAACAGTTTTATTTACCGGACAATCTTCCTAACGCGTTTCGTGTGATCCCACACGTCTAGTACGCATGGGATCACATGAAACGCATTGGGAAGATAGATTTATTTACAGGATAATCTTTGTAACACGTTTCCTGTGATTCCACGCGTACTATATGTGTGGGATCACACGAAACGCGATAGGAAGATTGTCCGGTAAATAAAACGGTTTTACTTCACCGCTGTCTACTGATCTGTCGAGTGCACGTCACAAGGGTATCGTATCCATTGTAAAAGCCTCCCAAAGGAGCGGGTTCGGGGCGTCGCACATGGACCAGAGAATAGGAGCGGTGAGTGACCTGTACACCATTATTGCATATTGAAACATGATGAATTAAGCGACAGGTTTGGGGCATTTGCACCCGGACCCACTCGGTAAAAGGGTGAGCGCTGCAGGAATGAAGCCTGCATGATATTAACAACTATATAGAAAGGTAGTAGGATTTGAGCGCTTTTGTGTATTGGGCTTTTAGAACTGTAAAGCTAGCCATACATGTTGAGATTAGGTTGGGCAGTTTGCCCAATTTTGACTTATGTTAAAGTGTATGCCAGGTTGGTTTAACATTTAATGCCGTGATTCTTTCGAATCAGGACATGTTTAAAAAAATCATCTGCTGAAGCACCATGTTTGCAAACGCAAGGTACTTTGGCAGACAAAGCAGTGAAGAGTAACAGTGGCTCCTGCAGAACGGGTAAAGTTCCCCTTTAAACAATATGTATGGATGTATAACTTTATATGTAAAGCGCTGTTAAGGAGCCGCATCACTGTACAGTGCATAAAAGTACAATATATACATATATCAGTATACATGAGGGAGACAAATCACATAATAAATATATACAGAATCATAGGACAAAGAGCTTAAATGCTATGTGGTAAGAGACATAGTGGGAAGGAGGTTCCTGGCCCGCAGAGCTTATAGTCTAAGTGGATGGGAGGCTAACATACAGGTACAAATTGGAGATAAAAAAGTGCACAAGGTAAGGCATAGTCAGTAGGGACAGGACTAGGCCAATGTTCAAGTGCTACAAAAGGTAGGCGCTTAGATTTTTCTTGAAGAGATTAAGAGAGGATTCCTTACGGAGGAATTTAGGGATGGAAATCCAGAGGTAAGGAGCAGCAAGATAGAAGGGTTTGAGACCAGAGGTGGCAGTGGATGTGGATAGTGTGAAGAGACAGAGGCTCTGAGAAGAGCGGAGAAGATGAACAGGAACGTATAGTGAGACAAGAGAAGAAATGTAGTGAGGAGCAGAGGAGTGAAGGGCTTTGAATGTTAGTAGAAGGGTTTTATATGCTATCCTTTGCTTAACAGGCAGCCACGCTAAGGATTTTAGTTGGGGTTGAGCAGCTCCCTTTTAGGAGAGAGCAGAAGGATCCTGGTAGCAGAGTTTAAAATTGATTGGAGGGGAGAAAAATGGGAGTGAGGAAGACCAGTTAGGAGGAGATCGCAATAGTCTAAACTGGATAAGATAAGGGCATGGATTAGTGGTTTGGCTTTTGTTTGTGAAAGAAATGGGCGTAAAAAGTGTTTAGGAGGCCTAAGATGCCATCACTGTATTTATGACAGCAAGATAAAAACTGAAATTACCATAACATCATCTTCATCCCGGGGGGAAAATGTCAGGGTACTGGATGAGGAGGGGGTCCGTCGGTGCTTGGTTCCATCAGCTGCAAGAGAGAAAAGCCAAAGAGTGTCCTTATACCATGGCTGCAGACCTTCAAGTCACAAACATTCTTCCCCAACCTCCCAGACAGCTCTTTGTGTTTTTGGTTATATAGTCCAGTACAGGGCGGCACCAGGTTACATATAACTGGTCAAGTCCTAAGAAACAGTGGCATAAAGCACCGTTCGATTTGAGATCTGTTACATTATGAGATACATGATACTGCCTTAAGTTGGCCATAGAGGATACAATTTCCGATCTTTCCAGGAAAGAACGTTTGTTTTCAATACAGACATTTAAAGCTGAATCATCAGATATACAGGTGGAAAAAAATAGAATTCTACCTGTATCTGACAATCAGCACTAACAACGGCCGATCAAAATTTTCCAGCCAGCCTGATCGACGAGTCTACTGAAATCCAAGTCTTCTGCCAATATCAGTCGGCTCGTCTCCCACTATAAACACCGAATATCGTACGAAAACTATATTATTGGTGAGTCTATGTCCACCTTTAGGTTGGCTATAATCCAGCCAATGGGCCAAACTGGGCCCATGGAACCATTCAGTGTGACCATTTAGACAAGAACTACATCAACATGTTGAGGCAACCCTTACCAGATGGGATTTTCAAACCCGGTACGTGTATGGGCTCACTAGCTGCCAACTCAGCTAGTCTGGAGAGGTTGAGTGGGCAGCTTGTATTGGCCTGTGTATGGCCTGATTTACCTGTTTTATTATAACAAATGGATGTGGATTTACCTTTGGTAATAGTTGTCACTGCTGAGAACGCAGGACCAAACGTTGTCTCCATTCTAGTCTGAAAGGGGAAAGAGTGGCATTTGAGTACATTAAAGATAATATACAGTACAAGTATGGGATCTGTTATCCAGAAACCCATTGTCCAAAAAGCTCAGAATTAAGGGAAGGCCGTCTCCCATAGACTCCATTTAAATCAAATAAGTCAAGTTTTTAATCATGATTTCCTTTTTCTCTGTAGTAATAATAATACTAATAATTGAATCCACATGGAAGGCAAAGTAATCCTATTGGCTTTATTTAATGTTCAAACGATTTGCTATTAGACTTAAGGCAGGAGTGCCCATACTTTACGAATACAAGGACTACGTTTAGCGATGTTGTCTTATTATGATCTACATCCATAAAAGCATTGTTAGCATTTTGTTCCATGGAAAATATAACTTAAATACTAATTTATGAGAAAATGTATATTGCCATATCTAACAAACAACTGTTTCTTATGTGACCTTAACGTAATAAATATCTGAATGAAAAGAATGAAATAGGAGGGTGATTTAGACAAGTTGTTTGTGGACAGTGTCTTGAGATCTACTGATCACCAGCTAAACGTCTACTGGTAGATCTACATTTTTGGCACGCCTGACTTAAGGCATGGGGATCCAATATCCAAAAACAAAACCCTGGATCCATTCTGGGTGATAACACGTTCCATACCTATATATACTATAGTTGGATTCTAGGGATGCACCGAATACAGGATTTGGTTCGGGATTCAGCCTTTTTCAGCAGGATTCAGATTCGGCCGAATCCTTCTGCCAGGCCGAACCGAATCCTAATTTGCATATGCAAATTAGGGGCGGGGAGGGCAATCGCGTGACTTTTTGTCACAAAACAAGGAAGTAAAAAATATCTTCCCCTTCCAACCCCTAATTTGCATATGCAAATTAGGGTTCGGATTCGGTTCGGTATTCGGCCGAATCTTTCACGAAGGATTCGGGGGTTCGGCCGAATCCAAAATAGTGGATTCGGTGCATCCCTATTGGATTCTAATATGTGGCACATATAATATTATTAGCCTTGTGTATAACACAATGGGGCAGATTCACTAAGCGGCAAATTTGCGCTAGCGTCCACGTCACTCACATCGCAACATTTCGCCAGGCATAGATTTGCCAGGACAACGCTAATTCACTCAAATTCGAGGCTGCGTCCAGGGTGGCGAATGCTGGCGAAGTAGCGCTAGAGTTACTGCGGCAAGTGAAGTGAAGTTGCGCCAGCGTTGCCTAATTTGCATACGGTGGGAAGTTAAAGTTGAATGGACGTATTTGTTGCAGCAAATACATTACATTTACACCAGCCCGGGAAACCTTAATAAAACCTTAAAGGGATACTGTCATGGGACATTTTTTTTTTTTTTATCAAAATGAATCAGTTAATAGTGCTGCTCCAGCAGAATTCTGCACTGAAATCCATTTCTCAAAAGAGCAAACAGATTTTTTTTATATTCAATTTTGAAATCTGACATGGGGCTAGACATATTGTCAATTTCCCAGCTGCCCCCAGTCATGTGACTTGTGTCTGCACTTTAGGAGAGAAATGCTTTCTGAAAGGCTGCTGTTTTTCCTTCTCAATGTAACTGAATGTGTTGCAGTGGGACATGGGTTTTTACTATTGAGTGTTGTTCTTAGATCTACCAGGCAGCTGTTATCTTGTGTTAGGGAGCTGCTATCTGGTTACCTTCCCTTTGTTCTTTTGTTTGGCTGCTGGGGGGGAAAGGGGAGGGGAGTGATATCACTCCAACTTGCAGTACAGCAGTAAAGAGTCATTGAAGTTTATCAGCGCACAAGTCTCATGACTTGGAGCAGCTGGGAAATTGACAATATGTCTAGCCCCATGTCAGATTTCAAAATTGAATATAAAAAAATCTGTTTGCTCTTTTGAGAAATGGATTTCAATGCAGAATTCTGATGGAGCAGCACTATTAACGGATTCATTTTGAAAAAAAAAGTTTTTCCCATGACAGTATCCCTTTAAGGTGGCCATATACTATATGATCCGCTCGTTGGGAATGGTCGCCAAAACGAAAGGATCTGAACCTGATATGCCCACTAACGGCTACAATACTATGAATGGGCTCCGACGGGTCGCAGGACCGCATCAACTAGTAGATGCGGTCCTGGATCGTAGAAAAAAAAATCAAACTTGACCGATCAATATCGGATGGATTTTTGGCCTCATGTCGATCGGGGGGACCCGTCGGGGTCTAAAGGACCGATATCAGCAGCTTTAATCTGCCCATTAGACCAATTCCAGAACTCTCCCTATCCAATCAACAAGTATATATTGAAGAAATATATTGAAGAAATATCACAAATATATGAGCTATGTGTACTGAAAGCCAACGCCTAATAGGAAAGTAAACAGACTGCCTTGAATTTATTGTGTGTGGGCACCCCCATTATGGGTTGCACAAGAATGAAGGCGATTGCTACAAACAGTTGGTTGGGTGGGGAGAACGGAGAGGTGCAGGCTTCTCTATCTTTGTGCTTCCTTCCTTCTTATTCACTCCTGTTCCTGTGAAGGGATAAAGTACACTTGCGCAACCACCTGGGCACGGCATTTCCATGACACACCTGTTTATTATACAGCCAGACTGAGAGCAGGATTAGGAGTGTTGCCCAATTTCAAGCAGATGAGGCTGCACCGGTACCTATAAAGCATAATGTTGACTGGAGAAGGACTTTTATCTACAGCAATCTTTAGAACTAACCCTGAAGTCCACACGAAGAACATAATGAACAGAAGCGGTGCAGGATCACATCAACAATGTGTCTTTTAAACCTATAGATATCTGCCCAATTTTCAAATAGGTCAACTGTCATTGCCCATACACAGGCAGATAAGCTGCAGGCTTGGTCTGAAGGGACCAAATTAGAAACTTATATCTGCCCATGCATTGCCAGCTTTAGCCTGGTCACTTACCTGGAACTTGTATAAAGCTCGATATCCTTGAGGTGGGTGAGATTGGGCGAGACAGTAATATTGGGTTGATCCGATCATGGGTACTAAATAAAGGTGGCCATAGACGTAACAATTATGATCTTTCTTGGAAAAGGTCTTTCTAAGAAAGATCGTTAGTTTCAATACACACGTGTAGAGCTGAATCGTCAGATATACATATAGAAACAATAGAATTTTACCTGTATCTGACAATTCAGCACTAACAATGGCCGATGTCTTCAAAGGCACACGATCATAATTTTCCGTAAAGTCCGATCACGAGCTGAACGATATCCAATTCTTCTGCCGATGTCGGTCGGTTCTTTTCCCACCATACACGCACCGAATATCGTACGAAACAAATTATCTGTGCGTCTATGGCCACCTTAAGGCTCAACGATCGGATCACAAGGAGAATACAGGGGGTCAGATCGAGGACCACATCAACAAACCTCTGCAGTCCTTGATCTGACGGAAGTTTTAAACCAGCCCAATCGACACAGACTTTCAGCCAGATATCAATAGGGCAGGTTTAAAAATTCCATCAAATCGAGGACTGAATAGGTTTATTCATGTGGTCCTCGATGCCCCATAAACTGCCACATAAGCTGCCAATTTAATATTCTGGAATCTTCCCGTGTATGGGAACCTTAAAAGTTTTATGCTATTAAAGGGGCTGTTCAACTTCCAAACAAAATTTCAGTGCAATTGTTTTCAGATTGTTCACCACAAATAGACTTTTTTTTTAATTTTTTTTTTTACAGTTTTTCTAAAATCTAAGTCTAAAGTTTAATGTTTCAGTCTGACAGCTCAGTAATTCAGGTGCAGATTTCGATCTGTTACAATTTACTACATTTAGTTGATACATTTCTCAGCAGCATCTCTGGAGTATTAGCAACTATTGTATCAATTCTAACAGCTGCCAGTAATAAAACTCAGGGATTCTGCTCAGCTGGGACAAAGATAAGAAATGTATCAACTAAATGTATCAATTTAGATCAGTTTACAGGGTCTGCGACCCTCCTCTCAGAGCTGCTTTAGAAGATGAAAAATTACACTTTACACTTCAATATTGGAAAAAGTGTCACAAAATAGAACATAATTGGAAAAAATCTTTATTTCTGGTGAATAGTGACGGGTGAACTTCTCCCGTTTTGCTTTGCCGAGAAACAAAAATTGTGAAATTTGAAGGCTTTCACAAAAAAATGGTGAAATTTGATGGTTTTCACAAAAAAAAAAAAAAAATCGGAAATTTTCACAAAAATATAGTGAAATCGGAAATTGTTGACGTCAAATTTTCACCGGCGAATTTCCTCGGAGAGTCGCAAATTTATTTGCCGGCGACGTAACGTGGAAATTCGCCGCAAATTTGTGCCAGGCCAATTTATTCGCCCATCACTACTGGTGAACTATTTGAAACCAACTGAACTGAAAAAAAGTGAAGGTGAACAACCCCTTTTAATTTGGTCGGTATTTCTTTATTATTTGAATTATTTCACTTTTTGTTCAGCCACTCTTCAGTGTGGAAATCCGGCAGCTGTCTGGTTGATAAGGTCCAGTTTAATCTAGCAACCAGACAGTAGTTTGAAAAAGAGACAGGAATATGAATAGAAGAGGGCCTTATTAGAAAGATTGATTTAAAAAATTAAGACTAATTGAAAAGTTGCTTAAGAATAGGCCTTTCCATGACATACTATGAGTTAACCTAAAGGCAGAGACACACGTGGAGATTCGGGGAGATTAGTCACACAGCGACAAATCGTCCCTTGTTCGGGCGACTAATCTCCCCGCAATGCCTTCCCGCCGGCTACAATCTAAATCGCTGGCGGGATGGCACTCGTTTTCCGAAGTCACCCAAAATTTTCTCATGAGGCAACTTAGGCCAACTGGGTATAACGAAGCGCTCAGAGTGCCATCCCGTAGACGATTTAGATTCTAGCTGGCGGGAAGGCAGTTCGTGGAGATTAGTAGCACGAACAAGATGCGATTAAATCTCCCCTAATCTCCACATGTTTCTCTGCCCTTAAGGTGAAACTATCCCTTTAATCTCGGATCCTAAAATCCACCATTTAAGTTTAAGACTAAAGCTTAACTAAAAAAGTAGCTAGAAATGTTGTACATTATGTTTTGTGCTTCTGTACCAGTCCAAGGCAACCACAGCCCTTTAGCAGCAAAGATCTGTGTCTCCAAAGATGCCCCAGTAGCTCCCCATCTTCTTTTCTGCTGATTCACTGCACATGCTCTGTGCTGCTGTCACTTACTGAGCTTAGGGACCAACTCACAATATACAGTACACATAGAATAGAAATGTCACAATATAAGGCTGATTAGTAATTAATACAGATAATGGCAGCACAGACACCAGTGCAATTAGCATCAGAATTTAATAATCAGCAAATTATTGATACCCTTTAAGTAAATGAGAAGCAGTTGAGTGACAAGTCATTAAAGGGGTGGTTTACCTTTATGCTAACTTTTAATATGTTATATAATGGCCAGTTCTAAGCAACTTTTCATTTGGTCATCATTATTTATTTTGTATAGTTTAGTTTTAATTATTGGCTGCCTTCTTCTGACTCCTTCCAGCTTTCAAATGGGGGTCACTGACCCAATCTAAAAAAAAACAACCAAATGCTCTGTAAGGCTACACACTATGGTTATTCGTTCTTTTTATTACTAATTTTTCTGTTTGTGCCCTCTCCTAGTCATATTCAAGTTTCATATTCGAATCAATGCATGGTTGCTAGTGTAATTTGGACCCTAGCAACACGATTGAATAAGTTGCAAACTGGAGAGCTGCCGAATAAAAACCTAAGTAACTCAAAAACCACAAATAATAAAAACTGCAAACTAATTACAAATTGTCTCAGAATATCACTCTCTACATCATACTAAAAGTAAACTCAAAGGTGAACAACCCCTTTCAGAACAAGGAAGGGTGAATCACTGGGGGGCAGTTGTTAGACACCCGAAGTGATTCTAGTTGCTTCTTTTATCCCCTCTAGCATGGGGGCGATTGTACCTTTGCTTCACAGCAAGCGCAAATCTAAGAAAACGCAGAAGGTGAACACCAAAAGAATAAAGTGAAGGGCCCTTTGAAGGAAGGAGGATCATTCCTTACCCCGTTGCTGTTTTCTGTTAAATTAAGATTGGAGGCTCCAGCTGAGAAATGGTTAAAGCGCGGATTCTTATTTGAGGTCATAATCCAGGTAAGTCATCCATGGGCTGCATGAAAAGAAAGTTGTCAGGTTACTAGAGAACCAGGCACCACAATGGCACAACACAGAAACAAAACAACTGCTGCTCAAGACCACGGGCAACTGTCAGCCACACAAGGGAATGGCTGGAACACAGACGCAGTAAAAGATCAGCGAGTGCACTTCCACCCAGGGCTCCCACTAGAAATCACGGGACCCCGTACAACACTAGCGCCCAAGCCCCACCCCAGATCCCGCCCACTCCACATCACAGTTAAAAGACCACACAGACATCAGCGCTAAAAAAAGTAACCCCCCCCCACAAACACACAAGTTATAAAAAGCTATTGATGGTCAGGGCCCCCTTATAAGTTAAAAAAAAATTGGGGCCCCAAAGATCATTGGTAGCAGGGGCCTATAGAGTATTAAAATAATACATTGGTGGCCAGGGGAATAAAAAAAAAAAAAAAGACACATTGGTGTTCACTAGAATTGAACTCGTGGCTGCAGGATTTCAACCTCGTCTCCTTTCGTGACTTTGGGTCTTTTCGCCGCTTCAGGACTTCAATTTCGGCTGTTTTCGTAGCTTCGGGTCTTTTCGCCGCTTCGGCTGTTTTTGTGGCTTCGGTTCCCTCGGCTGTTCGGCACTTCGGCTGTTTAGGACTTGAAAAATGGGTGCAGGCTTCGGCGCTCTCAAGGGGGGCCCCTTCATGCCCGGGCTCGGAACACTTGTCCCCCCTGATGGCAGCCCTGCTTCCACCCCCCCCAAACAACTGGTAAGGGACACCGAGCAGCTGCACAATGCAGCCCCTATGGAGAATTTTAATGTGGCAGGAACTAGGGATGCACCGAATCCACTATTTGGGATTTGGCCGAATCCCCGGTGAAAGATTCGGCCGATTACCGAACATGCAGAAAAGGAAAAAGTGGAAAAAATTACATATGCAAATTAGGATTCGGATTTGGTTCGGTCAGGCACAAGGATTCGGCCGAATCCGAATCCTGCTGAAAAAGGCAAATCCTGGCCGAATCCCGAACCAAATCCTGGATTCGGTGCATCCCTAGCAGGAACAATCTAAAGTATCAGAGAAGCAGAGCCTGGAAAGAGTGGATTAATTATGAAGTTTCTAGCAGAGGCATGTGAGGGGCTGCACTAGAGCAGAGAGTGTATTCTGTCCTCTAAACCCCATTCCAGCAGCTTGTTTTCATTAAAGCAAACTTGGACCTGGCTCACGTGGAGACAACCGTAACAAATAGAAGTAACTAAGGCCCTGCTGCGGCTCATATGGAATGCCTTCCCCGGGAATCTCCAGAATCTCACATGTGGGATTTGCTCTTGTGAAGGATTGAGAACAATACATTGTGCTGTTATAAAAGGGCATTGGATCAGATCTGGTTGCAAGGAATATTCCGATTTTATTAGCTTGAAAAGAGCTCTGGCTACAATAAAAGTTGCAGGTTTAAAAACCGATGTTTACCTATAATGCATTGCCCCCCCCCAGAACTGCAGCACAATTATAAAACTGAATTTAATTAATGCACAAACAATGTAAAAAGTTAAATTGGTCTTTAATTTGGATGCACTAACACTAGTAACTAAGGTACTCGTGTCCTTACATGCGATTTATTACTAGTGAGCTGCCCTTATGAACTGCATGCATCTGGCCCTCTCTACATGCAGGCTTTGTGCCAGAGTCAGTTATATTTAGGGATGCACCAAATCCAGGATTCAATTGGGGATTTGGCCAGGATTCAGCCTTTTGCAGCAGGATTTGGATTTGGCCGAATCCTTCTTCCCGGCCGAACCAAATCCTAATTTGCATATGCAAATTAGGGGGCGGGGAGGGAAATCCGGTGACTTTTTGTCACAAAACAAGGAAGTAAAAAATTTTTCCCTTCCCAACCCTAATTTGCATATGCAAATTAGGATTCAGATTCAGTTTTCGGGCCGAATCTTTCGTGAAGGATTCGGGGGTGCGGCCGAATCCAAAATACTGGATTTGGTGCATCCCTACTAAACTATAAAGCTGTCCCACTGCACCCCCTAGTTTTCTATAGCAGTTGAGATGAAAAACGTAATTACACGTGGAAACCAATTCACCAATAAAAATTCAACCGATCCCAAAAGTTAATTACAGATGCCCGAGAATTGACCAACGAGAATGCCGATTCCCAGCACGGTGTCATCCATTTTGCGCTTATCCTTCATACAGAGATTATTGTGCCATTATATTACACTACAATCAAACATGGAAATAAAGGACCGGCTTGCTCAGTGCAATTAAAACTCTGCTTCGTGTTTCCATCTCCAAGGGGCATATTTATCAAGGGCTGAATTTCGAATTGAAAAAACTTCCAAATTCTAATTCAAAAAGACCAATCGAAATCAAGTCAAAGTTTTATAGGTCCGTTTTTGATCGAATAGGTCCGTATTCTGACCTATTCGAAATAAAATGTACACAGATGTGCTGGGATTTTCATTGAAGGATTATTTTGTATTTTAATGCTGCCCAGGACCAAGAGATATGGGAACATTGTATTGTGCAATATTGCTTTAAGAATACATCCCTGTTTTTGGACTACAGCTCCCAGCATGCCACAACCCTGATAATATGTTAAAGTATGCTGGGATTTGTAGTCCAGCAACATCGGATTACAATGAGGTTAAGAAATGCAGCAGTGTCTGGGCCGGACAGGCCTATGCCCAACAGGAACCATGCAGGACACTAGTGTATCTCATGTAACTGTCAATCAAAATCTGACTCCAATTCTTGCATCTAGAGAGACATATTGCTCAGTGTGTGTATGTGGGGGGGTACTAAACAGGAATTGGCAATTAAATATTGAATTCATTATATTTGGAAAGTTCCTTATTTCCATATTTAGGAGAAACGTGGGCGTCAGAAAGCCTGCTGCAACACCAGTGTAAGTGCAACGTAATGTTTCAAGAGAACAACCTAAAATAACAGTAATGTAAGATTTGCAGAATCAGAAGTGAAGGCTTAAATGTCTCATAGTAGAATTGGAGCCTAGTAAAGCAAAGGTCCAGCTGAATAAGTGAGTGGGAGATGGGAGAGGTTCCCTGTTGCCTCTCTCATTAGACTGCCTCTCTCCCCACACATTTCCCCTTCAACTCCCCAGCACATTGGAGACGTCATGGAAAGAAAAGACAACAATGGTTCCTCTCCAAAAGTAGAGTATATATGGGGGTGAAAAGTGAGAGAAGCCCTTTACTCAACATGGGAAATAAAATCATTCCATCTATAAAAAAAAGGAGTGATTTATAGCAATCCATAATAAACTATAACTCCCAGCAAAGACTGTAAGGGTTGCTTGTGGCTTTCGTTGCATGTGTCTGTGTCTGTGTTTACATCAAATCTCTCACTAGCAGATGCATCGCCTATAAAAGATGAACCCGGAAGTCGAAAGCGGGCATTGGACGGTGGCGGGCGGGGAGAGCTCAACCCGCACCCGCCTGCGAGGGACAGTGCAAGGTCACTACCCTAGCCCGCTAACAAAAAAATCCCCCCGAAAAAGATCACATTGTGGACTCTTCAAAAGACCCCCAGTCCAAGGGTAGGGGCAAACGGGCAGATTCGGGGAGATTTAGTGGTCTGGTGACTAATTGTCTTCGGGGCGACAATCTCCCCAAACTGCCTTCCCCCTGCTATAATAAGAAAACACCAGTGCAATGGCACTCGCGGCGCTTCGATTTCCGAAGTTGCCTCACAAGGAAACTTCGGGTGACATTGGAAATCGAAGCGCCGCGAGTGCATTGACGCAGGCGATTTTTCATTTTTGCAGGCGGAAAGCAATTCGGGGAGAATGTCAGTCCGAAGAAGAGGCGTTTAGTCGACTAAATCTCCCCGACTCTGCCTGCGAGCCCCTGCCCCAAGGGCCGCAAAATTTGAAAACCACAATATGTATTTAGAAAAGTAAAAAAATCTGTTATTAGGACATATAAAGCCTAACATATTTTGTGCCAAGTGGGCACTTACTCATAGTTCCCATTTGGCACAAAACGCGTTTGGCTTTATATGTCCTAATAAAAGATTTTTTTACTTTTTAGAATTATTTTGGCTACTGCATCGTTGTTTTTGGGTCTCTTCTAAATATATATTGTAGTTTTGTAAAGAATGGAGTACGATTGCAGGGCAGTACAGTGAAACAAGCATGGCCACCATCAAGGGGGTACAGGAGGCACTCCAGCCAGGGGCACCAAGAGACATGCAGGTACTATATATGGGTCATTAAGCAGGCAGGGATTGCAGGGGGAGTGGGCTGGATGAGGTTAGGGTTGTGCCTGGGTTGGGTAAGGGCATAGCCATGGCATTTTTTTTCAATAGGGCCCCATTCAACTTGTTGGCAGAGCCCACTGCTTAGGTGACCGGTGAGCTAATAATTGGGGGACCCTTGGGAGGGGGCTCTACTCACCCAGTTGTATGGGGCCCCAGTATTAATGCTGGCAGCCCTGAGAACAAGACAGCAATGGTAAGGTAAGACTTCAACTGCACCCAAAGATAATGACAACACTATGTAATCAGTAATGCCTACGACACTTTAGTTGTTCAAGTACATCCCCCTGCATCTAGCGACAGCCGAAGGGCCATAGGTTGGGCATTCAGATTTATACAAACGATACGGAGCCCCAACAAAATCTCATACCTCCCAGCTCTCCTGTTTTCTGTGGGACAGTCCCGGGTTTTTATTAAAAAATCCAGAGTTTCTCTTTGATCTCCTGCACTGACACCACAAAAAGATACACAGTTTCTGAAACTTAATTAAAAGAAGAGGCTATTCGGCAGAGCCCAGAATAAGCAGTGCCTGCACTTAGATACACTCAAGATAAGCAAACGACTAACTATTTGAGATAAGCAAGTCTCTTGGGAGAATGGAGATTCACAGCTTAAGGGCAGAGACACACGGGCAGATTCGGGGAGATTGTCGCCCTTAAGAAGATGCGATTTGTCGCAGATGCGACTAATCTCCCCGAATCTGCCCATGTGTCCTTACTCTAAAGGACAATTTCACCTTCATTAGCAAAAGTGTACTAACTAGGGATTAACCAGAATCCAGGATCCGGGCCTTTTTCAGCAGGATTCGGATTCGTCCCAATCCTTGTGCCTGACAAAACCAAATTCTAATTTGCATATGTAAATTAGGGGAGAGAAGGGAAATCACGTGACTATTCGGCACAAAATACAGAAGTAAAAAAATGTTTTTTCTTTCCCACCCCTAATTGGCATATGCCAATTAGGATTCGGTATTTGGCCGAATCTTTCACAAAGGATTTGGTGATTCGGCAGAATCCCAAATAGTGGATTTGGTGCATCCCTAGTACTAACACATAAAACATGGCCCTAAAACAACCAAAAATGTGTTCAACCTTTCATAATCTGCCAAATTGTAAAATTGGACATGGTAATTAGGCGGCGTGCCCATAAAATGGGTGTTGAGGAAAAATTCTGATCTTTATGTCCTTCTATTTTTCAAATGTTGGGAGGTATGAAATCTCTTCTAACCGTGGCCCTGTCACTGCTAAATGGCAACTCCCTCTGGATCCAAAACTACAACTCCCAGCATCCCCTTATAAAAGGTGTGGGCCCTTAACAAATGGCATCAGCACATTATAAATATATTGCGCCATAAAGAGGAAAGGGCAAGTACAGACTTGGTTCATTTATTTCACAAGATGTGGAGAACAAATGTTGCAAAATAATAATAATAATCCCAATATGTGTGAATAAGTAAATGCTGGCTCACCTTTGCACGGAGCTGTGCGATGTATTCACTAGGACATTTCCCTGCCGGTCGTACAGAGGAGACGGTCCCAAGTTTGTGTGCGTGCTGGCCGGGATGTAGAGGAGTGATCTGTACAGAAAGGCATGTAACAAGCAGTGGGCGATAAGTTAGTGAGAAGTGGAAAGTCCCCGACCAATAAACAGACCAGGAGCTGATCCTGTGCATTAAACAGAGAGAGAAAGAGAGACTAAAGCACAACAAGCATGCACAGTTCTCTGCCCAACATGGGATAAAAGCACAGATTGTCTCCCTGTCTGGCAGCATGGCTCCCTCAAAAATCACCAAAATGTACCTTTTTTTTTTTACTTAAAGGGGAGGTTCACCTTTAAATTCATTTTTCTATGTTATATAAAGGTCAGCAACTTCTAAGCAACTTTTCAGTTAGCCTTCATTTTTTAATAGTGTATTTATCTTCTTTTAACTCTTTCCAATGGAGGTCACTGACCTCTACTAAAAACAAATGCTCTGTAAGACTACGGTTATCGCTCCTTTTTATTACTCATCTTTCTATTCAGGCCTCTCCTATCACATCTGGTTGCTAGGTAATCTGGACCCTAGCAACCAGATTGCTGAAATTGCAGACTGCAGAGTGGCTGAATAAAAAACAAAAACTGTACAGCATTTAATTTTCCCTTCAAGGATCCAGGTATTAATGTTTATTAATATAGGACAACTAGTTTTCCCTTCTTTATGAGATGTGCATCAGAAATCCCTCCATTTATGCCCGTTTTCAGTTCACCCAAACATTGATTAAATGCTGTTATCTCGCCGTGGTTACTTATTATCTGTATTATCATCAAGTATGTTGCATAAATCATTGACAGGGTATGAAGAAAGAGAAACCTACATTCCAACAAAAACACAACATGTTTAAAAAGATGGGAAAGAGCCACTCGTTTTGAAAGAAGCCAGAGCCAACCATTGGATTATACTCCAGTCCAATGCAGACTCATTGAAAGAGAATCACATTCCCCAAGGGGCAATGGTAGAGGGGCGTATGCCACACTTCTGTTTGGGGACCTGTTTACTTAATGGAAGGGCCCAAAACCCAGGACTCCCATGTGGACAATGAGATAATAAACGGGGGGGGGGGGGGGTCGCCGACCCTGTAAACTGTTCTAAACTGATCCATTTCTTATCTTTGTCCCTACTGAGCAGAATCCCTGAGTTTCATTACAGGCAGCTGTTAGAATTGATACAATAGTTGCGAATACTCAAGAAATGCTGCTGAGAAATGTATCAACTAAATGTAGAAAATTGTTCAGAATCTGCAACTGAATCACTGAGCTGCCAGACTGAAACAGATACAGGAACATAAAACTTTAAACTCAGACTTTAAAAAAAAAAAAAAAAAACATGGAAAGTAATTGAAATAAGTCTTTATTTCTGGTAGGGATGCACCGAATACAGGATTCGGTTTGGGATTGGGCCAGGATTCGGCCGAATCCTTCTGCCTGGCCAAACCGAATACTAATTTGCATATGCAAATTAGAGATGGGGAGGAAAATCGCATGACTTTTTGTCCCAAAACAAGGAAGCAAAAAAATTTTGCCCTTCCCATCCCTGATATGCATATGCAAATTAGGGTTCTGATTCGGTTCGGTATTCCGCCGAATCTTTCACAAAGGATTCGGGGGTTCGGCCAAATCCAAAATAGTGGATTCGGTGCATCCCTAATTTCTCGTGAACAATCTGAAAACAAATGAACTGACAAAAAAAAGTGTTTGGAAGGTGAACAAGCCCTTTAAACTTAGATTTTGGAAATAAATAATGGAAAGTAATTGAAAAAAGTCTTTATGTCTGGGGAATGATCTGAAAACAACTGAACTGAAAAAAAAAGCGTTTGGAAGGTTTCGGGCAGCTGCCATTATGTTAAAAGGGGTTGTTCACATTTGAAGGCACTTTTAGTATGATCTAGCAGTAGGGAGTGGTATTTGGAGACAATCTGCAATAGATTTTTTTTGTTATTTTTGTTTTAGTTATTTATCTATTTATTTAAGTTTGCAACTTCAGCAATCTGGTAGCTAGGGTCCAAAATTCCCCTAGCAACCATGCACTGATCTGAATAAAAGACTGGTACTTGAATAGGGGAGGGCCTGGATAGAAAAGATTAGAAATAAAAAGTAGCAATAACAATACATTTGTAGCCATACAGAGCATTTGTGTTTTAGATGGGGTCAGTGACCCCCATGTGAAAGCTGGGAAGAGCCAGAAGAAGGCAAATAACTAAAAAACAATAGAAAAGAGAAAATGAAGGCCAATCAATAAGTTGCTTACAATGAACCCAATATTCCAGGCTTTATAGGCCAGTGTGTGGCCTCCCACTGGCAGCTGTTCCCATGCCTACAATGAGCAATGTGCTGCCTATAGTATAACTCTGGTGCTGTTAGCTGGGGAATCCTTTAGGAAGGGGAAATTAAGGACCATGGTTCTACTGGGGAGGAGTAGAAATTAAACGGGCCTAAGAACCACATGTGGATGAAGAACAGAAGAGAGAAGTGCTGTTTATACAGCTGAGCTGAATTGCACAGGATTAGACCAGAGACAGGAATCCAGCAGCAACATTAACCCCAGCACCACTCAATCACTTACACTGGCTGGAGGCTGCTGGAAGCTGTAATTTTGCCAAACATGGAATTAAACCCTGAACTAGGGAAAAGGGGGGCACCAGCTGATGGAGCAATCCTGAAGACCTAAGGGAACAGGGTTGATCCATAACAAAGTAATCACTAGGTAGTAATAACAACAGCATTTGGAATAATGAAGGCAAGTTTAGGGGTTGTGCACCTTTAAATTAACTTTGAGTATGATACAGAGAGTGACAATTTGAAAATGGTTTTCACTTTGTATTATTTGGGGTTTATGAGTAATTTAGCTTTTTATTCAGAAGCTCTTAGCTTGTAATTTCAGCAATCTGGTTGCTAGGGTCCAAATTACCCCAGCAACCACGCACCGATTTGCAAAGGAGACTGGAATATGAATAGGAAAGGGCCTCAATATAAAGACGAGTGATAAAAAGTAGCAATAACAATAAATTTGTAGCCTCGCAGAGAACTTGTTTTGAGATGGGGACATTGACCCCTATTTGAAAGCTGGAAAGAGTCAGAAGAATACAAAAAAAAAAACCTATAACAAATAAATAATGAAGACCAAAAGTCACTTTGAATTTGCTGTTCTAGAACATATTAAAAGTTAACTTAGGCTATGGACACACAAACGGGAAAACAACCGTGGTTTTGGCGTGGTTTTTTAAAAAAAGCCGACCTCTGCGTAAATACTCTAGCTCTTTCCAGTTTAGGCTATGGTACTTCCGCTAGCGTATTTTCGCAGCGGTCAGCTTTTTTAAAAACGGCAGTGCGAAACGATGTGGTTCTCCACATGGGTGTCCATGGTCTTAAAGGTAAAGCACCCCTTTAAGCCAAAAATAAAACAAAACAAAAAACTGTGCAGCACTGGGAGGCTGTGCGTCACTACCCTTGCCCCGCTGCAGCAGTTTTATACCGTGCCTATACAATGTGCTTGTTCACTAGGACTGATTCAAGCAACATTCAGCCCCTCTTGAGCTTCAACAACCATCATCCCATCAGTCAAGCTTGTGACAAAAATCTGGGAGCTTTAGTTCTGCAACAGCTCAAGCGCCAAACATTTTCTCTCCCTATTCAACGTTGACACTGCATATGTTGCTTGCGTCGTGCCTGTACATGTTTCGTTGCTCTGACAAGAAACATAAATATTCACCAATACTTGGCAAGTTTCCACGGACCCAGGGAATCCTTTTTTTTTTTTGGAACCCAATCGAACACCCTCCAGGGCAGAGAAACGCATTTCTTAAACATGTGACCAAAACTAAAGCGAGACTCCAGGTATGGACTTGCTTCAGCCAGGTACTTGGTTTTGACCAAACAGTTTACGTTATTTTTTTGAGCTAAACAGGGAAACGTAAGCACCTCCATATTTGTCTCTAGCAAGGTAGATAATTAGATTCCTCAGTACACAGATAATCCTCACCCTTCCCTGCATTACAGACTCCTGCTCACAAAACAGTCACACCAAAAGGTGAAGGGGTTGTAATAGATTTCTCTGCAATGTCTCCTGCTGCCACAATACACACAGGGGAATTGGCTCCTGATACACCAAGCGTGTGTGTGTGTGTGTGTGTGTGAATATGACAGGGGCTTTAGATTGTAAGCTCTGCTGGAGCAGGGACTGGTTTATAATCTGTGGCAATTGCAGATGGATTTAGATGCCACATAACTATTGTACTAATTACAACTAAATACTGTCTCTTTACTGGACCCCACACAAGGGACACTGTAACTCTGAGGGCACAAGCCAATGCCTTAAAACTCCTCCCCCCCCCCCCACAAATAAGATCCAGGCACAGCCTCCGACCCCTCATTCTAAACCTTCTCCCCGCCATAAACACATGGTACATACACTGTTCGCTCACTAGTACTATCATCGCACAACTCACCAATCTGTAGACCTGTTTTCCGGCTTGCACCAAATCTCTACATCTCCCCCTAGCAAAAAAAAAAAAAAAAGCAAAAACCTAGATTCCGGGAATTCCCGGCGCATGGCATTTTGGGAATTGAAGTTCCTTTCCAGAAGCCCACCTCCTTAGACAGGCGATTAGGAAACTACAAATTCCGGCTGTCCGAAATCTGAGAATCACTGTCAACCAATAAGCGACTTCCAGTCCCGTGTCTTTCCGCTAAGTGGACGTCAACGCTGGTGAACTGTGCAATCCCCGGCAGCGTTGAAAAACGTGCGTGTTACGTTCCCGGCTGTGATTGGGTGTAGGGCAGGTCTCGTTATAGCATAGATAGACCAATAGCCTTGTGGACATTCCTTTATATAAATGGAGGCTGCGGGGCCGGAAGTAGGTATTTACGTGTTGAGTTGCTTTTGTGGCAAAGGATTGTTGTTTACGGGAGGGGGGGCTTTACTATACAGGCGTATTTTATTTTTTCTATTTCGTTCCATTGCAAGCGCTGACTGGCGTGAGACTCTTTTTTTTTTTTTTTAACCTGCACTGGTAAAACTAGTGTTTTTGTTACAGAAACACTACTATAGTTTATATAAACAAGCTGCTGTGTAGACACGGGGCAGCCATTCAAGCACAGGATACACAGTAGATAACAGATAAGTACTACTATAGTTTATATAAACAAGCTGCTGTGTAGACACGGGGCAGCCATTCAAGCACAGGATACACAGTAGATAACAGATAAGTACTACTATAGTTTATATAAACAAGCTGCTGTGTAGCCATGGGGGCAGCCATTCAAGCACAGGATACACAGTAGATAACAGATAAGTACTACTATAGTTTATATAAACAAGCTGCTGTGTAGCCATGGGGGCAGTCATTCACGCACAGGATACACAGTAGATAACAGATAAGTACTACTATAGTTTATATAAACAAGCTGCTGTGTAGCCATGGGGGCAGCCATTCAAGCACAGGATACACAGTAGATAACAGATAAGTACTACTATAGTTTATATAAACAAGCTGCTGTGTAGCCATGGGGGCAGCCATTCAAGCACAGGATACACAGTAGATAACAGATAAGTACTACTATAGTTTATATAAATAAGCTGCTTTGTAGCCATGGGGGCAGCCATTCAAGCACAGGATACACAGTAGATAACAGATAAGTACTACTATAGTTTATATAAACAAGCTGCTGTGTAGCCATGGGGGCAGCCATTCAAGCACAGGATACACAGTAGATAACAGATAAGTACTACTATAGTTTATATAAACAAGCTGCTGTGTAGCCATGGGGGCAGCCATTCAAGCACAGGATACACAGTAGATAACAGATACGTTCAGAAGAAGTCATGCCTGGATACCTTGTTCTATAAACTCGCATGTGTATTGTATAAATGGACATCGTTCAAGTTGTGGCAAAGCCAGCCATGCTTGGAGTGAGTTGCTGCTGGTAATCTTTTACTATCGGCTACCATTTTCTTCAGTGGCTCTAATTCTAAGCAAGTCCGTGAAATGAATAACCTCTTAGGAATGCAGCAGTTATCTGAAAAAGCTTACTGCAAAGATCACAAGGAATTTCTCTTTGAAAATACTGACCATCACTGGTGTTTGGAGCACAAGAGCGTCAAAGAAAAAATTGGCAAAAAACCTTTGTGCATAGCTGGAGATGGGATGTACAGCAGCTCCAGAAGCACAGCAAAATATTGCTCCTATACAATGATAGATCTAGCCTCACATAAGGTGGTGGACTTCAAAGTGTCTTCTCCTTCCCATGAGCAGGTCTTTAACTGTAGAGAGGACTTTTCAGAATTGCCTTGACAAGATACTGGAAGAAGAATTGAAAATGCGTGAATTTGCTACGGATCACCATGCTGGAATGGAGAAAGTAATGAGAGAGAAATATGCGGACGTTAACCATCAGCATAAAGTCTGCAATTATGTCAAACACTTGAGCAAGTCTCAGCCAGTAAGAAAAAGATGGGTGACAATATTTGCTTATGGATCTGTCCCATTATCAAACATTTTTGGTGGAGCATTAAAACTTGTGTTGGGGATGGAAACCTGCTTTGTGAAGGGTGTCAGACTCTTCTCTATCATGTTACAGACTAACATAACTGGAAGGATTTATAACATTCTTGTTCCCATAAGCCGTTAAAGAAAAGCCTACATTTTCCTACATGTATATAAGTTGGGCATATCTTGTCCACCCACGCTACATCATGTGTACTGCACATGCACAACATACTTTGATAAAAAGTTCTGCTGGGGTTGAGCACTTTAATGGTTAAGCTGAGCTCAGGAGAGCTGGTAAGGAGTAAAACATAGGATCAGACAGCTAGAGTTTCTATGGGAACCAGCAATGCTATCTCTTCATTGGCTGTAAGACTGGAGGATGTGTTTAGTAATATGAGCTGAGAAGAACTGAGCATGCTCATGAGCCAACAGCTAAATCAAATTCCCAAGGTAGAGGGCTTATAGGAGGAGAAGGATTTCTAAGTAAGTTTACCCTGTATTATCCTTTAATACAGCAGGAGAGAAAGGCCATTGGCTGGCTGAAAAGACAGTCCAGTCTATAAGCATCTTCGGGAAATTGTTAAAGACCCACAGTTAATACAAGACTTTCCTCACCTGTCTAATGGCTGCCATGGATGATCCATTGTTGCCTTCTGTAGCCACATGCGCAAGTACAGAGCCAGTTCAGCTCTTGGTATATCATCAATGAAAGCAAGGACCAAACTGGCCATACTTGCCAACAACCATAATGTCGCTAAACAGAATTGTAAACAGGGCAGAGAAGAATGCCCATGAAGTGTGTGAAAAGGTGTGAAATGCAAAAAAAAACGGGGAAGCTCCTTTCCAGATTGGATAACCAATGGCACAGGAAAATCATTCATGGCAAAACGTCAAAATCACATTTAAGAGGTAGACCTCCTGAGGATATGCAATGGAAAACTTGTCACCACATGGGAACCTCCGAGTTGTAAGTCGATCAGTCAGTAGAGCGAGGGGGGGGCAATAAGGATATAACAATACTGTTCTTTTGCTCAACTTCTGGAGTGGAAATAATGTGTGAATTTAGGTAAGATCAAGGCTGTGTTTTGTACTCGAGGTTTGAAAGGGACCCCCATGCCTTTGTTTTATTTTAAGTGCCTCGTAGGTAGGTCGTACTGGTAGGGATGCACTGAATCCACTATTATTTGGCCGAATTCCATTGACAGAGCGGAGTCCGAGCCCTCGTTTGCATACACAAACTAGGGCCAGGAAGGGTTACACTTTTTTTTTTTAACTTCCTTGTTTGAGTGATGAAAAGTCACATGATTTTAAGGATTCAGATTCTGTTTGCCAGACGCTTGGATTCAGCCAGATCCTGCTGAAGAAGACTGCCCCGAGCTGAATCCTGGACTGGATTTGGAGCATCCCTAATTACTGGCACCTTTTCTATCTTTGCGTAAGGAGCCTTTGCCTTGCTGGCAGGCTTAATTTCCACAGGGCTCCTTTTGTGCTTTATAAACTAATTACAATATGTGAGAAGGGGCAAGGCTCTGTACAAGTCCTGCACATACCTGTTCCCATGTACAGGTATGGGATCTGGAAACCCATTATTCAGAAAGCTCCAAATTACAGAAGGGCCATCTCCCATATTTTATCCAAATAATCCAAATTTTTAAAAGCTTTCCTTTTTCTCTGTAATAATAAAACAGTAGCTTGTATTTGGTCCCAACTAAGATATAATTAATCCTTATTGGAAGCAAAATCAGCCTGTTGGGTTTATTTAATGCTTACATGATTTTCTAGTAGACTTAAAGTGATACCCCAGCCCCGCGAATCTTGGTGCAGCAGACCGGGTGACACTACTAACAGATCTTCCGTATTGCTTCAGTGACGCTGGGCTGGGGGCAGAGCGATCCTTCCATACACAGTGCTACGCAATATGTTGGCGCTATATAAATACATGTTAATAATAATAATAGACTGAAGTCCTATTTTCATTTGTAATTAGCCTATGGAAGGATCATGCCGCCCCCCAGCCCAGCATCACTAAAACAGCTCAGAAGATCTTTTAACAGTGACGGAGGGTCAAGTCAACGCAAGTTCGCTGGGCTGGGGCAGTTTGAGGGGAACTATTGCTTTTGCAGCAACTTCTTGATACTGACACGTTCCTATGATTTTTATAGGAACGTGTCAGTATCGTTTTATGGTATAAAGATACAAATCATGGAAAGATCAGTTATCCGGAACGCCCCAGGACCCGAGCATTCTGGATAACAAGTCCCATACTTGTTCCTAATCGAAAACTAAAATATAAATTATCCTTATTGGAAGCAAAACCAGCCTATTGGGTTTATTTAATATACATGATTTTCCAGTGGAAAGATCCATTATACGGAAAGCCCCAGGTCCCGACCATTCTGGATAACCTGTCCTGTACCTGTACTAAGCAAAATTCTGAATTTGATGGTATAGCGGCCCATCAGTGATTGGTGTGTGCGCAGAAACCTGCGACTATTCTGCCAGAAAGCAGCATCAGTTCAGTGCTCTGCATTCAAACGTCCGTCTTAAAGCAGTATAAGGGATGTCATTTGGTGGCAATGTCGGACTGGGACATCAGGGGCCCACCCAAAAACCTTATACCAGGGGCCCACCAAAGAACCATAGACTAGGGACCCTCTCTGAGCACTATTATTCTTCTTCTCCTCACTCAGCCTCTATTCTCCTAATCTCTATTCTTGATATACTATAATCTATTAATCCTTCTATTTAGCTCTTTGTTCTCAAAGAAATAGGGAATGGCCATGAAATAGGCCAAATGTTTAGCAGCACAAGGGCCCACAGACACCTGGGCCGATCTGGAGTTTTCCTGGTATCCCAGTGGGCCAGTCCGACACTGTTTGGTGGTGACTAAGTCTTTTCCATGTGCCAGAAGGTCTTTTTCCGTGGTTCTGAGGCTGCTTCCACATGTATTTTGAATCCAAACTTACACTAGCTCACTAACCGTATCTACAATAATGGTGAAATCCTGAGAAATGTTCCCCCTTCCCTGCTGGCACGTCACCACTGGGATGTTATATAATAAAGGACAGTATTTTGTGTGATGTTCTTAGAACTGACAACAGAAATGAAAGAATGCCACTTCTTTGCTTACGAACTTAATTTTCTTTTGTCTTAATTGTATCCCAACTGCCTGGCAAGAATTGACAGTAGGCGGTGCTGTTGTTTCAAATGTATTCAATTAATACCAATTCCCTTCTCCCATATACAGTAGTAAAGTCTGCAGATATCTTCACATGTGCATTAACCCTTTTAGTGCTGTTGATTGTGGAATCTACAGTTGTAAATGTCCGTAAGCGCCAGCTCACTCCTGTCTAGGGATGAAGTATTCTCAGGTGCATAAAGCATTGCCCAGAAATGACCGGCTTCTATGCTTGCCTCACCTGAGAGGCCCCAGCTGTGATGGTGGACTTGACCGGTAACTACCTACGCCTTATGCCAAGCATGAGTTTTTGTTACTGGGTGCCATGTTGTACATCAAGCTTATCTCCCTTGATTGGGACAATTAACCAACACAGAGGAAAAGTCGCACATTTCTCAAGGTAAAGGGGAAAAAAAACAGTATTACTCTACTGAATTGTATTAATTTTGGTATTGTTCACCTTTAGTTTTTCTATAGCCAATAAATGTGTATTTTTAATATAAAAATATTTGTATGTATCCTTATAATAATGCACTATTTGGAGAGAAAGGGGGAACTACCCCCTCAACAAATACAGTTCAAATAATTGTGCCACGTGTAGAGACACCAGTAGAAGAAGGCCCCTGTCAAATTTACAGTCTAACTACATATTTACTTGAGCCTGTTCTTGGGACTTGGAGAGCTTTCGGCTGGCTAAATCTCCCTTTGTCAGGTATCTAGGGGGCAGCTGCACTGCTACCTGCTCACCATGTTTTGTATTGCAGGAACCAGGCAATCAACGTAGAGTCCTGCGCGGAACCAGTTTGACCTGAACCCAGACCCGCATACTTACCCGCTACCCGACCCGCTAACCATCAAGAAACCGGAAACTAACATGGAGCATCACTATATCAGGTGTGTGATGGCTTTGAGTCACCCCTTATTTATTTGCCAATGATGTACACCTCATATAAAACTGTCAAAACAGCTTCTTGATTTTATTCTTTGGCCTGAGGCATGGAAGGAAAAAAAAAGCTGCTATTCCTTGTACGTGGCAGAATATTTTAGCATAATGGGTTTTTTTTTCTGCATAGGACTAACCAAGGAGCCCACAGATTGATAACAAGTAGATGTTTTTAGCCATTTCCTTTAGTTGCATCAGCAAAGTTCTCCAACCAGTAAGTGTCTGATGTAGATGTCTGTCATCTTTGCCTATGCTGTACCCTAAATTCTGACACCTTATATGAAACTATAAAACAACATTGTGATTCCGTTCTTTTGGCCTGAGGCATTGCACTTCAGAATAAAGATTGCACTGAGTAAGCAAATGGTCCGTAGACATCTTTTTCTTGTTTTTTTTTTTTGTGTTGCCCAAGTGGAACATAGTTACACCCTTCTGATGAGTGCAAGAGGTTCCCGGAAGCTCTGAATAAAGGAAGAACGTGGTAAGAAATTGACTACTATGCCCCGTGTGTCCAGTCATTTTTATTCAATAATGTCCCCCCTGTAAACTAAGGCTAGAGCTCTTTGATCATATAAAGGCACATGACTGAGCGCTTTTATGATGACAATGGAACTCTGAGTGACTTAAAGGAGAACTAAAGCTTAACTAAAGAAGTAGCTAGAAATGTTGTACATTGTTTTGTGCTTCTGTACCAGCCCAAGGCAACCACAGCCCTTTAGCAGTAATGATCTGTGTCTCCAAAGATGCCCCAGTAGCTCCCCATCTTCTTTTCTGCTGATTCACTGCACATGCTCTGTGCTGCTGTCACTTACTGAGCTTAGGGACCCACTCACAATATACAGTACACATAGAATAGAAATGTCACAATATAAGACTGATTAGTAATTAATACAGATAATTACTACATGGCAGCACAGAAACCAGTGCAATTACCATCAGAATTTAATAATCAGCAAACCTGTAGCATCAGCTTATATTACAGGGGAAGCTCATTTTCTGCTGGATAATTAGTGACGAGCCCTAAGCTTAGCTTCTCAACAGCCAATCAGAGCCCACTGAGCATGCGAGTGTCACAGACACTTTCCAAGATGGTGACCCCCTGTGACAAGTTTGAAGTCCTGCACCATTGCTGCTATTGACAAGCTGAAACTTAAGCCTCTGCAATAAGTTCACTATATAAAATACTGTATTTTTAGCCATATTCATTGTGAGGGTTTAGTTCTCCTTTAATATCCTGGTGGATTACAGAATATCCTAGCCCATGTCCCCTTTGGAAGGTAAACCAGATTAGGGTAATATTTCCTCTACTAAAAGCAGTTGTATTTTTCTAAACCCTTCAGCGTTCTCAGTCACACTGAATAATTACATTGCGAGCACTAATGATCAATTTCTGACACCTTGAATAAGTGAGAGCAGCACTTGATTTGGCCACGGAGCCGAGACACTTGCACAAAGTGAGATGATAAATCTCATTAACATCCCTCACTTAAAAACATGCCCGACACCTTATCTGCACTAACATAACGAAGTGCTTTGTTTTTGTTAAGAAAGGTTTATACTGGCCCTTTAAAGCTTTTCTATAACAGAAAACTGAATTCTCCAGCCAGCTATTGGCTGCCTGACTAAGAGTATTCTCAGTATACAGAGGCGATCCCCTTTTTTTCATTTTTGGATATCCAACTGGAATTTATTACAGGATTAAAAATGAAAGAAAGTGGATGCTCTCAATTAATGTTTTATTTCTCATGTTTTACAAAAGTTTATATATAACAGTGAGCAATTATACACAGCGTGCACGATCAGAGCTATTTGCCAAATGCTGGTCATTTCGTTTGTGTGGATAGATTAATTCCTGTACCTCTTGCTAGAGTCCTGCGAGGAAACAATTTCTAAGACCTGGGCCCACAACCGGAACTGCGGCCCGCATATTTACCTACTTTGAAACACTACCCGACCCAGACCGGAAGTGACATCATCAAACGTCGCCGATAGTCGAGATGAACAGAAGCGCACCGTGTGACGTGAGAGCTGTGCCGGAAGACAGATGGGAGGGGGAGATGAGTGGAGGGAGAGCGCTGCGGCAGGAAGAGATCTGCAACCCGACCCGTGACACCGCTTCTATACCCGCACCTGAAAAGCCTACCCTCATTCCGCAGGGTACCCACTTTTTTTGCGGGAAACCCGCGGGTAGCTGACCCACTGCAGGGATCTACCTCTTGCACCAGGATTTAAGCTGATCACATAAATCATAGGCTGTTTTAGCTTGATTACATTATACGGTTGTTTTTAGGGGTTTTTTTTCTGGCTCAGGAAGTATGTGGCACCGGAAAAGGTTTTAGATTCTTAAATAGTTAGCTTTAATAGTTTTTATACCCTTTAATAACCAAAACCTTCCTGTAACCAAGAGCTTATGTAAGCTGTCTGCTCGGCTCAACACAACGTTCTCAGCTTATTGGCCAATTGACTTTGGCCTACCACATGCCTTTTCTATTGATATCTGGCTGAAAAAAGTATTTATTGGGCAAGTCTGAAAACCCCATGTTACAATACAATGTTGTTGCAGTCCTTGCCCCAGTTGGTCTCTATTGGCTAAGAGAATGCCTCCCAGGTGCCAATCAATTGGCACAATTTGACCCAGTTCATGCAAATGTCAGATCCATTGCTATGGAAACCTTGCCAATCAGGCAGTTAAGTTACTATGGTCAGTACCACATCTAAAACGATCACTCCACGGAGGCAGCATTTACAGCAACCATTTATACTGAAGTGAACTGCCTGTTGTGACTGCTGCTTATCTATACGCAATCTAAGAGTGCCCTCGTTCTCTACGAAAATGTCCTGCTGCAAGAACATGAAAGCAGTGCATATCTAGACGAGAAAAAGCTCAGGTAACATTAAATAGAAATATGAAGGAAATATTGCCAGACGTTTATACATAATGAAATATTTGGGTTGGAATGCAAGAGCCAACATGCTGATAAAACTCAACCAGTAGTGATGGGCTAATAAATTTGCCAGGGTCGAATTCGTGGCGAATTTGGGCAAAAAATCCGTCATGTCATAAAAAAAATAAAATTGGGCGCACTTCAGAATAGTTGCGCACATAAAAATTGGCACCCGTCAAAATTAATTCGGACGCCCGTTGACTTTAATGCATTTGGACAAAATAGGCACGCGTATAAAAATTGTCGCAGGTGGCGAAATAGACGTGCGTCAAAATAATTTTGATGCCCATTGACGTCCATGTATTTAGCAAATTTTTCGCCTGGACAAATCCGCCCATCACTATCAACCAGAGCTATCTGAAGGGAAAAATGTTGCATATCTTGCCTTTTAGTACCAAAATAAGCAACTTATGAGGGTTTGGTACATGGCTAGTAATCCATAGCTACCAATCGGCAGGTAGCATTTATAAGCATCTCATTGGATGCTTTGGGTTAATGTTAGGTTCTATTAGTTTGATGAAATTAGCCCATTTGTGAGCTTTGCAACTCCCTTTTTGCAATGATTATCTAACTTGTAATTAGCCGCTAGCATTATAAACCTTTGCCTGTCTAAAACACTGTGGGTGCAGCGATGGGTGGATTGTGTCCATTCCTGTGACTCCACATGGGACAGGTGCAGGTGCGATCAGCCATTAAATAAATAAAAACTGGTGGAGAAAATGTGACGTGTCAAAGACCTTACAGGTGAGCTGCACTGCTCCACAAAGCTGCCTGTACCACAATGGTATGATATAAAAAAGTTTAATACAAGTGTTAAAGCAAAAAACAAAAAACTCCACAACAAACATTAAAGCTATAATAAAGCACACTGGTCAGAAGTACAACAGCCTCAGACAAAAGGACATCTATGGGCAGATTTATCAAAGGTCGAATTTTGAATTCATGTGAATTTTTTTTTTTTTAGCCTTAATAAATTCGACTGTATTCACGACTCGAAACGGCATGTTAAGGCAAAAAAAAAAAAAAAATCTAATTTTTACTTTAATTAAACAGAAACCTCCAATATATTTTAATTAAAAAATGTGTAGCGTTTTTATAAGAAACCTGACCGTATGGAGTGAAATTCTCCCTTCATTAACTGCTGTGGATAGGAATTGTCAGACTGCCCCTAACTGCTCTGCAGGGAAACAATCATACTTATGAACAGCAGGGGGAGCCTCCGCCTTACTTCCCAGCCATGCAGAACTCAAGCAGCTTTGTTTGTTTCCCTGTAGAGCAGTCGGCGACTGTGTAGAGATTTGTATTGGATTTTATTTTTGCCTTTACACCCCCTTTACTGTTTCCAACTCCAGCTGCAGGGACAAAGATCATGGAGCCAGATTTAAACAGATAAACGGGGATTCTATTTGGAGGATTATTTTGTTGCAGCCACTGGTTCTGCAGAGCTGGGGAAAGTTTGTATTAAACAATACAAAAACTATAAAATCCACATTAGATTACATGACAACACAGGACCCAGTGCAGTCTGTATATTCTGATTATTAATCAGTCTTGCTGTATCGGCTTCTGGCAGATCTTATTTGACTTGTGCTGTTTTGATAATTTATGACGATCCCTAAGCAGCTCAGACCACACTGAGCATGTGCACAGTCTTGGTCTTGTAAAAATGCATAACAAACTTAGAAGATGGTGACCCCCTGTGGCCAAATTTAAAAGCATAAATCATTTGTTTTATTAGGCTTGTGTTGCAGTAAGTTCATGTTTATGTTAAGTATACAAAATACAGCATTTCTAGCCTGATTCTATTTTAGACTTTACTTCCCCTAAGAAAAAATGTGAGTCTAATAATCGATCGAATAGGAACGATTTGTATTCGATTCGAGTTTTCCCTCTTAAAAAAAAACTTGAATTTCAGGAAGGCTGTTAACATCTTCAAAATGGCCTCTACCATTGACTTGTAAATGAACTTGGCAGGTTTTAGGTGGGGAATATTTAAATGAGGACCGTTTCTGTGGTCGAGTTGTGATAAATCTCACATTCGAATAGGGGGATTCAAATCTGAATGCTTGAATTTTGATACAAAAAAAAAAAATCGAATTAGAATGTACTATTCGACCCTTAATAAATCTGCCCCTAACGTTTCTTCAGTGGGAAGTTGCAGAGGAAATATATGGCACAAGTGCGCGTTAATGTATAAGTTATCACCAGTTAAATAGATTGGCGGGGTATCGTCTGTGGGGGGAAAGATCTATGTTCATAGTTACAGTGGAGATTTGTGTTGTGTCCATCCCTGTATAGTTGAGATACATGTAGTTAAATGTACACGGCAGAACACTAGTCCTGTATTACATGCAAGTAGTCGAAGACACCGGCCTGCCTATAGAACCCATCCTCGTTCTCCTGACTTGTGTATAAACTTCTGCATCGTGGGACTGTAACTGGTTTAGATGTCCTTTTGTTCAACACGTCAGATTGCTACCCTCACAGAATAACGAACACGGACATGCACAGATATTCTCCACAAGGAATGGGTCTGTGCTGAAGCTGGGCTCTCATAGAGAGGAGCCCCATTGGTGGAGATGCCAAACGCTTCTCATCAGTCTCTGTACAGCAATTGTAGGATGACTCCCCCTCTGGCTCTGATTGGTGCGGCAGGATCATGATTTACAGCATCCTGAGCCCTTTACTTCTTTTTTGACATAGTCGTGAAGCTTGAATTTGGGTTCGTTGGGCAGCTTCATAGACCGGTGCTTCAGTTCTCTGGCGAGAGGACAAAGATGGCGTTCCAGGGAAGGAATATATAGAACAGAAAAGGCATACGTTATTAGTTTATTCTTAAAGGGATACTGTGCTGCTACAGCAAAATTCTGCACTGCAATCCGTTTAGCAAATAGATTTTTTTATATATTTAATTTTGAAATCTGACATGGGGCTAGACGTATAGTCAGTTTCCCAGCTGCCCCCAGTCATGTTACTTGTGCTCTGATAAACTTCAGTCACTCTTTACTGCTGCAATGCAAGTTGGAGTGATATCACCCCCTCCCCCCCCAGCAGCCTAACAACAGAACAATGGGTAGGCAACAGCTCCCTAACACAAGATAACTTAAAATAAAGTCATAAACACTGATAGGTGATGGTTTGTAGTAAAATTCTAAGGTCTCAAAGTAAAGACTCACCAATTTAGAGAAGGGGTCCAGGTGCACCACCCTGAACCTTCAGCTGAGGGAGTGGATAACCGTATAGAAAAGATAAGCCTATGATTAAGGGGTGAATTTATCAAGGGTCCAATTTCAAAATGAAAAAACTTCGAAATTGGAGTTCAAAAAGACCAACCAAAATTAATTATATTCGGCGAATTTGAATCGTACGAATCGAAGGAATAACGCATTCGATTGAATAAAATTCGAAGTTTTTCCCAAAGTCCACCAATTGACTCCAGGTAGGTTCTAGGAGGACCCCCATAGGCTAAAACAGCAATTCGGGAAGGTTTTAGATGGCAAATGATCAAAGTCAAATTTTTATAGAGACAGTACATAATAAATTTAGATATTAGAGTTGTTTTAATTTTTTAAAAAGTCCGCCTGCAAGATTGGTCTTTGGAAGTGCCTGCTCATCTTTTCTATACAAGATAACAGCTGCCTGGTAGATCTAAGAACAGCACTCAATAGTAAAATCCAGGTCCCACTGAGACACATTCAGTTACATTGAGTAGGAGAAACAACAGCCTGCCAGAAAGCAGTTCCATCCTAAAGTGCTGGCTCTTTTTGAAAGCACATGACCAGGCAAAATGACCTGAGATGCACCTACACACCAATATTACAACTAAACAAATACACTTGCTGGTTCAGGAATGAAATTTTATATTGTAGAGTGAATTATTTGCAGTGTAAACAGTGTCATTTAGAAATAAAATCTACATCATAAAAATCATGACAGAATCACTCTAAAGGATCCCAATTTGTGATAGAGCATGTTTGCTGCCAGTAGGGACTTGCAGGCCTCACTTACTATTAGTAGATGCAACAACTACTGTTTTTACTGCAGGTGCAGATTTTTTTATGTGGGAATACTGGCAGGTTTTGTATTGTGTCCACGGACTAGATGGAGCATAGAGGTAATTTGTCACTTGCCCTTTTGAAGCATCAACTGTAGGGTGTGTGTGAACCTTGAATCAAGACTCGGTAACTTACTTTGCAATAGCGATGAACGCCAAGTCCACGTTTAACCCGCTTTTGCCACTGGTCTCCATGAAGGGCACTCCATATTCCTGCAAGAGATACCTCTGTTAACAATATAGACTCACCTCAGTGCCAGACTTGGCAAAGGCTGAATAGGCCGCTGAAGTAAGACCTGCTTCTCTAATGCTTCATAAAACATGGCGCAGTGAAGGAAATGTTACTTCTCATTAATTCAAATGGTCCAGGGCCCCTCCTATTCTTCCCATCCCTCCAATCCCACTGCTAATGAGGAGGATTGGTGAGGGATACAGGAATGACAAACTGGTTATAAACATATACCATTTTTCATGTATTTGGAATTTGTGGATAATATCACCCTTAAAGGAGAACTAAACCCTAAAAATGAATGTGGCTAAAAATGGCATATTTTATATGCTGAATTTATTGCACAAGGCTAAATTTTCAGCTTGTCAATAGCAGCAATGATCCAAGACTTCAAACTTGTCACAGGGGGTCACCATCTTGGAAAGTGTCTGTGACACTCACATGCTCAGTGGGCTCTGATTGGCTGTTGAGAAGCTAAGCTTAGGGCTCGTCACTAATTATCCAGCAGAAAATGAGCTTCCCCTGTAATATAAGCTGATGCTACAGGTTTGCTGATTATTAAATGCTGATGCTAATTGCACTGGTTTCTGTGCTGCCATGTAGTAATTATCTGTATTAATTACTAATCAGCCTTATATTGTGACATTTCTATTCTATGTGTACTGTATATTGTGAGTGGGTCCCTAAGCTCAGTAAGTGACAGCAGCACAGAGCATGTGCAGTGAATCAGCAGAAAAGAAGATGGGGAGCTACTGGGGCATCTTTGGAGACACAGACCTTTACTGCTAAAGGGTTGTGGTTGCCTTGGGCTGGTAAAGAAGACCAAAACAATGTACAACATTTCTAGCTACTTCTTTAGTTAAATTTTAGTTCTCCTTTAAAGACTATTCCATCACAGGAAGCCAAATAGTACTAGTGCTTTTTTATCCAAAGTGTCCCATACTTACTCTTCATCCTTGACTGAGAAGCCTAGTTGAATTACCTTGGCCAAACGCTCTCCATCCTCCATCTTTACCACACGTTCATGAGTTGAATCCACCTGTGGACAAAAGCCGCAAAAATAAGTGGTAAAGGCCACTGTTCAGGTCGCTTACCTGGCATCTAACAAGGTCAAAGCTGAGGCTGGTACGTAACTTGACAATGGACACGTGTAATGGCTCTGGAATTAGAATGTTCTACACAAGATCAAAATACTAAATCGGTATGAGGGAAGCAGGGCCTTTATAGGTGGGCTTACTTGGGGACTATTCCTTGGGATGCCTGGTACATTTTTAACTTTTATTCTCCTTTAATAACAGTGAGATTCTGGTGAATGTATTAATGGGCAAATAAAAATGCTGGCTTGGTGGCCCAGTGAAACATATGGAAGATTTACCGTACAAACCAACAGTCTTATGTGATATATTCATAGCTATATCATAGAAAGGGGGATTATTTCCTTCAATAGGAATGCTAAAAGTTCCAGCTATTTAAATATATTCGTACAAATCATCTAAATGCATTCAGCTTGCATATTCATTGGGTTGCTCTGCAGGAAACAATCTCCATCAGTAGAATGTTTGGCATAATTTAAATGTATTTGCATGAATTCCAAGCCTACTCCACTCCCTTCTCTTGTTCTCTTCTTCTGTCTTTTCTCTACCAGTTTTCTTTGCAGTCTCCTAAATTGTTCTTCCCTCCGTTGTGCCTCTTCTTTTCTTCTTCCACTTATCCTCCAGATGCTTTTCTCAGCTCATTTTAGGTTTTGTCCAGCCTTTAATTGTCTTGCCATACATTCCCAGATTTGCAACAGTTTCAGACCCTTTGCAACCACACTATGTGACCATCTGGGCTAACTTGGGAAGCTTGAGGGCCTTCAGAGCAAAGACCTTGGTGGATCAAGGATTATCAGTCTTGAAGGACAATTTCTGACGATTGGTTGGGCGATTTAAATACTGTTTACTGGAAATGAAGAGAAGCTCCTCTTGATTATCTTTTGTTCCGATCATTTGGGTAATTGTCCCAAATGAATGGAACAATAGAAATATTGCCAAACCTGTATGGTCCTTTGTACAGGTCAGGTGATCAGGTGGTATAACATATGGGTTGGCCCATTATCTGTCCTTTCATTGTGGTGACTACTGTTTCTTTGCTTTTTTCATCTTCTCTTGGTCTTTGAAGTTTTGCCCATTGACTTTCTGTTCTCCCTCGTTAAGTTTCTTCTTTTCTCAGCCCCCTGACCCCATAATTACTTTTTCTTCCACTTTTGACCTTTTTTTCTCTTGAACATGTCTGACTTCTGACTTTTTTGTCTTTTGACCATGTCTGATGTCTATTTTTTCCCCAGTTTCACTTTGCTCTCTTCCATCTTCTGCATTCACTCTCCATATTACTCTTTTTCTCATTTGAATGTAAATCCACGTTTGGACCTAATTGCTTTCCTTCTCACTTCCATCCCCGCCATTCTCTGTATGAGTTAGCAGATTGGCTGAGATAAGAAAGATTTGCAAGGCAAAGAAAGAAACAACTTCACAGCAGTTTCAAAATATGTAATGTTAATGAAAACTGGATATATTTAGTAACACAAAACTGCCAAAAAGTAATGAGGGAAATCTAGGGATAATGAGCAGCTTAGTCAGATGGCGCCCAGAGCACTTTTCAGCCAGATTAGAAGTTCCCAAAATCACTACCTTCCGCCTCCCAGAAATATCACAAACTCTGTTTTCTTTTTTGCTCATCATGAAATATACCATGAGCGTTGTTAATGTTGGTAAGGTATTATACTCGCCTTTAAACCCCAGCCATACCTTATTTCCTAGGAGCATAATGACCACGTCTTTTTGTGAGTATTCGTGAATCTCTGTTAGCCAGGCCTGTAAAGAGACAGAGACGTGATCTTTTGTTCGTGCTTCAGGGAATCAGTCACCCCAATAGAAAAACAAGAGCAGTATAGCAAAGTACAACATTATACAAGAAGAGGCTTGAGAAATATCATGCATTGCACTCAGTCTCAGGGAAGAATTTGGCAATTCTTTTCACTGGATCAGGGGTACTGATGGTAATATGGTGGCATATTCCAGAGCTTGCTTGGCATGGGGAAGAAGCGGCTTTCAAAATTGCTTGGTGCATGAGCTCGGACATAGGATTTCAAGTGGAGGCGCTTTTACTTTTGTAGGTGAGAAGATTCTCTCAACTATATTATTGTAGTGAGATTTTTATGCACAACGTTTCAGCAACCTCAAAGATTACTGTCATCAACTCATCACTGGGCAACCAGAGATCCATGCCCTAGAGGTTATCACTAACAAAACATAGAAAAAACAATCCCAGATGAGTTTGGTTTTTAAGGGTTGATGGCAGTTTTTCAGTTTGCCACAAGATGGAAGCAGAAATCCAGAAAATAAAACAACCTAAATGGTGGAAAGTCTTCTTCCGGAAGAATAAATAAAGGTGGCCATTCAGAGGCAGGCATTCGCTCATATATCAGCCCCTGATAAAAAGTCTATTAGGTTGTATTTATGGCCAAAATGGTTCCTTTCCTGACCAATATTTCATTGAGGCTAATGGAATATCAATTATGGGTAACAGCTCTGCCCAACATAATTTGAGGACAGATTCAGCAAAGATCAGCACATTGGGCAAGATGCCCACTGATCTGTGTGTGGACAGCTTTGCCATTAAAACATTCACTACTCGCTACCAACATGTGGAACTCCAACTGTTGCTGAACTGAACCACCATGCTTAATGTCAGAATCCCAACGTTCTATATGCCTTATATAAGGGGTGCGTAAAAAGGTTCTTCGGGATCTACCACAAGACCTTTAGTTGGTGATCAGTAGATCTCAAGACACTGTCAACAAACAGCTTCTCTAAATCATCCGCATGTTTCATGCTTTTCATTCAGATATTTATTATGCTAAGGTCACATAAGAAATAGTTGTTTGATTAATATAGCAATATATATTCTCTCATAATGTAATATTCAAGTGATATTATGGATGTAGATCATAATGGGACAACATCACTAAGAGTAGTTCTTGTATTAGTAAAGTATGGGCACTCCTGCCTTATATCAAGCCAACTGAGCTGGGAAAGCTGAACTATTTAGCTGCAAACTGAGATGTACTTTGTATCCTGAAAAATAATACATTTAATAAGGGCAGTTAATGGAAATAAGAAAGAGTTGATGAGATTTGTCCTTTGCTGAGGCTCACTGGGAGATACTCTGATACTTTAGCAGGCCAGTCTGCCAGGGCAATTATTTCTCCTTGCTGCTTTTTCTCTTTTTTCATCTGACAGAGTAGCATCTCTCCCTGTGCACTGCCTGGGGCAGTATATAGTAGTGATGAGCAGGTTGATCCAAAGCCAAGAAGGCAAGCCTAAGGTCCCCAGTGTAATAGTGATGACCCCTCCCATATGGTGTCTGATCCAACCCATATATAGGGATGCCACGTTTTAGATCTGGCCCTACCGGCCGGTGACGTAGAGGTGGGTGGAGTTGTGCAGTTTCAGGGGCAGGGTTATGATGTTTTAGGGCGAGCTTATAAAGTTTCAGGGGCGGAGTCACGGAGTTGCGCCGGGAAAGAACTGAAGCTCTCAGATTAGGGGAGCCAAGGAGAGGGGTGGATCTGAGGCAGGCCAGGGGCGGAACAATAGGGATTACAAATTTACCGGCTAATAAATTGATGGTAAATTTGTAATACTGGCCCCGGCTGGTATTTTACCGCCTAGGCCGGCAAAATACCGGGCCAGATGGCAACCCTACCCATATATATGACATTTGATAAAGGGCCTTGGTGCCCGAAACATGTTGTGTGGAAATATAATAAATACTAAATGCAGTTATTCTGCCTACAGCGTGTGATTCCCATACTCTGATAAAAGTTTGATTTATAAGAGGAGGCCAGGGATGGAGCTTCCAGGGAAACACTACGTATTGCTATACTAAAAAAGCGACTAATGGATGCAAACTGATTATGGACCCATATATATATATATGTCATCAGAGGGGCATTAGGTAAAGTTCAGGTCTTAAAGTAGAAGAGGAGTTAGGGCTTAAGCATTGGCCTTATGGAGCATTGAGGCATGGTCCCTAGCTCTGTTCCCTGCTCTGTTCCCTGCTCTGGCCCCTGACTGTACCTTGCCTTGTCTGGTTTCTATCCTGTTCCTGCTTCAGCCCTCTCTGGCCTGCTCTGTTCCAGTTCTGTCTCTGCGCCGTCCTGACTCCTCACCCTCATCCTGTCCTTTTCTCTCCGTGTTCTATGTTCACAACTGAAGGAATCACCTTTCCCACCTCTGTCTCCTCACGGCCCCTACCTATGCCTAACACAGGCCACTGGATGTTGCCTCCTTTTTTTGTGCATAATTTTAAAAATGTAGTACAGTGTCGTTGATGGATATTCACACAAAATTCCCAGTGTGCACCATTATTTGCTCTTTGCACCATTATCTGTTGTGCGCACTCTCTAGATTTGTGTGCATGAGCACTCGGGAGCATAAGGAACAAAGACTTGAGCTACAAGTGACAGCAACACGGGATGGCTCTTTGTGTGGCTACCGACTGCTCACAGAATGTTCCATTCCCCATACCAGATAATGACAGAGAGGGAGAGAAACATTTGTATGGCAGTGAGAAATTACTCCTTGAGCCCTGTCCAGTCAATTCCAGCTGCCATAAGCCCAGAGGAGAGGTGACAGCTGTAGCTTGTAACATCTCATTGTGGGAAAAGCAAGATCTCCATGCCAACTGTCACCCGGTATTCTGCTCACAATGCTGCCATCAAAAAGCCAGACAGAGTTGCTTCCTGCATACCAATGACAAAAGGCAACACTAATCACTTTAATTACTCTGCACCTTGATGTGCCTACAGTTCTCATTAACTTGTTCACGGAAAACCAAGCTGGTGGTATCAAACTGTTGATCAATAACAACTCCCAGCAGCCTCAGCCCATTGGGCTTTATCTCTCACAACCAGTAATATCACATAAAAATGCAGCAGGAGTAGTTGGGCCACAGAACCTACTAAGTAACCTGCCTACTGGCACTTTCAATTTTAATCCTTTCCTTCTTCTAATCCTTTCCTTGAAGCTTCCCCTGTAATTTTGTGGTTTTTTTTTTATTATTAATTCCAAATTCCATGTGGTCGTAAATAGAAAACTTGAAGGTTCTAGACCACTCTATTGACTTGCCCAGGCAGTACACAAACACTCCAATGGACTGGCCCAGATATTCATCATATTCGTATTTGTACTGTTGTCAGTAGCCACTTTTACGTAATTAGTAAGTAATTAGGGGTGGCATGATAAAGTCACCCCTAAGAAACCAAAGTCTTATACAATGTCAGTTAACTCATAGCAACCACTAGCTTTGAGTGTCGTCAACTAGACCATAGCTATATTGCTATATATGACATCAATTTAGCACCCATTTAAGTAAATTGTCCCTACTTAAATGTATCTCCTACACTTTTACATATGTACAAATTAAAATAAATGGATCTCATGCCCTTCTGTGCGTTGATGGGACAGGCAGCCACTGGTCATAATCATTGGGCTGATCATGGGACACATCATCACTGGACAGACTTTCTAGGTGTAAAATTGAGGAAATGGATTGCTTTTTGGCCATGATATAACCCCAAGAAAAGGAGGCCTTTCCAGATGCTCCTATGAATGGATCTTACAGATAAATAAAGGACCATTAAATTGGGGTCACTGATGTCCAGATACCAACTATAGGTTTTCTACTTGTTGAGGCTCATCGGTGTTCTGTCTCTGCTGTATTGCCTCTTCCCATTCCCACCAACAAGACTGCTTTTGTTATGTCTAATCTACAGTCACTTTGTTGGGTTTTTCCATTGCCCCACAGTCTTCACAGCTGTTAAAACCTGCACAAAACCTCTGGCATTGTCCTGTTTTGCACATATATCTGCAGACCTTCACCATTCCTTCCATACTCTTGGGTTAAGTGATACCACCAAGGCCTACTGTCAAGACCATAACATACAATAAAGCTGGTAATAGGCAAAGTCAAGGGCATATAGATATAAAATAACTGCCACTGTGATGGCTTGAGGCGGCTACCATTGGAAAATTATCATTATACCGTATATGAATCAGTAACAATTTATCTTTTGGGGAGGCTTAGCCTCTATAACTCTACATTACTGTTTGACATGCTGGGGGGTAGGGGTATAGCAGACTGATGCACAATATCAACATATGTCTTCCCATTATGTCACCCCAAGATTTTTGTTGGGCCTAATAATGTCCACACAGTGATATTGGGCAACATTGGACACCTCAATGTGAAATGCGTTGGTTCTTTATATAGAACAATAGGGAAGCAGCAACTGGCGGCTGTGCCCTCTACACCACAAAGAGGTGAAACCTTCCTATTTGCCAGAGATTCAGCTGACTTATAGGAATTGTTCCAGAAATGAAGAATGCTTTTCCCTTTTATTGCTGTTCAGCACAAATTCAGATTTTTATTGCTGCACTGTAATGTAACTTATTCTGACACCTCAACAGCTACAACTGGCCCAGTGTTATAATCTTACGTTTAATTAACAGTGCCAAGAAAAAAAAGCTGTTTTACGGTTTCCCCTAAATTTGTTCCTTCAGTTCACTGCTTCTGAATAAAATATCTAACAGCCAAATGTTCTGTCCCTAAATCGAATGTATATTAAGATGAAGAAGAACAGTAACAGAGCTACAATGCATAACAGCCTGATTACTGTGGGAAGTTAAATATGGGAGGCACCGGCCTATAAATTACACATTGCACTCAGAGCGCCAGCTCAACCCTTAATTAAAATAATGCGCTAATCACAGTGTGATGTCAGACACAGGCTGCTACATCCTGATATATGTAGCCCATTCACAGAGAGTAAATACTCTATGCAGGTTAAGAGGATTTAAGAGGATTTAGGTTCCTCAAACCCAGTGTGGTCAGGTGGGGGATGAGCAGAAGCATGGTCGTCACCGAGGGAGGGTAGGTGGGAGTCCTATCAAAGACTTAGTCCCAGGGTGGGTGCCCCAAAAGTGGGGTGATCAGGGCATATGGTATTTAGACCACCTTATTTGGGGGGCGTATTATGCTTTGTTTGCAGGTCTCACCCCCCTAAGTGAAGTAGGTGAGCAGTTGGCCAATGACCCAATTAAGTGCTACGGGGCCCTATGATTCCTGGGTGCACGAAACTGTCGCTTCAGCTCCTGGTCCTCATCAAGTGTATATTATACTTTCTCAACCAAAATAATTGGGAAAAGACAAAAGCAAACGTCGATCACTTTAGGGCAGAATCTGCCACCACTGCGCTTTAATAAGGAAATCAAAAGGACAGGGACATCCATATGGCTGAAGATAGCACATCTCCATCAACTAAATTCTTGTCTCCGACCCCTCAAATTTTCGTGCTTCATCGTTGAGTTTACATACTAAGGCTGACCTTGGCCAGCTACTCCTTGTAATGAATGTCTGAAAAAACAATTGAAATGGCCGTGCTATGTCACACCTTACCAACTTACTCACTGCTACAGTAAACAGGCAACAAATACTCCAGTTTTATTTCCTACGTTATCAGGACAGAGTCTGGTCCAACATAAGAAATTCAGGAAAAGTCGTTCTATAGTAGCACAGGAGATGAGCCCAAATGCATTACCTGCAGTATATGGTGATGTATTATTTCTATGAGTTAAAGAAGAATTAGGCAGAACTGAACCCCCAGTTCATCTCACTCCTTTGTGATTATCTTTTCTCTCTGGGAGACATTAAAGGCCTCCCATTCATCAGAGCACAGAAAAAAGACTTATAATTGGACCCAAGGAACAGATGAAAGGATGGATCAATCTACAGTTTCTTAGCTCAAGTACAAGAATTGAATTACAAAATATTAATAAGAAGGGTGCTACACTTCCTATAATTAAGGGAACATTTGTCTGACAGCTATGGAGTGGTCCAAGACATGAACACTATAATGTATATCCTGACCATGCTTGAGTATTAAAGGGGAAGGAAAATCAAAATCATTGGACGGTGTCAAATGTTAGACACTCCCAGGGATTGTAATATCTTAACTGAGACCCTGGGATGGTGCTCCTGCCTGGGCCACTTCTGCGGGAGAACCACGTTCCAATCTTCTTCAGCTTTTCCATACTTTCCATCCTACTCTGTGGACCCAGTCCAGGTGCATATATACGTAGTGAAAATTGCTTCCAATTTTGGTCTTTAACTCTACTTTGGCTGTGCACCTTAACCAGAAAGAAGAAGAACATAGTGACATGGACGTTCTACAGTAGTACTCTAGGCGGTGTAATATTCAACGAACAGGAGCACTGGCTCAGGGTCTCAGGTAAGTGATTATAATACACAAAAGTCATGAATATCCTGTAAATTATATCCTTATAAACAGCTCTTAGTGATGTTGTCAGTTATAAACAGAGCTTAGTTGTAATATCCCAAAACCCAGAACAAGCCCCGAAGTCCCGATCCCGAGCTCACACTTCTGCCTTTAAAAACCGCCTTTAGCTTCGGGAGGAGCCCTCTGCTACTTGGGGGTCTTGAAGTGAGAGGACAAAGGGGGGGTTCTGGGCAGGCAAGGGGACTGTAACGTATGCAGGAAGGACGGAGAGGAACATAGAGAGAGTAGTCGGGGAACAGGCAGGGTCAATAGCAGTGCAGTGCAGGATCAGGAACCAGGAGCGTAGTCAGAATAAACAGGCTGGAGTTAAAACCAGTTAAATCAGTAACATGGTTCCAGAAGAGTGTTCAAACAGGCAAAGGTCGGTTCAGGTTCAGCAAGGTCAAAAACAGGCAAAGGTCAGGAACAGAAAATCAGACAAGAATCACACCCGGGAACTATCCGGAAATAGACCTAACTTGGAGGAGTTTTATAGCCAGACTTATGACTTTCACATCCGATTGGCAACAGATTACACAAGCCATGCCTACTTGCAATTATAAAGACAGAAATAGGAGTGAACCAAGACTGTAGCTGTCTGCTCATCTAGTGAAGAGGTGATGCAGACAGCCAGAAAACACTAGGTCACTGGTTCAGCTCCAGGCACGATGTTACATTTCTGATGTCATTTCTGTCACATGACTCACTAAAATTTGTGTATTATAATAAATGAAGTAACCCCCTGTTGGAAAATACGAGGATAATAGAAGTAACTTTGGAATTCCATGACCTTTTGCCTTCAGCCTCGTGGTTTTATATGGTCATGGATTCCTCGGTTACTTATAATATCCTTATATTTTACAATAGGTGGTATTTTATTCACTATATAATCACTAAGAGCCACCTAACACCCCCCTCCCGATATTATATCTTTATTTTTCCTTTAACATTACTGGTCTAGGGATTACAGCCGTATTCACCCAGAAAATACTGGCAATCTGCTCTGTCCATGTCAAATGTCCTTTACTATCTCAGTAGACCAATTTCTTCTAAATACTGACAAACGTGTGGGGTTTACGTTAATGAAAGAAGCAGCTATAAATCTGTTACCCCCATATTTGTCATCTCCTGTCCTACCAGTTCTCCATTTGTTGTTTCCCACAAATTCTCTTTTAAATGGCCTTGACATTTCCCTTGCCTGTTCCATAAGGACTCAGCTGCCCTTCTCTCCCCTCGCAGACGCATCTTCGAGCAGAGTGGCCAAACATGACAGCACCCTTATGAATGATTAATATCACTCAGCCAGCTCTGTTTATTGATCTCCAAAGAATGCAAATGTCACTTCTTTCCACCACCAGGAGCAGAGGCAAAGGGCTGTGTTAACCTTATTTGTGCTGCAGATGCCTGCATGGCTCCCAATGCCATTATCATTATTAAATGCTCCTATCTGGCACACATACATGTCCAATGTGAAACCCTCCTCCTATTGTTGGACTTAGTGACCTCCTATAGCTAGAATATAAGGAGCAATCACTGAGACCCCTGATGTAAGTGTAAGGACACTAAGGGGCACCAAAAGTGTACATGGTTAGATTGGAGTGCAGTGCCTTTAGGAGATTGGGTGGTGTTGGGTTGCGTATGCTTTTTAAATGTAAAATACCAAAGCTAACTTCCCCACAATGCTCTTTTTTCCCATCCCTCCAACATAATTCTATGCCTATGGTTCAAATCTTTGTGTTACATTCTGGAAAAGCAAGTAGGGAACAAGCAGGAGCATGTTGCATCTGCCATATAGGAGGCAGAACATGAATGTCCACTTGGCCTAGAGATTAAGGCTTCTAGGTGGGATCTCACGGTAGAGACCCTGGTTCATTTCCTCCAGGACCAGTCATAATCTCCTGGTATCCCTGCATAGTAGGATACAAATATAGTTCCCTACTATTCCACAGGCAAAAGAAGGGGTGTCTATAAGTGCAGGTACTTCATGCTGTGGAAAGGGGAACCTGTTGGGTGGACACATTCAAAATGGTAAGAGGAGTCTCCTTGTCTCTAGGCACTGATAAATGAGCCCTAGAGATTCCAATCTTGTAGGGAAAGAGTAAGTCATTTAATGGTTGTTGCACCATTGCCAATGTCTGGAGGCCTCAGCGCTGGTGTTAGGGTTAGGCAGAGAGCGCATCTACGCTGGAATGATGAGAAGAAAATGATAAAAGTACAAGGGATATTTTCATCACTCATACACTTAGCCAAGTCAGAATCTCTTTGTTGATTCCCCCCACCACAGGTAATTGCTGCTGTTGATGAGAACATTGCTCACAGCTTGTGGCTCCTGCCCTGCGGGGTCCAATAATTACAGCCCCTGAACTTCCACAGGAGTCCATTTATAATTGACCCTGAAACAAGCAAATGGGGTTGTGCAATATAAGTCGAAAAGTTTCTACCAGCGAGCTCCACAGTAACCAGCATAAAGTAGTTTTTTTTTTAGTTTGCTGTTTGATAGAATGATCTGATTGGTTGCTATGAGTTTCTAGACCTAAGGCAAAGGTGAAGCTCAGCCTGAAGGCCAGTTAGGGTTACAACTGAGAAGAATGGCCCTTGCTCTCCCAGATACACTTGAAAGCCCAGGCTGAAGGCCAAGTAAGGTTAGATATCCTTGGAAATATGGATGAATGACTAATACACCAATATTTTGCTATATCTGTAACCATGTTATGAGATAAGAGGGGACCATGACCAAAGGTTGGATACAAAATAATTGATAAACTTGACAAAAAGGATGCCATTCTCTGGAAGGGTTTAGTAATGAGGGAGGGGAAAATGACAATAGTGTAACACAGTTGGTGTTACAAGATTGTCCTATTCACCTCCCTCATATACTGTATTTTCCATCTTTCAGCTACTCATTTCCTCTGCTCACTGCCTTCATATGTCTTAGAATGTGGGCCCACAACTTTATTTTTTACCTGTGATCAATATTCAAAGGGAAAAAGAGTTGGGGAGCAACACAAGCATGAAAAAAGTTACCAGGGGTGCCAAATATGTGCTGTGATTGACTATTTGGTAGCACATATGTGGATAGGCAGTATAAATTAAGGTTCTGTTTGGCAGTACACCTGGTTTTATGCAACCAAAACTTGCCTCCAAGCCTGGAATTCAAAAATGTGCAGCTGTGAAATCACCAAGGAGAACAACATCGAAGAGGTTGGGGAGCAACAAGTTAGTCTTGAGCCACTGGTTGGAGATTAAAGTCTAGAACATCCCGTGCTGGCTCACCTGCCTATTACCAAGTGTGGTCATCATCTATGACCTGATATCACCACCATTGTGCCCTGTCACTGTGACACCAGCCTTAACAGAATGAGCAGAGCAAATCAAGGGCTTGTAAAAGAGCGCAACCTCTGCCCAATGCCCCACTCAAGTGACATCAGTATTGGATACTATTGACATTGTATATGGACTTTCCACTGTAGTCAGTAAAGCTTGATGTCTCCTAGCACTGGTGGGGCTTCTTCAGGACTGACTGTGGGTGCTATGTGCACATTCCAGTTCTGCTGAGAAAGATGATAATAATAACATTTCTATTTTTCAGACTGTCATGAAATGGAGCAAATAAGCACTACTAATTACTTATTAACCAACAGAAAAGCTTCCAGTCATCACTGAGCATACCAAGCAGGTCTGGTAAGACAAGGAAGAGTCTTGGGGACCTGGGAGCATTCTTTCTGCACATTCAGGTCTTTTCAGCTCAGTTGCTGACTATTTAATTTAATATATTTTTTCACTCATTGGAGCCACAAAGACTAATAATGGTTCTGCCTGCAGGAAACATTGCAGAATATTTAGCGTATTAAATAATTAGGTCAACAGACCTTGAGGGTTACTTAACACTGCCCTGAAAGCAAGAGTATTAAATTTGCTAAAAATGGAACCCCTTAGTGATCACTGGATACCTGAGTCTGGGGCATAGCTGGCACCTGATCACTGATGCTGGAGATGTAGAGAGACGAGTGGATTCTATTTCCTTATATGCCTAGGGGAGGAAAGATATTTTCAGGGGAGAACAGGAAAGATCTTAAACACATGCCCTCGCCTAAGATGCCCACAGTCATTCCCAGATATATATGAACACTAATCAGTCTCTGACTCCACTGACACACGCATGGCTGACATTGAGGCAAGATCCTGCCCTCTGCTAGGCATATATGCATTGTTATTGGTACTCATCTCTCAACAACCAATCAGATTTATTTACTATTTGTAGAAGGCCCATCAAAGCCAGCTGCTGATTGGTTGTTATGGCTCCATGCATGTGGGCTCTTTTGCCCTGGCTGTAATTTTAGGGAAATGCCGCCTTTGCTTGGCACCACATGTAATTGCCTTCAAATAATAAGAAATGAGGAAAGGCTACTTCTATTTTTATATTATTATGATCTATTTTCACATTTTCTGGGTGAAAGGCACCTTGTTCTCCTTTGGCTGGAGGCCAAATAGGATAAACAAATGTATTTTAGATAAACATACTGTATAACCCAGGCATTATCATGTCTTTCACCCCCATATTCTGTGATTGATGGGGTTAGGGGGAACCTTTTATAAGAAGCAGAAGATATACGAGGTCAGTAAGCTACATACCTACATATCTGTGGGTTGGGGGATACACAGTACCCCGTAGCTGAGGGTGAGTCCGTGCCTACTAGAGGGCTCATGTATTGACTCCTCACCCCAAACCCTTGGTCCCCATAACCAGGCAAGCAGATTCCTTCATTGATAAAATGCATTCCATTCCCTTTTATTTATAACAGGGACCAAGATTTACTTATTTATGGATTCGAGCAATGCCCAGTTCAGTGTAATTAGTGCATACCCCCCAAAGTCGCAGTCATCAGTAGACCCTTTTACAGATTCTGATTCGGGCCTTACAGTACATTATTGGGTTAAGCAGGCAATTCTAAATCTTGTTATTTGATTTATTTTGCTTGTATTAATGAGCCGGATTCAGGCAGCTAGCATTTGTTATTTGCTGATCAGCTACACTTGCCATTGGAAGGTTCCCCAATTACTGATTGCAAGCTGCCTGCCACATTGGATACCCTGGCCGATTCATCTGGTCTGGCGTATTGCCTGTATGAACTATAACTCAGTTAATTGACAGCACCCAGCTCTTCCAATAAATGGCATCTGCCTGTTATTTTCTCTGAGACAGACAGCCTTGTATGAGATCCTGTAGGGCAGTGATTGTCCAACAGTTCAAGTCCCACTTGAATTTCCAAGCTTTGGTCACGATCCCTCTGAGCTTATAAGATAAGCACAAAGAAAAAATCAGTGTATCAATCACAGTTCAAAGATGACATAGGGCAAATAAGTCTTTACCACATATTCACCACTAACTAAACTTCTACACTGGCTTTTCAGTTGTATTTAGGAGAACAAATGATCATTCTCTACTATTTTCACATTAACTGTCCTTCAGGTTGGGTCTGCCACTGCTCCGAACCAATCCCTACAGTCCGGAAACCACTGCCGTAGTAGAGTCGAAATGCTCAGTCTAAATGCAGAAGATGAGGGCATCCAACAGCCCAGGTCTGGACTGAGAATTAAAATAGGTTCTGGCATTTCAGGTACACAGAGGCCCAGTCAGCCCACACAGAGGCCCAAACAGCCCCCACCAGCCCACTAAATACTGACTTTCTATGGCACCTTATAGCAGCCCCTCTGGCATTTGCCAGAACCCACAGATTGCCAGTCTGGGCCTGCGCCACCCCCCATGCCACTTATTGTCACCTTCCTTCATTCCTGCACATCTAATCCTCTCCATGTGCCCCCTACCAACTTTCCCAAAGGCACGTGCCTCACCTACCTGCCCCCAGATCCAGTTCTGTATTTGAGCTGAAGCGAAGCAATTATGGGGGTGTGCCTTTTCAGCTCCAAACGTTTCTTTTCTTATAAGCCCAGGAGCACAAAATATTTATATTGACTCCTTTTTAGTGCAACTGAAGTACAGGTCCTCAACAGAAATGCAGGAGTGCTTTTGGCAGTTGTGCAATTCGTAATCAACACCATTTATATTCTCATAATACAATCACCAACACCCACTGAAATAAAACCCTTCCAATGCAACACTGGATTGAGCGGCTCATTCCTCCTCCTTCTGCCATTCTCTCTTTCTAACATACTGCAGAGTGTTCTCTCTCATTGTCAGCTGTGTAATTACATGTCATTCCGCTACTGTTGCCTTTGCCCTAAACCTTCCTCATGACCATCATTCTGCCACATATGGCCAACCAGCTGCAGGTTTAGGTTCCAAGAGGGGCGTCTATACTGGTGCCCAAGCTCCATTCCTAGTGTTGGAGGAGATCTGTTAAGTGTCACGCAGTGACTGTCACTGTTCCCACTAACAGAAGTGACTTAATTTTCTGGCCACTGTTTATCATCAACCTGAGTGGCCAAAAATTGATAATTTTAAGAAACTTGGCCGGTTAGGTTGCTATAGTAGCAGGGACATGGAATCTGCAAGACTCATCTGCAACTCACATCCAGCTTGTCTTTTCCCCCAAAAGCAGCTCTATTGCCAAATAAGGAGCATAGAAATAAGGGAGTACTGAGCCCACTCTTTCCTTCCTATAGAAGAGACTGCACTTCATCCGTCACAATGATGAGCTGCCTCTCCGGGTCGGCATTGATCCTAACGTGACATTTCCTTCCTGGGAGAATAAAGGATGGAGCAGTTTGTGTGATTACATGCGGCGATTCCATAGGAAAGAGTAAAAACCATGCCGGCTGTATAATCGATGAGGGTGGAAGCCATTTCTGTGATGGGGAATGCACAAACAAGGAAACGGTATCTTTGAGTAATAACAATCGGAACAACTGATACCTTTCTCGTCTTACTGATTCTTTCTTCATAGAAACTCCCATTGTTTTATTGTCTTGTGAGGGATCCTAGACTATGGCCAAGGAAATCCAGCACTGGGGTGCAGGGCCAATGTGTACAATGCAGCCCTGTCTAGTTCAGATAACTTCACTTCTAACACTCAGCGTCAAAAACAATGTCTGTGCCCATTTTTAATACCCAGGAGCATGTCAGGGCGCAGGAGCCTTTAATGAAAAGCATCAATTTGAGCAATGACTGCGCCGATTCTTACAAGGCCGAGTCTGCAGCTTTCCAGTATATGAATCTTTGGGTCTTTTTCTGTAGAACCTTGCACCAAGGAAAGTAATAAAAACACTTTTGTGCTCAGATGTAAAAACAGGGAAATCCATCAAAGCGACAGAAAGTCCCATTACTAGCGCAGCGGGGCCCTTCCGGAGTTGGAAGCGGGCCCCTAATAATTACAGCAGCAAAGTGTTCTGAAGCCTGAGTTACACAGTGAGCCAAGAGATCTTTAAAAAAATATTTTTTATTTCCAAATAATATTTTTGGAAAAGGAAGCGGCTCTATGTTGCTCCGAAGCAGCTGCAGGCGAATCAGGCTCCTGTCACCTCTACATTCCACCAATTATCCAGACTAAGCAGAGAGACATTTTGCCCATTAAAGCTTGGAAATATCCACCCCAGTCTTAATAGCAGCCAAAGGAAATCAGACTTGTAACCTGCAAGAAGTCCTTTAAATAAGTATACCTATACCAATACCTATAATAAGTTAAAGGGGAAGTAAAGTCTAAAATAGAATAAGGCTAGAAATGCTGTATTTTGTATACTGAACATAAACATGAACTTACTGTAACACAAGCCTAATCAAACAAATAATTTATTCTTTCAAAGTTGGCCACAGGGGGTCACCATCTTGTAACTTTGTAAAACATCTTTGCAAGAACAAGACTGTGCACATGCTCAGTGTGGTCTGGGCTGCTTAGGGATCATCATAGATGATCAAAACAAGTCAAATAATATCTGCCAGAAGCCGATACAGCAAGACTGATTAATAATCAGAATATACAGACTGCACTGGGTCCTGTGTTTTCATGTAATCTAATGTGGATTTTATAGTTTTTGTATTGTTTAATACAAACTTTCTCCACCTCTGCAGAACCAGTGACTGCAGCAAAATAATCCACCAAATAGAATCCCAGATTATATGTTTAAATCTGGCTCCATGATCTTTGTCCCTGCAGCTGGAGTTGGAAACACTAAAGGGGATGTAAAGGCAAAAATAAAATCCAATACAAATCTCTACACAGTCGCCGACTGCTCTACAGGGAAACAAACAAAGCTGCTTGAGTTCTGCATGGCTGGGAAGTAAGGCGGGGGCTCCCCCTGCTGTTCATAAGTATGATTGTTTCCCTGCAGAGCCGTTAGGGACCGTCTGACAATCACTATCCACAGCAGTAAATGAAGGGAGAATTTCACTGCATACAGTCGAGTTTCTTATAAAAACGTAGTAGACGTAGTAGACATTTTTTATTTAAAGTATATTGGAGATAGGTTTCTTTTTCATTAAAGAAAGTAAAAATGGGATTTTATTTTTTTTGACTTTACATGCCCTTTAAAGAGGTGGTTCACCTTTAAGTAAACTTTTTGTATGTTATAGGACAGGTAATTCTAAGCAAATTTTCTATTGGTCCTCCTTATTTATTTTTTTTTGTAGTTTTTTAATAATTCTTTGACTCTCTCTCACTGACCCCATCTAAGAAACAAAAGCTCTGTAAAGCTACAAATGTATTGTTATTGCTACTTTTTATTACTCGTCTTTCTATTCAGGCCTCTATTACTCATATTCCAGTCTCATATTCAAATCAGTGCATGGTTGCTAGGGTATTTTAAACCCCTAGCAACTAGATTGTGGAAAGTGCAAACTGGAGAGCTGCTGAATAAAAAGCTAAATAACTCAAAAACCACAAATAATAAAAAATTAAAACTAATTGCAAATTGTCTCTGAATATTACTTTCTACATTATACTTCAAGTTATCTCAAAGGTGAACAACCCCTTTAAATTGCTCACAATCCCTTTAAATTGCTCACAGTACTCTTCTGAGCACTTCTAAAATATATATTTTTTTCATGATTTTAGCAATTTTATATGGCTAATAGAATGTTTACCCTTCCCAGCTCATCACTTCTGTCACACCCAGGGATAGAACTGAGCAGGGAAGGGTCAAGTTTCACTCACTATAAGGTTTGGCCTTTCTGCCCCGATATCACTTTCCCAGGCTGAACAGCAGGGGGCTCTAATGTTACACATTCATGATACAAATCTTATTGTGAAACCCAAAAAAAGTACTATAAAAATAATGAATGTAAATAGCATAAGTGCTCTAAAGAGCATTCAATGTAATTGTATATTAAGTTATATGGTAGGATGTATAACCCTTTAAAGCAGAACTAAACCCTAAAAATGGATATGGCTAAAAATGCCATATTTTATATACTGAACTTATTGCACCAGCCTAAAGTTCTCAGCTTGTCAATAGCAGCAATGATCCAGGACTTCAAAATTGTCACAGGGGGTCACCATCTTGGAAAGTGTCTGTGACACTCACATGCTCAGTGGGCTCTGAGCAGCTGTTGAGAAGCTAAGCTTAGGGCTCGTCACTAATTATCCAGCAGAAAATGAGCTTCCCTGGCTGTAATATAAGCTGATGCTACAGGTTTGCTGATTATTAAATTCTGATGCTAATTGCACTGGTTTCTGTGCTGCCATGTAGTAATTATCTGTATTAATTACTAATCAGCCTTATATTGTGACATTTCTATTCTATGTGTACTGTATATTGTGAGTGGGTCCCTAAGCTCAGTAAGTGACAGCAGCACAGAGCATGTGCAGTGAATCAGCAGAAAAGAAAATGGGGAGCTACTGGGGCATCTTTGGAAAGACAGATCTTAACTGCTAAAGGGCTGTGGTTGCCTTGGGCTGGTACAGAAGCACAAAACATAATATACAAAATTTCTAGCTACTTCTTTATTTAGGCTTCAGTTCTCCTTTAAACACCATTAGTAAAGCTGGCAGTGGTGTAACTAGAAACCTCATGTCTCCCCAACTTGGGCAACTCCTGATATTTACCCCACTGACTGCCCCATTTCCTCACGCCTCCTATCAACAGCACTTCCTTCATTCAGGACCTACTCTTCACTCATTTCCCCCTATGTGTATAATGGTATTAGCCACTTCTAATAGAAAACCATCAATTATTTGTGCCTTTAAATGGGTGGTTCACCTTTGAATTAAATTTTTTGATGCCGGCTAATTTATTCGCTAGTGGCGAATCACGGAAATTCCAGCCGAATAAATTCGCCCGTCACTAGTGGCAGTTATATTTTGGGTGTGGTTTGTTACCTGGATGTTGTCGAAAGAACTCTTGTTGGTCACGTCGTACAGTAAGAGTAAAGCTGGAGAGACACAAGCAAAAAAGCAGTGATCAGCACAAAAGTGTAAATTGTTATTAGTACAGCTATAGCTTATCCGGAAATCCGATATCCAGAAAGTTCTGAATTATGGAACGGCTGTCTCCCATAGATTCCATTTTATCTAAATAATCCAAATTTTTAAAAATAATTTCCTTTTTCCCTGTAATAATAAAACAGTATCTTGTACTTGATCCCAACGAAGATATAATTAATCCTTATTGGAAGCAGAACCAGCCTATTGGATTTATTTCATGTTTATATGATTTTCTAGTAGACTTAAAGTATGGAGATCTAAAGTACGGAAAGATTCCTTATCTGGAAAACCCCAGGTCCCGAACATTCTGGATAATAGGTCCAATATCTGTATATATATATCTCTACAGGTGGTGGATGGGGAACGGGTGGCCCCTAATCAAGACCCTAATTTGTGGGTCATTTAGGAATTGCTTTGCCTGTGGTTTATTTATGTCTAACTACAGAAGAAGCAGACCCTGAGGTTGCAAGTGGGGGGGGGGGGCAGAATTGTAGGGGGCCAGAGAGTCCCTAATTAAAGATCAATTTTAATATATCCTGGTAGAAAAAGCCCAAACTTGAATTTGCTGTGGGACCCAGTTACATCTAGTTACACCACTGTGTCTATGTAATGTGGAGCTTGTGTACCAGGTGTAATCAATGTCGCCAATGTGGAACACACAATAGTTAAAGGGATACTGTCATGGGAAAAATGTTTTTTTTTTTTCAAAACGCATCAGTTAATAGAGCTGCTCCAGCAGACTTCTGCACTGGAATCAGTTTTTTTAAAAGAGCAAAAAGATTTTTTTATATTTAATTTTGAAATCTGACATGGGGCTAGATATATTGTCAGTTTCCCAGCTGCCCCCAGTCATGTGACTTGTGCTCTGATAAACAGTCACTCTTTACTGCTGTACTGCAAGTTGGAGTGATATCACCCCCTCCCCCCCAGCAGCCAAACAACAGAACAATGGGAAGGTAACCAGATAGCAGCTCCCTAACACAAGAGAACAGCTGCCTGGTAGTTCTAAGAACAACACTCAATAGTAAAATCCAGGTCCCACTGCGACACATTCAGTTACATTGAGTAGGAGAAACAACAGCCTGCCAGAAAGCAGTTCCATCCTAAAGTGCTGGCTCTTTCTGAAATCACATGATCAGGCAAAATGACCTGAGATGGCTCATACACACCAATATTATAACTAAAAAACCAGCCCCAGACCCTCAGCTTCAGGGAGCGGATAAAAAATAATGGTACAAGAAAAAATAGGTATTGGATCTTTGGAAATATATATATATATAGTCGATCAAAGAAGTAGTACTAGTAGTTGTACAAGTTTACTACATCTCCAAAAGACCTGATTTCCAGAGTGCCCAATACCTATTTTTTCTTTAACTGGAACACACAATTCCCTTGTTGTATTTACTAATAAAAGCCCTTTTTTCACACATTTAAATTCCACAAACGGACCTGCTAACTAGTTTCCCTTTACTGCTAGTACTGACACTTACCATGTGCATCTCTGTAATATGCGTGGGTTACACTCCGGAACCTTTCCTGTCCCGCTGTGTCCCAAATCTGCAGTGAAAGAGGGTAAAGAGTAATAGTGAAAGAGCTGCTAGTGAAGACTTGGGTTTAAAAAGCTTTATCCAACACTGAAGTCATCTTCCTCTTTATAGGTGTTGTTCCACTTTAAATTAACTGTTAGTATGATGTAGGGAGTGATATTTTGAGACAATTTGCAATTGGTTTTCATTTTTTATTATTTGTAGTTATTTAGCTTTTTATTCAGCAGCTCTCCAGTTTGCATTTTCAGCAGTCTGGTTGCTAGAGTCCAAATTACCCTAGCAACCATACATTGATTAGAATGAGAGACTGGAATATGAATCGGAGGAGGCCTGAATAGAAAGACAAGTAATAAAAAGTAGCAACAAATGTGAAGCCTTAACGAGCATTTGTTTTTTAGATGGGGTCAGTGACCCCCATTAGAAAGCTGAAAAGGCTCAGACGAAAAAGGCAAATTATTTTAAAAAATGATAATGAATGATAATAAATAATGAAGACCTATTGAAAGGCTCATTCGAATTAGCCACTCTATAAGATGCTAAGGGGCATATTTATCAAGGGTCGAATTTCAAATAGAAAAAAACTTTGGTCTAATAGGTCCGTTTTCGATCGAATAGGTCCGTATTCGGCCAAGTTCACCAATTGACTCCAAATAGGTTAGAAGAGAAGCTAAGCTTAGGGGTTGTCACTAATTATCCAGCAGAAAATGAGTTTCCCCTGTAATATAAACTGATGCTACAGGTTTGCTGATTATTAAATTCTGATGCTAATTGCACTGGTTTCTGTGCTGCCATGTAGTAATTATCTGTATTAATTACTAATCAGCCTTATATTGTGACATTTCTATTCTATATGTACTGTATATTGTGAGTGGCTCCCTAAGCTCAGTAAGTGACAGCAGCACAGAGCATGTGCAGTGAATCAGCAGAAAAGAAGATGGGGAGCTACTGGGGCATCTTTGGAGACACAGATTGTTACTGCTAAAAGGCTGTGATTGCCTTGGGCTGGTACAGAAGCACAAAACATTATCTACAACATTTCTAGCTACTTCTTTAGTTAACTTTCCTTGTCCTCTAAATGCAGAGAAGCGCAGCAGAGCTCTCGGTCGCCATCTTGCAGATCTTCGCGTAGTCTTCGGGTCTCTTCGCTGGAACGAATCCTGCCAGCGCATGCGCAGTTGGGCCAAGTCAGGAAACGGCTTTAATGCGCATGCGCAAATCAGCGTTGAGACCCGAAGACTATAAAAAGGTCCACAAGATGGCGACCGGGAGCTCCGCTGCACTTCTCTGCATTTAAGGGTGAGAATTTTTAAAAGTTTTTTTTACACTAAAGCACATCATGGGGAGGGTGTGTGGGCAATGCCTGGAAGCTTAGGGGGGCTTATGGTTGGGCGGGTTTAGTTCTCCTTTAAGGTTTACGTCACTCTACTGGCATATTAGAAACACATGATATTCACCTACAACCCCCCATGACTCTTTCACTGATATGATTGGAAGCCGGGACAGAAATTTACCTGTGATATAATCCAACTCTTCCCTCCATTCCCTTTCAACAAATGAAAAAATTTATTTATAAAAATTTATTTGCAGATATTACCTGTAATTTCACTTTGACTCCATCCACATTTAACACTTTGTTCTGCAAAAGAAACACAGAAAGGATAAGTTCTGAAGAATCCCATTGTATACTGCAAAGCGTATCTGTTATCTGCTGTGTATCCTGTGCCTTTTCTCCTTTTTCAGGTTTGAATGGCTGCCCCCATGGCTACACAGCAGCTTGTTTATATAAACTATAGTAGTACTTATCTGTTATCTACTGTGTATCCTGTGCTTGAATGGCTGCCCCGGTGTCTACACAGCAGCTTGTTTATATAAACTATAGTAGTACTTATCTGTTATCTACTGTGTATCCTGTGCTTGAATGGCTGCCCCCCATGGCTACACAGCAGCTTGTTTATATAAACTATAGTGGTACTTATCTGTTATCTACTGTGTATCCTGTGCTTGAATGGCTGCCCCCATGGCTACACAGCAGCTTGTTTATATAAACTATAGTAGTAATTATCTGTTATCTACTGTGTATCCTGTGCTTGAATGGCTGCCCCCCATGGCTACACAGCAGCTTGTTTATATAAACTATAGTAGTACTTATCTATTATCTACTGTGTATCCTGTGCTTGAATGGCTGCCCCCATGGCTACACAGCAACTTGTTTATATAAACTATAGTAGTACTTATCTGTTATCTACTGTGTATCCTGTGCTTGAATGGCTGCCCCCGTGGCTACTCAGCAGTTTGTTTATATAAAAACTATAGTAGAGTTTCTGAAACAAACACATTTTACAAGGGCAGAGCAACAGTACATTATATTTTCATTACTTTAAAACACTTTCTTTTTGTCGTTGTTACTATTCCTTTAATACAAGTGCCTATATAGAACATGGCTTGCTGGATTCTGAGCAGGATTTTGGGGATTTTGAGTCGAGCCATAAATGTTCTATAAATTTCACTTTGGAAGGTATGCAATGATCTAATGCATGGTTAACATTTCTTACCCAACTAATGACTTACAAATAAGAAACCTTTGCCCACTAAGCAGCCATTGGGTAAGAAAGAGGCTGAAGACCTCTGAGGGCCCCAAACTGTCACAAAAGGTGCTGGATAGTTTCACAGGTGGGACTGGTAGGAACATGGGAATGGCCTGGTGGCATTTGGAGTCCCATAATTCTTGATACTTAAACTGATGCCCTTTTGCTATGACTTTTTAAACACAGATGTCACAGTCAGTTCTCCTTCCTATTAACTTTTAAGGGCTTAACATTGACCCAGAAGCAAGTTTAGGAGCCAAAAAATCCCACACAAGATTCAGAGGGCAGCAAAGCCCTTTACCTAATACCTGCCAGTGCCATGGGCTCTCATGCTCTGCCTAAATAGTTTGTCTGGATGCCCCCTACTTCCATCACATGTATGCCCACCTGCCACCCATCACCTGCCCTTTCTCAATGCAGCACTCTGCACTTGCACCCCTAGAAAGGAAGTCTAAGTCACCTTGTTCTAGTTGCCCTTTGATCTCCAACTAGAAGTGCAAAATGCTGACCCTCAGAGTAAAAACCCACAGAGCAACTTTGCTTTGCCCCATACATGATAAATGATCACCCAAGTGATCCGCTTTCTTCATTTAGACTCCTAGTCAATACGTTACTGGGGTCACCATCTCCCGGGCGACGACCTACTTGTTTAATTGTCAGTAGGAAGGATGAAATGGAAAGTGCCCAAAGAAACGGATAAGCAATGAAAAATATGAATTCTTTCTCCACTGGAAACGGTTGCAACAAATGAAATGACACCGTTTTACAGACTGATGCCCAAACAAGAAATAAAAGGGAAAACTAATTTTCCTTTAAGAGGGTAATGCACGTTTATCTCAGTGTTAATTCCACATGTTTCCCTGGGTAGAGGGTTATTTACATGTGATACAAGCAGTAATTAGCACCACCGCCTTATCCACTCTGTGTCTGCACCACGCTTGTTATGTAAAGGATGCGGCTCATGATATAAAAGTCTCCTAAGTGATTCAGCTCATTTATAAGTAAGTGGCAGGGCTAATTCTCTAATTAGAACAAATAACCCGCCTATTAAAAGTGACCTTAGCGTCGACCCTTCTCGAGCAGATGCCATGGGAAATTTCCACTTGGGAAACTCACATTTTTTGTTTTAGCAGTGATTGCCTGGTGGTTCCTAGTGTATATACTGTAGATGTATTGCAATGGAATCAGCTGTATCTGAAGATTAATATGTGGTTAAAGGGACAATGTATTTCCTCTCTCTAAACTGGACTCTTAAATCTCTTTATTTTGCTATACACATTCTGCATGATATTTGTACAGGTTATTCTTTTCAGGCTGCCTTATTTATCTAGATAGCTGTGTTAATATTACATTGATGGGAGCAGCCATTGAGATAACCTCAACCACAGATGAAAAAAAAAAAGAGTGCCCTCTAGTGGCTAAACTGAATTGGTGACAAGCTTGCTTTACATTTATAAGGAATAACTTCTGAAAGAAATTGTGCATCTTTAAACCATTCCTCTGGGCATAAGGTTTCTGGCTATGGTAAGTGGAACAGTTCCCCTATGACATAATACGATTTAAAGGAGAAGGAAAGCTACCAAGGCAGTTTATTGCCAATAGATTAGCCACAATAGTGCAAGCTAGAACGCCATCTTTATTCTTTAGACTGATTTTCCATACCCGAGACAGCTCTAGACACTGTCTCTGTTTGTTTAGGACAGCAGCTGCCATATTAGTTTGATGTGACATCACTTTCTGTCTGAGTCTCTATTAGCTGCTCATAGCTCTGAGCTCAGATTAGAGCAGGGATGGGAGGAGGGAGAGGAGCAAACTGAGCATGCTCAAGCCCAAGCCCTGGAGGTTTAAGCTGAAAACAGGAAGTCTGATACAGAAGCCCATGAGTACACAATAAAAGGAAAGAAATGTGGTGTTTCTTTTGACAGAGGACTCAGAGCAGGGGGTTACTATTTACCTTTCTGATAAAGCTTACTTAGTTTTAAACTTTCCTTCTCCTTTAAGAGGAATGGCAGTTGTAGCCAGCTCCTGTGGGCTTGAAATGTACATGCTCTTGTAGCAAAGATCATGGAGGACCTGAAGCGGTGCAACATGTGCCCGCCAACCTAACCACGCTACACAACGATTATCAGCCAGAAAAATGGGATAGCTGTTGCTTGGTGAGGGACTGAGTTTTGGAGTGGGAAGAAGGCCTGTGGAGGGGTCATGGGGTTGTTAGCAGGCTTTTGTTCTCATTTAAAATAACCACAAGCATACAGTAGGGGGCCCGGGCAGTGGAGCCTCACAATATTTTCGGGGTATGCCATATATTTCCCCACCACTAGCCATTCTTTGAAGGTGGGCATGTGTGCAGGAGTTCTGCGGACAGACCTCATTTTACTAAGGGCTGCCATCAGGGGGGCACAGGGCCATTGAAACATTTGTACCAGGCCCATGCCTAAAGGGGGGCCCAGCAGTGCTGCACTTTTTGAATTAGCCGGGCCCCCTTGACAGTATCAAACCACTGAAGTCCCGAAGTGTCGAAGTCCTGAAGAGCCGAAGCTCCAAAAAGACCCGAAGCACCAAAGACCCAAAGCCGCAATAAGAACTTAAAGGACAAGGAAAGGCAAAACAATAAAATCCCATTTTTACATTCTTTAATGAAAAATAAACCTTTCTCCAATATACTTTAATTAAAAAATGTGTACAGTTTTTATAAGAAACCTGACTGTATGCAGTGAAATTCTCCCATCATTTACTGCTGTGGATAGGAATTGTCAGACGGTCCCAGGGAAACAATTATACTTATGAACAGCAGGGGGAGCTCCCGCCTTACTTACCAGCCATGCAGAACTCAAGCAGCTTTGTTTATGATGATCCCTAAGCAGCCCAGACCACACTGAGCATGTGCAGGGTCAGGGTCAGGCCAAGATGTATAACAAAGTTACAAGATGACAGCCCCCAGTGGACAACTTTGAAATCATAAATCATTTGTTTGATTAGGCTTGTGGTGCAGTAAGTTCATGCTCATGTTTAGTAAACAAAATACAGCATTTCTAGCCTTATTCTATTTTAGACTTTCCTTGTCCTTTAAGCTACAAAAATTCAAAAAGTTGAAGTCCTGAAGCCGCAAAAAGACCCGAATCCACGAAAGGAGCCAAAGCTGAAGACCCAAATCCCAAAGGAGCCTAAGGTAAGTTCCGCTGAACACAAATTTTTTTAAAATATTCTATGGGGCCCCTGGCGCCTGTTTTTTAATTTATTGGGGGGCCCTGGCCACCATTTTTTTTTAAACTCTTTATGGGGGGCCCTGGCACCAATTTTTTTTTTAAATTATAGGGAGGCCCTGGTCACCAATGATTTTTTTAACCTATATGGGGGCCCTGACCACCAATGTTTTTTTAACTTATAATGGGGTCCTGAACACCAATGGCTTTTTATAACTTGTGTGTGTGGGGTTTTTACCATTTTTAGCGCTGAGGGGGCCCAGAAAATGTTGTTGTACAGGGCCCCGCGATTTCTGATTCCTGATTCCACCACTGAAGAATAACCTTGGTCCCTGACTTAAGTTGCCCTTTTCTCAGGAAGAAACTTCACACAAAACATTGTTTTCTAAATCCATAGCTAGTGTGATGTTCCTTTGCCGTGGTCCAGACTAGGGGAAACGAAATGAATAAACACAGGCATAATTTGTGGTGTTACTTGTTTAATTGGAAGTCGTAAGAGATCTTGAGTAGATAAAGTAAAAATTTCATTAGCAGAGACGGCGTTAAGTGGCAATAGAAAATGTGTTACCATTACTCAGTGCCGGAGGCGGTGGGAGATGGAGAGGCCCTTGCAGTCTCTTCTAAACGGTGGGAACACTTCCAATGAGGGTGTTTATTGCCCTGTGAGGGATATATTGGCCCATTTATCTTATCCTCAGAAAGCTGCTTTCAGCAAATAAAACAAATGTCACAGGTTTTATTTGACCGGTGTTATGGTTGAAAAAAAAAAAAACTCCCATCAAATAAACTCGGTGGAATAAGAACAGAAAGCAGCTGCTATGAACCGTTTGCTGTGTCTGGATTAACAATGGATTTGAAGAATGCACAAAGAATTTTGGTGAGGTTTATCTATTCCGTGATACCATGATTAAAGGATACGTAAATATTAAATGAATTAAAAATTGCTCAAGGGGAAGATGAAAAGAAGCATTTCTAAGATGTATTTATAAACTGCTAATTTAAAACTGCCAAGTGCCACTTGCTGATCGGTTCAGTCAAAGAGATACAACTTCAAAAGGAAAACAGAGTAGGGGCCATAAAAATTCTGTAGCCTGTTCTGCTGTCAGATTAGGTGGTAGAGCAATATGACTTCCGTCCCCAGCATAAAACACAAGCCTCGTAATTAAAAACCAATAATGCAGTCGAGTAAACCTGTTTACCTGCTAAATAATTATTACAATTAAGCTTTGAAAACGAGGCAACGCCCCCTGCTGTTCCTTCCTTGTCTATATTATATCAGCCAGGAACCATTTTCCCTCAAATTGGCCACCAGGCAATAGTTTTTCAGCCCTAATTACAGCACCGCACATCTCCCCCATCAGATTGTGAGTTGTAAGCCATTAAATCTTGCAGCACAAATTGGCACAGACAAATCAAGTTGGATAGAGGAACGCTTGGCATAACAGCTTGTCCTGAGATGTTTTTGTGCTCATTTGCTGCTCATCAATAAGAGCCCTCACGTGTGCATTTGTTTTGTGAGCTGTGACGGATAGATGGACGTGATTGGGACCGCGGCCAAACCGAGAGCTACTCTTGCCAATTCCATAGCATAGATCAACGAATCAATGTGAATGTTCTTATTTATCTCAAACACCTCCAGCAGTTCCTTTATGCGGCCATGTTGCACACACAGCAAGTAACTTGCCCCTGATCCTGGGTCAGGAGCTTGTGGAACGGATCCATCTCGTGCCAGGCTCAGAAACACAATCGTCAGAGTATTTTACAGGCGCAGAGGGGATTCCATTTGTGGGGGAACAGGAAGAGCTTAACAGAAATGCACCTGCAGACATTCCTTTTTACAGGCATGAAAAAAAATGTTCATAAAAGAGCCATTTGCTTTAATCAGTTGGTCAAAATTCTTCTTACCTGTAAACCTTATTTAAAATGTAAATAATAGGTACTTTGGAAGAAACACATAGCATGATAAAATATATATCTAACTAGAACTTGATCTACAGTAACTAGATCTTGATTGTTTGTTGAAGGGAAAAAGTGTGTGATAGTGATGTGGCCATGGACAATGGCAGAACTACCAGGCGGGAGCAGATGGTTCGATTGCACCGGCTTCTCTCCTCAAGGCCCGTCAGTGGTTTGTACGCATGCAAATCCGCCACAGAGATCATGTCAGGAGGTGGGGGGGCAGCTTCATGGCCTGCACCCGGGCCCGGAGATGGGTAGTTAAGTTACTGGCCATGGAAATGGCATGGCTGTGGAAAGGTTGGTGAGCAGTGAGATGGTGAAGAAATCTATCATAGGAAAAATACATGGTGTAAGGTGGAGAGGAAAGGAGCAATATGGAGAGAGACAGAGAAAGAAAGAAATCAGGAAATAAACAGGAGGATGACAGTACAGTGATCATGAAGACTGAATGAGGGTACAGAGTTTGCCGAGGAGTGGAGAGGAGGAGAAAAAGACTTGGAGAAGTGAAGAAGCAGGTAGGGGGCACACAGGGCACAGAAATTGGGAATGTAGAGGAGTGGAGAGAAAAAAGGCACAGAGATCAAAGAAAGACTGAAGAAAAAACAGATAAGAGTGAAGGCAGAAAGGGCATTACAGATGAGGAAAGAGAAGGGAGAAGGTAGCAAGGACACTAGAAGAGCAGAGGAACAGGCAGGAAGGACATGAAGCTCAGGGAAGGAGCAGCGATGAGGAGTAGAAAATACTGAGACCAGAAAAGTAGCTGGAATACTGCATGATCAGAGACCTCAGACCAGGAACAATGCTGAAACACAGAGATTTGCCTGTAGAAATAAGAGCCATTTGCTTTAATCAGTTGGTCAAAATAAAAAATCCACTAGTGGCCAGGGCAAAAAAATCATTGGTGACCAAGCCCCCCCCCACATATTAAAAAAAACACTGGTGGCCAGGGGTTCCCTCATACTTTCTTCATTAACAGCCTCCCAATGCTGTTAGGAAAATGCAGACTTCAGAAGATAGGCAGAGAGCTTACATGTCTCTTTTTGTACTGCAGATTGGTCACTGAAGTCCTGGTACAGCTGCACAGGGATTGGAAGGGTCAAGTTTGAACTTCCCCTCCAGCGTATCCAATCCCCATGCAGCTTCCCCGGGACTTAGACCTCAGTGAGGTCTAAGTCCACCCTCCCTTCTGAAGTCTGCAGTTGTCGACAGCAGGGGGGCCGGCTGACCAAGTAAGTGGGGCCCGGGACAAGTGTACCCCCTAATGGCGGCCCTGTTGCTTTAACTCAGACATATTGCTACAGAACATTAAAGCAGAGACACACGTTCAAATTTGGGTGGATTAGTCAACCGGGCGACAAATTGCCTCTTCTTCGGGGCGACTATTCTCCCCGAACTGCCTTCCCTGCCGGCTAGAATGTAAATTGACAGCGGGATGGCACTAGGAATGCTTCGTTTTCTGAAGTCGCATGAAGTTGGCTCATGAGGAAACTTCGGGCAACTTCAGAAAACAAAGCGCTCTGATTGCCATCCGGCCTTTAATTTTCATTGTAGCCAGCAGAAGGCAGGGGAAGGCAGTTCGGGGAGGTTAGTTTCCCCGAAGAAGAGGAGATTTGTCGCCGGGGCGACTAATCTCCCCGAATCTGAACGTGTGTCTCGTCCCTAAACATTATCATTTGCTTCTCCAGCGGAGCTTACAATCAAAGCTCCCAATCACATTCACTCACACTAGGGTCAATGTTATCAGGAGCCAAGTAACATGGTACATAGACGCCGCTCATGGAGTTATATCGACTATCCCACACGGGGCGCAAGTAGCGTAATTATCTCACAGAAGATGCAGAAGACAAATGGGAGTGATAGGGAAGCTCCCTTGGGAGCCAAACATTTGCGCCCCTGTGCTGACTGGACTGTAGTCAATGAAAGCTTGGGCAGCGGGAACATATTTTTAGCTGTCCCAGATGGTTATTTATGTTACACACGTGAAGAGGAATTTTTCATGAGCATAAAGAGTATAATTAAGAACCTGTGCATAAGCGACAGTAGCAAAGCCACAGACCTTACCACTTCCTATGAAATCGGTGGCAGAATTCTACTCTCACTTTCCTGCAGATACATTTATTGGGGGCCCTAAAATACAACTAGTTCCGCCAGTGCACATCAGCCACTGACAGTGTCGGACTGGTACACCAGGAGCCCACCAAAAAACCTTAGACTAGGGGCCCACCAAAAAACTTTAATCCAGAGGCCCACTCTCAGTAATCCCTCTATTCTCTCTGTTAGCCTCTATCCTCATAGAAATAGGGAATGGCCATGAAATAGGCCAAACGTTTAGCAGCACGAGACCCGCTGACGCTTGGGCCCAATAGGAGTTTCCCTGGTATCCCAGTGGGCCAGTCCGACACTGGCCACTGATGAGAATGTCCTCCCTCTATTATACTGGATGTTCCTGCGTGCGTTTATTATACAAGCCTTTACTTTTGTTTTGTGAGGCTTTCCGGTCCAAGCCATAAATATACATTATGTAAAATTCCATTTAACCAAAATGACTGGCTGGAGCTTTGTTTAGAAATCAAAAATTCCATTAACTCCAGCTTCACATAAACCAGTCTGCAAAGAGGAACTCCCCGCCCCCAACTGAAATCCCAGCTTGCTATTTGTCCTTATAAACAGGCCCCTCCTCCTTTTAAAAACAAAACCTACGATTAAAAAAATATATATTGCACAATGTGTATTTTATTGGTTTCCATAGCTCAGCGGTGTTGGGGGTGGATGCTGGAGTTTCAAACCACTCCCACCTCAGTCCAAGTAGGGGCCCAGAATAAGGCCAGGCCCCAAATGTTATGAGCCTACTCTTTTTTTAATCCCACTGTTGTACTATTATGATGTATATATTAGCGATGCACTGAATCCACCATTCTTGTATTAAGATGAATACAGAATCCTCCATAAAAGATTTAATTGAATCCTGAACCCTAATTTGCATATGTAAATTTGATGCCAATCATCCATTGTGGACAACAAATGTGTCATATTCAGTTGTCAAAAGCTATAAGGGTTCTCATTCATTTCATTACAACTGAACACTTTAGGATATGGCTGGATCTGAGGTCCCTATCACATTCACACTCTATTTTATCAGGAGTACCCAGAGAAAACCCATACAGACACAGGGAGATCATACCAACTAACCCCAGATACTGCCCAGGCTGCAACAGCACTCAAGACTCCAGCCATACAAGGCAGCTGTAGTCCCAATATCATTTCACTGCACTTTAATTGAGAAAGTTAAACCCTTCCATAAACTAAGGTCAGTTTAATCAAGCTTAATCCGGGATGATTTGGGGAGCACGTTGGAGGAAACTGGAGAATCTGCAGAAAATCTACATACCGTATATACTCGAGTATAAGCCGAGTTTTTCAGCCCCCAAAATATGCTGAAAAACTCTACCTAGGCTTATACTTGGGTCAAGCGCAAAAACGGTCGCCGGCGTCTAAGAATAGTCACCGGCGTCTAAGAATAGTCGCCGGCACCTAAGAATAGTCGCCGGCGTCCAAGAATAGTCGCTGGCGTCCAAGAATAATCTCCAAGAATATTTGCCGGCGTCCAAGAATATTCGTCGGCTCCAATGGGAGCAGAAACCCTCAATTTTTTGATTGAAACCTTACCAGAAGCTGCTGCATTTCTCACCCTAGGCTTATACTCAAGTCAATAAGCTTTCCCAGTTTTTGGAGGTAAAATTATACTCTTTTTACTTATACTCGGGACGGCTTATCCTCGAGTATATACAGTAGATATGGAAGGTAAGAATGAAACCTGGTTGGAAATCAAACCTAAGATCTCAACTGCAAGGCAACAAGTAGTAATATTACAACCCACTGACATCCCTAATTGTCTCTGCTTAACAAGGACCAGGGGTGTAATACGTCAGCGCGCACGACGTAGGGGCGTGTATAGGTCTGATGCCTAGGGCGGCATTGGACCTTAATACAGCCCTGACAAGGACCGAACATGATCTGTGGTTGGCAAAAAAGTCTGGACTGGGACTTAAATTAGGCCATGGCATTTCATGTAAAAAGAGGCCCAACCAGTCCCCCACCAGCCCACTAAATAGTGACTGTCTATGGCATCTTACAGCAGCCCCTCTGGCATTTGCCAGAAGACACAGATTGCCAGTCCGGGTTGGCAAAGCTTTTCTTACCTTTCCCAGGTGCTCTTTTGCGGACGTGTGCAACACAGTGTATAGAGCGCCCGTCGGCGCTCCGTCCTTCTTCAACACTGCCGGCAAGATGGCGGCGCCCAGGAAACACATGTGCCATGTTCTGATGCCAATGCGTCAAAACGTGCGTGGTGTCATGGCGCCTGCACATCAAAAAGTGTGTCAACGCGCAATGACAGCGAGTGAGGCATGACATCATCACGCCCGTTTATAGATTATAGGTTCAACTTGTGTGCTGCTGGGTGATATTATTGTTTGTGACTTTGATTCCTGATCTTGACCATGGCCTGTTTAATCGACTAAGAACCTTGCTGCCTGAACTGACCTCTGCCTGGATTTGACTTCACTACTTCTTAAGCCCTTGGATACAGTGAGCTTTGTTTGGTACCTGCTACTTCCTCCTAGGTCTGCAAAATCCTTAACAGAGCCTTCGGGCCCTGACACACAGTAACAAAGAAGGGCACCTGGGAAAGGTAGAAAAATAACAGGTAAGCAACCAAAGGGCAGATTCTGAGTGGTTTCTTCAGTTCAACAGCCGCTCAGATGAGTGCTGAAACGTTTTCAAGAAAACTCAGAAAGTCCAGTTGCTTTAGACCCATGATCCCCAACCAGTAGCTTGAGAGCAACGTGTTGCTCTCCAAACCCTTGGATGTTGCTCCCAGTGGCCTCAAAGCAGGAGCTTATTTTTTAATTCCAGGCTGGGAGGCAAGTTTTGGTTGTATAGAAACCAGGTGTACTGCCAAACAGAGTCTCAATGTAGGTTGACAATCCACATAGGGGCTACAAATGGCCAATCACAGCACTTATTTGGCACCCCAAGAACATTTTTCATGCTTGTGTCGCTCCCCAATTACTTTTTCTTCTGAATGTTGCTCAAGGGTTCAAAGGGTTAGGGATCCCTGCTCTAGACATTACCCTACTAGATACTACTAGATAGATCTGGATGCATAAGACTCTCCATAGAAAGTATAATAATATCAATAAAGCAGTGGCGGAATTACCGGGGGAGCGAGTGGACTAGGGCCATAAGGAGGGGGACGGGGGCCTGGCTGCGCATCACGCACCAGGGCCCGCCCCCTCTAGTTACGGTACTGCAATAAAGCAAATATTACAATGCACAGAGCTACACGTGTGACCTTCAGCCATCCCCATCTTTAGATAGTAAACACTTTTTTTTTTTTAACCCCTAGCCGTAAAATGTCCCCTGCTACTCCCTGTTCAGGTTCAATTACAGTTTGGCAATACAGTTGCTTTGCAAAAAAAAAAAGTCTCCATTTTAATTACTTCTATTACATTTATTCAAATGCCCTTGGGAAATTCGCCTGAAAATGATCATTCCAGTGTCTTGTAGACAGAAGCAATGTGTAATCACCTTTAGCAGGTATCTCATGCCTGTTTATTAGGTAGAGGTCCTGCTAATATATTACAAACCATCTGCGCTTACTAAAAGGATCTCAGCACCAATCCCAGACAAAGAGGAAATGCTTGAATACTCATCACTGAACAATACAAATAACATTTTATCCCATGCGACTGGGGGGGGGGAAGCTTAAACTCTTCATACTGGCAGCTTAATTCCTGCGATTGTTTTGTGGTTAAGTCTTTGTAAATGTAGGCAGCGGCTTTTGTATTGAGTTTGATTGGTAGACATGCAAGCAGCAAGCTTATTGGCGTTGTGGGCAGAGTGTTCCGTTTAATTGCTTTTGTTTCTCTTTAATCTGAGGACGGCTTGGTTCCTGCAACTGAAGATAGCTTCATCCTTCCAGTTGTCAGCTATAGGTGCCATACACGCATGGATAAGTTGTTTTGCCAGTGTGTTTCAGTGGTGGATCTGAAGATCTGTAGCTCTACAACTGCCTGTTTCGGATTGTCAACCAACAGTGGACAATCCCAACCAGGCAGTTGTGGCATCCTACTTGGTGCAATTACCTGACACCCCAGGCCAGTGCTCCTAACAGCAGAAAACCGCACCGGCCCGGGGATATACCAGTGAGCACCACGGAGTGATCCACTTCCTGCTCCTTGGGTCTTCTCACAGCTGTGCATGCGAAGTGGGAAATTTAAAAACTGAAGAAGCAGGAAGAGGATCTCTCCGTGGTGCTCACTGGAAGAACCCTGGGCCAGTGCAGTTTTCTGCTGATAGGAGCACTGGCCCAGGGTATTAGGTAAGTAAAAGTAATCACTTGGGGGTGCCTAACTTTTGGACACCCCAAGTGTAAAATGGTATTCCTTAATGGTATTCATGAAGTGCAGTAGATAGGAGTTCTTGGCATTGCAGGCGCAACTTCTCCCCACTACATTAATCAGTCCCCCATCTCCCTTCCATCCCTCTGCCTTTCCTTCATTGTGTGATTTATTGTTGTCAGAAATGTTTCGCTAAAGACCGAATCAAAAGGTTTCCTGCAGGGGTCCTAAAATCAGTAGAACATAAAGTTGAGTGCATAAAAGCAGCAATTACGGATACAAGACGTTTAAATGAGTGAAACAAAACATTGCATGTGGTTGACTGAAAGAGTGTATAGAGTATATCAAGCTGCATTCCAGCTGATACATAGTCATTTACTCTGACCTACCGCTGCCTTGGCCGAACACAAAGCGTCCTAATTACGGCAATGGGAACTGCTCCACTCCTTTCTCATTGAATCCTGCTGCTACATTATTTACGAGTGACATCTATATTATATATTTACGTGATTAAAGTTATAGCCTTGATTCTTCACGATTGTTTGGATGTGACCCACAGGAGTCGCTACAATCGGCTGTAACACAGTGCAGTACAGGCAACAGAAACCCATTTACTGTTTGACCTATTTCCTTTGCCAAAAGAATTGATCTATTCAAACAAACGCTGGAGGATTCTGGGACGAGGAGTGAATTTTTCTAAATATGATTTGATAATGCGAAGCAGCACAGAGTCTATGCAGGTGTCACCAACACCCTGTTGCAAGATCCCAACCTCCAAATTCATCAATCTCCATTATGTTGAAAGTTTTTGTATGGCTGATTATACACTACATGGCCAAAACTCTTTCTTATAACCAGAATGGGCTATTAAAGCCACACACATACATACAGATGTCACTACATGCAGTGGCCTAACTAGATGTTACTGGGCCCCACAGCAAATTAAATTTAGGGCCCCCAACATAACCAGAGGTTGTCATTTTTTTTACTAATATATGTTGAAATTGCTCATTATTTAGGGCCTCATGGGTATACCGCAGGGTCCGCTTCCTCTGTAGTTAAGCCCCTGACTACATCATAAAACAATATAAAATGATTATACTAAAAATGACCTCTTGCTTTATAATATGAGGATAGTAGACACCGGAGTTCTGGAACCTCCATAAAAAGCTCTTGCCTTGCAGACTTGTGCCTTTATCCAGCCACAGAACCTCTAAGTATCCTTATAATTTACAATAAGTGATTAATTATTCCCTATACAATGTATATCCACCCATGTTGGGTCTGCAACTCTTTATAGCAGAAACCATCCCAGACACTAATTGAAAGGACAAGAGAAGTACCAATATGATAGGCTTTCCCCCCACCACAGAGGAGCTACTTCTACAAAGAATACTACATTGAGAAATACTGGTCAATATGCTATTGACCTTCCTTTCTTTTTTAATCTTTTATCCTTTTTTTCAATTATTTGCTTTTCTTCTATGCTGCCCTCAAACCTGAAATGCTGTCTGTGTGCTGGGGTCACTGACCCTCCCACCAATGACAAAGCAGATTCATTCTGAGACATGATATTCTGTTATTTTTGTTCATTATTCCTCAAGTAGTCATCCCAAATGGAATCCCAGCCAAGCAGGGTATCAGTGGGGTCATCTCATTAGATACTAATTACATCATATAACATGTTCCAATGAATTCTCCATTTTCTCTTTTATCTACCACAGGAATCCATAATAAGCTGCAGAGTCCCAGGGGTCTTGGCCTTCATCCATAATTTTAGAATATATCCTCTTTATGAGTAGGTCATTTATTGGCGATTCCTTAAAGAGTCCATATTTTAAATGGAAGGAAAAGATTTGGAATTCAAAGGTTGTTGCCTCCACAAGGACATGCAATGTGTCTCATTAACACTTCATTGTAATGAGATGCAGCAGCAAGGACGGGGGGGTTGAGGCTTCCTGCTAATTGTACCTAATGGCTATGTCCCAATCAGACACACAGGAATAGTTATACACCCAAAACAAGGGAGAGAATGAAACTGACTGACGAGTTTCTCTAGGCACAAAACTCATAAAAAACATATGAATTCTCAGCAAATATTGATATTTCCCTCTGCAGGATTCTTCTCCTTGATCTTATATTTACACTTATATACTATGTACCAGGAACACTTTTAAAGTAAAGCCTAACTACAGACATGAAGTATATTATCTGGGATGCTTGGGACCTTGAGAATTTGGATTTTCATACGTTAAGTCAATTACAAACATTTAAACATTAAATATACCCAACAGGATTGTTTTGCCACCAATATGGATTATGAAGGTTAATTCCCATCAAGTAGAAAGCACTGGTGGTATATTATTGCCGGAAAAAGGAAATCAGTCCAAAAATAAAAATGGTTAAAGGACAAGATGTATCAGGGCCATTTTAAGGCATTTGTGGGTCCACAGTAGTGATGTGCGGGCTGACCCGAGGCCCGCCGGACCGGCGGGTCGGGCAGGTTTGGGCCGACCCAAGGTACCTAGTACTGCCGGCTTCTTGTGTCAGAATTTATAGACATCCTCCTGTCCTGCCCCTTTTGTGACATCACTGCGGGGCGAGCGTGGGTCTATAAATAAAGGGGAGCAGTGGGCCCAGGTCGGATGTGGGTAGGGAGTGGGCAGGTTAGGGTCGGGTGCGGGTCGAGTAATTCACATCACTAGTCCACAGCAAAGCATCATAGGCATCATTGTGGCTTGATTGCCCTAACCCAGTGATCCCCAACCAATGGCTCATAAGCAACATGTTGCTCAATAAACCAATGGATGTTGCTCTCAGTGGCCCCAAAGCAGGTGCTTATTTTTGAATTCCAGGCTCGGAGGCAAGGTCTGGGAGCATTAAAACCAGGTGCTCCCACAGATGCAACACAGCTATAAGTCTCTGTATCCCTTGCAGTTGCGCCCTCCTTCCCTTTAAGTGCCAAGTAAAAAGAAAAGAGAATGGCAAGGACACATTTTAGCACAAATAATTCTGTCAAATGGATAAAGACCTAAAACTGGGCAGTTCTTATGCATTCATAACATGCATCCTCTGTATTAAAATGCGGGGAGCTGAGAGGGGGGCATCTCTGTTCCCTAGCAATCAAAATAGGAGATGTCTCTAATCAGTGGTGCTATGCTGGTGATCACAGATATTAATGCATACAATTAAGGTGCCGGATTAGTTCTGTATAATCACGTACATAAGGTCAAGGGATGTTACCAGGGGGCCAATGCACTAAAAGCCACTGCGTGTTACAAGAGGCCACAAATATGATTATTCTGTCAAAGTGAAGTTTTAATGGCCTCCTGCTGATATAATATTCAGATTGAGGTTATGATAGCAAGAGTTGGTTTTAATTAAGTGCCCGGCAAGGATTAAATATAAGTCTTCCTACAGGGCTTCTGGGAGTTTCAGCTCAATAACAGGCTGTTCAGTCCTACTTGATATCAATAATGGGAGTTAGCAAGGCTTGTTTTATACTAGGTCCCTCCGCATCTAAAGATGCCTCAGTGGTGTGTACAAGGCCACCATCGTTGAGTACTGCAGTCATGGGCACTGTGGATAAGGGGGTCCAAAGAGATATCAAACTGGTTTGCAGGTTGAAAAGGGAGTGGAACTTGTGGTTGATTTAGGATGGATCATGGACTTTTTTTTTCATTGGGGAACCTCTGTATTTGTTGGCCTGACCCTCCTTGATAAAGAGCCGTGACAGGCATAGAAACGTTGTGAATGTTGCCCAGCTACTAAAAATAAAGGCTTTTTAACTAAATTCTGGAGTGTTGCCCATTTCGGGTTTCTACAGACCTGACCCTCGTCCCACTGGCCCGGGTCAACAATGGGTTAAAAATTGGTGCCGTATAGCAAACAAATATGTCTAAGCATAAAACTTCACCAGTAGAATAACTCACCGAATTGAACAAGTGGCCCAGGTGCTCCTGCCCCAGGCCCTCAGCCTAAGGGAGCGGACAAACCGTAAATAGGAAAACAAAAAGTTGGAGCGTTTCGTGTCACTAGGACACTTAGTCATAGGCTTGGAGTCCTAGTGACACGAAAATGCGTCAGGCATGAGATGTTTATATAAATAAAATGTTCATATTTTTATTTATTATCAGTCTGATCTATGTGTGACCTACCAGAATGCCTTGCTCCAACTTTTTGTTTTATTAAAAATTGGGGCCCCCTGGGGGATGCCCCTGCTAACTTAGTAGTATGGGGCCCTGTGAATGCTGATTATAGCCCTGGGTGTGTATAAATGTTGAAAAACACATATGATCCCTCTTCTTTCATCAACCTCAAAGTACCCACCACATCATGCCTGCCATAATATCCCATAGCAAAAAACACAATGAAGGAATAAAGAAAGAGATGTGTGGACATTAATAAGGATGGAGAGACCACCCATTACCCTTTTAATAAAACACATATTTTAAAAGGGTATATTGGGGGGCTGTGGCCTGTAATTCCTTGGCCAAATGCAGGGTAGACTGTCCTATGATTTCTGTCCTATTGCAGCCAATATCAAAGCAGTGTTCTCAGTTCCCTATCAGGTTGGTGTGATGTTTATATAATCAAGAGTGACAGCGGCTCCCCTCTACTTGTTTGTCAGACATGAAAGGAGGAGGAGCTCCATAGCAATCAACTTTACTTTTTCATGGACACAAGGAGAAAACACAATGGGGCAAATTCACTAAGATGCAAAGTTGCGCCAGGCGCAACTTCGCCGCACTTCGCCAGGCGTATTTTCGCCAGCGCTCCGCAAATTCACTAAAATCCGAAGTTGCGCACAGGGGTAGCGTAAGTTTTCGAAGTTGCGCTACCGTTAATTCGCCAAGCGAAGTTTCGCTAGCGATGGTTCATTTGCATACGGCGCGAAATTCAAATTTCAATGGAGGAACACGTATCACCACTTCAAATGCCTAGAAAACCTTAAAATCAGCAAATAAAAATTTTATTTTGCCCTACACATGTGCCCACTGTCTAGGTACGTTGCCATGAGTCAGGAAATGTAGGGGGGAAGGAGGGGAGCCCCAAAAATATTTGCAATCTTTTTCAGCCTATCACCCATCATGTAGAAAACACGCCAGCGTTTTTTGGGACTTAGAAAAAATTTTGACTTTTTTTGAAACAATCCCTATCTACTCTATTGCGCTTCGCCAGGTCTGAGGTGGCGAAGGAAGTCTAGCGTAAAAGGTAGCGTAAAAGGTAGCGTTCAGTACACTGCGCAAGTTAGTGAATTTGCGTAGTTACGTCGCTAGCGAAAATTTGCCTGGCGTAAGGGTGCGAAGTAACACTAGCGAAATTACGCCAACGTTCGTTAGTGAATTTGCGCAGTAACGAAAAATGCCAAACGCTAGCGAATTAACGCTAGCGTTCAGCGCTTCTGCGCTTAGTGAATTTGCGCCAATGTGTGACATAAGCCTACGGACCACCTACACTGAGACTATTTTTTACACTCCTTTGAAAAAAAAAACAAAGTCTTCATGACAACTATTGTTCTGGTCATCGCTCAAACACACTCCTACAGGGAGAGGGCCCTTTAAAACCAAAAACAAAAGGAAATAAATGTTTCCTTAGCATTGATTCTGAATGGTAGGTCTCTGGGAGGCAGTTTAATATTACACATAATAACCACCTGTCACATTCTCTGTTATCTCTTATTTTTGAACGGTATAGTTCCCGGCTTTCCCGATTCTAACCTGATTAGGTGCGCCGAGAGGCTGTGACAGTGACATGGAAGAAGCAGCAGAGCCGGAATCACGGAGGTGACATTGACATGAGCTTGCAACTCCCAGCTCTTCCCCGGTACTGATTTTAATCTAAGTTCAATCCAGGGAAGGATAATACCCTAGTCCAACGCTCATACCTCCCAACATTTTGGAAGTAAAAAGAGGGACAAAAAAATTTTCCTGCACGTACCGCAGCAATTTTTTTGACCACACCTCTTTCTGTGGCCACACCCCCTAATTACCATGTTTGTTTTATAAAATTTGACAGGTAATGAAAGTTTGAAAATATTTCTCCTTATCCAAACATGTGTTTTTGTGTCTCAAAATTGTTACAAAGTATCTTATTTGCACCTGTTAGCTGTTCTGGGCTCTCTGCTAAGAGCCAATTAAGTGAGAAACTTTGTTTCTTTTTCTGGCTGTTCAGTGCAGAGAAAAGAGGGACTTTTCAGTACAAATGAGGGACTGCGTTTTGAGCTGTCAAAAGAGGGACTGTCCCTCCGAAAAAGGGACAGTTGGGAGGTATGCAACGCTGATAGACAAGCCTACGGCTGCCATCTTCCCTAGTGTCTTCATTTTGCCCTGCTGTTGCAATTTTTCTCCAACTGTTGCCATCTTGCAGTACTAGCTCCCAGGAAAAGTAGCTGCAACTGAAGCTTCTATGCTAGACGTAACCTCATTGTCTGCTAATGCTTCCAATGATCCCTAAGCTTTCAACAGCAGCCCAGAGCACACTGAGCATGTGCAGTGTCACTGACTCGCCAACGATGGTCAAACAAGATCCAGGATGGGCAGCTGCTACAGTATATACAACTTTGAAGACCTGGATCATTTGAAGAGCTACTGAAACTCCAGGATGGTAAAGTAAATTCAGTATATAAAGTACAGCATTTCTGTCCCTCTATCTAATTTATAGTAATGTTGACCAATCCAGGGTTCCTTACTTTTCACATTTAACCTGGGCCGGTCCCTGTAAATCTCGATTTAACCAGCTAGTCTAGATGTGCTGGCGCAGCTGTCTCACTGACTTAAGAACAAAAGAAAAGAAAAATTGCCTTTGTGTTCCCTTCTCTTCTAGTATCGGAGGGTTTGACAGACAAGCTGAAAGCTGCTAATTACTCTCTGGGAAGCGCTGAGGAGGTGAGCTGTATTTAAAGTGCATTGTACTGTTGCTGTAGGTGTTACACAATGGGGCTGTCAGAAGAGAAATCTCAAGTGGATGTGTCGCTGCCTCTGTGGAGTATCTCCATCATTTCCCTGTCGTGTACTCTGATAGGCTGAGCTTCTGATTGTTTTGTAGTTTTGGAAGCCGATCAAATTGTAAACAAGAATGATGGAACCCTGAACTGTTGGCCAGCAGAGCTTGCAGTTGCTTTGCGTTGTATTTTTGCTTTTCCAAGGGATTTACAAAATTAAGGGTAAAGGTTGATGAGATGATGTAATATGATGACTTAAAGGAGAACTAAACCCTAAAATGAATATGGGTAAAAGTGGCATTTTTTATATAGTGAACTTATTGCACCAGCCTAAAGTTTCAGCTTGTCAATAGCAGCAATGATCCAGGACTTCAAACTTGTCACAGGGGGTCACCATCTTGGAAAGTGTCTGTGACACTCACATGCTCAGTGGGCTCTGATTGGCTGTTGAGAAGCTAAGCTTAGGGCTCGTCACTAATTATCCAGCAGAAAATGAGCTTCCCCTGTACTATAAGCTGATGCTACAGGTTTGCTGATTATTAAATTCTGATGCTAATTGCACTGGTTTCTGTGCTGCCATGTAGTAATTATCTGTATTAATTACTAATCAGCCTTATATTGTGACATTTCTCTTCTATGTGTACTGTATATTGTGAGTGGGTCCCTAAGCTCAGTAAGTGACAGCAGCACAGAGCATGTTCAGTGAATCAGCAGAAAGAAGATGGGAAGCTACTGGGGCATCTTTGGAGACAAAGATCTTTACTGCTAAAGGGCTGTGGTTGCCTTGGGCTGGTACAGAAGCACAAAACAACATTTCTAGCTACTTCTTTAGTTAAGCTTTAGTTCTCCCTTTAAGTGGCAAGATATTGGCTGACCCTGACCCAATTCAGAAGTTACCTGAAGGACTGGATCAGGCACAGGGCCCAGCAATCCTTGCAGCTCTTATGGGAACAATATGATCATGGTCCCAATGGATTTACCAAGTCAGAGTCCGGCTGAACTCTGAGCCAACAAATGAAGAATTTGATTAAATGTTCTCCAGTGGAAAGAATGTAACAAAAAGCAGCCTATTGCTCAAAGGTCTGGTTTTAATATTTGGGCTTAGAAATTTTCCAATAAAAAAATAATCAAAAGTTTGTCAAATGATTGGTTTTATGTTGAGGCTTTAATCCCCAGAATCAGAGCTGCAACTTGGGGGATGGTGTCAAGGGTGCTGAGAGGGCACTTCAACTACTGCTGGTGGTTTTGCCGTACTGTTGCTTTCTTGACCTTCTTTTCCCAATCGTGTTCAGGTCTGGAGTGGGAGTTAAAATAGGCCCTGGCATTTCAAGTGCACAGAATCCCAAAGAGCCCCCCAACAGCCCACTAAATAATGACTGTCTATGGTATCTTACAGAAGCCCCTCTGAAATTTGCCAGAACCTACAGATTGCAGTCCTGGCCTGATTGTGGTCTACTAGAACTTCCCATGCTTACTTATTAAACAGCTGCATTGTGTGGTCTTAACCCCCTATTCAAACTCCTAAGAGGAGCTCTGTTCTAAAAACAAAAGGTTCCTATACCCTTAGACCAGTGATCCCCAACCAGTTGCTCACCAAACCCTTGGATGTTGCTCTCCATGTCCTTAAAGCAGGTGCTAATTTTTGAATTCCTGGCTTGGAAGCAAGTTTTAATTACATAAAAACTAAGTATAGTGCCAAGTAGAGTCTTCTGTAGGCTGTCAGTCCACATAGAGGCTACCAAATAGCCAATCACAGCCATTATTTGGCACCCAAGGGACTTTTTCATGCTTGTGTTGCTCCCCAACTCTTTTTACATTTGAATGTGGCTCACAGGTAAAAAAGGTTGGGGACCCCTGCCTTAGAACCCTAAGACAGGACTGTCCAATTGGGGTCCCACGGGCCTCTTGGACACATATACTCCATGGGCCTGGACTAAACTGTTGAAAGCGGAACATTTTGAGGTTTTTTTTGTAACAGGCTGCTTTAGGGGCATGAACAGGGCTCTACCCAAAGCTCCAATTATGCTGAGGGCCATATCATTATAGCAGAGCAAGATGGCCACCAGACAACTCAAGCATCCATTGACCTCTTTGTATGACATCATCCATTTTTATAATCATCCAGCCCCCTGTGCGTGCAGCATATTGAAGAATTGTTCCTCCACATTAAAACATTTGGAAAGCAGTATCCCGAGTTATGTACAGTATCTGTCGTATGTGGCTGCTGCACATTACACTTAATTAGCCAAATGAGGCAGTTTGAAGCCAACTCACAGAAGATATGAATAAATTAGATATGAGGCCCTCCAGCTATAATGAACTGCTTCTCGAAAAAACCTCACAAAAGTCCCACTTCGCCTTTATTGTGTATTTAAATGACCAGCCCATCCAGCTACGGGGGGGGGGGGTGATAATTAAAGGCACTGGGGTGTGCAAGCATCCATACATGGCAGCAGACACAGATGGGAGTAATATATCGCTTCAATTCATTGCAATGGCCTTTACATCCATTCATTTGGTTTTCTCACTGTACATGGGAAACAGTACGACCATCCTGGGTGCGGAATGTAATTATCGGCTTGTCTTATTGTGTACGGAATCAATTCTTCATTTCTGCCAATCAACGGCCGCTGCTTTTATTAACATCGCACATAATAAATTGGGTCTGACATTATTCTCCAATAAATACGTTTACTTTCCAAAAAGGGGCATTTACCCTAGTGAGTTGCCCCATGCTGGGTATTCCAGACTATAGAACATCCATGCACTTCTATACATTAACCGCACTCCCATTTGCTTATGTAGGGTGTACAGGCACAGGACCTGCTATCCAGAACGCTCGGGACCATGGGTATTCATTCAGAAAATCATGTAAACATTAAATAAACCCAATAGACTGGTTTTGCTTCCAATAAGGATTCATTATATCTTAGTTGGGATCAAGTACAAGCTACTGTTTTATTATTACATCGAAAAAGGAAATTTTAATTATTTGGATGGGGACTATGGGAGACGGCCTTTTCTATAATTCAGAACTTTCTGGATAACGGGTTTCCGGATAATGGATCAAATACCTGTACTACACGCAGCTCTATATCAGTTTGCAAAGCTTCTTACATACTAAAATAATGCGACTACAAGGCAGAACTTCTAATTAGCAGTTTAATCCACCTTTAGAGATGTTTTAATCGCGGAACATTAAACATTTTGTGTTTCATTTCAGGATTTCTGAAGCATTCATGATTTCTCAGTGGCCACATTATGGTATGTACTTGGAGCCAAGGGTCTCATGTTCTTAGCCAATACTGTCCCAATTTTATTTTTGGAAAAGCTGAGGGTCATAAATATCTCTCGGTGGGCCACATCTGGTTCAGGGCACCTCAGTTAGACCATCCTGATCTAAGGTATAGTATGTATATACTGTATATTATTGCTACACTGGAAATTTATTGGGACAAATGTTTTGTTCTAAGGTATAATAGCCTCCGCTGCACCACACACACAACCCTGCAATATGGCCTGGTCCTCCCTATACTTTCTGATAAAAGGTATAGTAGCACAATGGGTTTGGAAGCCATCATGACTGACCATTAACTCAATATTGCTGACTCTCTATCATCCAGGAGCACTTGAGGGCCAGGTCAGATCAGCATCAACTACTAGTTGATGATAACCACCAAAGAGCATTCACCAGTTGGTGATGACCATTAGGGTAGAGACAAACGCCCATATTCGGGCTTCGGATTCGTTTTCCAAAGTTGCCTCACGCAGAAACTTCGGGCGACTTCGGAAAACTAAGCGATCCAAGTGCCATCCTGCCAGGGATTTACATTCAGCCCACGGGAAGGCAGTTTGGGGACATTATTCACCCCAAAGAAGAAGAAATTTATAGCCGGGCGAGTAATCTCCCAGATTCTGAGTGTGTGTCTCTGCCCTTAAGGAGATGGGGAGAAGAAAAAGTCAAACCACCTGACATGGTTCCCTCCAACTCCACTAGGGTTGCCAACAGACTGGTATTTTACCTAATTATAAATTTACAATGCACTCTTGTAATTTCATGTTGTTTTGCCCCCAGCCGACACAAATCCCCCCACCAGATCAAACTATTTCACCATTGACCCTCTTTGACTGCTCCCTACCCTCCAAATTGCTGCCTGATCTGCCTTTTATATTACTGCAACTTCCCTTTTAAATCGCCACCCTTTCCCTTCATGGAGCGTTTCTGTCAGCCGTAATTTTTCTAAAAACATGACACCCCCAACTTTTATCAGGAGCTATGATACTATATTGGAGTTTAAAGGGATACTGTCATGGGAAAACATTTTTTTTCTCAAAATGAATCAGTTAATAGTGCTGCTCCAGGAGAATTCTGCACTGAAATTCATTTCTCAAAAGAGCAAACAGATTTTTTTATATTCAATTTTGAAATCTGACATGGGGCTAGACATATTGTCAATTTCTCAGCTGCCCCAAGTCATGTGACTTGTGCTCTGATAAACTTCAATCACTCTTTACTGCTGTACTGCAAGTTGGAGTGATATCACCCCTCTCTTTTCCCCCCCCCAGCAGCCAAACAACAGAACAATGGGAAGGTAACCAGATAACAGTCTACAGAACAACACTCAATAGTAAAAACCCATGTCCCACTGAGACACATTCAGTTACATTGAGAAGGAAAAACAGCAGCTTGCCAGAAAGCATTTCTCTCCTAAAGTGCAGGCACATGACCAGGGGCAGCTGTGAAATTGACAAAATGTCTAGCCCCATGTCAGATTTCAAAATTGAATATAAAAAAATCTGTTTGCTCTTTTGAGAAATGGATTTCAGTGCAGAATTCTGCTGGAGCAGCACTATTAACTGATTAATTTTGAAAAAACATTTTTTTCCCCATGACAGTATCCCTTTAAGAAGCCTCTGAATGAGGGCTATGTATATAAATGAATGAATATTGGAAAGTTGCTTAGATTTTTTCTATTATTAGGGGACATTTGAAAAATGAGCATAGCAGCATTCCTATTTGTATATTAAAATGTTTCTGCTATCGTGATCAATGATGCACTGACGGTCTATGAAAAATGGGAGTCTATAAAGTAGTTACTGAAACCTTAATGATAGCCTCCTTTGCCTTAACATGATTGATTGCCACTAGACAGATAAAAGTGGTCCTATCTGTATTCTTTTCGCGAGCGCTAATGAGATTTGAGAACATGGTCCTGCTGTAATTCCACCACTAGTTTATAGCGTTCGGCCTCACATTGTCCGAGCAACAAGGTTTTCCCATATGCTCTGTCATTACCCAGCCTCAGATTCGATTAATCTCTTGGGATAGGCATCTTCCTCTTCCTCACTCTTGACCAAACCCCCGCATCGCCCAGACATACAGTAAATTCCATCCTGAGAAATACAAGCGCCTCTCCCTTCCTGTCCTCTTAAGAAATCACGCCAGAATAAAATATATAAAACCCTCTGCAATTTGTTTTAAGAGCGCTTCTTGCAGACACTGAATGAGGTGATGAGATCTGGAGGCCTCCTAACACTGCTTAGAATACTCACAGAAGGACAAGATGATCTGGAATTCAATCAGCCAACAGGGCAATGAGATTCAGAGAGAGATGAGCTCAGGGAAAAAAAAGTATTGAACTTCGTAATAATCTGATAAAAGTGCAGAGAAAGAATTATTCCTCAGAATTTCACTGTCAAGACTATTCCCAATAGTCTTGACTATTCGTTGCCATGGTAGAGCGCATTTGTTACATTTTGCCGACAGAGACTGGTTTGGAAAGCAGATCCCAGATGTAGCACAAAGGTGCGTTTCATTTTTTAGAGAATATATTTCCTATTAGTAAGAAAGATCGAGATAGTTTGTGTGTTTTACAATTAAATAACATCAACACAGAATTGTGTCCTTACACATATTCAGATATTGACTGCCAACTCAACTACCCACATTGTTGGGGTCTTAATTTGGATCAATGCCTTCCCAATGGAGATTTGATTGGGGCGTGATCACATATTAATTGGTCTGAGTGGAAGATCCAGTACCACAGTGGGCCATGGAATTAATCTACAGTCAATGGCTCTATCACTGTCACGACCGACACCCAATACCAGAACAAATGCCAAGCACCCTGGTCTCAGCTCGGCTTCACCAGTAGTGTGACCACCGTTGGGCTTCGGGAGGAGCCCTCAGCTTACTTGGGTGCCACCTGGACTTAACGAGGGGTGCAAGGCGACATGTTCTGGCTGGCAAAGGGGCACGGCTGTTAGCAAAGTCTTTTGGGCCGAAGGTCACGGTACAAAAGGATTAGGCAGAAGGATGGTCAGACAGGCTGGGTCGAGGCAGCCGGATATCAGAATCGTCAGGCAGGCAAGGGTCAAACTGGGTTGTCAATCAAGGGGTTAAGCTGGAAGAGTTGTCGTAGGCAGCCAAGGGTCAGGATACAGAATGCAGAGTAGTCAGGGAACAGGCAGGAGTCAAAACCGGATAATCAGGACAAACAGATACAGGATCAGATGCACAAGGCTCAGGAAACCACAAGAAACCAAGTTCTATCACGGGCATCTGTCTGCAGTCAGAATGGGCCTTTTATAGGTGAAAGAATTTGTGCCAAAAACATGCACATTCGGGCCAAAATGCACTGGCGCAAACACGCAGGCGCGCCCTAAGGAAGGCAAGATGGAGCAGGAAGAGGACCACGCGGCAGGCGTCCACGCCGAATGCGGGGCAGCGGGTGTCCCCGACGCCCCACTAGACCACCAGGGTAGGTAGGTTTAATTACAATCACATATTAATTGGTCTTGGTGGAAGATCCGCATGCTACACTGGGCCATGGAATTAGTCTGCAGTCAATGGCATTACAAATGTCTCCCTGTTATCTGCACTGACTTCCCACTGGAGATTTGATCAGTTTTTCAAGCTTCAACTAGATCAGGGCTGGACAACTGGCGACCCCCGGGCTAACGCCCCCTTGTGTGGCCCTCACATGACAGTCTGTCTGCTGTGTCTGCTTTTACCATTTGTGACATTTAAAAGGTATCACTACAGAAATTAACTGGCCCCTGCATTGTTTAAACCTCATATTCAGACTCTAATCCCCTGTATTATTCACACATGTACAATATGTTCATGCATTGTTCATACTTGTAACACCTCTATTGTTCACACCCTAAATGTCACGGCCCGAAGGCGTAGTTTGTAGTTGCAGACCAAGCAGGAAGCTATGCGGTGAAAACACAGTTCGAGGTACAAAAGGGATCGTCAATCCAGACAAGGGTCAGTTCAGGCGGCAACGTTTTGTGGTCAAAATACAGGCAAATAGGTCGAGATCAAGAGTTCAGTAAACAGTAATAACACAGAGGAACATGAAGGAGTAGAACCTATAATTGGACACCGACTAAATCTTCAAGTGTCCTTAAATTGGTGAATTTTCGCGCCAAAGCGCGTTTTGAGGACGTCATGCGTTCTGCGACAATTGCCTGTTGACGCAGCACGTTTTGACGCCATCGTCATCACGATGCGACAGAATTGTCACCCTGGCATCAGCATAGTCGTGCTTGCATCAGAATAGTTGTGCTGGCGTCAGAATAGTCACTCTGGCGTCCGACGTCCACATGGTCTTCCCTGGGCGCCGCCATCTTGGAAGCGACTCCGCGGTGAACGGAGGTAAGGGAGAGTGTTCCTCTCTGTCCACTAAAGCTCCGTACTGTTCACACCTGAGACCCAAATTTAAACTGCCCACATTGTTCACACTCATACAAACTGTGTGTGCCATACTTTGTCCTCCCTATTCTCCTTGTGTGTGCCATAATCTGCCTCCCCTATGCTCCCTGTGTGTGCCATACTTGGCTTCCCCTATGCTTCCTGTGTGTGTGTCATACTCTGCCTGCCCTATTCTCCTTGTGTGTGTCATACTCTGCCTGCCCTATTCTCCTTGTGTGTGTCATACTCTGCCTGCCCTATGTTTCCTGTGTGTGTCATACTCTGCCTGCCCTATTCTCCTTGTGTGTGTCATACTCTGCCTGCCCTATTCTCCTTGTGTGTGTCATACTCTGCCTGCCCTATGTTTCCTGTGTGTGTCATACTCTGCCTGCCCTATTCTCCTTGTGTGTGTCATACTCTGCCTGCCCTATTCTCCCTGTGTGTGCCATACTCTGCCTGCCCTATTCTCCTTGTGTGTGCCATACTCTGCCTGCCCTATGTTTCCTGTGTGTGCCATACTCTGCCTGCCCTATTCTCCTTGTGTGTGCCATACTCTGCCTGCCCTATGTTTCCTGTGTGTGCCATACCCCGCCCGCCCTATTCTCCTTGTGTGTGCCATACTCCGCCCGCCCTATTCTCCTTGTGTGTGCCATACTCTGCCTTCACTATGCTCCCTATGTGTGCTGTACTCTGCCTGCCCTATTTTTTTTTGGTGGTTTGTTAGCATTTGGAAATTGTTGTTACAGGCCCCTAAGGTGTTTAATCATGTGTTTGGGGAGGGGGTGCTGTGTCATACACAGGGGAGGATGACGCATATGGATTTAAGGGTATGTTTTAATATGACTTACATTTTTCACATGTGAGTGATGAGTGATATCCCTATTAATGTGGACAAGGTCTTGTGGTTACATGGGTGTGGTTTAAAGTGGGTGTGGTTTAAAAACAGGGAGTGGTCAACACTGGCTTCCATTATCGGCCCTCCACCACGTAGGCCAGAAAAATTGTTTTATGGTTGTTTTAGTTGATGGACAAATTGTACATGTAAATAATCATTTCAGGATAAACTTGGTCCTATGATAAGGAAAAAATCTTTGAACAAAATCTTATCATCTATGTCCACCTTTAATGGTGGGACATTTTGGTGAAGATCTGATGGCCTGGTCACCTGGTCCAACCTCCATGATACAGACGTGCAAGTGAATGAGCACTGGTGGGAGCTGGCAGAAGCTTATGCACATGCTTCTTCCCTTCCATGTTAATTTGCATGTCATTGATCTGTCTGGATCATAAGCATCAGCCAAGCCACTCAATAACATGTATCTGTACAGAAGCTCTAGATGCCTATGCTTTCCTTCCTGCATCCCAATTGCCTCAGCTATAGACAGTGCCAGGGATCTAGCAGGGAGACCAGACACCTGATGATCAGGAGACATCATTTTTTTACCATGAGATATACAGTATGTAGATTGCCCAGGACTTTGATGCTTGAATCGTAAAAGCAAGTTCTTGGGAGCAATGACTCACTGTATCAGTACTGAAGCCCACAAGGATCATTAAACATTAATGTGTGAACTCATTTCCAGCTTCCTTAGCCACTAGTATAAGAACAGTCTTAGGCAGGAGTATAATTGGCTCCCTTGCATCGGCAGGAGCTGGTCAGCTGTACAGAACAGAGACTTAACTGAGATTAATTGAGCAGGAACTAGATTTACTACAGGGGAAATTATGTCCATGAAAGGAAAAATAATCATGTAATACTGAAATGAGGTCTCAATGAATACACAGTGTTTGCTTCTTCCGAATGGCCCTTATGGACACTATCATATTGCTTAGATATTGTTGCCCTCGTTATCATTTTCTCTGGGATTTTATAGCTGTGCTGCAGGAACAACGTTCTCCAAATTGAGTCTTCATTAAACTCGTTTACACAACCTGGGGCGCTGCAGAGTCCTTGCTCACTTCCTTCCCAACCATACCACCGATGCACCCCAATTCATCCTGCTCCCCTGTATATCATGATAACAGAAAGAGTAGCAGGGCATGGTTGACAGTTGCTTTACTTCTTCTCTAGCAGCTAAAGAGAATCTAGCCTGGCATCTATTGCACATGCTCCTTGTTGGCAATGGGCCACCAGAGAGCCTGGTTGTCCAAGCGGCCATTGAGGCTACCTACCCCACAGTGATAATCCATATTTTATGAGTTATGGGACAACAGGGCTGTACTGTGGCATGTTGGTGATTTGATTCAGGAGATTAAATGGGTTTAGTTGAAAACTCCTGAAAGCACTTTGTGCCATTTTGGCAGCTGGGTGCTGCATTTTTGATGGACACTGCTTACATATACACCCAGTGCTTTTAGACACATATTGAGGCACTTTGGCATCACCCCTAGGGGCAAATTCACTAAGATTTGTAGTTGCGCCAGCGTCCTATTCGCCGCACTTCGCCAGGCAAATTTTCGCCAGCGCTACGCAAATTCAATAAAATCTGAAGTTGGGTGGCTGTGGGTGGCAATAAGGTTATTTGGTAGCCCTATGTGGACTGGCAACCTACAGGAGGCACTCTTCGGAAGTACATCTGTTTTTTATGCAACCAAAACTTGCCTTTCAAAAAAAATAATAATTAAGTGCCTGCTTTGAGGCCACTGGTAGCAACATCCAAGGGATTGGTGAGCTTGCGATTCACTGGTTGGGGATCACTACCCTAAGATATTTATGGAAGAGTCAGTTCTAAGGTATTGCAGTTAATTAAGCAAAATTAATAAACATGTCTATGTAATTTATTTGTGTACTCCTTCCCCATCGTTTCTCCTCAAGGTGTAACTGTTTGGCAGACCAACAAGTCTACTCTCAAGAGCTAATGATGTTCTTCTTCAGCAATCTGCTTTGTAAAATGATTAAGAACACCTCCTGACAGCCCAGAAACGTCTCTCTTCTGCTTTAGAAGGAACAAATGAAATCTACTGACGTCCAACAACCATCGCCACGTGGTTCAGTGTCCATTTCTGCTGGCCTGGACCTGCTGTAGCCATCCTGTCTAAAGTCTACATCAGTGATCCCCAACCAGTAGCTCACGAGCAACATGTTGCTCTCCAACCCCTTGGATGTTGCTCTCAGGGTCCTCAAAGCAGGTGTTTATTTTTGAATTTCATGCTTGGAGGCAAGTTTTAATTGCATAAAAATGAAGTATAGTATCAAGTAGAGCCACTTGTAGGCTGCCAGTCCACAAAGGGGCTACCAAATAGCCAATCATAGACCTTATTTGGCACCCCAAGGGACTTTTTCATGCTTGTGTTGCTCCCCAAAACTTTTTACATTTGAATGTGGCTCATGGGTAAAAAAGGTTGGGGACCCCTGGTCTACAGGTAAGTTTATCAGTAAGAACACTACCAAATGTTCACTATAACCAGCCCATCGAGTTAAGCACCCAATTCAAACCCATGCTTCTTCCACTCATATCCCCAACCACTTTTTTTTTTTAATAGGTGGAAACCCTAGTTTAAGTGAGCTCTATTTATTTAAAGCAGCTACTGTATCCCAGGAAAGTTGAGGGCCAGCGATAAATATCAACTGATTTTTAGTTTCAATATATGCTTGCAATAAGCATACCCTCTTTCCCAAAGTTGGAAGAGGTGGATACTAAAACATTGTGCTCCAGGGGCTGGTAACCTAAATAAATCAATAGATGACACAGGAATATGCCATTTGTTTATGTCAATGACTGTACTGGACCCAGCGGAAAATATAAATAATGAAGGTCTGTCACCCACAGAAGAAGAATGCATCCAGATTTATTCCTCCTCCTACTGCAAAAGATACAAATAAATAACAGGTCTCCTCTTCCGCTGCCAATCTGCAATTCATCAGACTTATAATTCAGAAATAGAACTGGGGGCCATGGGTTCTTCTCTTGGATGTGATTCAGAAGGCAAAGGGGATCTGCTGGGTTCCATACAGGGGGACTTGCATTGATGCCCGCTGGAGAGGTCATAAAAAATAAGCAGGAGGTATAATTCACTGACTGGAGTGCTGAATTCCTGATGATCACAATGTAAATGTAAAATACGGAAAAAGGATTTGATTCGGCTGCTGATAAATCCTGAATCATTCTCCCTGCTGTTGGCTTCCTGATCATTTCTCTAAGAGGTAAATCTGCAGATCAATAGATTCTACTGCTCTGACACATAGGGGCTTCACTTTATTCCTTATATGTAGCCAAGGAGGCACCAATATTTCTATTTGCTTTATTTTGCTAAGTATCAGAATACAGGCAACACCAGCAGGGGTAAATATTGTGTCAGGGGCCCCTACAGTTTGCTGGTTACTTCTGGTGCACTGTGGTTTACGATTCTTTACATTTAATAGAATTAACAGTTTTACACTACTTTATCATTAATTTAACAAGAATTCAGTTTGTCCAGGACAGGACTAAGGAGAATGAAGAGTCATGTAATGCACATAGTCATCAGTTGAGTAAATCAGTTGAGTAAAAAATAGCTCCACTTCTCGCATCCAAAACATTCACCTGATGCTTCTATAGCTGGTTCTATCAGTCCTGTCTCAATAGGTAATAGAATCGAGAGAAGAGAACAGAACAGAGGGAGAAGTATCAGGGGTCACTTCTGAATCAGTAACTCAGCAGGGGGGGGTGCTCCTTTCCAAATACCGAATATTCAGAATGTAAAACAGCTAATATAATGAAAACTAATAGAAAAGTTGGACAAGAAAAGCGCGATATTCACTTCAATATTTCCTTATACTTATCACTCTATGACATAAGCTCCTCCCCTGACCTCCTAGAAAGAATACAATAATAAATCAAAACAAGGAGATTGAACGCTCCAACAATTGCAATTGTATGTGATATTGTGAGAAATAAAACAAGTCATGTTTTAAATTCGAAGGATATTTAGGGGGTTATTTATTAAAGTCCGATTTTTTTTTTGGTCTGACTTGAATATTTCAAAAAAAATAAATATTACTCCAACTCAGACCTGCTGAGTTCCTGTAGAAGTCAATGGCAGATGTCCAGTTAACAATTTGAAGATATCCTGATCTGCACTGGGTTTCAGTGGTGTCGCAGTCGCAGGAGGGCCCAGGGAACAGAAGTGGGAAGAAAGTCAGGCGGGAGTGGGCGGAGTCGGGGCAGGGCATGGGCGGGGCAGAGGCTGGACGTGGACGGGGCAGAGGCTGGATGTGGACGGGGCTGACGGGGGACAGAAAGTGGGTGGGAGAATGGGGATTGGAGTGTGCTGGGACCCTCTTTTTGCAGGGGGCTACTGCTGGGTTTCGTTCAGTAAAAGGAATATTTTGTGTTTTTGGGTGTCAAATCTGAAAAGTCTGAATTTTCAGCAGCAAATCCGAAAAAATTGTACCATTCGGATTTTTTCACAATATGGTCTGAGTAGTTTTCAGAAATTAGTGAGAAAATTTCGGATTTTGATAAATAACCCCCCCCATTTTCATTTCATTTTTGGAGTCCCGTGACCTGTATAAAAGATCACTGAACTCTTTTAGTGTCTGTCTTGCCAAGCTCTTCCACTACATCTATAGAGCAGTAACACGGCAGATCTTTTATATCCATGGCTTCTTCAGTCTCCCTCCCCTGCAATCCCATAAAAGCAATAGCGCATCTGCAGATAGTGTTCATTAAAAATCAGCCATAAAAATGACTTGTTTTATTCCTCTCCCGCCTCTTCCGCACACTCTGCCTCTCTTTATCTCCTTGTCTCTAGCTGTTATTCCACACAATCCTCTCCTCTGATACTTGTGGGATTCCTAGAGCCCATCCTACTTTCCGTGTCTCCACTCTCTACTTACTATACCCTATTTTTAATAAGGGAAAGTAAAGCTTCTATATGTAAGATTGCTTGCTCCACATTCATTTCTCTTACGGATCAGGAAAAGATGAGGGAGTTGTTTGCAGCAGAAAGTAAAGTGTTAAAGCTGATAAATTCACATTACCTAAATAAAAACTATTTGCAAAATAAACCCCCAGGTTTACTGTAAGGACAGTTTTAAGAACAAGATACCCAACATATACAGTAGGGTTAAAGATTAATGAACCAATACGTTGTTTACGGTTCACTGCTACTGTCTGCAATGGCAGAATCGCTGCAAAAACATTATATGATTATCTACATCTTAAGTGCTGAACTGTTTTGTGCAGAGAGCAAGTTGGTAAATGACAGGGATATATAAAGGCTGCTGGGTGGTTCCCTTTAATAAATCATCATTATCTGACATTATGCTGGAATGAGAGGTTTTTGAAAATGTGTTGCCCTTTAATAAAAGGGGCTTCCTGGTCAAGCTTCTTCATGAAAGTTATTTCAGCAACACTGACCTATATATATGCAGAGCGCAGTGGAGCTCAGGAAAGCCATGATCATTAGCTTCAGTATCTTCCACAACCACTTTTTTCTTTTTGGTAATTTACTGATCTTTTTGGCCCCTACTGAGCATGTGCCAAAAGCTAAAGTTTCAGTGCTCACTTCACAAGATACTGAACATGGCACACCCGAGCTCTGTTGTGCTATTCTACATTTTTAGGTCACATCAGTTAATAGAGCTGCTCCGGCAGAATTCTGCACTAAAATCCATTTTTCAATAGAGCAAACAGATTTTTTTTTATATTTAATTTCGAAATCTGACATGGTGATAGACATTGTTAGTTTCCCATGTGCCCTCAGTCATGTGACTTGTGCTCCGATAAACTGCAAGTTGGACTGATATCACCCCCTCCCTTTCTCCATGGCAGCCCTACAGTAGAACGATGGGAAGTCCCACTGTAACTTCTCCAGTAAAAAAAATACATTTGTTGGTTCAGGAATAAAGTTTTATATGGTAGAGTGAATTATTTGTAATGTACAGTGTGATTTAGAAATATAAGCTACAGCATTAAAAATAATGACAGAATCCCTTTGAGGTATGGATCAGTCAAGATACAAACGCAGTTTTGCAATGGTCCTGCTAAGACACAGAGAATCAGTCGGTGAATTTCTAAGGCATGAACCACTTGTAAAACAGTTAAACCCATGATCAGGAAACAATAAAGCAACAGTCAAGCAGGCTTGTTTCTAGCTGTAATGCCGCCTGAGGCAGCATTCACAACGCTTACCTTACGATCGCCAACGGGGGTCTGGGGGGACCTGTCAGGGAACCACCTAGATACAGCCAAGATACAAGGAATGCTTGAAGTTGAGAACAGTCAAAAAAAGGGAAAGAGTACAAAAACACCTAGGCCTCGGACACTCATACGTTTTTTCGACACGGTCCGCGCCATGTTTTTTAAGCAAGCAGACCACAGGTCGGCTTTTTTAAAAGCTGTGACGCGGACCGCAACAAAATCGTTCCGAAATGCCGCAGAAAAACGTATGTGTGTCCATACCCCTACAGTCAGGAAGCAAGGAACAGTCAGGAAGTAGTCAGGACCACAAACTGTTGGGTAACAGTAAAAAATCACTTAGGAACATTAAGGTGAATCTTAGAACAGTCAGAAAACAGTCAAGGCCGCAAATAAAGGAAACATCTAGGAGGGGTCAGGAAACAAAGAACCCTTGAGGATAAAAACAGACAGGAAACAATTAGATCTGCAAACTGTATGTCCAATCTCCTCTTCTGCAGGCAACTCATCTCCTGCAAATGCTTTTCTGTCGGTGATAAAGTGAATCAGTGGTGGTAAAACATATGCATCGCTTCGCTTTCCCAAGTCACCCAACGATACAGCATAAGAAAACTTCCGATAGCTTTGGAAATCTGAAGCAATGCATGTGTTTTACCAATGGCGATTTCTCTTCATCGAGAAAGCATTTGGAGAAGATTAGCCACTCGCAGAAGAAGAGATTTGTTGTGGGCCACTAATCTCCTTGCCTACCACTGCCCTTATGGCACAGTCAAAGAGTCACCTAGAATCAGGAAACAAATGAGTGTTGAGGCAGTCAGGAAACAGTCAAGGCCTCATTTCTTCAAGACACAGTAAAGAGATAACTGGAGGCTAACAGCAGTCAGTTAGCAGCCAAGAAAGCACTTTAGTAGAGAGTTGTTGAGGTCTGGAACACTCAGGAACTAGTCAAGGAGCCACCAAGCACAAAAAAAAGTACTAGCATTAACAGATGCTAGAAACAGTACAAATGATGGCACACTGGGAAGACTCTAGCATACTTGAGACTGACTTGAGACTGAGATGAGCAAATCTACCTCTACTAGGCTTTTATGTAATTGATTCTCAAATCCCTCATTTTTAGTCATAATGATCATAAGATCGAATCATCGGATTTGCATATATTTATCAATTTTATCCACACTGTGGGGTAAATTTATCAAAGAGTGAAGTTCCGCCACTAGAGCGAAATTCCGCAGCTCTCCATTCATTTCTATGGGATTTTGAAAGGCGCTTTTTATCAATGGGTGAAAGTGAAAGTTCACCCTTTGACAAATACGCCTATAAAAATCCCATAGAAATGAATGGAGAGTGGCGGAATTTCACTCTAGTGGTGGAACTTCACCATTAACTTCGCTCTTTGATAAATATACCCCTAAAATTCTGTCAGTGGATACATTTTTTTGGGATGTAGTTCATGATATAGTTATCAATTTCTAGCATGGCGTCTTTTATTTCCTTAAGCAGATGTACCTTGTCTATTATTGTGTATACTCAACATACCCATCAAGAATGGGACTCTAAGCCAATCAGAAGGCTCCTATTTGAGTGTGCAGGAAATGCCTCTTATACAGAACAGGCTTCTAAATTACAAGTCGGCTTTGTTATATGTAACTTCACTGGTCATCATCCCACTTCTTAATTGCACACGACATTAATTCTATGGGATAAATGATAAAAAAAAAACATACATTTATATATATTTTTTGATTGTTAATCAGAGCAAATATTTAGAGCCATTGGTTATAAGTCAGCGAGTAATAAAAGGAACTAGTACAATTGTGTACTGTGCTATTTTAATGATCTGATTCACCTACATGTCAAGAATATCTCACTGCCGGTGATTCACCATTGTAGATTTTTTTTTTAAAAAACTCTCACTGTTTGATTACTCTCCTTTATTACTCCGACTCTCTTACGTCCACTGTTCTGCGGGGGAGAAATCTGATAGATTAGTTCCTGGGGGCCATACTTCTATATTTAAAGATACATTCACATTCAAATTTTGTTAAAGTTAAATATATGACGGAATTGGGAGGTGGGTGCAAATGAAGACCAGTTTGTATGACTACTTATTTAATGTGCTATATGTTTCCTTTATCTCTAGGGGCCTACATCTAGGAGTCAGCTCTGCAAGATAAAATATGGAATGAATTATCCACCTTGATTTAACCCCAACATTTGTTGCAGGAAGATTCAAATGATGTATTCTCATGGAGACTCAACCTAAACAACGAATAATGAAGACCAAGTGTAACATTCATTAAAACTGGGCTATCGATAACAGTCAGTTAAAAAGATAAACGTTCTCTTTAGAGGGGAACGCTGTCCTATCTTGCTACAACAGTACCTGGTTCGGCTCAGATCAAACAGCAACCAGGAAATTTAGAACTAATGCCAATGACATACTGACTTAGACATGGGAAGAAAAAACGAGTCCCTGGCACACAGGGGTAACGATAGAGCAGCTGATCCCTCTCTCTGAGACTCCACTGCTGTAATCCTGAGCCATAAAGCAAGACAAGGGAGCCGTTTTCTCCCCAGAAACGAAGTGCAGAAAGTCTCAAGTACCAAAAAAACACATCTCTGTGCACAGAAAATAACTAGTGAATAGAGGTCATTTACAAAAATTCACCCACAAGTGCAAGGAGCGCAATGGAGAGCACACATTGATGCAAAAAGGGGCTGTTTGGTTCAAAACCTTTGTATGGCATGAAAACCAGGCAAAGTCCTTCCAACCAAATGAGGCATGACATCATAGTCCCACCCAAAACATCACCAACCTGCCTCCAAATGTCATCAACCCACTCTTGACCTTACCATCCAGTGTGCTTCTGTATCTTGTCTACATTCGATACTTCCCATCCGATGGTGTGCTTCTGTATCTTGTCTACATCTGATGGTGTGCTTCTGGATTTTGTCTACATCCGATCCCTCCAATCCGATTTTGTGCTTCCCCAAGAGACCAGCTTATCATAAATAGTTATAATTGTTTATTTGCTTATCTTAAATTGTTACAAATGTATCTAAGTGCACCTGCTTAATGTTCTGGGATTTCTGCCAAAAGCCAATAAAGTTTTAGAAACTTTGTATCTTTTTCTGGCTGTTCAGTGCAGGAGATCAAAGAAAGTCGGGACATTTCAGTAACAATCCGGGACTGCGGGTTTAGCTGTCAAAATAGAGAATGTAAAAACCCGGTGGGCCCCACGGAACCACACCCATCCGCTGCCTGCACCGCTGCCCATTCGGCCTCCTGACCGTCCCCCTCACGGACCTGACTGAGAGAACAGGTACACGCAGCAGTGTGGGTGGTGCCAGGAGGTGGGTTGCGGCAGCGCAGGTGGGCCCGAGGGGGGGGGTTGCTGGGGGCCATGGGGGGGTTGTGGCTGGGGGCCCAAAGGGGGGTGGGGGCCCCTGTGTTGGAAGCCCCGGTGGGCCTCAGACCCTCCAGTCCAAAACTGTCAAAGCACTGCTGCGAATGTAGCATTATGGGTAAAAAAAACATGGAGATTTGTGTCTGATATTTCACAATATACAATTCTCCAATGACCCCTTATAACTTTGTAGTGTTTTGCCCTCAAAATCTACCCTTCTTTTCATAATATTATACCTAATATTATACATTATAAATCTTCCCTTACAAAAGCCTCTGTCTCTCCTTACTTGGAATGATTTCTGCTTTCCCCCAGCGTCGCTCCCCATTCTCCATGAATATAAATATTTATATATAAACTTTGTAAATGGAATTATTTCCCCATTCTGAAAGGCGATCCTCGACTCCGAACATCTCAGCGTCCCAGCAATTTCTCTCCGATTCCAGGGCCGGGAGTGAGACGCACATGACAAATGAGCCTGTGGATATGGCAGAGCAGGAGACTGGCAGAGAATGTCAATTCTGCCCTTACACAATGTAAATGTTTATAATCAGAATGGTGGCACAGATGTCTTCCTCTGGTTCCGCAAGGTGACAGGTATTTGGAGATATTGAGATTTATCCGATTTTTTCCCTCACCTAGAAATGCACTGCTTTGTCTTTAACCCCTGCAGCAAATATCCTACTTTAAGGGTCAGGGCACACTCTCAGATTCAGGGAGATAAGTCTCCCGGCGACAAACCTCCTCTTTTTTTGGGGCGACTAATCTCCCTGAACTGCCTCCTGCCAACTAGAATGTAAATTGCCAGCGGGATGGCACTGGAGCACTTTGTTTTCCGAAGTCGCCTGAAGTTGCCCCACAAGCAAAAACTTCGGGCTACTTCGGAAAACAAAGTGATCCGAGTGCCATCCCTATGGCGATTTACATTCTAGCCGGCGAGAGGCAGTTCGGGGAGATTAGTTGCCCCGATGAAGAGGAGACGTGTCGCCAGGCGACTTATCTCCCCAAATCTGCGCGTGTGCCCTGACCCCAAAGCGCCACTTTCATAATGATATACTTATTTCGCATTTATGTCCTTCTCATTAAAGTAACATAGTAAATTACAAAAAATTACACAGCAGCAGAGTTGTTTCCTTTGTCTTGCTAAGCTTCCCTGTCTCAAACAGTCTGATAACTAGTCCTTCAAAGGGCTACAGTGATGTAAAGCATGTGTTACAGCTCTCTGACCTCCGAGGTATAAATGTACAGTTAATAAGGCAGGCAGAATCTCAGCCACAAAACATGACAGAATTGCTGCTCAATGAGAAAATGAATACACTTGCATTAGAGCCTCCCATGTATCCACAAAAGTGACTGAAAGGGGGTTGTTCACCTGCCAAAAAATTTTTTCAGTGCAATTGTTAACCAGAAATACATAAAAACCACATGTATTGCCAAACAGAGCCTCATGTAGGATAACAGTCCACATAGGGGCTACCAAATGGCTAAGCACAGTCCTTATTTGGTACCCCTAGAACATTTTTCATGCTAGTGTTGCTCCCCAACTCTTTTTACATCTGAATGTTGCTCACAGGTTGAAAAGGTTGGGGATCCTTGGTCTATATGGTAAATAAGCCCCAATAAGGCCTCCTAAAGGATCAATAAGATGGGGATAAAGGCCTTCAGTTGAGTTAATGTGGTCCTCCTCCTGATCATAATCTGAATAATTTCGCAAGATATTGTTGGGTAAGCCTGTTGTTGTAAGCCGTCCTTGGCGTGTCCAAAATGTGCAGATGCTGGCGCATATTCTGGCGCACATCCTGTGACGTCATCTAGCGCGTTTTGGCGCGAAAATCCACCTATTTAAGGTCGCCAGAAGGTTCTCTCAGTGCCCGTGTATAGGTTCATCTATCTAGAGTTCCTGGGTGTTTTCTAATTATTGATTCTTGATTCTCGACCTTTGCCTGAAACCTCGACCTTGATTCTTCGCTGCCTGGACTGACGTTTGCCTGAAACCTCGACCACGAAACCTTGCTGCCTGGATCGACCTTTGCCTGAACTGACGATTCTTCTGCCTAATCCATTGTACCACGAACTGAGTTTGCCTATTTGCTTCCTCCTTGGTCCGCACTCCAAATTGTGCCTTCGGACCTTGACAGTTGTGCGGCCCCATACACAGGCTGATAATGTTTTGTTGCTTCAGGTAGCACAGATTCCTGCGTGCCATTGCTCTACAACCTTTTTAAAAATCACCTTCTCACAAACTGCCCTACTGTACACTGCCTCCATCCTCCTTATCATGGATCACAGTAACTCTACAGTTTCCTGGGCACATCCCATGATCCCCTGGTAGTTCTGCCTCTGCTACTTCCACTGGGCACTGGGTCAATAATGCAGAGAGCACTAGAGGGGTCCTCTTACAATGGAGATAAGACACAGGGACATTTAAGGTCCCAGCAACAATACACTCTATTGCTTGTCTTTCTCCTCACAGTACAGTGGCCCTATATAGGAGCCGGTTAGGCCATACCTATTATGAATACTTACAAGCGTATCAACCTCGACATGGAGGCTTTTACCAGCAGAAGGGGGGGGCACAGAATCAGAGAGAATGAAGAAAGTAAGCAGTTTCCATGGAAACATACACGCAAGCAAAGCTGCTAACATTGGCAAAGTAAAGGAGTGTGGAGGGATGGAGGGAAAGCGATGTAGTGACACTTTTGACCGGCACTTGAACAAAAAGTAAAGGAGGAACAAGTGCCCAGTAACCATATAAGCTATCACTAAATCAGTGATCCCCAACCAGTGGCTTACGAGCCACACGTTGCTCCCCAACCCCTTGGATGTTCTCACAATGACCTCAAAACGGGTGCTCGTTTTTTAAATTTCTGGCTTGGAGGTATGGTTTCATAAAAACCAGATGTACTGACAAACAGAACCTCCTGTAGGCTGCCAGTCCACATAGAGGCTACCAATAGCCAACCACAGCCCTTAATTGATACTCCACATGCTTGTGTTGCTTCCCAACTCTGTTTATATTAGGGATGCACCAAATCCACTATTTGGGATTCGGCAGAATCCCTGGATCCTTTGTGAAAGATTCGGCCGAATGCTGAACCGAATCCGGATCCTAATTTGCATATGCAAAAAGTGTGAACATTTTTTTCACGTCCTTGTTTTATGATGAACAGTCACGTGATTTCCCTCCCGCCCCTAATTTACATATGCAAATTAGGATTCGGTTCAGCCAGACACAAGGATTTGGTCGAATCCGAATCCTGCTGAAAAAGGCTGAATCCCAAACCGAATCCCGAACTGAATCCCTGGTTTATATTTGAATATGGATCACGGATAAAAAAAAGTTTGGAGACACCTGCACTAAAGTAACTACTCAGGCATAGGTTCTTTCATTAGTCACCTGTATATTCACACACACACCCCAATTTATAAGCAATTCCAGCAACTGCATCAACAACGGCCTGCTATTCCCAGTCGGCAGTCTGTATTTCCTAGGATTGAAAGGAACTTTCACTACATAGATACCCATGAGGGAATGGAATCAACATAAGAGCAAAGAGTTCAAATGCGTTAGGTTTTATATAGTGATGAGCAAAAAACTTTGCCAAGTTTTGCCGCAAAAATTATGCCCGTAGACTACAAATGGAGAAAACAATGAGCGCCGACATTGCTTGAGCTCATCTTGTATCTTGGAGACTTCGGATTGGTTGCACCTGTGTAGCTCACGCGGGATGCCGCTGGAGGGGAAACGAGCTTCTTGGATGCCGAGTTGGTGAGCTCCGCTTTTATATATTTTTCCCTACAAACTGACTTTGTTCATGTGCCCCCAATAGGGATCAATATATTTTAGTTGGGATTAGGGATGCACCGAATCCAGGATTCGGTTCGGGATTCGCCCAGGATTCGGCCTTTTTCAACAGGATTCGGATTCGGCCGAATCCTTGTGCCTGGCCAAACCGAATCCGAATCCTAATTTGCATATGCAAATTAGGGGTGGAGAGGGAAATCGCGTGACTTTTTGTCACAAAACAAGGAAGTAAAAGAAAAAATTCCCCTTCCCACCCCTAATTTGCATATTCAAATTAGGGTTCGGATTCGGTTCGGCTGAATCCTTTGCTTAGGATTCAGGGGTTCGGCAGAATCCAAAATAGTGGATTCGGTGCATCCCTAGTTGGGATCATACTGTTTTATTATTACAGAAATGTTTTTAAAAATTGCAATTATCTGATTCAAATGGAGTCTACGGAAGATGGCCTTCCTATAATTCGGCGTTTTGTGGATAACGGATCCCATACCGGTGTAGCATATCCTCCACTTTCTAAAGACTTTCTCTGGTGCCATGTACTATGGAACACTATCAGTAATCCAGAATCTCTCATTCACACAGCTAAGTGACTGGCTTGTAGAAAGGTTCTTGCACTTTATTGGTACAAACAAACTACTCAGCCCAGCCATGTGTGAATAGCTTAAATTAAATGGAATAAATCAGCATTAATTTGATGGTCAGCCACTGTGTTCGATTAGATTATTCTACATTATTTAAAGTATATACTATAGCTTTTCCAAAACCCCTCCAGAGGCCTCCCTCTCCCCTACCAAGCCACACTTGGACCCTCACTAGTAGCCTGTTTGGCATAATTCGTCCCTTAAAAACAAAGTAGAGCAAAGACATTAAGGGGAAATTTACTAAAGAGCGAAGTGGCTGTCGCTATTGAAATCACCAGAAATCCCATCCGCAGGCATATCGGCAATTTACTAACAGGCGTGGATGACAAGTTGCTACCGAAAGAGACTGCCGCTAGAGCAGTTTTGTGCCCTATTACCAGGCGCATTTTCCCTCAGGCGAAAGATCATTAATCCGCAAATTCACTAAAGTGCGAAATTTACAGAATGTTACTGTCAGAGTTTCATTCACCAGCTCAGACCTGGTGAATTGACAAAATGAAACTACATCCTCCTCAATCTTATGTCAGTGACATCATATCCTGCATGCCGAAAAGTTATTAAAGTGATTAAAAAAAAACCGCTGGTGTTTTTTTATATTTCAAAGCAGGATTGTCTTTAAAAGTTGTAACTATTACAATTTTTTTTTTATCGTTTTTTATTTAACTAATTTGAGGGGCGTGCCACATTTGTTTTAGGGTGGGCTCATGTCTAGGACTTTAGAGGATCTCTTTTGTCTTTATTTTGCTTCCTTGAACATGTGTAATAATAAGTGGCCACTTCAAGCATTTGCACCATCTCTAATAAAGACATCTATTATATAAGGCTTATATATATATATATATATATATATATATATATATATATATATATATAAATATATATATATATATATATATATATATATAAACGTCCAGATAGTACCTGCACTCTTCCTCCAACTTCAATCGAGGGTGCTGTGGTCAAGATAAATATAAATTAATATACATAAACAATCTATATGTACCCGCCCTATGCAAATTGACCTAAGCACAAGTGTACTAATGAACTTGCGCTGATGAATTAACGCTAGCGAATCTTCACCAGCGTTTGGCTGCAGAGACGCAAGTTTGCATTTTAGCGAATTAGCGTAGTGGTAGTGAATTTGCGCCTGGCAAAATGGAGCGAAGTGTGGCGAAGCCTTCGAAGGTGAAAATTCCCCCTTTAGTGAATTTGCAGCCATCTATCAGGCCCAAGTGAGTTCCAAGGGTAAGTCGCAGGCCATAAGTACAGGGCTTACCAGGTATAACAGTGTAAGGTGTTACTCTGTAGCTGGGAGGCCTTCAGTTCTTCATCAAAAGACAAGAGCAATGGGAAAGGAATGTAGCAACTCACTCCCAAATCCAACAAATAAAGCCCTTGGAGCAGATTTTGCTAAATGTGGGAGCAGGTTGAAGGCTTCCTGTCCTGCTGGTTTTCTAATTGTCCTAGATACCTGGGCGCAAATTCACTAAGCGCCGAACGCTAGCGTCAATTCGCTAGCGTTTGGCATTTTCGGTACTTCGCAAATTCACTTACGAACGCTGGCGTAAATTCGCTAGTGTTACTTCGCACGCTTACGCCAGGCGAATTTTCGCTAGCGACGTAACTACGCAAATTCACTAACTTGCGCAGTGTACTGAACGCTACCTTTTACGCTAGATTTCCTTCGCCACCTCAGACCTGGCGAAGCGCAATAGAGTAGATAGGGAATGTTTCAAAAAAAGTCTAATTTTTTCTAAGTCCCAAAAAACGCTGGCGTGTTTTCTACATGATGGGTGATAGGCTGAAAAAGATCGAAAATATTTTTGGGGCTCCCCTCCTTCCCCCCTACATTTCCTGACTCATGGCAACTTACCTAGACAGTGGGCACATGTGTAGGGCAAAATAAAATTTTTATTTGCAGATTTGAAGGTTTTCTAGGCATTTGTAGTGCTAATACATGTTCCTCCATTGAAATGTGAATTTCGCGCCGTATGCAAATTAACCATCACTAGCGAAACTTCGCTTGGCTTGGCGAAATAACGCTAGCGCAACTTCGCAAACTTACGCTACCCCTGTACGCAACTTCGGATTTTAGTGAATTTGCGGAGTGCTGGCGAAAATACGGCTGGCGCAACTTCGATTCTTCGTGAATTTGGGCCCTGGAATCTAAATAAGGGGTCTAACACCTGTACAAGTTTAGCCACCTTGAGAAAATCAGGACAGAACCCGGGCTTTTTGTATTGCATCCAACAAAAAAAGCTTTCATTGTAACAAAAGATAATATTATACAAATATAAAAAATATATCAACACGTACCTACTGTATCACTTGGAATATTATTTCCAAGGTTATTGAAGTTGACAATGTTGTATCTAAACAAGTCAGTTTTATATAAAAAGCTTTCAGCCTCTTTTCAAGGCCTTCTTGTTATTCCCAATGAAAGACTCATTTCAAGGCCGGATACCACAAAACATCCATGTTCTCAACAATGGGCTCCCAAGCTTGGAGAGAGGGCAGAGACGAAGTGCAACTAAACTGGTTAGAGGGATGGAAGAGTTAAATTACGAGGGAGACTGTCAAGGTTGACACGGAAAGGTTCCCCAGCAACAGCGATTTTTGTATACAGATCCGCACTCACTCAGTTTTCTGCAGTTTTTTTTTTATTATATTATCACCATAACAGTATCGAGGTAATGGTGATAATATAATAAAGAAACTGCAGAAAATTGAGTGAGTGCGGATCCGTATATGAAAATTGCTGATGTCCCCTCTGTTTCCGAAATTGTGGAATGGACGGCACTATGTTACATGTTTGGTGGCAGTGCAGACAGGCGTTCAGATTTTGGTCCAGGATATTCACACTAATAGATTCAATAATGGGAGTTAGGCTTCGAAAAGATCCTAAGATGGTCTTACTCAATACCAATATTCCAATTTCGGATAAATATCATCGCAAGTTGATACAGTATTTTTTGTAGCAGCGAAACAAACTATTGCTGCCTCATGGAAAAAAACTTCTATTCCTATGGTTATGTTTCGCTTAAAAATGAATTGGATAATGGTAAATGAAAGATTATTGAGTATATCTACTGATACCTATTCCACCTTTACTAAGATCTGGACTCCCTGGATGCACTATGCCAATATACGCTAAACTTTGTCTAGTGATTTATACTAAATTGAAACCTATATGATGGAACTTAAGGCAGTTTCAAACCTGAACTAAGAGCTAACTGTTGACAATTTAATGAATACGGACACAGTTGCTTCAGTATATTGTTTAGTTCTCTTTTTATTTTGTTTTTTTTTTATTCAACATATACTCTTTACTTATACTACATGCTGTTTCCTGATGTGTCGCTATGTGGAGTGTCCGGAGCCGTTGCTCTTCCTTCACTCTCAAGACATTTGTATGTGATGCCTATAATCCCCTCTGCGTAGGAGGATACACATTTTCTATATCTACGAATGCATAAAAAAAAAAAAAAAAAACTTTGTTATGAGAAAAGTATATGCTGTTTTTGCAACCAATAAAAAGATTTGAAAGAGAAAATTGCTGATGAAAAGCTGGAGGCCAGTGGAACAAGGAAGAGCTGTGAACAGAACTTTATAGCACCAGTCACACGGAGTAAGGGAGACCATTTTCCAACCCAGGAGCACCTGTGACCTGCTAGTCAGCAATGCATTTAAAGGGAAAAAAATTCCCAATGTAAAAACTATGAGTTTATTATCATCCAGTCCATATAAGCCCTACTAAAATAAATAACATTTCAAAAAATGAAATATAAACAGGAGGGCATACTCACAGTTAACATAGGGTGAATACATATAGGAACCAAACCAAAAATGTGAGTTCTCCCAAAAAGTAATAAAGCAGCAAGTAAAAAAAAAAAACTACAAAAAGTTTATTAGGACATTATTAGGGCATGGTCTGACGCGTTTCATGCCTGTTGGGGCACTTACTCATAGTGCTCGTGCCCCAGACCTACAGCTCGAGGTGGAGGTATCCAACCAAAGAAGAAAAATGGCAGGTACTCACAGATCCCACAAAACAGACTTGTAAAAAAAACTGGGAACTTTAATTTTAGAATAAAAATAGATCAATACATGGCCTTACACGTTTCATGCCATCAGGTACTTAATCATAGGCTTGAACAAAAGGCCGGCCCGGGATGACAGATATATAACCCAGACCCACCAATCACCAGAGTACATCCATTAACCAATAGAGTAGAAAAGGGGAGGGGCAAACAAGAAAAATATAAATACATATGTTCATACAATAGTATAGTATATTGTACTTATACTGTTTATACAAGTCATTCAATTAACAATATATTTTACACAAATCCATTCCAATCCCGGTGAATTATTCATAGGAACAAGATACATCAAAGTCTTAATTCAGACCCTGAGGTTGTCTTGTCAGCAACATACAGCTTAGGGGACCCCACCAAAATGGTCTAAATTGTGCCCCACAGTTCATTAGCCTGACCCTGCATATAAACACTCAAGCAGGGCTTGAATTCAAAGAGTTGGACCTCCAGAACAGAGACGTAACAATTATGATCTTTCTTGGAAAAGATCTTTCCAGCGAAGATTGTTTTTAATACACACGTGTAGAGCTGAATTGTCAGATATACATATAGAAACAATAGAATTCTACCTGTATCTGATGATTCAGCACTAACAATGGCCCAATCGATGAGCCGACCGATATCAAGGTCTTCTGCTGATATTGGACGGCTCTTTTCCCACCAAACACGCACGGAATATTGTACGAATATTTGTTTTGTATGATATTATCTGTGCGTCTATGGCCACCTTTAGACCTGCATTCCACCCCACCAAACAACATACACCTCTTGCTATTGTTACTAGACCCTCTCATTCCCCGTACCCATTACTGGACTCAAGCACAACTCTCATGTTGAAAAGTAGAAATGATAAGGGAACCTTCAATCGCCAGTCCAGCCCAATACCGAAATGTGTCAAAGTTCCCTCGGGTTAAGAAACAATTCTATCTCAATAAAAGACAATTTAGCCCAACATGCTGCACCACAGCAGCAACCTCCTACATATTCATGACTTTGCATGTGATCTTTGATAAACTGTGACATGTTGCCTATTTCCCCCGAAAACATAGGTTTGACTGAGTTGTCAGTATTTCTATGCGTAGGAGCAGCCGGATAATTCAAGTACTTTTGCATTGGTCACCCCTGGATATTTGTGTAGCACTTGCTCTTCTAACACTGCTGGCTGAGCAAATGAGAAGCGGACATCGTGACCAATGATCTTTTAATGTTCTTAGTGTGAAGCCCCATTACTGCTCTAAGCTATGGGACTCTAGGGGCCTAGGGGAGTTGTTGTCCTTCGCTGAATTGTGTAATCTAGCATGGATGGAAAGAAGCAGGACAAGAGAACAATGATTCCCAATGGTCTGGTTATTTGTACAGTGATGTGAAACAAAAAGTATATTTTCTTTTAGGGCAGAGACACACGTGGAGATTCAGGGAGATTAGTCGCCCATCGACAAACCGCCTCTTCTTCTGGTGACTAATCTCCCCGCAATGCCTGCCTGCCGGGTAGAATCTAAATCGCCGTCGGGATGGCACTTGGATCACTACGTTTTCCGAAGTTTCCTTGTGGGGCAACTTCTAAAAATTAAGCGTTCCAAGTGCCATCCCGCTGGCAATTTAGATTCGAGCCGGTGGGGGGAGATTAGTCACCCGAAGAAGAGGTGGTTTGTCGCCACTAATCTCTCCAAATGTCTCTGCCCTTGGAATTGATACAATAGTTGCTAATACTCTAGAAAAGCTGCTGAGAAATGCATCAACTAAATGTATCAAAATTGTAACAGTTTAGAGTCTGCACTAGTGATGTGCTGGCCGACCCGATACCCGCGGGACCCACTGGTTCTGGTCAACCTCGCACTGCTCCTCGCGGGTGGCGGCTTCCGGGTTCCAGTTTTATAGTCTAGCGTCTGCTCGTCAGAATAGTTGGCCTGGGTTTTCTGTAAACCCAATAGGCTGGTGTTGGTTTCAATAAAGATTAATTATATCTTAGTTTGGATCAAGTGCAAGGTACGGTTTTATTATTGGCGAGAAAAAGGAAATCATTTTCAAAAAATCGGATTAACTCAGTAAAATGGCGTCTATGAGATATGGCCTTCCCATAGTTCAGAGCTTTCTGGATAATGGGTTTCCGGATAATGGATGCCATACCTACATACACTTGGGTCCATCTACAAGATGTGTGTCTGGATCAATTATCCTATATTCATATGGTTCATTTGCACTAACAGAGCTACTACACTGCTGCCATGAGAGGTCTGTAGAGAGGAATGCAACTGGAAAGAAAAGAAGCTCTGCTAGAGGCCGAGCAAATAAAACAACAGAACTTTTCAAATCAATATATGAAAGAGGAAACCTGTATATCTGAAGGAAGAGCACACAGCACTTATATTGGCAAAGCTTGTGATTATACCATGACTTTATCCCTTTTAAAAGGAAATTTGGGCAAAGCAGCCAATGGCAAGGTTCCATATATCTGTCACCATCCTAATTGGTCTTGTACATGAAACACATGGTCACAATCCCAGGCCATCTGGGAGTATCTGCATTTTTTTTTTTTTAGAAAAAATGTCTTTCTTCTTAATTAGCCTTACAGTTTCCAAATTCTGATAAATTCACTTTTACATTGCTTTAAAAATAATTTCTAAGCTCCTATATTTAAAATACTGACAGTTTGTATACTTGAATCTCAGGATTCGGCCAGAATTAAAGGAACAGTAATGTCAAAAAATAAAAGTGTTTTAAAGTAATGAAAATATAATGCCCTGCACTGGTAAAACTGCTGTGTTTGCTTTAGAAACTCTACTATAGTTTATATAAACAAGCTGCTGTGTAGCAATGGGGGCAGCCATTCAAAGGAGAAAAGGCTCAGGTTACACTGCAGATAGCAAATAAGCTCTGTCTACTGGTGTTATCTGTTATCCATTCGTTAACCTGTACCATATAGCCGTTTTTCAATTTCCGCCATTGCTCCACAGCAGCTTCTTTATATGAACTATAGTAGTGTTTCTGAAGCAAACAGATCAGATTTACCAGTGCAGGGCAACAGTACATGATATTTTCATTACTTTAAAACACTTTAATTTTTTGGTGTTACTGTTCCTTTAAGCCTTTTTCAGCAGGATTCGGATTAGGCCGAATCCTTCTGCCCGGGCCGATCCGAATCCTAATTTGAATATGCAAATTAAGGGTGGGGAGGGAAATCACGTGACTTTTTGTCACAAAACAAGGAAGTAAAAATGTTTTCCCCTTCCCACCCATAATTTGCACATGCAAATTAGGATTTGTATTCGGTTCGGTATTCGGCTGAATCTTTTGCGAAGGATTCGGGGGTTTGCCGGATCCAAACTAGTGGATTCGGTGCATGTGTAGACCAAATATTCTTCAATGTATCATTTTATAAATCTTGCCAGCGTTCTTTCAAGCCGCATTGGTCAAGATAAAACATATTTCACATTAAGTGTTGGTAAAAGGTAAATGAATGGAGGATTTTAACATCATGGTCAATATTTTATGATCATTGGTTTTTGATGCCTTTCAGCATGTGTAGTATCTGTGGATGAAAAAAAAAGATTAATCTCCATCAAATTTAACCTTATGAATGAATTAGTTATACTGAAGCAGATGAACGCAAAACACCACTGATTATTTACACATAAATACATTAGAGATTATTTATACTGTATGTGAAGGGCGTAAAATGAATTAAACCTCCAGGTCCCCAGTAAAATATGTCCATATAATGCACAAAAGTCATAAAAACATGTATAACCTGCAGCCTTGTGCCTTTATATGGTCACAAAACCCTTCAGTTACTTCTAATATCCTTATCATTTACAGTAGGGGGTACATTATCCCTTATAATACATGAGTGATACACAGAGTTCCCTGTATAACTTAGCCTGCAGCCTTGTGCCTTTATATGGTCACAGAACAACCCCTCAGTGACTTCTAATATCCTTATCATTTACAGTAGGGGGTACATTATCCCTTATAATACATGAGTGATACTCAGAGTTCCCTGTATAACTCAGCCTGCAGCCTTGTGCCTTTATATGGTCAAAGAAAAACCCCTCAGTGACTTCTAATATCCTTATCATTTACAGTAGGGGGTACATAATCCCTTATAATACACGAGTGATACTCAGAGTTCCCTATATAACTTAGCCTGCAGCCTTGTGCCTTTATATGGTCACAGAACAACCCCTCAGTGACTTCTGATATCCTTATCATTTACAGTAGGGGGTACATTATCCCTTATAATACATGAGTGATACTCAAGAGTTCCCTGTATAACTCAACCTGCAGTCTTGTGCCTTTATATGGTCACACAATCCCTCAGTGACTCCTAATATCCTTATCATTTACAGCAGGGGGTACATTATCCCTTATAATACATGAGTGATACTCAGAGTTCCCTGTATAACTCAGCCTGCAGCCTTGTGCCTTTATATGGTCACAGAAAAACCCCTCAGTGACTTCTAATATCCTTATCATTTACAGTAGGGGGTGCATTATCCCTTATAATACACGAGTGATACTCAGAGTTCCCTATATAACTTAGCCTGCAGCCTTGTGCCTTTATATGGTCACAGAACAACCCCTCAGTGACTTCTGATATCCTTATCATTTACAGTAGGGGGTACATTATCCCTTATAATACATGAGTGATACTCAAGAGTTCCCTGTATAACTCAACCTGCAGTCTTGTGCCTTTATATGGTCACACAATCCCTCAGTGACTCCTAATATCCTTATCATTTACAGCAGGGGGTACATTATCCCTTATAATACATGAGTGATACTCAGAGTTCCCTGTATAACTCAGCCTGCAGCCTTGTGCCTTTATATGGTCACAGAAAAACCCCTCAGTGACTTCTAATATCCTTATCATTTACAGTAGGGGGTGCATTATCCCTTATAATACACGAGTGATACTCAGAGTTCCCTATATAACTTAGCCTGCAGCCTTGTGCCTTTATATGGTCACAGAACAACCCCTCAGTGACTTCTAATATCCTTATCATTTACAGTAGGGGGTACATTATCCCTTATAATACATGAGTGATACTCAGAGTTCCCTGTATAACTCAACCTGCAGTATTGTGCCTTTATATGGTCACACAATCCCTCAGTGACTCCTAATATCCTTATCATTTACAAAAGGGGGTACATTATCCCTTATAATACATGAGTGATACTCAGACTTCCCTGTATAACTCAGCCTGCAGCCTTGTGTCTTTATATGGTCACAGAACAACCCCTAAGTGACTTCTAATATCCTTATTTACAGTAGGGGATTATCCCTTATAATCAATGTCACTGTTTTTCTGATATTGAAGTGTAAAGTGTAATTTTGCACCTTCTAAAGCAGCTTTGGAAGGGGGGGGTCACCGACCCTGTAAACTGTTCTTAAAAGTTACATTCAGTTGATACATTTCTTGTGTTTGTCTTTACTGAGCAGAATCTCTGGGTTTCATTACAGGCAGCTGTTAAAATTGATACAATAGTTGCTAATACTCCAGAGAAGTTGCTGAGAAATGTATCAACTAAGGGAAGTAATGCAAGTTTTTTTGAACTCACAACTTCAAATAAAAAAAGACCAATCGAAATTAATTAAAAAAATCTAAGTTTTTAACTTTGGGTGAATAGGCTGTATTCCAATATTTCGACTCAAAGTTTTAGCTCATTCCATCAAATTCGAAACAAAGTATTTGCCCCAAATGACTCCAAATAGGTTCTAGGAGGTTCCCAATAGGCTAAAATTCAGCAGGTTTTAGATGGCGAATGGTCGAAGTTGAAGTTTTAAAGAGATAGTATATTCGATATTCGAATACTCAAATTTTTATCAAATTGTAATCAAATATTGGCCTATTCAATAGAATAAAGTACAGAAAAATAGCCTGAAATTTGAATTTTTTTACTTCGAATTTTCACTTCGACCCTTGATAAATCTGCCCCTTAATGTTGCATAGTGTAACAATTTAGAATCTGCACCTGAATTACTGAGCTGCCAGACTGAAACGAACATTCACCTTTAAATTTAGATTTTGGAAAAACCGTCAAAAAAATAAATAACGGAAAGTAATTGGAAAAAGAGATCATCTAATGCCCTAGCCATGAGTCCACTGTAAAATGAATGTTCCATGGCCTTCAAATGTCGGGGGAAAAATGTTAACCCAAAAAAGTTTAAGTTAGGACATGTGCAGGCAATCCCGCTTAAAAAAGGAAAAGTCTCCAGTGTTTTTTCAACTTTAATGCACTTTCCGCAGACAGAATATGATGTAAGTATATCTTAGCAGTTCGCCTGGTCTAAGGTGGCAAAGTCAACTCTGGCGAAAGAGCTAACGTTCAGTAAAATCGGCAGAGCAACGACCATTCGCCTAGTGATATAGTGCGAACGGTCTCTTTCGCCAGTGAATTGTTGTCTGTGCCTGTTAGTGAATTGGTGATGTCCCGATTGAATTTCTGGCGAATTTTTGCTAGTGACAGCCTTTTATTAAATCTGCCCCTTTGACAGCAAGCTCTGTTGGGCAGGGGCCGATATACAGTAAATGATCCATAGCCTTTGTAAAGTGCTGAGGAATGTTTTGGAGCTCTATAAATACAGGATAATAAAGCGTAAATTTCAGTGCTTATATCAGGCAGGATAGAAGGCTCGGCTCTGCGGGAGACAGATATTACCGTGATTACGAAGATATTATTAGTCCCACATTTCCCCTGGCAGGCTGCTCAGATTCTAAATGAAGGCAATGCATTTTGGCTGCTGAATTATTTGGAGGAAAAGCTTTACCCACGAATGAGGAACAGAGGTGTCAGGATAAAGCATGGTAATTAGTCAGCGGAATGACAGGTACAGAATGGAGAGGTCTTTGTGATGAAGGTGCCAGGTTGGGGAAAAATCATCCACGAGCCGCTAATTTCAACTTCTCTCGACATCAAAGCATCAGTCAGATAATAGGGGAGTGAATGGGAATGCATTATTAGTCCCTTGTTTCATGTCTGCCGCCCCCTGCAAATTGAACATTCTGCTGGAAAAATTAGCGCCTGGCAATTACTGGGGGGGGGGGGGGGGGCAGCGCTCTATTAATGGTGCCAGCTCCTCTTCTAAAATATGAATTGGGCCAGAGATAATTAGGGCAGCAGCTCCCTGCCTGTGTCAGCAGCTCCCGATACGAGAATTCTGGACAGATGCATTAAACCAATTATATTTTCACCCATAGTGCAGCTTTTTCTCCCCAAAATTCAAACATAACTGGGGTGGTGCGCTGGTCCCAGGTGGGCCTGATGCCTCACAACTAATGCAAATGCTTGTGTGTTAGCACGTTAGATGCAAATTTCACGATTCGGTTACTTGCAGCAATACGTTATTGTTTCCTGAGATTCTTTTGGCGCAAGTCTGCTACGCCTAATGAGACAACCCGCTGTTGAAACCCTGGAATTACACCACGTTAGGGCAGAGATACACGAGGAGATTTGGGGAGATTAGCCGTCCGGCAACAAATCGCCTCTTCTTCAGGCGACTAATCTCCCCAACTGCCTTCCCACCGGCTAGAGTCTAAATCGCCAGCGGGATGGCACTCAGATGCTTTGTTTTCCGAAGTCGCCCGAAGTTTCCTCGTGAAACCCCCGGGCAACTAAATCTCCCCAAATCTCCACGTGTGCCTCTGCCCTTAAGGGAAAAGTAGCTCCAAGGGTCAGCCGTGTAACAACGACATAGTTACATAGTTACATAGTTAAATTGGGTTGAAAAAAGACAAAGTCCATCAAGTTCAACCCCTCCAAATGAAATGCCGCCCATTTTTTGACCATGCCCATTTTGTGGCCACACCCCCTAATTAACATGTTCATTTTACAAAATTTGGTAGGTTATGAAATTTTGAACACGTGGTTTTTATGTGTTATTACAGTTAATGAATATGAATTGCCCTTTAAGCTGTGAGTCACAGTTTCCCCAAGAGACCTGCTTATCTCAAATTGTAGCAATGTTTTTTTTTTTGCTTTTTTTGCTCCTGCCACATATTCCCAATTACGTTTTAGAAACTTTGTATCTATTTCCGGCTGTTCAGTGCAGGAGATCAAAGAGAAAGTCGGGACAATCAGGGATTGCGGGTTGAGCTGCCAAAAACGAAAACCGTTGGGAGGTATGCAACAAGCACTGCCCAAAAATCTTTTGAGGGGCCCAGAACACTATGATTTACACGCCCTTCTTCCCCCACTGGCGTGCACACCACCCCTCCTGCCCGCCTACTACTGTGCATGTCTGCTCACGATGGCAGCTGGCACTCAAATTTTTGGAGGGTTAAAATGGAGGGTTGTCTGGGTCCCCCGTTACTGTGAGGTGTGCTTCCGCTATAGTTACACCACTGCACAAAGCCAATAGGGGCACTGGAATGCGAGTCTGCAGCAGAGGTGGGATGTAAGGGCACAGTAAAGCACCCCTGGCCTATGCATTTTAAAAACAAGAAGTCTAAACAGCCCCCGGAGCCAGCAGAGAGTAAATCCCCATTATGCAGGTGGATATTACTTACCCTTTACATATTTTTCCCTGGATATACATGATCATGTCCTTTTCGCCAAAATCCGTGTCGCTGGCACTGGGCTGTATGTCACTGGCAAGTAAAGGGTTAAGTGCCATTGATCACAGAATATACAGTGGTAATATAGTAGCACCATGGATTCCTAATATGACATAGGAATTTTGCTGGTTGGTATATAGTGTACTGAAGAACACACACATCAGCTCTCTGCAATGGGTTCATTTAAACAAGGATTATGTTCTCCTTAAGGGCTGGGACACACTGGGCGATTTGGGGAGATTTAGTCGCCTGGCGACTAATCGCATCGACTTTTCTCCCCGAATGCCTCCCCTCGCTCTGCGCCTGGCTAAAATGAAAAATCGCTTGCGCTAATCACATGCGGCGATTCGTTTTTTCGAAGTCGTCCGAAGTTGCCTCACGAGGAAACTTCGGGCGACTTCGGAAAACGAATCGCCCCGTGTGATTAGCGCAGGCGATTTTTCATTTTAGCCAGGCGCAGAGCGAGGGGAGGCATTTGGGGAAGATTGGTTGTGGAAAGTGGAGGCGATTAGTCGCCAGGCGGCTAAATCTCCCCAAATCGCCCAGTGTGTCCCAGCCCTAAGGGTAAAGCCAGATGAGGAGATTCGGGGAGGTTTTGTCGCCTGGCGACTTATCGCCAAGTCTTTTGCGCGACTATCTCCCCGAACTGCCTCAGCGGTTTTTCCCCATAGGCTACAGCGCAAAATCGCCTGCGCTAATGTACATGCGGCAATTCGTTTTCAATAGTCGCCCAAACTTGCCTGAGGCAGTTCGGGGAGATAGTCTCGCAAAAGACGTGGCGATAAGTCTCCAGGCGACAAAACCTCCCCGAATCTCCTCGTCTGGCCTTAGCCTAAAAGAGAAATATCCCTCGGCAGCCAGCTGTGCCTGCAACTCTTTGCTGCAGTAGAATCTTGCTGATATTACCATTTAGGCTATTCTGTGTGCCTGCTGAATGTAAAGGATAATAGGGCTCATTTATGATGGCAGAGAAAGTTGCATTGTGCAGCAAATACGGTTAAATCTTGCTCATTTTGTGCATTCTGCAATTTACCAGACACGGGTGCAAGTGTACTAAGGGGTGCAATTACAGTTGCCACCTGGCCGGTAAAATTAATGCTCAATCCCAATGTTATTAATAGAGAAAAAAAGATAAATATATAAGAAGGCCGGTATTTTATCTCCCAGAAAAGGTGGCAACCGTAGGTGCAATTCGTGTTCATTCAACAAGCAATTGTATTCGGGGCATATTTGTGTTATGGTGCTAGCAGGTGCAAAGGAGCACCTCGATTAGGCAATACGTACAGGGCGACTTTGCACCTCCCAATGCTTCCTAACATACACATGTGTATAATGCACAAGCTCTGGGATAGGGTGGGTGTAGGAAGAGGGAGGCCTTTGTGACTCCTCTTGCCAACCTCTCATGAATGCAGCACCGCTGAACACTGTCAGAATTGTATTCATTGGGGAAGGTCTTTGCACCTGTATTTGCACTTTGCACTTGCGATGCACTTTGTAATTGAGGCCCCAAGAGTTGTGTCTGTTTTTTTATGCAGGGCCAGAAGAAACTGCCGTTGGGAGGTTTTTGGAACATAGGTGTCCCCTGGCAAGCCCTCCCTATCAGCCGGAACAGAGTTTAAAGGAGAAGGAAAGGCTAAAATGAAGTAAGTTTTATCAGAAAGGTCTATATAAATACACCAGTAAACCCTCAAAGTAATGCTGCTCTGAGTCCTCTGTCAAAAGAAACACCACAATTCTTCTATTGTGTACTCATGGGCTTCTGTATCAGACTTCCTGTTTCCAGCTTAAACCCCCAGGGCTAGGGCTTGAGCATGCTCAGTTTGCTCCTCTCTCCCTCCCCTTTCTCTCTCTCTCTCCTCCCCTCCCTGCTGTAATCTGAGCCCAGAGCTATGAGTGAGCAGGGAGAGACTCAGGCAGGAAGTGATGTCACACCAAGCTAATATGGCAGCTGCTATCCAAAACAAACAGAGAGAGCTTATAGAGCTATTTACTCAGGTATGGTAAAGCATTCTGCAAAATAAAAATAGAGTTATAGCTTGCACTGTTGTGGCTAATCTATTGACAATGAACTGCTTCAGTAGCTTTCCTTCTCCTTTAAGCAGGGGCACAAATCGTAAATGCATGGGCTAAATGGGGCTAAATTTGTGCCCCTTAATATTCCTATCTAGGCCTCAATCACCTGTGGCTTAAACAGCATCACAAAGATGAGTAAGAACACAATACAAGTACTGTTTATAATCTATTAAATAGGATTGTTTTGTTACCCATATGGATTCACACAGCTTAGTTAACATACTGTTTTATTACTACAGAGATCATCTAAAAATTAGAAATATTTGCTTTAATTGGACTCTATGGATAATGGGTTTCTGGATAAGGCACGCAACAGCAAGCCAAAGAAAAGGTGCGATGGTAGAGGCACAATTCTGCCGTCATTGCTGCAAGTGCACAAAACAAGGAAGTAAAAAATGTTTTCCCCTTCCCACCCCTAATTTGCATATGCAAAGTAGGATTCGGTTCGGTAATCGCCCCAATCTTTTGCGAAGGATTCTGGGGTTCGCCCAAATCCAAAATAGTGGATTCGGTGCATCCCTACTTCTAGCAACTGAATTCACTGGGGGATATTGGCACTGCCCCCCAGTGAATTTGGGTTTCTTTAAGTAGGGGTTGGAGCCACTGTGGAAAGCTTGGCCTGTGCTTGAGTAACTGAGCATCCCCTGGTGGGCTTCATCCAAGCAAAACTTCCATCAATCCTTTTTTATTTAAACCAAAAGTCTATACAGTATGTCCCCTATATACATTCACCTTATTAGGGGGAAGGGGTTACCCATGAATGGTAGTGTTGTTCTTGGAATGGGGATCATAGAGGGGTCCTATCTATAATCCTACGGCCGCAGTCCCTTCTCATGAAGGACATACACTTGTCCGTCAGTTTTAACTTCCCCTCTACCTAAAACTGATGTGCTTCAGGAACCCAACAAATGGCTGGAGCACTCACACCCCCCCCCCCCCCCCAATCCAGCTCTGCCTGTGAACTGTTAATGTGACTATAGTAGCTATTAAACCATAGCATAATACTGAAATAAAGCCCAAGCCTCCCCAGCCTCCGCCTGTGCTGACATTATCACGTGCACTGCAGCTTTTGTGGAACTAATGACCCAGCACAAAGAAGCCAGAACCCACTGGGCAGAAATTATGGGGTCCATGAAAAAAAAAAAAGATTTGTTAAGGCAGAGAATAACTAAAAACAAAAGACAAAAGGAGAATAGCAAGAGAGTGTCACACACACAGATTGCTTGTTAAAGCCGGATGGAATTTATTGTCCTGAGCTTCGCTCCCTTTCCCATCCTTCCCCCCAGTGGCGTAACTAGTTGTTACTGGGCCCCATAGCAAATTCAATTTAGGGCCCCAAAATATTTATAAGTTGGCCTATTTTACCAAGATATATTAAAATTGCTAATTAATTAGGGTCTCACTGGGCCCCCTACACTCCTGGGCCCCCCTGCAACCGCAGGGTCTGCTTCCTCTATAGTTACGCCCCTGCTTCCCCCCTTAGTTACAGATGTTGTGCGGAGGAAGCCTCCATAGATTCCTCGATTTCATTAGCAATCTGCTGATTGGCTCCCTGTATTATTCTGTGCCATATGGATTCCTTGGCAGCAGATTTTAAGCCATGAAACTCTAGACTGGCCACTGTGTGCGTGGGGTGTAATATTGTAAGTATTGCCGCATTTGCTGCACACGGAACATAATTAACATTTGCACAGGATTTATAGTAATAACTAGGGATGCACCGAATCCAGGATTCGGTTCGGGATTCAGACAGGATTCGGCCTTTTTCAGCAGGATTCGGCCGAATCCTTCTACCCGGCCGAACCGAATCCAAATCCTAATTTGCATATGCAAATTAGGAGCGGGGAGGGAAATTGCGTGACTTTTTGTCAGAGAACAAGGAAGTAAAAAATGTTTTCCCCTTCCCGCCCCTAATTTGCATATGCAAATTAGGGTTCGGATTCGGTTCGGTATTCGGCCGAATCTTTCACGAAGGATTCAGGGGTTCGGCCGAATCCAAAAAAGTGGATTCGGTGCATCCCTAGTAATAACTGCATATGCAAATTAGGATACGGTTCGACTGGGCAGAAGGATTCGGCCAAATCCTGCTGAAAAAGACAGAATCCCGAACCAAATCCTGGATTTGGTGCATCCCTAGCTAGAAGTACTGGCCTGTGGAACAACCTAGAGACTGAATTCACTGGGATATTGGCACCCCCAAGTGAATTTGGGTTTTCTTCAAACAACTAGTTGTTTTCAGATAGATCACCAGAAATAACGACTTTTTCCTACTAAATAACGACTGTTTTCTATATGTCACCGTTTTTCTAATACTGAATGTAAAATGTAATTTTTCACCTTCTAAAGCAGCTCTGGGAGGAGGGTCGCCGACCCTGTAAACTGATCTAAATTGATACATTTAGTTGACATATTTCTTATCTTTGTCCCTGCTGAGCAGAATCTCTGGGTTTCATTACAGGCAGCTGTTAAGCTGGCCATAGACGCAAAGATCTGATCGTACGAATCGAGGATTCGTACGATTTTCGGAACGTGTGTGGAGAGTCCCGACATTTTTCGTCCGGCGGAGATCGGTCGTTTGGTCGATCAGACAGGTTAGAAAATTTCTGTCGGCTGCCGATAATATCTCTGCGTGTATTGCCGATCGTACGATTTTCAGTGGGAGACTGTCACTAGCTTTGGTTGGACATAGATATCGTACGATTGCTGTCAGGGGCAGAACATTGCTGATCTGTTCTTTAACTAATCTGACTGGTAAGACTTTGATCTGAATGGTTAGTGGCGGGTCGGGAGATGGGAAAGTCCGATCGTACGATGATTCGTACCATCGGATCTTTGCATCTATGGCCAGCTTTAGAATTGATACAATAGTTGCTTATACTCCAGAGATGCTGCTGAGAAATGGATCAACTAATTGTTGCCGTTTAGACTCTGCACCTGAATTATTGAGCTGCCAGACTCAAACACCAGAGACACGAACATTCAACTTTAAACTTGGATTTTGGAAAAACAGTAAACAATAAATAATAGAAAGTAATTCAAATACAAGTCTTTATTTCTGGGGAACAATCTGAAAACAACTGAACTGAAAAAAGTATTTGGAAGGTGAACAAACCCTTTAAATCATTAAATAGAAGATGTATGGGGAGTATATAAACAGTATAGATACATCAATTCTCTCTGTATAAATGAATTATGATATTTATATGGCAGTCCCAATGATAATATATACAGCACTATACACAGAGTTAAGGTGGCCACACACGGGCCGATATCTGGAGGGCCCCATACACGGGCCAATAAGCTGCTGACTTATGTTGGCCATAGACTCAAAAATCCGCTCGTTTGGCGACATCGCCAAGCGAGCGGATCTTTCCCCGATATGCCACTAACGGCATGGCTATATCGGAGGTAATTCGAACGTTCGGCCGTATGGCCAAACGATCGAATTACGATGCGCCAAGGGGCTCCGACGGGTCGGTTGGGTAAAAATCCAACCTTCCATATCGATATCGTGGCCAGATATCGATCGGGAAGACCCCTCGGAAGCCCCCATACACGGGCAGATAAGCTGTCAAATCGGTCCAAACGACCGATATCGGCAGCTTTATCTGCCCGTGTATGGCCACCATTAGTCTGACAGCCAGATATCAATCCGACAGGACTAAAAATCCCATTGGATCCCAGCCGCATCTGTCCACTACCCTTCATTATGATCTGATCGTTGGGCTCTGGGGCCCATGATCGGATCAGCCCAATATCGCCCACCTCAAGGTGGGCATATCAGGGAGAGATCCGCTCATTTGGTGACATCGCCAAACAAGCGGATCTCTCAGTGTATGGCCACCTTTGGTAAGTCCCATAAGATGGGCTGTATTTTCTATGTAGGAATCCGAGGGCCCATCCAATGGTGGAGTTGATGGGAGTTCCCCTCTCTTCCACAATCAGTGTACAGACCGTCTGAGAGTAGAGTGGGCTCAAGTCTGGTGTCTAGTGCAGTGCTGAACCTAAATACAAACCCGCCCATGAGAGCTTACAATCCAATTTTGATGTCAAGGGCACTGAGCCTCTTCCGCATCTGTCCAATCATAAAGCATATACACATTAAATCTTGAAATCCACATAACAGCAACAGCACTGCATATTAATAGCCTCATCCATAAATATTTATGGTAAATATATGGAAGGAAGACACAATGTAAGTTAAATAGATGGGGGGACAATGTAATAACCCACCTTGCACCACAGAGCCCAGCCACACACTAGTATCACTGCCACAGTGTATAACACGTTTTGCTGTAATGTCATGATTAGCATATCATTGATCCCAAATCCAGAACTGCATGAAATTCTAAATTCACTGTACATGGGAGGGGGGTAGAGGATCATTCGAGACATTATCGCTTCCCCCCTGCAGGGAAGAGAAGATATTTGCTTCCACTAAACATGGGGATTATAGGATTTTGCTGGTCATGCTTGGCCGCTCATTCTTTTCTCTACTGTTTCCTGGGGCTGCTCTGTTGCTCAAGATATTTGTAGATAACACACCGTGGACTTTGGAACAGCAGTTGGTAAATCTCCATAACAAAGCTATTTAGGGTACTGTATAATAAAATGTTCATCCATGGCTGACAATGTTCCACAGCCCTGAAACTGGGGCACAGGCAGATGTCCAAAGCCAAGTAAAAATTGGTCTTTATTTTGTTATTCTTTTCATTTTTCTTTTTTTGAAATCACTGTTTATTGAGAGTTTTATACACAAAAAGAAAGCATAAAAAAAGGGGGGTAAAACAGGGGAGGGAGTATGACATGGAAGGAAAGGAAAATACAGTGCTGTAGATACATGCCACATCGGAATCTCCATTACAATAATAAATGACAACATAGGGTCATGTAGCGAAACCATAAAAAAAAATGCGTTGAGTTAACAGCAATGAGGCAAGTGAGAAACAGGAATTGCCAGGCTATACATTGAACCTGACACTGAAAGAAGGTTATGTTAAACTCCTAGGAGAGTGATTGTTTATAGTAATCCGACTCCTTAAAGGAGAAGGAAAGGTTAAAACTAAGTAAGCCTTATCAGAAAGGTCCATCTAAATATACCAGTAAACCCCCAAAGTAATGTTGCTCTGAGTCCCCTGTCAAAAGAAACACTGCATTTCTTTCCTTCTATTGTGTACTCATGGGCTTCTGTATCAGACTTCCTGCCTTCAGCTTAAACCTCATTGCCCTGGGCAAGAGCATGCTCAGTTTGCTCCTCTTCCCCAACCCCTCCCTTCTCTACTGTAATCTGAGCCCAGAGCAGGGAGAGACTCAGGCAGGAAGTGATGTCACACCATGTTAATACTGCAGCTCCTATTCTAAACAAACAGAGAGTTTCTAGAGCTTTTAACTCAGGTATGGTAAAATATTTTACAGAATAAATATAGCATTCTAGCTTGCACTATTGCAGCTAATCTATTGCCAATAAAATGCCTCCGTAGCTTTCCTTCTCCTTTAAATGAAATCCATCTACGTATACCACTTAGTATTATAACTGAGATTTGGATCAGTATCAAACAATGATAATTGTTCAAACTTGTGTAGTTCTTCTATCTTATGAAACCAATCCTGTAATGTGGGGGAGGTAGTTTGCTTCCATTTTAATGGGATCAACATTTTAGCTGCGTTCAACAGGAGAGGTTCAATAGCGGAAGTGAAATTGCGAAGTGGTTTATCCATATGGAACAACAGCACATACGCCGGATCGTCAGGAATTTCAAACTGTAGGATACGGCTCATGGTTTGTCTAATGGTATTCCAAAAAGGAACGATAAGTGGACAGGACCAGAAAATATGTTTTAGGGGCCCAGTTTTCCCTCCTCAATTCCACATCTCCAACATCTGTTGCTCGTGTGTTTAAAGATGCGTTTGAGTCTGGAAGGAGTTAAGTACCATCTAGAGATTATCTTATAGTTAGTTTTTAGCAGTCTACAACACCTGGAGCTTTTAAATAATTTGAGCATACAGTCGGCTAAGGTCTCTTCCTGGAACTGGACACCTAGGTCTGTAGACCACCGAGCCAGGTAGGATGGAGATATGAATTGGTGAGGTTGACGCAGTAGTTTGTAAATTATAGAAATGATGTGTCTTGGAGCTGTCCCAGTGGAGCAGAGGGATTTGAATGGAGTCAGTTCTCGTCCCAGTGCAGAGGAACCTCCCATACTCTGGAAAAAATGTTTAATTTGGCAAATTTGTAATGGTCAGTGGGTGAAAACGGGTTAAGCAATTGGAATTTTTCTTTAACTATAAAATCATGGTTATCCAAAAGATGTAGAAGTTGTAAATTATTCTTTATCAGCCAGTGGGAGAAATATTTAGTTTGTTGGCCTGCAGGAAAGGCTGGATTATTAATTATGGGAATTAGCGGGGAGGGGAATTGGGTAAATTTAAATCTAAGGCAACATTTGTCCCACAGCGAGAGAGTATGGAGTGGATGGTCCACGTATTTGATTCGTCTGTATCTTTTGTCTAGCCACGGTAGGTGTAGTAGAAAGCTAGAAAGCTATTGCAACACCTCTAGCTTTAGAGGGTTGAGGTTTACTCATATAGAGATCAGGAAAGTGTTTGTTGTTCCATTTAGGGACAGAGCCTTCTTTAAAGTGGGTTTCCTGTAAAAAAGCCACATTGGCTCTTTGTTTTTGGAGATCAGAGGAGAGGAGGGTCCTTTTCCGGGGGGAGTTTAAACCATTAACATTGATACTGATAACCCAAAAGGAATCCGGTTTGTCTTTAGGTTTCGTTAAGGTGGATGGCATAAGATCGAGATTGGTGGGGGATACAGATGGGAGGAGTCTAGAAAGGGGTGGTAAAATAGAGGGGAAGGAAAAAGGGGAGAAAGTACGTCTCTATAGTGCGTAGGCCACAGGCACTACGGCTATAGTGAATAGAAAGACGTAGTAAGCGGGGGTTGGGAAGTTAGCACAGCAAAGAGTAGGGTCACGGGGGGCTCCCGCTCTCCGCAGTACCAGAATAAAATTATCGCAAGAAATGTTTCAACAGCTGAAACCAGCTCAAGAAGGGGGGGGGGGGGAACTGGTAACAGAGAGAGAAAAGAGAAGAAAAAAAAAAAAAAAAAGAAGAAGAAGAAGGGAGGGGAACCGGGGGGGGGGGGGAGAGGTAAGGTGAGGGGAGAGAGAGGATATATGTCTAGTAAATAGTTGAGTACAGATGTGTCAGCAGTAGTGGAATGTAAAGTAGAGGCATGAGACCGGATTGCAGTAGGACAAGTAAACCAATTGAATTGGTACATGAATTATCCAAACAAAGGTGTAAGGAAAATTGATATTATCAACATCAACATAACGATCAGCGAAATGAGCTGGGCAATCAGCTAATGTAAGGGAACATAGGATAGCATAAAATGCACAAAGCAGAATCAAAGCGTAGTCAAGTGGGAGCCGTGGGGAGAGGCGATGGGTGTAAGCCTCTAAACCAGGGTCGTAACTCCTTCCCATGAGTGGAGTGATAGGATTTAAATTTCTTTCCTTATTTTCTCCCTCTGTCCCCACTCCATGTCCCTTACCTTCGTAAGTAGAAGGTTATGTGATTGGAAATACTAAATACTGATAGCCAGAAGCGTCTCAGGACCAAATCCCCAGGTAGGTAGAGTGGTATAATGAATGTAAAAACAATAAACAGTAGAAAATGTAGCAAGCAACGTAGTAAACTGGGGGAGGGTACGCTAGCTGGCAGAGTACATTTAGTAGTTGGGCAAATAAATCAGCAATGGGTTATAAGAAATCACGTAGTAGTGTTGACCATAATAGGCTGGAGAGAACAAAACAAAACAAAAATAAAAAAATTTTTTTTCCCTTTTTCCTCTCTTTTTCCCCCCCCCTTTCTTCCTGCTTTTCCCTTTATTCCTCTCTCCCCTTCTTTTTTTCCCCCTCTCCCTTTCCTTTTTTTCCCCATTCCCTCCCTTTTTTTTCCCTTTTTTTTCTCTCATCTTCCCTCTTTACTTTTTTCTTTTCCTTGCCTCTCCCTTCCTTTTTTTTCCTTTTTCCTCCCTTTTTCCTCTTTCCCCTTCTCTTTTCCCTCCCTTCCCTTCCCTAAGTTGCCTAAGGCGAATGATTATTCAGCAGGTATAAGTCAAAACTGCAATAAAATGTTGTAGGATAGGTGAGCTGAGGTAGAGCCGTGAGCTATGCAATGACATGAGGCAATTAGGTGCGAGTGGCTTAGGGGTACCAATCTAATGAGAAACATGACTGAGCCAATAACATAATGCACGTCTAATTGACCCGTGGGGTTAACGTTATAATACAATTGCAGAGCAGCGTGAAACAACGTGTTGAAAGGGAAAAAGTGGGACAGGTGCATAAAGATAAAACGTTGAGTTGAGAGGGAACATATGCTTTGCAGCCCCACAATATGTTACGCTAAAGATCATGCGACGGGGGCATGAAAGCAGTGGATAGGCTTAACGAAACCATAATGCATCTGAAAACAGTATAACACAATAAGCATACCAGTATAATGGGGGGGGAGAAAATATAACATCAAATTGGGTGAGCCTATACAGTATGTACGAGAACATTACCAAATCCTGATAGGCAAGTAATAAAGTTCCAAATAGATTTGGGTAGCAAGCCGGTAGCAAAACAGTGGTTGACGGGTCATAGGGTAGTGAATCATCGGGTTTGTCTGCTTCCGTCCAAACAAATCAACACAAGTCAAACAGAGAACATAATAAGGCATTCATGCGGGTCAGAGAGCAAGAGGAAAAAAAAAAAGGGGGGGGCTGAAAATAGCAAAACTTCCAACTCACATAAAAAAAAAAAAACAAGAAAAAAAAAAGGGGGGGGAAGGGTTAATGGGGGAGAAGGGCAGATATAGATCCATAAATTGTAAGGTCGACATACAGTTACCAATAGCGTCGCATCTCAATATCGGTACCTAGGTGCGGCGCCTAGATTAGGCAAGAATGGCAAAGCCGATGTGAGGAGGCATAAAATGCAGAGGGAGCGCTTGCCCTCCAATTCAAAGGGGCAAAAAAAAAAAAACTGTAAAGATGAATGACGATCTTTCAGGTCAAATCTGCGGTGGCTGGAATCTGGGGGTCCAGGTCTTTGCCTCTGATGGGAGGTTCGGTTGAGACAGTGGGAGCATCAGCGGAGGGCTCATCAGGGCATACGAACCGGTTCCAATCCTGGATGTCAATAGGTGGAAGGCCAAAGTTGCGGGAGAATGGAACGAGGTCCGCTGGTTCTTTCAGGATAAAAGTCTTGCCGTCTTTATGCACAAGCAGCGCAAATGGGAAACCCCACTTGTAAGGGATATTGAGTTCTCTGAGGTGATTGACCACATTACGCAGCATACAATGTTGTAACACAGTAGTGTAGGCCAGATCTTGGTAGATTTCAATGGCAGTGTCTTCCAAATGTAGCTCTTTAAGCTCCCTGGCATTACGCAGTATTTTTTCTTTAACAGAAAAGCTGTGAAAGGCACAAAGAACGTCCTTCGGTTTATTAGGCCGACCACCTGAAACTCTGTGTAGCCTATCAATCAGAATGTCTGTGCCCGGCTCCTGGTCAAGTAGGTGTTGGAATAAACCCATAAGATTATGGCGTAGGTCAGCGGTTTCAATATTCGCCGGTATACCGCGAATGCGGAGGTTGCAAAGACGGCTCCTATTTTCTGCGTCCTCTTGTAATCTGCGTAGATTAAAGATGTGGCGTGCTTGCGTAGAAAGTCTGGCCAAGTTCGATTTGACCACATGGGATAGATCCGAGTCTTGGAGTTTAGTATGTTGGCCCTGGATTTCCTTTTGGAGCACCAATGTCTCCTGTTGCTGACTTTGTTTGATATCAGCCAGTAGCGCGGATAAGTCCCCTTTTTGTGGGAGAGCAGCGATCATTTGCAACAAATTAGTAGCATCTGGTAGCGTAGACGGGAACTGTGTGTCCGTTATTGGATTGGACAAGTCTCCCTCGTGTAATTCAGTGTTGGGCATCTTGGGGCTGCCGTCCACACTTGGCGACGGAGGGTTCTTCGCGAAGAATTGAGCAATTTCCTTGTCTTTCTTTGAAAGAGTTGTCCTCTGAGAAGTACTAGGAGGGTTGGTTTTCTCCTCATTCTGGCAAAAAATGCAATGTAGAGCAATCTGGCAAGCGTAGAGAACGGGAGCCCGGCCAAAACACGTCCTCTCTAGGCAGCCATTAAACCACGCCCCCATTCTTTTCATTTTTCAAAGGGGGAACTTAACCTGCATCCTCCATTTTTGTGTCACCCTACCTGCGCAGGTTCACCTACCCTCTCCCCAACAGCATCACTGACACTTGATAAAACTCCTTGGGCCATACAGTAACTCCAGCATAACTAGTCTACAATGGCAAAGCTGCACAATGGATTTGGCGGTTGCAATGCATGACTATATATCAGGTGTTAGAGTCCCTGGCTGTCAGTGCCACTGAGGGTAGCCTAATTCTGACATAGCCAAACAAAGTAGCCATCATCCTTGCTGCACAGCTCTGCATTTGCAGACCAGCTACGGGGACGGGCCATGGCATTTTAATTTTAGTAATACATTTGGGAGAGGGCCCTATGCAGAAGGGACAGGATACATAAGTGTTGTTCCCCATGTGAAGTGGAATCCCGTCTGGAAGTCTGACAGTAGAGGACCCATAGGATTTCACTAAGCTTCACACAGTTGGGTGGTTGGGTGGGGTCGCAACACTTAAAGGAGAACTAAAGCCTAACTAAAGAAGCAGGATAGAAATGTTGTACATTATGTTTTGGGCTTTGGGCAACCACAGCCCTTTAGCAGTAAAGATCTGTGTCTCCAAAGATGCCCCAGTAGCTCCCCATCTTCTTTTCTGCTGATTCACTGCACATGCTCTGTGCTGCTGTCACTTACTGAGCTTAGGGACCCACTCACAATATACAGTACACATAGGGGCCAATGCATCAAGGGTCGAATATCGAGGGTTAATTAACCCTCGATATTCGACTGGGAATGAAAATCGTATTTCGTCTGACTTTTTGCAGCTTTCAAATGGGCGTCGCTGACCCCTTCTAAAAAACAAATGCTCTGTAAGACTACACATTTATTGTTATTGCTAACTTGTATTACTCATCTTTCTATTCAGGCCTCTCCTATTCATATTTCAGGCTCTTGTCCAAACAGTGCATGGTTGCTAGGATAATTTGGCCCCTAGCTACCAGATTGTTTAAAGAGTTGCATTGCATAAAAAGCTAAATAACTCAAAAAACGCAAATAATCAATAATAAAAACCGAATGCAAATTGCCTCGGAATATCACTCTCTACTTCATACTAAAAGTTATCTCAAAGATGAACAACCCCTTTAAAAAAAAAAAAAAACTCTATAGACACCCAAGTTTCATAGTGCCAGAACCATAGATATTATCATGGTCAGACTGGGACCCCCTGCCAACCCAAGCATGCTCCCTACCTAGACTTTGGGTGCCTCACCCTGGGCAAATTGACTGTAGTACAACTCAACATCACATGACATGGGCCCTAAAGTTGTAGCCCTGGTGGGCCCCATACCATACCTCCCAACTGTCCCTTTTTCGGAGGGACAGTCCCTCTTTTGACAGCTCAACCCTCAGTCCCTCATTTGTACTGGAAAGTCCCCCTTTTCTCTGCACTGAACAGCCAGAAAAAGAAACCAAGTTTCTCACTTAATTGGCTTTTAGCAGAGAGCCCAGAACAGCTAACAGGTGCAAATAAGATACTTTGTAACATTTTTGAGACACAAAAACACAGTTTAGATGAGGAGAAATATTTTAAAACTTTCATAACCTGCCAAATTTTGTAAAACAAACAAGGTAATTAGGGGGTGTGGTCACAGAAAGGGGTGTGGTCAAAAAATTGCTGCGCTACGTGCGGGAAAAAAATTTTTGTCCAGTTTTACTTCCAAAATGTTGGGAGGTATGTATACACCGTAGTACAATACAGGCAATTATACTTTTGGGTTACACATTATACAGTACAGGATCCCCAGCTGCCATCAAATGCGCATTCAAGCCCCAACCTATTCCTCCGTGTGTGAGTCCTGCCTTACACCTTGAAACAATACAGGTGATTTAATATGTCTATAGAAGCCTGAGCTGCAGGAATTTGTGAGCACAGGAATAATAAAAGACATTTGACATTTGAATGTGTAATCATCGTTAATAGATGTAGGCGTTTCCTGAAAAGGGTGAACATAATGGATTCTGATTGTTCCTTAATAATTGTCAGGCCCGAATCGAGCTGAAAAGCATCCAGGATTCCTGTTATTGTGAGCAATAGAAAAAAAAACAGGTTTTCTCTGCACAGATGGAGGGTTTTTTTGTTCAAGAAAGGATAATAAGATTTTTTAATAATAATAGTAATATCAGTATGTTGGGTTGAAAGAACGTGTCCTGTACGTTCTAATTATGTGTTCAAGGCATCTCCTTAGTTGCACAGTTGGGGCCCACTTACCTCATAATAAGGCTACAGGTACATCTCACCCTAACTGACCTTTGGCCTGAGCTCTCTTGAATATGTGGGACTACAAATAATCAGGCACCCCCAAATCTCAGCCTAACTGCCCATTATAAGAGAATAAATAAGCATTTACATGAATCTCACCCAAACTGGCTGGGCTATCAGAATGTATGAGTCAACAAATAAGTATGCACCCCAAATCTCAGCCTGTCTAGGAATGCTGGCCTTCCAGGAATATATGGGATAACAAATAATCATGTACCATTAATATCAGGAATATTAAGCACAGCAAATAAGCATTCACTCCCAATTCTCTGTAATATCTAGCACAGCCAATAAGAGCTCACCCCCAATTCTCTGGAAAATCAAGCACAGCAAATAAGCATTCACCCCAAAATCTCTAATATCAACCACAGCAAATAAGCGTTCACCCCACTCTCTGGAGTATCAAGCACAGCAAATAAGAGTTCACCCCACTCTCTGGAGTATCAAGCACAGCAAATAAGAGTTCACCCCACTCTCTGGAGTATCAAGCACAGCAAATAAGAGTTCACCCTCAAATTCTCAGGCAGATTCATCAAGGGTCAAATTGAAAATTCTAATTTTCAAGGGTTTTTTTGGCCAAAACGGTCAAATTCGACTAGGGAATTGTTAAAATTCGATTCAAGTTTTTTTTTTTAACATTCTAATTAGATTTTCATAATTTATCATACACTGGCCCTTTAAGAATTTGAATTTGGCTATTCGCCACCTTAAACCTGCCGAATTGCTCTTTTAGCCTATGGAAGATGTCCTGGGATCAGGTAGGAGTTTTGCAGCCTTCCTGACCTTCGAAACTTGAATCGAATTTGCAGGTCGATCCTATTTACCCGAGTTTGAAAAATTCTATTTTTATAATAAATTGCAATTGGTCAAATTTCGAGTTTATGGGGGTTTAAAACAACTCCCATAAACTTGGGATTCAACCCTTGATAAATCTGCCCCTATAATCTTTGCACATCTCGGCGTCTACAACTACCTCATAAAACTGAAATCAATGTTGCTTAGCATTTCTCAGTGGCAAAACTAGCTTTATAAAATCGAGAAGAGAGAGGGACGGGAGCAGCATATCTCCCTAGACTGACCGGCCTCCAGTGAGACCCATGAATGACAGATGCGTGCAGTTGCTAGGCAACAACTTGGGATGTGCAAGAGGGAAGCAGGGAGCTCTAGAAGGGTTAATGGGGAGTCCAGGAACCTCAGGGAAATACCATAGGAGCTTAAAAAAAAAAAAAAAAAAAGAAAAGCAGTCAGTGCATTGTGTTCAAGATTTACTTCTTGATCTTACATTACTGGCTTTTGCTCATTGGTCAAAATGAAACACACAGGAAGGAGACACAAGAGCCACAACAGTCAGGAAAAGATAAACCTTATAAATAGTGTTTAGTACTGTCATCAGTTACAAATGGTGCTTAGTGCTGTTATTTCTGTCTCCCCTTGTAAAGTATGAGCATCTCACAGCGTCCTGACCTGTGTAAAAGCACTTGACTTGACTTTATATGGTCACAGAACCCCTCAGTGACTTCTAATATCCTTATCATTTACAGTAGGGGGTACATTATCCCTTATAATACATGAGTGATACTCAGAGTTCCCTGTATAACTCAGCCTGCAGCCTTGTGCCTTTATATGGTCACAGAACCCCTCAGTGACTTCTAATATCCTTATCATTTACAGTAGGGGGTACATTATCCCTTATAATACATGAGTGATACTCAGAGTTCCCTGTATAACTCAGCCTGCAGCCTTGTGCCTTTATATGGTCACAGAACAACCCCTCAGTGACTTCTAATATCCTTATTATTTACAGTAGGGGGTACATTATCCCTTATAATACATGAGTGATACTCAGAGTTCCCTGTATAACTCAGCCTGCAGTCTTGTGCCTTTATATGGTCACAGAACCCCTCAGTGACTTCTAATATCCTTATCATTTACATTAGGGGGTACATTATCCCTTATAATACACGAGTGATACTCAGAGTTCCCTGTATAACTCAGCCTGCAGCCTTGTGTCTTTATATGGTCACAGAACAACCCCTCAGTGACTTCTAATATCCTTATCATTTACAGTAGGGGGTACATTATCCCTTATAATACACTAATCATACTCAGAGTTCCCTGTATAACTCAGCTCGCTGGAGCAGTGTGTATAGTAAGGATTAACATGTCTATCTTCACTCGCAGCTTTCCTTTCCTGAAGTCATATTCTCGCACCACCTGTCCAGCCCCCGCTCTACACACACAAACACACAGCCCCACTCCGGCTGTCACACGCAGCATCTGTCTTTCAGTTAAAGGTGTGTAGTATAAATATTGCTCATATCGATGGTCCTCGACTGAAAAAAACCTGACATTTTCAGCGTTTTAAATCATTTGTGTTGCCGGCAAGCACAAGTTTGGGACTTATCTCCCTGTGCAAATACAAGTGGCCTCACCATAAAATTGTGCCAAATACTTGGGGCAGTAAAGGAGTTGGTTGCACTGAGCAGTCTGACAAGGGAAATAAATGTGTCTCATGGATTTCATTTGGTTGCCAGTTCTGTGCTCTGGTGGTTGCAACTGGGCTTTATTATTTCAATTTAAATATGTGTTTACTTACTTCTCTAGAAGGATAAACGAGTCAGCACACACTCCTCCACTCCGTAGGTGCACGTTCCGATAGTGGCCACAATCCACTCAGTACAGCAAAAATCTCGATAATACTAACTTCTCTCCCATTGTCCGTCATGGCCTGGGTCTGATAAAGGCTAATAAAGGTGAATTGCTCTTTAAGCTGCAAGTCACAGTTTCCCCAAAAATTCAGGCCAACAAAACCTCTGAATTCTTATCGATCTCTCCATTAAATATGTGGAAATAAATATTTTGCTAGATAAAATCTGGCGAGCCTCGAGAGAAGTCAATGGATGGTGTATATTCAATATTCAAATTAAAACAGGTATTTTTCACGTTTTTTTAATAACCAAGATTTTACCATCTTACATTGAAAATGAATGGACATTTGCAATATTATTGCAATCAGGGTTTTTTTTGTGAAGTTTATTCCAGATTTTTCTAAATTTGCAAAAAGTCCAATATGAACATTGTAAATCAGCCCCCTATGTTCCGCAACACAAATGTAAACCTTTGAAGTTGTGCTTTTATAGGTCTGGAGAACCAAACGTAACTAATCGATGAACAATACATTTAAATGGCAGGTCATCCCCATCTTGCCAAAATTCTCAATCATTCTCAGAATTCACATCTTGGCATTTGAAATGGCAAAATATTTGTCCACTCGAATTACTCAAAACGATCTTATCTGTCTCTTGAATTTTTATGGATGTAAAAACACCCGTGGAAATTTTTCACATATTGCGTAATGTTTCCCTTGACTTTAACGGTAAAAAAAGGACCCTGTATAGTGATGGGACACATGGATTTCTAGAAACCAAATCTTCAACTTCACCTTTGATAAATCAGCTCCTAAAGCTGGCCATACATACAAAGATCCACTTGTTTGACAATCTCTCACTGATATTTCCATCTTTAGGCGGCCGATATTGGGCCGAACCAATCATGGGCCCTAGGGCCCAAGCATAAGTTCACAATGAAGAGAATACAGGTGGTCCGATCAAGGACTGCGCAAACTGATGAGGTCCTTGATTCTACAAGATTTTTAAACCTGCCTGATCGACATCTGCCAGAGTTTCGGTCAGATACCGATCAGGGAAGCCCATCGGAGGGCCCCATACACTGCCCAATTTGGCAGCTTATACCGGCCTGTGTATGACCACCTTAAGGGTCTGAAATCAGCAGAGAGATTCCTTAGTTATGGAGTGGCATGGTAGAACCACATTGAAGCAGAATCTCATGATGTCAAGACAAGAAGCGGTGGATGCAGAATTTCAAGCCTACTTCAGAAATAGGTTATAAAACAGAATATTTCTAATTATCCCAAAGGGGCGCTAGTTCAAAAGAATAAAAATAGTTCAATAACTGGAATGGAGTAATTAGCAAGGCCCTAAAAAAACAAGTGTTGCGGGAAGTGAGTCAAACATTCAAACAAAAACAGATTCTTTGATACAGGGATTAAATGGATGTCGAACAAGAGGCCTGTGCCTAATGAGAGCTCATTAGGGGATTAACAGCTCTAAATATACACACACTGAGATGTATGTTTCTTAGCCCATGTTGGGTCTCCAAGATCCCTCGAACGAAGGTAAAAATAGTCATTCAAATAAGCTCCATAACAAAAAACTGGTTTTAATTAAATTCTTCCTATATAACTTTCGTTCCCTAAATTGGAGGTTAAGAAACACTGACATGTTTGATAGGTTTGATATCCCCACCACTGCTGCACAGTATGGTCTTTTGGTAGTCCCCAACCCCGCTTTTCAGTTTTTACATATATGGCTTCTTTAACACCTCGTTTCTCCCGGTCTAGAATCTGGACTTGGCAGTCTTCAAACCTGTGTCCTTTTCCTTTTATATGTAGGTACATGGCTGAGTCCTGACCAGAGGAGCTGACTCTTTTTGCCATACGCTGATGTAACTGTTTGGGGTGCGACATCTATTGTCTGCCACATACAATGCTGTTTTGGCACCTCTCCGTGGAAGGTTTAATAACACCTCAAAACTCCAATCATGCTAATACAATCAACACCTAACTTGATGACATCCTTGCTGATTATGATAAACAGATTATGCTGATTGGAGTAGCATTCCAGGGTATTTATTCCGGAAAGATCTTATTTACAAATCATTCTTAATTGAGAAAGCCGGTTGGATGACTGCTAAAATGTCTTCAAGAAAAACACAGCAAGTCCAGTTGATTTGACTTATTTCTACAGATATACCATGACCTGGATGAATGAGAATCTTCACAAACACACATTCGGAAAGCCAGGATGCTCCACCGTGGTGATCACATGGGTAGGAGTGTATTTTGTCTAAAGCTGGCCATAGACGTGCAGATATAACCATGTGCGGTGCAATCTCCTGACCTACCATTTACCATTCAGATCAAATAAAGTAGCAAAAGAACAGATCCGACGATCTTCTACAACAATTGGTGGTCAGGGGCCCCCCATAGAAGTTTTAAAAAGGTCATTGGTGGCCAGCCTCCCCCCCCCACCAGTTAAAAAACCCATTAGTGGCCAGTGCCCCCCCACACACACGGTAAAAAACAAACACTGGTGACCAGGGCTCCCCCCCATAAGGTAAAGAAAATATTTGTGGCCAGGGCTCCACCCAAAAGGTAATAAAAAACATTGGTGGTCAGGGGCCCCATAGAATATTTTAAATAAACATTGGTGGCCAGGGGTCTATAGATTATTAAAATAATACATTGGTGGCCAGGGGTTTAATAAAACATTGGTGTTCAGTGGAACTTACCTTAGGTTCTTCTTCCTTGCCCTTAGTGATGACCTTAGCTTTTTTGGTTTCCTTTGGCTCCTTTCGTGGCTTCAGATCTTTGGGACTCAGGGTTTTCGAGTCTTCGGGATTTGGGTCTTCAGTTCTTCGGGTTCAGCTTGCGCTCTATCAAGGGGGGCCCGGCTATTTAGGAAATAGCAGGACAGTCAGGGCCCCCTTTAAGCCCGGTACAACTGTACCCCCTGTGCCCCCCTGATGGCGGCCCTGGGTACAGTCTGAGCCTGGCAAAATTCCTCTTCATTAAAATTTGTTCTTGCGCTCTTCATAAATTGACAAAAATCTTCAGTTTTGCCATAGAGTCTATGGGAAATGGTCTTCCCATACTTCAGAGCTTTCTGGATAACTGGTTTCTGGCTAATGTAACTCATACCGGTATTAGGGAAATGAAGACCAAACAAGCCCATAACGTCCTTTGGGTAGAATTATCAATCAAAAACTAGATTACTATTGAGTCAGGCGGCAACGCAGGAGAAGTTTCCAGGGGCGGCAAAAAGCCGCTCCTGGTACCTTTAAGAGCCGAATTTCCGGTTTTTGAAACCGGAAATTCGGCTTTACTATTGCGAGAGAGCGCAATTGCGCTCTTCGCATTAGTGTTCCTGCCCGCGAGGGAGGGGCAGCATTGAAGGAGCCGCCTCAGGCGGCGCTGTAAGTAGAATCGGCGCTGTATATGAAGCACCACATCCTTAAAGGCTTGTCTTCATTCCATCTATGCATATGGATTATTTCAGGCAATTACCATGTGGTGACTGGGGACGTTTACATTGCACATGACACAACACGACATTCAAACCAACATACCGTATATACTCGAGTATAAGCCGACCCGAGTATAAGCCGAGGTACCTAATTTTACCTACGAAAACTGGGAAAACTTATTGACTCTAGTATAAGCCTAGACACAACTACAGCCGTGTCTCCCAGCAGCGCACATTCTGCCAAAGCGACCCCCCCAGCGATCAACCGGACTTCTTTGCAAAGCTGATGGTGACAGAGAATTACCAAACGGATTACTGTGTGCATTGTCCCACTGTCCCACTACCATGTGCAGAGGGTGCTGTTTGATATTGCCATCACTGCTAATCTTTCGTATAACCAACAGAGGGCGCTGAGTGATATTGCAGTCACTGTTATTCTTTCATATAACCAACAGAGGGTGCTGTGTGATATTGCAGTCACTGTTAATCTTTCATATAACCAACAGAGGGCGCTGTGTGATATTGCAGTCACTGTTATTCTTTCATATAACCAACAGAGGGCACTGTGTGATATTGCAGTCACTGTTATTCTTCGATATAACCAACAGATGGCGCTGTGTGATATTGCAGTCACTGTTATTCTTTAATATAACCAACAGAGGGCGCACTCTTATTCTTTCATACAACCAACAGATGGCGCTGTGTGATATTGCAGTCACTGTTATTCTTTCATATAACCAACAGAGGGCACACTGTTATTCTTTCATATAACCAACAGAGGGCATTGTGGGATATTGCAGTCTCTCCCCAAGTGTACTGTTGGTATAGGAATGATTAAAAGTGACTGCAATCTCAGCTATTTGGGTTGGGTACCGCTGACCCGAGTATAAGCCAAGGTAGACTTTTTCATGTAAGCAGAATTCGTCTGGCCGTTCCATCTGAGATGCCTCACACGGCAACAAACTCATTATCTCTGCTGCTGTCAAACTCAAAAATCTGCGTATGGGTCAATCAAATAGGAAAGACGAATCGCATAAATTCTACATACTGAGCTGCTAGTCCGGCGACCCATTTCAAAGGTGATATGAAGACAAAAATCTGCATCCATTCAGAATTAAATGCAGCTGAACACTCATTTCTAAATGATGGGTCAGTATTAAATAAAAAAAATAACTTCTTTGGATAGTTCTAAGAAGATGCACTGCCACGGCTTGAGAGAAGCAGCTTTGTGTAAGTTCAATCTTCTCCTTCCTAATGAGCCCCCTTCCAGGACATCCATTCAGGTCAATTTCCTATAGCCGAAGGTGGTGGCAGAGGGAAAAAATTGAAAGTTACGTGACTGGGATGCCTAACAGCCTGTCTAGCTCAGCACTCACGTTTATACATATCTCTGTGATCATTTTCATTTCAAATCACTGAAAGTGAAAATTGTAATGACAAGAAAAATAAAAACAAATAAACCATCCTGAACTATTTCGCCTACAGTGAAGTATGGCCTTGACAGCACCATGCCGTGGGGCTATTTTATATCAGCAGGATCTGGGCACCTTGGTAAAACAAAACGAAGAGCACACAGTGCAAAATGTTTATCTTTCAATGATCTTAAACAAGGCAAAAGTAACACTAAAGTGGCTAAAAAAAGGAATGTCCTACAATGGGTCCCAGAAACTACAAGGCCGCTATTTTTTTAAGCCTCCCAGATTTATATACTGGGCTGGGGTGGATATAAATCTTGGAAACTTTAAAAAAAATCCCAGAAGGGTGACAGCTATAGGTGAAGCCAATGCCTCAATCTCAACCCAACTGAAAATCTGAGACAATGTCTGGAAATTGAGGTGTACAAGCCATCTCACAACCTACCTGAATAGCTTGGAGAACATATGTCTGGTGGAAGTATTATATTTGGTATACGTTAAAAAAATTATTGAAAACAACAAAAAAATTCCAGAAGGGTGACAGCTATGGGTGCAGCAAATTCACCAATCTCAAACCAACTGAGAATCTGTGGCAATGTCTAAGTAAATGAGGTGTGCAAGCCATCTCACAACCAACCTGAATAGCAGGGAGAACATCTGTATGGTGGAATGCTAACCTAGTATAAACTTTGGAAGACTTAAAAAAATTCCAGAAGGGTGACAGCTATGGAAGCAGCCAATTTCCCAATCTCAAACTAACTGAGAATCTGTGGCAATGTCTGGAAATTGAGGTGTGCAAGCCATCTCACAACCTACCTGAATAGCCTGGAGAACATTTGTATGGTAGAACACTAACCTAGTATAACATTTGGGAGACTTCTTGAAAGAACCAACCTGAAAAGCCTGAAGAACATCTGTCTGGTGGACCCAACCCAGAATCTGGTAAACTCAAGTCTTCTTGATCCCAACTAAGTTATAATTAATCCTTATTGGAAGCAGAACCAGCATATTGGGTTTATTTAATGGTTACATGATCTTCTAGTAGAATTAAAGTATGAAGATCCAAATTACAGAAAGATCTGTTATCCAAAAAGCCCCAGGTTCCGAGCATTCTGAATAACAGATTTCCATACTGTATTGAATGTGGGAGACTTTCTGAAGGAGACTTCAGAAATAAAGTTCTGGAAAAGAGACCACTATGGGCACAACTAACTCGATCTTAAACCAACTGAGAAACTGAGATTTCTGAAAATTGAGGTGTGAAAGCACCTCCCGACTAACCCAAACAGCCTGAAGCAAATCTTCCTAGAAGAACAGCCCAAAACTCCACCAAAAAGCATGAAGATCTAACAACAACAAAGTTAAACTGTTACATAGAAGTTATATCTTTATTTCTTGAGAATTCCCCAGACAGCCTTGGCTTGTTTGGAGCAACGGCCATGGTCTAAATCAGTTAGCGTCAGGGAGTGCTAGAATCCAGGCCAAAAAACCCCAGCCAAATCTCTTAGCTAGGACATTAAACCATAAACTACTCATCAAACCATATCAACTTCTGGTGTGTGTGACCAGCATAACTTCACTTCCAAGGTGATGGAAATATTCTCCTTCACAGTTTGCGCTGCCATGTGCAATGAAGGTCTGTATTTTAATCTAAACCATTTGTTCAGCAGATAAATATACACATGCCCATAGTCACAAGTCACAGCTTTCTCTTTCTACACTTGAGTCTTTAGTGTAAAGGCACAAGGGTTCTTTTTGAGCAGCACACTTTTAAGCGTCCGTAAAAATGTCCTACATTTTTACAGAAAGTGTTTCTGCATGTTAATAGGGGGCACGTTTTTGGTACTGTTGCTTCAATTTTGGACAGCTTAAAACATGCTGCTTAAAGGAGAAGGAAAGCTACAGAGGCATTTTATTGTCAATAGATTAGCCACAATAGTGCAAGGTATAACACTATATTTATTCTGCAGAATGCTTCACCATACCTGAATAAACAGCTCTAGACGCTCTCTCTGTTTGTTTAGGATAGCAGCTGCCATATTAGCTTAGTGTGACATCACTTCCTGCGTGAGTCTCTCCCTGCTCACTCATAGCTCTCGGCTCAGATTACAGCAGGGAGGGGGGAAAGAGAGGGGAAGAGAGGAGCAAACTGAGCATGCTCAAGCCCTAGCCCTGGAGGTGTATGTTGAAAACAGGAAGTCTGATACACAGTAGAAAGAAATAAAGAAATACTGTGTTTCTTTTGACAGAGGACTCAGAGCAGCATTACTTTGAGGGTTTACTGGTGTGTTTATATAGACCTTTCTGCTAAAACTTACTTAGTTTTAACCTTTCCTTCTCCTTTAAAGAGTCTGAAAATTCCTTCATGTGCCTCCACCCTTACAGCTAGCAGTAATCAAAAGGGGTTACACAGAGCGGGAGCCTGTGGCTGATTACACTGGGGATGTAGCTCAATCTTGAACATTCAGCTCAACAGTATATGTTGCCACCAGATAACAGCAAATCATTTCTCTAGGTGTATATTTATAAACCTCTAATGGGTGCCGTAACACTATCAATGGCCACCCTTCACCTGTAGGACAACTTCTGTTTTACATGGTATTATGGCCACTCTGTGCTGTTTCTAAGAGCATGAATGCCTACTAATGCCGCTTTGATTTATCTTGCACATAGCTACGGCTATGGTGTTTTCATCCCTACTACTCCCAGCGGCTATCAAAGCAAACACTACATTCTGCAGATAGAGTCCCACTGACATCAGAAGCATAACAGATTATTTTGGGTTCAGGTAACCCACAGTGTTTCCCTTTAATGTCAAAAGAATGTGTTTTGATCAAACGCCATGAGTGCAGTTATCCTCAAGGGCCACGTTCCTCCCACACTGGCATAAAACAAAGGCATGAAGGAGTCAAACCAATGCCTGAAATGTAAAATAACTCACACTAACTTCAAGCTTTCATTATGGGATTGTGAACCAGGGAAGTGATTTGGGAAAGAAGAGGGCACATTGGGGCTGCACCCACTCATGTATTGTGTGTTTTGTTATTTAAATGGCAATTTGCATACAAATAATGCACTTTTCAAATTGCACTTCATAAATGAGCCTTCCTGGATCTAAATATTCATCTTCTTCTCTTGTAATGGTTAGCTAGAATCCTCACATTCAGTTAAATGTCAATGAAAATGGTACAGATGGAGCTCCGTTTAATGATGCAGCCCACCGCAGGTTACCCACTCTTGAAAAAAGTGCTCCATGTTGCACACCTTAATGTAATCAAAGAATAAATCAAAGCCAGTTTATTCACTAGAATACAAGACCAAGATGCACACACAAGATACGACTACAACAAGCCGGCAACCGAAAACAGCACAGATGAGAATGATAAACCTTGATGGGTACATTCAAACTGACTGTCAGTAGAAGACAAAAGGGCAAGACTATTTAACAGCAATTCACTGCAAGGTAAAACTGATGATTGCTTTTCATCTGCTTTGCTAATCTGCTCTTAGAATTAAATTGTGTCAGTGGAGGGGGGGAACAGGTTACAATCAAAAGCAAAAATGATTGCTTTTACATAATATGGGGACAATCGCGAGGAGCAAACAAAAGATTCCGGCCTTGATGATACAGTCGGAACACGTATTTAATGCAACACTAAGCTATGTAGCACAATATAACTAGACCCAACAGCGGCATGTAAATAAGCAAAGCGTGCAAATAGAAACAAGTTCCCTAATTTAATGTACGTGTATAATTGCATTACTGTAGGAGCCAGCGCATTAGCCGCACTCCCGGCCCAATAAAGAAATAATACTCGGAGATTGGGTATATTTATTTGCAGGCTTAATGGCAGATCTGGAGACAGACACGTTCAAAATGCCATGTACAGATCTCTAAAGCCACAGACGGATTTCTAAAGAATCTTTATCCTGAATGCATTCGTTGCACACGGCAAGACAAAGGGCAGAGAATATAGATGAAGCACAAGCAGTAAGAATAAAAGTGGCGCCTTAGGGGAATGAGAGCAAGAGTGAGCCTTGGGGATATGACAGATGAAAGGTAAGCAAGCGCAAGCAAATGTACAGCTCTACAAGGATAAGACAGTGGGCCTAGAAAAACTCGGTCTGACAGGGAGACTCTGATTGTGCTGCCCTCTTGGGCCCCTTTTAAAAACCTTGAGTTCTTAGACTTTGGAGAGAGAGGAAGGCTTTGGTGCCTGGACGCAGAAGCACACAGGCAAGAATGAAATAGCACACATTTTGGGTGTTTTGAGCGGTTGTTATTAAACTGGAAGCGCCCAGGATGGAGTAGTGACAGTTACCTTAGCTTTTTTCTGTGTGCACCAGGGTTGTGCCACCCTAGGTGGCGGACCTGATCAGAACACCCCACCTTGGCAATGAACCCATAAATGGTACAGTATCAACATTAAGCATCACCAAAGGAATAGGTTATGGTTGCCACCTCTCCATCGCTGAAAGTCGGGTAATGGGTGAAATCAGGGAAGGAGCTTATATGATGTTAGGGACAGTATGATGATAGTTAGCGGCAGCTAGGTGCCTCAGTGGGCAGTGCTATGATGTGGCATATGGTGATTAGCTGATCCAATGCAGAGTCCAATTCGGATTTCAGGCTTCTGAAATCTTGGCAGGAAGTTTTGAACCCCTGGCACCCCTAAAACATCTCCCTTGATTTAAAAAAAAAAAGTGTTGTCTGAAAGGGCAGGGAGGGTGTGGACCGGGGCAGAAATAATGATGCTGGAGGCAGAATGATGATGTTTAGGTGTGGCTTTTGACATAAGGAGGTGGGCAATGATGCACCAGCCAGTGACTGGTTGACCTCCGAGTCTTGTCCAGAGACTTCTGAAATCTGGGTAGCCAGTTTTGAACCTGTGCAGTTCAAATCCAGACAGATGACAAATTTTTTTTGCATTTTCTTTCTTTCTAAATAGGCACCTGTGGGCTGCCCCCTAAAGATGCTGCCCTAGGCATGGGCAAACAGCTGCCTATATATGAATGACACTCTGCTTGGCACCACTATGTGTGCATCAGGACACTTTCCACTTACTAACTTCAGGAATGTTTATTTCACCCAGGGGCAAGGCAGCCAGTGTGCCACTTTAGGGAAATCCGGACCTCATTGTCCAGTGGCGCTTGAAGTCAACATGAACTGTATCAAGTTAGGATTGCTGGAAGTCTAGACTTCCTAAAGAGCTGCTTATTGAGTTCTGGATTGGCACAGTGCTGAAAAACAGCATCATCCTGAAAATGACATTCCAGGAGTCTTCTGTACCCCTATAACCCATATTTAACCAAGTCCAAAGAGAGAAACCCAGAAACAAACAAAAAAGATTAATACAATAACCAAACCTGCTTTTTTTGTAATTTAAGAAACTTATTTATATACTTTGTCATTTAAGATTTTCTATATATATATATATATATATATATATATATATATATATATATATATATATATATATATATATATTGGACCCTAATAATCACATAAAGTGATGCAGCAGTAAAACCTTTTTTACACATCAAAACATTTTTGATGCAGCAACATGTAAACATTAAATAAACCCAAAAGGCTGCTTCCAATAAGGATTAATTATATCTGAGTTGGGATCAAGTACAAGCTACTGTTTTATTATTACACAGAAAATAATTATTTTAAAAATAATGGAGTCTATGTAGGAACCACATCTTAGTTATTGTAGTCAGATGGAGTAGTCATTAGTCAGATGTAGTAGCACCCAGGTCAGCAATAATGGCTGTGGTTCCGATCATTATAAGTGCTGTCCACTAGTGATGTGCAGGTCAGGGTTTTCCTGACCCGCACCAGACCCTAACCCGCACTGCTGCCGCCCGCACCTGCACTTCTGGGGTCCTTTTATAGACCCGCGCCGACCCACCCCGTCGATGACATCACAATGATGTCACAAAAGGGGCGGGCAAGCAGACGCAAGACTATAAAACCGGAACCCGAAAGTCGGATGCCGGCATTTGAAGGTGGCAGACGGGGGGAGCATGAAAAGAGCTCAAGCCACACCCGCGAGGAGCAGTGCGAGGTCGACCAGAACCCGCCCATCCCGCGAGTAAATCCGTGGGTCCCGCGGGTATTGGGTCGGCCCGCACAGCATTACTGTCCACATATTTTAGGCCATATAGTATGTGGGTGGCCCTTCTGGGAGTAAAACCCTCAGGTTTTTAGGGCTGAAGGAATTAAAATATCTGTAAATCAACGCCGGTTTCCTATACTAAACATACCCCGTCTGGTGGTCCATTATATATAATTAATTTCATTCCCTTAATTAATTTCATTTTGTTTTCTCTTTCTGCTCTCCCCACTCCTGTTATGCCCCTTACATGAACTGGTGAATCAGTCTGTACTATATCCAAGGACTGTCAGAAATGAGGCCTGAGCTTTGTGTCTGGAGGACTCTTATCTCACTACTGATCTCTCCAAACACGACTGCATAAAAAAACAAGATCTGAATATAAAGGAAGCAATTGGTGAGGGCAAAGAGACAAAGCCATCAGTCTGAAAATAGAAGCAGCGCAGTAAACAACTCGTTTAAATCTCAGCCTACGAAGTCTGTAAATGTCAGCTTGTTTGTCGAGGTTCCTCAATTTGATCATTTTGAGATGGGCAATATCAGGCTGATCCAATCATTTGGCCCTTGACAAATGCGGTCTTCATCCCAATGACAAGATTAGACCTGCTTGATGGAGATCAGCCCAATTTTTGGCCAGATATCATTCAGGCCCATTGATGGATGGGGGCCCTGTGGGGGAAGGGGCTTTGTTCTCCTTTAATGGCTGCAAAGTTTGACTTTAGCAAAGTTTGGTGCTGTGTCCAAAGAGCGTGTTGAATAGCAAGTATAGTATGTAACAATGTGTCTAGTCATTCTCTGTATAACTTGGCCGACTCTCACTCACACCACCATCACCACTCTGGGTATTGTAGTAAATAGAAATTGGTTCCACCATGTGTAGCAGTATTGAGTCCTAACTTCCCTAATCCCTCTCTTCTTGGGGCCCTATCTGGGCGAGGTTCTTCCATGACACTGGACCTTCACTTTCTTCACATCGGTGCCCTGCTGTTCATCTACACAACCTACATCTGACTCTGACCGACTACAGCAAGCCCAACCAAACTGCCCTTAAACTACTTAGCCTCTCTAACAACTTTCCTCAGCACTTCTCTGAGGTGACAGGCCTCAGGTTCTTCATCATTATCATACCCTTGACCGTCTCTGAGGTGACAGGCCTCAGGCTCTTCATCGTCATCATACCCTTGACCTTCTCTGAGGTGACAGGCCTCAGGCTCTTCATCATCATCATACCCTTGACCTTCTATCAGCCAGAGAGGAAGCCATGCCCAGTCTCTCTTTTATATAACCTCCCTCTGGGAACTTCCCGCACGTGACACAACCACTTTAGATCTAACAGTACTCATATAACAGCTCCTTACAACTAGGACCAAATGACCACAGTAATAGCTCTTCAGTGGCTATTAATGTACAACTCCAAGAGTTCTGGAATCCTATGAAGTGTGCAATACCACTTCCCATTATTTGTAGTATTAAGCTGGCTATAGACGTGCAGATATTATTCTCATGTGCGACAATCTACCAACCTACAACTAACCATTCACCTTAAATAAAGTAGTTAAAATAACAAATCAGACGATGTTCTGGCCGTGAATTGACAGAGAGCAATCGTATGAAAGTTATAGCCAACAAATAATAGTAACAGTCACCCATTGATATCATCAGCTAGATCTAGATAATACATGCAGAGATATTATTGTTAGCCGACAGAAATCTTTTAACCTGTCTGATCTACTAAACGACCAATCGCCATGGTACGAAAATTGTTGGGACGATCCGAAAATCATACGAACCTTCGTTATTCCAATACTGAGATCTACGGATGTAAATTTCTTTGTACACACAGCTAATTTCACATTCTGAACACTTTTCTCTTGGTTTGCTGCCTCTCCCTCTGCTCCCTCATTAATCAAAGCAGGTATTTAAATTCCAAAAAAAAAATTTTTTAAATCTTTATTTTTTGTCAAGCAAGACATTACAGCAATTGCACATAATTATCGAAAACATAGCATATAAGCCTAACAATGCTAAAACACATTACGAAATAATAAAAATTAATAAAGAGACTTTGGGTTCTGCAGCCCTGCTCTTTGGCTCTGTCTGTTGCCCAGGAATAATGGAGAAGAAATGATAAAGTCAATGGCGCAAATTCACTAAGTGCCGAAGCGCCGAACGCTAGCGTTAATTCGCTAGCGTTTTCGGTACTGCGCAAATTCACTAACGAACGCTGGCGTATTTTCGCTAGTGTTACTTCGCATCCTTACGCCAGGCGAATTTTCGCTAGCGACGTAACTACGCAAATTCACTAACGCGCGCAGTGTACTGAACGCTACCTTTTACGCTAGACTTCCTTCGCCACCTCAGACCTGGCGAAGCGCAATAGAGTAGATAGGGATTGTTTCAAAAAAAGTCAAATTTTTTTCTAAGTCCCAAAAAACGCTGGCGTGTTTTCTACATGATGGGTGATAGGCTGAAAAAGATCGAAATTTTTTTTGGGGCTCCCCTCCTTCCCCCCTACATCTCCTGACTCATAGCAACTTACCTAGACAGTGGGCACATGTGTAGGGCAAAATAAAATTTTTATTTGCTGATTTGAAGGTTTTCTAGGCATTTGTAGTGCTGATACATGTTCCTCCATTGAAATTTGAATTTCGCGCCGTATGCAAATTAGCCTTCGCTAGCGTAACTTCGCTTTATATAGCGAATCAACGCTAGCGCAACTTCGCAACCTTACGCTACCCCTGTGCGCAACTTCAGATTTTAGTGAATTTGCAGAGCGCTGGCGAAAATACGCCTGGCAAAGTGTGGCGAAGTGCGGCGAAGTTGCGCCTGACGTGAATTTGCCCCAATGAGTTCTGGGAGTTTTCAAGGCAGTAGGCTTCCTCCACACCTTGTAACCCCCACAGGCTAAATAGTTGATCCAGGAGGGAGCACTGATTAATATTTCATTAGAAAGCTTTGCCGGTCTGGAAACGCACAACACTCATTTGTTTGAGGCAAATTTCCAGGCTTATAATTCATTTACAGAGCTATAAATGCTTACAGTACAACATCAATACAAGACTTAATTGATAAAAAGGTAGCTAGTTTTTCTAGCGTTGCTAGGACCAGGGGTGTAACAGCATGGTCCCGGGCCCCCAGCAAATATCAGGACCCCTTAACCTAGAAATTTCCACATTGAAGTTGACATTGGTTCAATACAATACACCAAAAAGAAAAAAAGCAGAGCCGAGAAAAAAAAACTCATTTACTACACATTTACTTTTTCAAGTGCAAATGAAACATTTCATGTTTCAGACCCCCCTTCTATACTGTATTGTTGTTGGTTTATTGCAAGGCCTCAATAAGCAAGGAATATATGGCAACCAATTGTTTTATTCAAAAAATCCCCCTTTTAATAAAAAAAAAAAACATGCCTTAAAACAGAGGATTGTGGATCCATATGAGGTTCACCTACTACAAAGCCAAAATAATCTGGAATAAGGAGATCATTTACATGAAATAAAAGGCATCAATGTCAAGGTCACCCCATCAGCCTATATCCCAGACAGAGGGCATGGTGTATATAAAAAATGAGTAGTCACATGTGTACTAAGCCTGTACAGACAGAAGCAGGGTCGGATCTAGGGGGTAGGCAGCATGTGTCTCATGCACAACTGGAGGGATGATACAACCCTAGTCACACTACTCTGCTGCCTTCTCTAACTCTAGCCCAGTGCTGCAATATTGTACAACATGAGTAGAAGCAGGTGTGCAATTGAGCATGGTGGTGAATGGGGTTTTTGTGGCAAGGGGTTGGCAAGCTGGTTGGCTGAATGGTTAGGGATACTTGCCTGGGGCACTAGAACCTTATGTCTGTCGACAAACAGAATGCAAGGTAACTGTCCCATACAGTATGAATAATAACAAACACAACACAATGTGACACATATAGAATTAGCATTAGATCCAGGGACTGATCATGATCTGATTGCCCATCTTGACTTTTTTGCTGGAGACAGTTTCAGACATTATTGTTCCCGAGGCATTTCAAGCAGATCTCTAGTTCAGAGAGTACACTTGTGCTCTCTGCACTAGAAGAGTCATAATTCCAGCTTTAAAAAAACGTTTCAATTCTTTAAGTTACTTTAAGTTGCTGAGTTGCTTTTTGTCACCTTGGGTAACCGCAGAGTAGTGATGAGCACCCGACCCTGACCCACCCTCCTTCCACTTTCCTTTATAGACCTACCCTGTCCATGACGTCACAAAAGGGGCGGGGCGAGCAGGCACACGGCTATAAAGCCGGAAGTCGGAAGCTGGCAGTTGAAGGTGGGGGGGTGAGGTCGGCCTGAACCCGACCGACGCGTGGCCCGCACATCACTACTGCAGAGTGCTGCTGCCTGAGGCAAGTTTCTAAACTTGCCTTATAGCTAGGGTTGCCGTCAGGGCTGCCATCAGAAATCACGGGGCCCCGCACAACAAAATTTTCTGGGGCCCCCCCCTCGCCACCCCTCCCTCAGTATGAAGGCCACACAAGACACAGGCATTAAAACATGAAGTGCCCCCCTACAAGTTAAAAAAATAACTTTGGTGCCCAGACCCCTCCTACAAGTTTTGGTGGTCAGGTGGTGGTTAAAGAAAAAAAACCTTGGTGGCCAGGGCCCCACACATGAAAAAAAAAAAAAAAAACAATTAGCCAGGGGCCCCACGCATCTTTAAAAAATAAAAAACAATTAGCCAGGGCCCCCACGCATCTTTAAAAAATAAAAAACAATTAGCCAGGGCCCCCACACATTTTTTTTTAAAAAAAACTATTAGCCAGGGCCCCACACATCTTAAAAAAAAAAAATAGCAAAGGGCCCCCACACATTTAAAAACAATTAGCCAGGGCCCCCACACATTTTTTTTAAAAAAAACTATTAGCCAGGGCCCCACACATCTTAAAAAAAAATAGCAAAGGGCCCCCACACATTTAAAAAAACTATTAGCCAGGGCCCCACACATCTTAAAAAAAAAAATAGCAAAGGGCCCCCACACATTTAAAAACAATTAGCCAGGGCCCCCACACATTTTTTTTTAAAAAAACTATTAGCCAGGGCCCCACACATCTTAAAAAAAAAATAGCAAAGGGCCCCCACACATTTAAAAAAACTATTAGCCAGGGCCCCCACACATCTTAAAAAAAAAATAGCAAAGGGCCCCCACACATTTAAAAAAACTATTAGCCAGGGCCCCACACATCTTAAAAAAAAAATAGCAAAGGGCCCCCACACATTTAAAAAAACAATTGGCCAGGGCTCCCACAAGTTAAAAGAAAAAAAAAACTGCACGTACCTTAGCCAGGGAGTTCAGATGCCGGTATCTTCTGTTGCTTGTGCTGTGATTCGCCAGTGAAATGTAAGTCCCGGTAAAGGCGCATGGTGATTGGATAAAGTAGAGGGGAGGTTCAAACTTCTCCCAACCAATCAGCATGTGGCTTTACCGGGACTTACATTTCACTGGCGAATCAGAACACAAGAAGTCGTCATCGGAGCTCAGATGCAGGGAACCGGCTGTGCAAGTAAGTGCAGCACGGCCGGGCCCCCCTTAAGTCCCCAAAACATCCGGGCCCGGGACAACAGTCCCCCCTGTCCCCCCCTGATGGCGGCCCTGGTTGCCGTCTGTCCGGTTTTGAAAACTGCCTGCCCAGTTTGATAAATTAGGAAAACCAGGCAGGATTCCCTATGATTGACTCTGTGATTGGCCATTCACTGATCACCTTGTCACAGCCCTGCCCCTGATGTCAGGGCCCACCCCCAAAAGTGTCACAACCTCTCCTCCATTGCGCCACGGCCCTGTCCCCTGCCCGGATTAAACCGGATCAAAAGGTGGCAACCCTACTCATAGCTTAAAGCACCCCTAGTTTTTTGTCTCAGTCTGGTTCAGCTAAAGCAGTGATCTCAACCTCTTGATGTTGCCCCCAGTGGCCTGAAAATGGGGGCTTAGTTTTTAATTCCTGGCTTGGGGGCAAGTTTTAGTTGCATAAAAAACATGTGTACTACCAAACAGAGCCTCCTGTAGGCTGCCAGTTCACATGGGGACTACCAAATGGCCAATTAGAGCACTTATTTTTCACCATCTAGAACATTTTTTATGCTTGTGTTGCTCCACAACTCTTTTTACATCTGAATATTGCTCAGAGGTATAAAAGTTTGGGTACCTGTGAATAAGAGGTTAGACAGGTTTCACTGGCACAACAAGGTTGAACTTGAATGACTTTCATCAGATTTGTATTTATAGATGTACCCTACCAAACAAAGGCTACATAGTGAATATGAAACCACAGATGCACCCTGTGCAAACAGAAGACATACCGAGCAATCCTTAAGGAATGTGTAAGTGCAAATAAAATATGTGCTACCCAGGTTGCAGTCTCTGGGTAGTCCAAGCAACGATTAGGTAGCATGGGGTGACTGCTAGTGGCCCTTACCCTTTCTATCCTAACTGTTAACTTCTCAATCTCAGCTCAACCATCTCAAGGTTAAGAAGAGACTAGATGACCCAAGACCTGTTCTCTCCGATGACTTCACAGATGGAGAAGACTCTGGACAATGCTATCCAACCAATAATGCAGTCAGGGATAAGAAGCCCAACCACATTTCACAGTAATCATGGATTTCAAATGGCCATGTGGACCTATATCCAACCTAAGCCAGAACTTGGATGCCAATTTTTCAGCATGAACCTGCCCATCACTAGTGAATTCGTATTTAAGAACAGGACAACTCAGGCTGGTACAACACCGTCCTCCAACATTTTAACACTCTAGTTTATACGTTTAATCATCTTCCTATTCATATAATATATATAATACAGTCATTTCAGTGCTGAATGGTAAATAAATGAACAGATATCAGAAAACAAATAAAATAGCTTCCACGTTGTCCAATGACTCACTAGGCTATCATTAAATCTACCCAGTCAGCAGAACTTAAGGGGCAGGGATATATCGTTGGGATACAAAAACTTCAGTCTGACTGCGATGCATGATGCGGTTCTGCATGAAAATCAATAATAACCGACAGGAGGTATTTGTCTTCCTTTCTTTTAGTCACTTGTCTGTCCTGGTGTTAAAGGGGTAGCTCTCTTTAAGATGTTTAATAAAATGCAGACAGTGGCTTCTAAAATAATCTGCAAATGGTATTTTATATTGTTTGTGGTTTTAATATTATTGTCTTGGAATGTAAACTGCTCTCTGGATGCTGCAGAATAATTGCCCTAGCAACCAAACAATGGCTTAAAAGTCTTCAGAGGGCCTTAATAGAAAAGTGGAGCTTACTGACTGTTGAAAATAGTGAAATGCTGATTGGTCAGAAGCTTTAGCGTCCTTCATTAAAGATGTGTAACAGGAGCTAAGATGTTATTGTGGTTCAAAGTAACATGTAACTGTGAAGTTATCTGAATTGCCCGAAATATAACACTGAATAGTCACAGTGCTACTGTGGGCGTCGAATCTCTCGAAAATGGTTTCCCATGTAAATTCCCAATGTAAATCAACATAAAAGATGCTTTGGCTTTCACTCAAAGTTGCCTTGTATGGGTGACGATTCCCTCTAATTGTCATTGCCCTAAGAGGCCAGAATGGTCAGAAGTACACCAATCCCTTCTTTAATTATGTTTCCAGTAAGCCTAGCTGGCCGGTCAGATTGGGTGACCATATCAACAAACTATTGTGCGTACCGGCACGATACCCGCTGGTTCGGGCCAACCTCGCACTTTGCTTTGCCACCGTCAAATGCCGGCTTCCGATTATTTCCGGGTTATTCTTTTCTAGACGCTGCTCGCCCCACCACTTTTGTGACATCATCGGCAGGGCGGGTCATCGCAGGATAATAAAAGGAACCCAGAAGTGGGATGTGGGTGGGCACGGGCTAAGGGAGAGTGGGTTAGGGTCAGGGAAATCCCAGCCCACACATCACTACAACAGACAAGTTTAAACATTTCATCTGCTGATGCACCATGTTGGCTTGTGTATGGTGTATCAGTAAATGAGGGAAGAAGAGTCATAGTTCCCCTCCACCCTGCAGCTTGGCCTGTTGGACTACATGTTGCTGAATTACAATTTCCAGAACCTGCTGAAAGCAGAGTTCTGTTTTTGGGTTGCTAGGAGTCCAACACCAGCTGACATTCTATAAGTTGGATCTGCTCTTTTATTTAATAATTGGGGTCCTCTCCTTTCTCCAACCTTGAGTAGATATTTTGCCAGGTAAGGCCAGGGTCTTAATAGAAATAATTGGGTCGCCTTTTAGGGTTGTCACCTTAGAATATGTATTTCACCAGCTAAGGCAGGGCCTTTCCATACAGTAAATAATGGGCCACCTTACTTGGGTTGCCACCATAAAGTAGGTATTTTTTTATTTGGGTCTTTAGAGGCAATACAAATGCCTGGAAATTTGTAATTTCTCAAACATCCCCCACCACCTTGCCCAGTTTCACCCCAACCCACCAATTTAAGTCCTGGATCCATAGCAATCCACAATCCCACAATAGACATCCCTATGGATTGGCCCCCAATCTGCCCACTCTCTAACATTGCTGTCCCGCCCCTGCAACATTACTCCCTGCCGTCCTCCAGTAGTGGCTGGTATTGGACACAGACAAAGATGGCAACCCTACCCTCTTCATGCTGACAAAGACAGCTGCATCTGTTATTACCCAACAACAACAGGATAGCTTGGGAAATAGCTTGGGGAAATAGCCTAGACATGAGCCTGGAAATCACTAATAGTGGCAGAGAACAAGCATAGGAGGGACAGAAAACCCTCCCACTTATTCTTCCTAGAGACAGAACATAAATGAACATCTAGAAAATGCAGCCGCTTCTGCTGGGCACAATTAATCAATGCAAAGTTATGAGCTTCGAGTGTTTTTAAAACTCAGCACCCACTTCAGCACTTCTGCACCCACTCATGTACGCTTCTGATGAGCACAGAAAAAGGGTAAACTGTGAAAGCTTTTAGACTCGTACATGGGTAGATAGAAATATATATTTTCCCTTTACCTTTAATTGATTCGCTAAGTAGGTGGAATAAAAGAGATGCCGTTCTAGCTTTGCTTGAAATCAATTGTATGCGTCATGTATAAGAGCAGAGAGAGAGAGAGAGAGAGAGAGATTTTCTATGGACATGGAAACATCCTTCAGCTGACAGATAGTTGTCTATTGTGAGTCCAGATGGGCCATGGCCTTGCCATTAGAATGGGACTGTTTCCATATTTTTTTTTCTAATAATGGTGACAGGTGATCAGCTTGAGAGGAGAAGCAACACTGCCCACACTGCAACATTTCTGGCTCAGGATAATAGCTGATGAAGGTTTTTCCTTGGGAAGAACATGCTGCACTGCAAGAAGCTCTGGAACAGTGATTTTCGCCAAAAATGTACCCCATCACTAATTTCTGTTGACAGTTGCGGGTCTCAAGCTACTAGGGAAGCTTTCCATTGTACCCGAAGTGAAGATAACATCAGCCTATAGTCAACTTCTTCAGTCCAAGCCCCTTTTACCATGACTGATCTAGTCTTTAAAGGAGACAAATTATGTAAAAAAAACAAGAATGTACCAGAAAGTTGTGTGAAAGTCCCCATAGGCTTTCCTAAGTTTTTTTGATCGAAGGATATTCCTTAGATCGTTGGATTTAAATCCTTCGAATCGTTAGATTCGAATGATTTTATCGTTCGACCGAAGAAATAATCCTTCGATCGTTTGATCGCACTATTTGCGCTAAAATCCTTCGACTTCGATATTCGAAGTCGAAGGCTTTTAATTCCCAGTCGAATATCGAGGGTTAATTAACCCTCGATATTCGACCCTTTGTGAATCGGCCCCTTGATGTATTCAGTGACCTTGCCCAAAGCCTTTTCAATAGTGGTGGGCAAAATTCTCCCGAAAAACTTGTGAAACTCGAATTTTGACGCCTGTGTCAATTCATGTCAATTTTGACGCTCGCGTCAATTTTGATGCCATTGTTAAAGTCAATGAATAGTGTTGACGCGCAACGGTTTTGATGCGAGCGGCTTTTCTGATGCACGTCCAAATTTTTTTGACGCCAGCGAATTTTCACAGAAGTTTTGCAAATTTATTCACCAGCGGCGAAACATGGAAATTCGCCGAGAATTCCCACCTGCCAAATTTATTCGCCCATCACTACTTTTAAAGCATGGATTAAACCAGACTATTCAGACACCAAACTGATAAATATTCGACGATGCATAAAATCTCCCTCAAGGTGCTTTATCCAGCTGGACACTGCAACACACAGGGCAAATTCACTAAGCCGCGAAGCGCTGAACGCTAGCGTTAATTCGCTAGCGTTTGACATTTTCGCTACTGCGCAAATTCACTAACGAACGCTGGCGTAGTTTCGCTAGTGTTACTTCGCACCCTTACGCCAGGCGCATTTTCGCTAGCGGCGTAACTACGCAAATTCACTAACTTGCGCAGTGTACTGAACGCTACCTTTTACGCTAGACTTCCTTCGCCACCTCAGACCTGGCGAAGCGCAATAGAGTAGATAGGGATTGTTTCCAAAAAAGTAAAAAAAATTTCTAAGTCCCAAAAAACGCTGGCGTGTTTTCTACATGTTGGGTGATAGGCTGAAAAAGATCGAAAAATTTTTTGGGGCTTCCCTCCTTCCCCCCTACATTTCCAGACTCATGGCAACGTACCTAGACAGTGGGCACATGTGTAGGGCAAAATAAAATTTATATTTGCAGATTTGAAGCTTTTCTTGGCATTTGTAGTGCTGATACGTGTTCCTCCATTGAAATTTGAATTTCGCGCCGTATACAAATTAGCCTTCGCTAGTGTAACTTCGCTTTACATAGCGAATCAACGCTAGCGCAACTTCGCAACCTTACGCTACCCCTGAGCGCAACTTCGGATTTTAGTGAATTTGCTGAGCGCTGGCGAAACTACGCTTGGCGAAGTGCGGCGAAGCTGCGCCTGGCGCAACTTCGCATCTTAGTGAATTTGCCCCACAGAATGGATGCAACTGCTTTCCTAACTAGCAGGTAATTCATTCTTCTAGTTGATGGAAGGGGACTCTCTGGCTTAGTAACACACACAAACACACAAAATCCAACAGCTCAGAGCTCAAATCAAGATATTCCCTGATATCTGATAGGACAGTGCAAATCAAAGGCAATGAGATTTTCTAGCTCCAGTTCTCATATAAAATGCTAACACATTCTTTTATTTTGCAAGGCCGCACATTTCCAAATAACGGCTGATTACCTTTGTTGGATAATATTCTGACTCTAATATAAAAGGATGTATGTAAGGCTAGGGGATTAACATGTGTTGTTAGATGAAAAAGAGATGGTCCCCAGTGGATGCAGATACATTCTTCTACATTTTTTACCCCTTGTTTTGCATTCAGAACAATTAAAACAGGTGCTGGGATTGGATATTGTAACCATTAGGGTTATCGCCTTATTACCAGGCAGTGCCAAAGATGGGATAGGATTGAGGGAAGCAGCAGTTATGGGAGTGGAAATTGAAGCAGGTTAAAGGATAAGTAAACCTTTAAAATAAGTGATGGTTAAATTGATGAGAGTGCTATTCTAAGAACGTTTTAATTCTTTTATTTTTCCAAGATATTAAGGGATACATGTACTGTTAATATGAATGGATTTTGTTACAACAGCGCCACCTGCTGGTCAGTTTCCCACCAGTCTGACCAACAAGTAGTCAAGGAAGTTGTCAGGAGAAAGAAAGAGGCTGCTCTGATGTTCTTCTGCTTAGAAAAGATGTGAGAAAGATTTCTAGAAGAAGAACATCAAAGCAGCCTATTTCTTTCTCTTGACAACTTCCTTGACTACTTGGTGGTCAGACTGGTCAGGAACGGACCAGCAGGTGGCGCTGTTGTAACAAAAGTCATTCATATTAACAGTACATGTATCCCAGGGGCAGCTGGGAAATTGACAATATGTCTAGCCCCATGTCAGATTTCAAAATTGAATATAAAAAAAATCTGTTTGCTCTTTTGAGAAATGGATTTCAATGCAGAATTCTGCTGGAGCAGCACTATTAACTGATTCATTTTGGAAAAACTTTTTTTCCCATGACAGTATCCCTTTAATATCTTGGAATGAGAAAAAAAAATAATGAATGTAAATTACAAAATTGCTTAGAATAGCACTCTCATCAATTCTACATTCAATTATTTTAAAGGTTTACTTATCCTTTAAGATATTTCTTTGCTGCCCAGGGGTGGAAAAGTCATATTTCGATTGCCAATATATCTTTGCCTTACACGGGCAGATAAAAGCTGCAGATTCAGGTCCTTTAGACCAATTTGGCCTGTGTATGGGGCCCTCTGATAGGCCCACCCTACCGATATCCGGTAAAGAATGTTTTTCCTTTTGGATCGAGGACTGCGTTAGCTATTTGATGTGGTCCAGGCTCCAATGGCTCCTATTCCCTGCTGTTACAATCTGATCCTTTGGCTGCATCCTACCGGCCCTAAACAACCCCCTAATAATATTAGTACTCAAATATCAAATGACTGTCTGGTTCCAAATTTAGTCAACTAAATACAGTAAATATGGATTTGTGTGATCGACATTATCATCCAGCATCAGCATGGAATACAATCCTCTGGAACATTCGTATAGTTGGATCACAACAACCAACTGTCAATATCAATAGATCCCAAGCAAGTTTTTTATGTAGCTGGAATCTAAAAAAATTCCCTCTGCTTCATGCCAGGACTAGCCAGCAAGCCCCAACCTCTAACACATGCCCTGACACATGTTGGACTGATAAACAGTCCATTAATATTTAATGATGTGAATGAATACATGAGAGATGCTGGGTTATAATGCGGAACACTGTTGCACAGTGGCAGAAAATACATTTTGGATGTTGTCAAGGAGACAAGTCAGCTCATTATATTGTATGTTGTAAGAGATCAATAGGAAGCTGTTTATTGGACCACCCGGTGGCATCTTCTTGAGTTTTATTAGCTATAGTGGCTTTGGCAAAGGAAGAAACCGATTCAGTTGTGGATGAACATGAAGATGGTTTCACCCACTTTAGTTCACTTATTGGTGGATTTATGCTAAAGAAATCTATTTATTATTAGAAAATGCTTTTAAATGATTTTGCTCTCAATTCTCCTTAGCACATATTTACTCTTAAGAGCTACTTGAGTGAGCTACAAACAAAGTTCTATTGTCTTTCAAATAGGGATGCACAGAATTCGGTTCGGGATTCGGACAGGATTTGGCCTTTTTCAGCAGGATTCGGATTCGGACGAATCCTATTGCCTGGCCGAACCAAATCCGATGGGGAGAGAAATCATGTGATTTTTTTGTCACAAAACAAGGAAGTAAAAAAATGTTTCCCCTTCCCACCCCTAATTTACATATGCAAATTAGGGTTCGGACTCGGTTTCGGTATTCGGCCGAATATTTCGCAAAGGATTCGAGGGTTCGGCCGAATCCAAAATAGTGGATTGGGTGCATCCCTACTTTCAAAGATTGTTGTCTATTTATTACAGAGAGCGCCAATGCTGTAAAACTAATGAGAGAATGCAACAAAAAAAAAAAAAACTTTTCCAGTGGGGCAAGTGAGACCCTGCCTTCAAATCCTTAGAGAGAATATAAAAAAGAGGATTTAAGTTTGCTCTAGATCAGGGGTGCCCAAACATTTTGCAACGAGGGCCAGATTTGGTGAGGTGAAAATGTGTGGGGGCCAACCATTCAACCCGACATTATTTGTACCATTAACATTAAATTTCAGGAATCGCGTAGCCGTAGCAATAATATTTGGGCACATTAGTGAAATGATCTGCCACTTGGTCTATACTGCTGCCTGTGTGCTGAAGGTGTTAGTAATAGGACATTGTCAATTAGGAAATCCGGACATTGAAGTGATTGACATGGCAATAAGCCAATCGCTGATTGACATGTCATCAGCCCCGCCCCCCAGGTCACCTACCCCACGGCCTCACAGGCCCGCCCCCTGCCTGTTTTCTACAAAAAAAAAAGGTGGCAACCCTAGTTGGCACCACTGTGGCAGGTTTCATACCACCCACTAGGGGAGGGAAGGGGAGGATGACGTCTCAGTGAAGCAACATCGCATGGAAGATCAGTGGCAGATCCAGGATGGCTGTTGTGGGAGTTGGAATTCAGGAGGTCCCAGGATTATTTAAGGCCAAGTTGAGTTCAAAACTGGGCAGGAAAGCAGGACAGTTAGGGCAATTACAAATATACCAGCACTAGCAATTATACTGGCAGAAGTTAACTCAGAAGCTAAACCCCCCCTAGTAACAACAGACCCCCTTTACTACCTTCCATCACCCTCAACTCTCCCCCCCCCCCTGCACTGTGTATTAGACAGGAACGTGCCCTGAAAAGCCGATTCCTGACTAGGCCAAGCTGCGCATGATTCCACAGGCTAAGTTTCGGTGAAGAGATCGGAATAGAATGCGAACGAGCAGAAGATGGCGCCGGGGAACTGATCTGCTTTTTAGGCTCAGGTTCTTTTTCAGGGGCACAATTGTGTCTAATACACAGTGCAGGGATTGAGGGATGAGGGAGGCGATGGAAGACAGTTAAAGGGGGGCTGTTGTTACTAGTTCTCCTTTAAATATGGCAGCCAGGAAGTCTGCACCGTGTCCCCCTGGTGCAGGATTGGATTGGGTGCCTTCTTAAAAATGGTATTACTTCAGTTTTGGTGGGTTTAGTTCTCCTCTAAGAAAAGTATAAATAATGCTACTGAAAAGGTAGATATTGAGGCAGGAACTCAAGATAGATGAGGCCCATGTGAAAAAGTGAACAGGATAACATGACCCTAGAAAGCAGGGTTAGAAGAAGGAGTGTCTTTTTTAGCATAAGGCAAAGGTCATAAGTGTGTCTTTCCTTTTGTCTTTCATTTGCACCCCTCTCTGTTTTCTTATATCAGCCAACTCCGACCAACCCTCTCTAGGAAAGACATCCAGGGGGCATCAGTGCATTGATTTAAAGTGACGGGGATTGCAGAGAAGGTATCGAATATCTGTTGGATTCCATCATTTTGCAAATGAGCTGCTTGAGACACTGAGTTCTAGACCAGATACCTCAGCATTCCAAAAAGACAAACAATATTAGATGAGATGTGTAGGACGTTCTTAAATTCTCCAAGATGTATGTGTTGCTCGTCTGCCAAGAACAAGGAGTTTTTCTTTTACTGCTGAATCAATGTTTCTGACTCTAAAACTGTTAGGGTCATATTTATTGGATGATGAAGAAGAGTTCTCCATAAAACTATCTAAAAAGTATGAATTATAAAAGAAAAAAAAAACAATTGCCAACAAAAATCTAAAGATTTTTAATTACCAAAGTCTAGATGGGTACATCTTATAGAGAATATTAAGGCTAATTCTATTTTCTATATAATATAATACAATCCAATATAAAAGTCACAATAAAAGGTTGATTCATTCAGAATCACATTAATTGCCATTAAATAGATCAACACGTTTGCATCAGGATTGATCACTAATTGGCCCTGGCTTCTATGAACCTTTCTGCTTGATGACTTCCAACAACCCCTAACTTGGCTTGTCAGCAGCAGCCCAGAGCCCACTGAGCATGTGCAGTGCCACTGACACACAAAAGATGGCCTAATAAGATCCAAGATGGGGAGCTGCTTGGGACAACTTTGAAGGCCTGAATCATTACTGTTATAGGGCTGCTGAACCCCTGGGCCGGTACAGGTATGGGACCTGTTATCCAGAATGCTTGGGATTTTCTGGATAAGCGGTCTTTCCATAATTTGGAACTTCATATATTAAGTATTCTAAAAATCACTTCAATATTAAATATACCCTCCAATAAGGATTAATTATATCTTAGTTGGGATCAAGTACACAGTGTTGTTATGTTATTACAGAGAAAAGGGAAATAGGTCTAAAACATTTAAATTATTTCATTAAAATGGAGTCTATGGGGGGTATATTTATCAAAAAGTGAAGTTAGAGATCGACACAGTCCTCTAGAGTGAAATTCCGCCACTCTCCATTTATTTCAATGGGATTTTTAAAAGAGTATTTATCAATGGGTGAAAGTGAAAGTTCACTCTTTGATAAATACGCCTTTCAAAATCCCATGGAAATGAACGGAGAGTGGTCGGAATTTCACTCTAGAGGACTGTCGTGATCTCTAACTTCACTTTTTGATATATATACCCCTAAGAGAGATGACCTTCCCATAAATGTAAGCTTTCTAGATAATGGGTTTCCTGTAATTTCATTAAATAAATTACAGCATTTCTAGCCATATTCATTTTACGACTTATTTATCCTTTAAAGGAGAACTAAACCCTCCCCAATAAGAAAATCTCCTACCTATTACCCTAGGTAGTCCTCCCTTCCTCCCTTCCTGCTTCTCCCCTGCATAGTAAGTTTGCTCACGTATCGGATTAAGTGCAGCGGAGCTCATGGGCGCTAACTTCCATCTCCTCGGTCTTCCTTGGGTCCTCTTCCATCCCTTTCGGCAATTTACGGCACTTTTGGCTCATTCACAGTGGCTACGATCTGAAAGAGTGCTCCAACTGCGCATGTGCCAATATGGCACTCACTTACAGAAGAAGACTAGGGGTCCGGAAGGTGATGCCTATGAGCTCCACTGCGCTTACTCTGCACCAATACGTGAGCAATCTCTTAGGGGCAATTTCAGGGATGATTAACTATGCGGGGAGGGGAAGCAGGGAGGAGGGACTACCTAGGGTAGTAGGTAGGGGATTTTCTTATTGGGGGGTTTATTTCTCCTTTAAAGGGATACTGCAGAATTCTGCACTGAAATCCGTTTCTCAAAAGCGCAAACAGATTTTTTTTATATTGGATTTTGAAATCTGACATCTAGACATATTGTCAGTTTCCCAGCTGCCCCAGTCATGTGACTTGTGCTCTGATAAACTTTAGTCACTCTTTACTGCTGTACTGCAAGTTGGAGTGATATCACCCCCCCTCCCTTCTCCCCCCCCCCCACAGCAGCCTAACAACAGAACAATGGGAAGGTAACCAGATAACAGCTCCCTAACACAAGATAACAGCTGCCTGGTAGATTTAAGAACATCACTCAGTAGTAAAATCCAGGTCCCACTGCAACACATTCAGTTACATTGAGTAGGAGAAACAACAGCCTGCCAGAAAGCAGTTCCATCCTAAAGTGCTGGCTCTTTCTGAAAGCACATGACCAGGCAAAATGACCTGAGATGCACCTACACACCAATATTACAACTAAAAAATACACTTGCTGGTTCAGGAATGAAATGTCATATTGTAGACTGAATTATTTGCAGTATAAAAAGTGTAATTTAGAAATAAAAACTACACCATAAAAATCATGACAGAATCCCTTTAATAAGAGGTATTAATAAGCAACTTGTTTTTAAATCAGAAGAATAATGGAAGGGACATTTTTTAAGATACAAATGGAATGTTTAGGAAGAAAAGAAATTGAGAGCCGATGATAATACTAAGAAAATACACTGCACTTACTCCAACTAAAAACTGATGTTTTTTATGGTGAAACTAAGGCACATAGAAAAACACAATAAATATGGCAGACACTGTGATCCCCTGATGTGCAAAAAGCTCTATACAATGAAATATAAGCACTCCTGGTCTATTTCTCCTGCTCTTATCTCTAAATCGCTAAAAGCGAAATGATAAACACAACACAAATGGAGGCAACGAGAAAATATCACAGCATTTTGCTGAAAATTACAGGTGATTTTTTTTTCACACTAGAGGCACAGAGCAATTTCCTTGTAAAATATACACTCTCTGAAAAAGTGCTATGGAAATAAGGGAAGGGAATTAGTCCCCCAACCCTCCGCCCCATTTGCTGAAAAGCAACACTCTGACTCTGAAATCTCTAAGGGCAGAGACACACGGTCATATTCAGGGAGATTAGTCGCCCAGCGGCAAATCTCCTCTTCTTCAGGCCGACTATTCTCCTCCAACTGCCTCCTGCCGGCTAGAATGTAAATCACCAGTGGGATGGCATTTGGAGAGCTTCATTTTCCGAAGTCGACTCACGAGGAAACTTCAGGCGACTTCGGAAAATGAATTGCTCCGAGTGCCATTCCGCTGGCGATTTAAATTCTAGCCGGCGGGAAGGCAGTTTGGGGAGATTAGTTGCACGAACAAGAGGAGATTTATCGCCAGGCAACTAATCTTGCTGAATCTGACCGCGTGGCTGTGCCCTAAGAGATCAAGGAATTTGCATTGTTTGGAAAGCCAGTAACAAATACAATACTACATGGTCAAAAAGTATGTGGACAACCCTTCTAATTATTGGAAATGGCTTAAATCACACATATCATTGCCAACATAGGTGCCATAACAATGACATTGTCAGGAGCCCTTCTCTGGCCCCTATGCTGCCTTGAGTGGGCAAAGTCGGTGCCGTCGGTTTCTTGTGTTGGACTGGGTCAAAGCGTGGCCACGTCGCAATAGCGCACTCTGCACAAGAAGAGCTGAAATTAAAAGTCATCTGGAATAGTGATGTGCAGGTTGGGTAAAACCTGACCCGGACCCACCTTCCCACAACCCGTGCCCACCCACATCTGACTTCTGGGTTCCTTTTATAGACCCGCACCGACCCGGCCTGCCGATGAATTCACAAAAGCCGGAAGTCGGCATTTTAAGGTGGCAGGCGGGGAGAGCAGAAGAGATCAACCCGCACCCGCGAAGAGGAGTGCAACGTCGGCCCAAACCCGCCTGACCCGCGGGTAAACCCGCGCCAGCCCGCACATCACTAGTCTGGAACTATTTCCACCCTCATCCTCGTTGCTGTAATAGATATATTTTTTTTAGATTTTTGCAGAGGGTGCTAGAACTGCATTGTGTTTGCAGAAGTGGTCAGTCCTATTGCACCTCCCAACATTTTGGATATAGAAAGAGCGGAGCTCGTCAAATTTTTTCGTCACACTCGCTAATAACCATGTTCATTTTACAAAATTTGGCAGGTTATGAAAGTTTGAACACATTTCTTTGTTTTTTATGTGTTACTACTGTTTTGCTAATGAAGGTGAATTGGCCTTTAGGTTGCAAGTTTTCCCAAGAGACCTGCTTATCTTAAATTGTTGCAATTGCTTCTTTGCAGTGACGCACCAAATCCACCATTTGGGATTCGGCTGAAAATTTGGCCGAATACCGAACCAAATCCAAATTTGCATATGCAAATTAGGGGCAGGAAAGAAAAAAGCGGAAAGAATTCTTTTGTGCCGAAAAGTCACGTGATTTCCCTCCCCGCCCCTAATTTACATATGCAAATTTGGATTCCGTTCGGCCAGACACAAGGATTCGCCAAATTCCTGCTGAAAAAGGCCAAATCCTGGATTCGGTGCATTCCTAAGTTTTTGCTAATCTTAAATTGTTACAAAAATAAGCATTTGCCCCTGCCACGTATTCTGGGCTCTCCACCAAAATTAATTAATCGATTAATAATCGATTAAACTCAATTAAGCTAGAAGTATCTTTTTCTGGCAGTTCAGTGCAGGAGATCAAAGAGAAAGTCGGGACATTTCAGTAACAACCCGGGACTGTGGATTGAGCTGTCAAAATCGTGACTGTCCTGTGAAAAATGGGACAGTTGGAAGGTATGCTATTGGCTTCTGTAAAATGTGTTCTATTACATTGGACAAGATGGAACAGGCTTTAAGCTGAATATTTTTTTTTTATTATTCCTTTTCCAGCTATTTCTTTTCCTTGCCCAGCCAAATCTTATCCTGGGTAGAGGATTGTATATGGAATGGATTTGCTAAGAGAGAAGGAACCTGACTGGCACTGACCTCAACCCAAATGAAAACCTATGGCTGTTTAATGTGCTACATGTAGTGGGCCAAATCTATGTCATACACCATGTTGGAGGGCCGAATTGAATTAAAATGATGATGCCATATAGTGACGTCTGTAGAGTCTTTGGGTAGACTGGAGGGTCATAAAAATCCTTTGAAGGACCACATCTGGCCTGCAGGCCTCCAGTTGGACAACCTTAACCTAGGGGATAAACTGGAATGACGACTGCAAGCCAGGCCTGCTCCCAGGGTCGGACTGGTGCATTGAGGGCCCGCCAGGACTGCAAAGCAAAGGGCCCTCCTGGCAGTCACCGGGGGCCCCTTCCCGACCTCCAAACTCCCTACCCCTAAAGAAGCTCTGCGCGATTGCTCACACACAAGGAGGACGCGCCGCACGCATGCGCAGACATGCAGAAGACACCAGATCCATTCAGACGCGCCAGGTCAGCAGATCGGGGAACAGGTCTGGGCCAGTGGGGGCCCATGAGGGCCGGGGCCCACCAGGTTTTATCCCAGTATCCCGCCGGCACAGTCCGACCCTGCCTGCTCCCCAACATCAGTGACCAACCATCTAGTTGAAAGCCTTCCCAGAAGAGTAGGGCCTGTTATAGCAACAACCTCACTTGGGAATGAAATGCTGGCCGGATACTATTAGCCATGTAACGTCAGTAAGGCAAATGACGAACACACCTAATTTCCATAGGAAGCCATTCCTATTTCAACAAAGGGAGTTTAGCTCACTTTTCAGGTCAAGCAGTCTAAATAATGAATGAGTGAAATTCTCCAGGAGAGATATACTGTTAGCTTGTGATTAAGATTCACGCAGGTGGAAACGCAGTGATTATGGTTCTTTTTTTTTTTCAGGAGGGGGAAAAGCAGCGAGTGTGTTTATCGTGCAGCAAACAGAGGCAATCTATCATGGCATGTCACCCTTGAGAACGTGACGCCGAAGTGACATTTGCTCAAGCAACCCTGGTAACACGTTGAGCAATGAATATATAATCCACAAAGACCATTTGTTTGCATTAATGATACCCGAGCCTTGATTCCATTTGCCGTACATTGTAACAGTGCCAAGAAATAGTCTGCAATTAAAGGGAAACTTGTAAGCACTAGAGGACAAAGGGCATTTTGGTGAATAACTCAACTCAACGGCAACAAAGGTTGATATTATATTATATATTGGTCAGTCTATTTATACTTCTGAAGCGTACCCCAGCAGGGGTGCTTCCACCCAAGGCCCCCACCCCAAGACATTTGAACTGAAAGAATTCACCCTTATCAATTGCCTGAATCAAGTATGTCATGTTTAATGGCACAAACAAGTTTTGCATCTCAACGTCAGCCATTTAGATTTGCCTTGGGTACACACATGGAAGCACTAAGGCCAGATCTCTCCATTAAGAACTTAATGGACCTGCCTTGTGTTAACCAATTTGCAACCTTCGCTGACCAGGGGCATTAAAAATCCTTCTGCATTATAGAGAATTAGGAGGGACTGTTGTGTATTCTAGAGGACAACAATCCATTAGACCTTTTAAAGCTGCGGTCAACCATTTACAAGAATCACTTTGCTCAAGAATATCAGACATATGGTCAGCCTGCCTGGATTCGTATTTCTCGAAAACTTGTCCCTGAAGCAAGGTTAGAGAAAGGCAAAGTGATTTCTCATGCTCATAACAAGCTTTTACATTACCCGTCGTTGTACACAGAGAGGAGGATGAGCTATTATGAAGGTAAATGTGGAAAGTCCTTACCCGAAAGTCAATTCCAACAGTGGAGATGAAGCTTCCGGCCAGAAATGCCCCGTCCTTAAATCTCACAAGGAGACATGTCTTCCCCACTCCAGAGTCTCCCACCAACATCACCTAAAATGAAAATAACAGTAAATTACTTGGACTTGATCTTTCTTGCTATGATGGACCTGAACACAATACACAAAATTAACATTCCTATGGGATTATACGTCTTTGCTGAATAACATGGAACGGATGGAAGTGGGAAGCAGAAACCAGGGCGGGAGGCTTTTGAGGTTGTAACGAGGGCCCTTGATGTTGCAGCCCTGTTGGGGCCCAGGACACCCCAGTTCAATGCAGAATATAACCCTTTCCTAAGCAGGAAAAGATATCTATGTATCTTTAAAGGGGAAGAAAAGTCTGCTAGAAATGTGTGTTTTGTATTCTAAATATAAACATGAATTTACTGCACCAGAAGCCTAATCAAAAAAATGATTTTTGTTAAAAGTCGGCCGCAAGGGGTTATCCACTTGAAACTTAGAAGGAAAGTCGTTTCATACTTGGGGGTGCCAAATGAATGTATCAGCAGAAAACTGCACCCAGGGTTGCACACCCCCAAGTGTGAAACAAATTTCCTTCTCCTTTAAACATCTTTGCAAGACCAAGACTGTGCACATGCTCAGTGTGGTCTGGGCTGCTTAGGGGTCATCATAAATTATCAAAACAGCACAAGCCAAATAATATCTTCCAGAAGCCGATACAGCAAGACTGATTAATACTCAGAATATACAGACTGCACTGGGTCCTGTGTTGTCATGTAATCTAATGTGGATTTTATAGTTTTTGTATTGTTTAATACAAACTTTCTCCAACTCTGCAGAACCAGTGGCTGCAGCAAAATAATCCTCCAAATAGAATCCCAGTTTATCTGTTTAAATCTGGCTCCATGATCTTTGTCCCTGGAGCTGGAAACAGTAAAGGGGATGTAAAGGCAAAAATAAAACCCAAAACAAATCTCTACACAGTCACCGACTGCTCTACAGGGAAACAAACAAATCTGCTTGAGTTCTGCATGGCTGAGAAGTAAGGCAGGGCTCCTCCTGCTGTTTCCCTGCAGAGCAGTTAGGGACCGTCTGACAGTTCCTATCCACAGCAGTAAATGAAGGGAGAATTTCACTGCATACAGTTAGGTTTCTTATAAAAACAGTACACATTTTTTAATTAAAGTATATTGGAGATAGGTTTCTTTTTCATTAAAGAAAGTAAAAGTGGCAATTTATTGTTTTGCCTTTACATGCCCTTTAAAGGAAATGGAAAAGGTTAATAGCAGTTAGGTGCTAATTTGTTAAACACTCCCAGTGATTAAAAAGGCTAACTTCAGAACCTGGGCTAGTGTCTATGAGCATCCCACAAGTAAGATCAATGTAGAAAATCTCAGCAAAGGCAAAAGCAGCCAATCCGGTCTTTACATTAATTCTCATAATTTCTAGACTAATGGTTTCAAAACTGCGAGACTAGTCCTGTTAGTTGGGCTCAGACGCTTGAATGCGGACCCAGCGTAAAAAACATTAAGGGGTATATATGGGTAAAATGCCTCTTTTTATCTTTCATGCTCCCAGAAGCCCATATTGAACAACAAATAGAGCAGGATTTCGGGTGAATACATGTGCTTTCCTTAGTATAGTCCTAGTTTCTTAGGACTATAAATGGATGTATGATACAAGGGAAGCCCTGGTCAAATGATCTCAACTATGGAGGCTTGCATGAATAAATCTGACCACTGTACTAGAAGTTTAAAAGTAAATGTTGACTGGTTGCTACTGGCAACTGCACTTGTACAATCTAGCAGATGTTTGTAAGTTAGCAACATTTCGTTTTTGACTGTTGGCGGTTTTCCAATGGAAACAAAGGTAGAACATGGAAACTCCGGGCAGATGGTGCCGTGGTCAGAACTGAACACAATATCTAAGCACTATACGTACAAATGCAGAGAAGGAATTATCTATGTAGAAATGGAACATCTACCTCTACATATCAATCCTGCATAATTTTCCCATTAGTAATGGTTTCCTTAAGACAATAATGTGTCATTTCCAGGTTATATAGTTCTCTTGTTGGGCTACAACTCCCAGACCTGCCATTTCAAAGTAATGGGATGTTGGCAAGTTAATTTCATGGCAGTGCTCGTGGTGAGACTTCAACCATATGCAAATGAATCCTTCAGTGGGTGTGAAATAATGAGACGTTCCTTTGGGATCTGCCTCAGCAAAATGGAAATTATTAACGTATATACTCGAGTATAAGCCGAGTTTTTCAGCCCCCAAAATATGCTGAAAAACTCTACCTCGGCTTCTACTCGGGTCAAGCGCAAAAACGGTCGCCGGCACCTAAGAATATTCACCAGCGCCTTAGAATAGTAGCCGGCGCCTAAGAATATTCGCCGGCACCTTAGAATAGTAGCCGGCGCCTTAGAACAGTAGCCGGCGCCTTAGAACAGTAGCCGGCGCCTAAGAATAGTCATCTAAAAACGAGATTGAAACTTACCAGAAGCTGCTGCATTTCTCACCCTCGGCTTATACTCGAGTCAATAAGCTTTCCCAGTTTTTGGAGGTAAAATTAGGTACCTCGGCTTATACTCGGGACGGCTTATACTCGAGTATATACGGTATGTCTGACACATACAGTAGATCATTTCATATTAGTGTAAATAACGCTCCTTCATTTAAGGCTGAACTGTAACAATTTTTATTATTATTATTATTATTGGGACCGGACTTGAAACATAAGCAGATAAACAGAGCTGGAGAGATTAATCTGCGATTCTCTGTATCACTGGAAATATGTCTATAATACATAACAGCAATAAATATCTTGTAGATTAGGGTTTCTGAAACTTTTTTTTAAATAGGGCCCTGATTAAATCACCCATGGGGAACCAAGAGCTAGTATAGAATTAAAAATAGAATCTATGTTACCAGGCCCTACAGCAAATTATTTTTCAGGCCCCAACATGTCTAGAAGTTGTTTTAGCAATAATTATTGAAATTGTGTATGAATTAGGGCCTCATGGTGCCCCTATACCTCCTGCAGCCGCAGGGTCTGCTTCCTCTGTAGTTACATCCCTGTATAGAATGAAAGTAATGAATGCTCTCATTTTATTCAAGATAAAAAGGTAATATTTTCCCTAGGATATGATTTAGGGGTAATACTGTAGTCATTTGGGTACAGGTAGGGTGCAGGCTAATTTACTTTCTAGTGGCGAGGACAATCATGGCAGAGGATTCTGCTCTCCATTCTTTGAAATCCAGCATCGACTCCAGTGTAGAACTGAATTTCATTAAGAGGCAGGGGCAGTACTGGTGGTTCTGTGTGGTGTGGCTCCTGGGGGAAGAGGGAGGCCTCTGCAGGAGGCCTAACTGATATAAATGGGTTTCATTCTCATTTAAAATGGTTGGATGGGGATTGTGGTCCATTGATACCTGTGCAGATCTCCTTAAATGCTGTCTGTCCATTCCTAGTCCTTCTGACCACATCACCTCTATGTTTTCTACCGAAAAGTGGTTTTGGAACTGGCAGTGGGTCAACTAAATTAGACTTCTATCTAAATACAGGTTCTTGCGGCACCCCCATCAACACTTCTTAATTTACTTGCCTGTGACCAACTAATCATTATCCAAGAACTCCTTGAGTACTGAGCCTTTTCAATAAATAATCAGCAATGTGGATTGACTTGTCTGGGGAAATATCTTCAGTATGGGGCCATCTGTACCTCGGAACCCCAGCAGAGCTCTAACACTTCGACCCGCTTGTGCTATTCCTTATTATGGTCTGAAGCCAAGCAAAAGTAGTTAGACTAAAAACAGAGAACCTCATCTTGGCTTTCAAACAGAGAAGCCTTCTTTCAAGTCTAATCATCACATATCTTCAGAGACCGGTCCTGATTAAGGGTCAGGGCACACGCTCAGGTTTGGGGTCACCCGGCGACAAATCTTCCCTTCTTCAGGGCAGCTAATCTCCGAGAACTGCCTCCCGCAGCTAGAATGTAAATCGCCGGCGGGAGGCAGTTCGGGGAGATTAGTCGCCCCAAAGAAGAGATTTGTCACCAGGCGACTAATCTCCCTGAATCTGAGTGTGTGCACTGACCCTAAGTCCTGTGGATCCGCCAAAAAACCCAAAGCAGCTTGTGAGCCCCACCCCCCCAAACACACATCTACCAGTACAAAGCATCACAAAGACAGATCTCCTCTCCATGATTTGTTTCTCCCTTACCGTCCATGATAAGGATCTTTAAAATATTTTAATGCTTCGATAATTCATTATCCTATGCAAATCTTCTCACATGCCAAAAAAAATAACCTTCTGTGTAATAAGATTCTGCCCTTGGTATCCAAGGCAAATCCCTTTATCTAATGAAGGCAGCTATTCCATGACAGAGACTAATTAACTGTACAGTTGCATGGGGACTGAAGGACCAGATAATTATTACCAGTAAACTGCCCATATTTATTTGTAATTTACACTATATTCCCTTTGTGCAGGGTTCAGTGTTGCCCCAACAAGCCAGTGTATTACAGTAAGGTTTCTTATGGGACCTGCATTAAGTCTGAGAATTCAGCAAGTCAAGATTTGTTTTGGAAACAATTATGCATCTAATCTTCATGACCCTTTTCTGCAGTAAGAGGAAATTGCACTATGGTAAACATGGATAACATCAAGAAAAACAGCTTTTTCAATTAGATATTTGTTCCTGAATAAAAACGGGCACTGGCTTCTGTAGGCAGTAATATTGTTGTCTCCTGCACCAAGGATTAGAGAAAAATAGAGAAAGGTGAAAATATAGAGAGGGGCAACAAATAGGAACTCAAGGTCCCATTAGGGAGCAACAATGTTTATAAAGGGAATTGAGGATCTTTTCTTTTCTTTTCAAATTCTTTTTATTAAGTTTCAATAAGTTTCAATAAAACATTGAATCATGTATGTATACAATCATGAAGTCTTTCACATTAAAAGAAGAACAGTTCAGAATATTAACATGAAAATTTTATCATGTGAACAAAAAAAAAAAAAAAAAAAAATACCAAGCCAACATATAAAAAGAAAACAAATTGACCTGTAATTTACCAAAATTCAGTATGTAGTCAGGTAACATAGATGAATTTGCTTAAATTTTAGATAATAAATAAATAAATAATAATAATGGCACATTCATATACATATAAATAGAAAAGAATATTAATTCTACCCAATTCATTCATTCCCAACATCTTGTCCCATCAGCTTAAGAATAAATTCTCTTTTAGCATTATCTAAAGATGAGATATATATGGACCATCTGTATTTTACTTTATTCCTCTGAGATAAATCATCCATCCGGAATCTGATTACCTCCTGCAAACATAAATTATGTAAGTAAGAAAGCACATCATTCACAGACGGAGGAGTATCCCTGATCCAGCACAAAAAAATAGCTTTCCGAGTAGCTGCCATAACTAGCCAACAGAAGGATGAAATCTCATCAGAAACATTCGTAGAAGAACCATAACTAGACACCAAAAGAGAATCTCTGACAGTGCAAACTGAGGATTCAATACTATATCCAATTTAACCACATCCTTAATATGACGTTCAATTGAATCCCAAAGAGTTTTAATAAATGGACATTTCCAAATATAATGAAAAAAATCAATATTTTGTTCTTTGCACTTCGGGCAATAGGAAACCCTCCGAGAATCTTTGTTACTTTGGAATAATTGTCCGTATCCTAAGTGGATAAATCTGAATTGTTGATCTCTCCAACTCTCAGACAGTATATTATTCCTAAAATTTTTAAAAGAATTTAGAAGATCCCTAGAAGATACACCAACGCCCAAAAACAAAGACCATTTTTTACTAGCATTTTCAAGTGGATCTAAATTACAAGGCCTCAAGTTTAAAAGATGTGCTGAAATCCATGAAATATTATTTAGTTTAAGATCTTCAACTAATTGTGATAATGAATCATAAAACGGATGATGTCTTAATTGCGATTTTGTTTTGTTATCAATTATTTGGAAACCATATCTGATCTGCATATAACTTAGCCTTTCCTTCTCCGATAGATCATAAAGTCCTTTGATAACTTCCCAAGAAAAAGGATCTCCAGAACTTGGACCAATAATATGACTAATTTGAAAGACACCATATCTTCTCCATCTACAAGATATTTGATTTCTATTCTTCTTAGGAAAACCTCCCAAAAAGAATGGAGATAAGAAAGGCGAAACATTAAAGTTTAAATTATTATTTTTACATAGAATTTTCCAAGTGCTAGTTGTATCCCTATAAATCGGGTTTCTCCTTACATCTATATGCTGCTCAGACCATCTACTATGAATAGAAGAGATAATATGTTCTTTTGAATCTAAAAATTGCTCTAAATCTAGGTTAGTAAATTTCTCTTTACCCGATAACCATTCCACAATATATCTAGTATTGGCAGCTACATTGAACTTTCTAAAATCTGGAACATTAAGTCCCCCTAAACATTTAGGGTTTCTAAGCTTGGATAGAGAAATTTTAGGTTTTTTATTATGCCATATAAAGTTATTCAAAATTCGGTCCAAATTCTGCACATCTGAATGTTTTATCAATAACGGAAGATTTAAAATAGGAAATGCAATTTTTGGAAAGATCAACATTTTAAACAATGCAATCCTTCCCATTAAATTCAATGGACTATCAATCCATTTTTTACAACAAGTACTCATTACTTGAATTAATGGGGTAAAATTCAAAGTATACAATCTAGATAGATCAGAAGAAACCAATATCCTTAGATACTTCAATTTGCCAGATGGGGGCTTAATTTTAAGATCAGCAAGTACTTGATTAGGAATAGTACAGCAAATATTCAATAAGTCTGTTTTACTAGAATTTATACTGTATCCCGAGAAAGTTTTATAGTAATCAAAAAAATCAAAAATGTTTTTAATTGAATGTGAAGGATTACTAACAAATAAGAGAAGGTCGTCAGCATATGCTAATGATTTAATATGTTTGCCATTAAACCTCATTCCTTGAAATAAATTTGAAGAGTCTATATATCTAATTAGTGGCTCCATAGAGATATTAAATAAAAGTGGAGATAAAGGACAACCTTGACGAGTTCCTCTATATAGCCCAAATGTTTCAGAAAGTTCACCCACTACTGCAATTCTAGCCTTAGGCTTTGAATAAATAGATTCAAGTAATGAAATGAATTCCCCTTTCAGACCAAATCTGTTACAACATAGAGAAAGATATTTCCACGAGACATTGTCAAAAGCCTTTTCGGCATCTAGACTCAAAATTGAGCATGGGATCCTGGACTTCTTAGCATTATAAATGACATTCAATAAAGTACGAATGTTTTTAACCCCAGTCCTATTTTTCACAAAACCATTTTGTTGAGAGGAAATAATACTAGGTAACAAAAAGGATAGTCTATCAGCTATTATTTTCGTTAATATCTTAAAATCAATATTTATTAACGAAATAGGTCTAAAAGAAGCAGGCTGGGAAAGGTCTTTACCTTCTTTTGGAATTAATTTTATATGAGAGACCATGCTTGAATCAAGAATTTTCACATGACAATATATTTCATTATAAAGATTAGTCAAAAAGGGGGCAAATTCCATTTTGATATTTTTATAAAAGGGGGAAGTCAAACCGTCAGGTCCTCCAGCTTTAAAATCTTTAAGTAAATTTATGGTAGACATAACTTCCTGAATAGCAATCGGTTGATTCAGTGAAACTAATTGTTCCTCTGATAACTTCGGAAAGTTAACTTTTGAGAGAAAATTTAAACTTTCCTTAGCGTTTGTTTGTGAAGAAGAATAAATAGACTCAAAATAACATTTAAAGATATGGACTATATCTTTAGGAAGGTTGGTTAACTGACCCAAATGATTTCTGATCAATATTGGTTTGTGAAAAGTCTTACTATTCTTAAACATATTAGCTAAAAACCTACTTGCCTTATTATGCAAATTACCAAATTTAGCCTTATAATAGGCCATATAGGACTGAACTCTCAAACTAGTCCAATGTTTAAGTTTATCTAAAGATTCCTTATATTTCTCACTATGTTGTTTAGTAGGATGCATAACAAAATTCAAGTAGGCCTTTTTCTGAGCTTTGGAGTGAAGAATGAATTCCTTATTAATCTTTCTCATAAAATGGATTTTATAGGAAGTAATCTCACCTCGAATTACTGCTTTCCACGTATCCCACAGTAATGGCAAATTAGATTTTTCATTTAGTGTTGTCATATTTTCTTTAAGAAATAATTTCCAACTCTCTTTTAGTTTAACATTAAATTCTGGTTTATCTTTTAGGAAGATGGGATATGACCAAGGAATATAAGATTTAGGTAAGAAACCTAGTTCTATCTCAATCAAAACTGGGGCATGGTCTGAAAAAGTGATATTACCAATATTCGCCGCCCTAGTTTTATTAAGGAAATCAATCGATGAAAATAGATAATCAATCCGAGTCCCCACCCCATGAGGATGAGAAAAAAAAGTGAAATCTCTTTCTGTTGGGTTCAACATTCTCCAAAGATCCACCAACCCAGTTTGACTCTCAAACTTTGACAATAACTTAGATTTCCTATAAGACTCCTTTTGAGCTGGACCACTCTTATCTAGAGGCCAAATATAAGATTCGTTAAAATCTCCGCCAATTATACATTTATTCTGTGGATAGGAACTTATTTTCTGAACAATTTGAGAGTAAAACTCTTCCTTACCCGAGTTAGGAGCGTATAAAGAGCCCAAATGCCAATTCATATTCTGTAAAAGTACCTCAGCCATTACAAATCTACCATTGACGTCACTATCAGAATTTAATACTTGTATGTTTATAGATTTATCAAATAAAATTGCCACGCCTCCTTTTTTCCTAACTGCAGGAGAATATACCACATGGCCAACTCATCCCCTTTTTAATTTTTGAGATTCCTCACCCGACAGATGAGTCTCCTGAAGCATGACCACATCAGCTTTCAGTTTTTTAAGCTCCAATAGGATTCTCTTCCTCTTAATGAATGAATTGAGCCCATTTACATTCCAAGTAATTATGTTAAGCATTGAAACATATCAAAAGAAGTGAAATAATGATTTAAAAATATCCAAAATAAATTATAGAATGTGCCAGGACAGAAAATATTCATACAGATCAAATTACTGAAATTAAGGTAACATTGAAAGAAAAAAAATTCAAAAAACATCTTACTAAATAATCTTGTAACTCGCACATAACCTGCGCAAGATGAACATATCAATATGTAACACTTATTAACAAGGTATATACCTTGAATACCAACAAATCTTGAAGCAAAAAAAAAACTTCTAGAACTCAGTGCTTTTGCACCAAAATTCACCACCCAACCTAGAATAATAGAGTAAAGCACCAAAAATATAAACATTAAGTTCAGTGACTTCACTTTTTTCCTAAAGAGAGAGGAAGTATAAACTCTCTTCTCAAGAAAAGTGACAGGAGGAAAGACTACATCACTTCTCACTTATGAAAACAAACATCTCCAAAATATAATGTTTTTTCTGAAAAAAAAACTAAATTAGGTCATTGTATTCTCTAAATCATGCATATCCTGTGAAATAGGAGATCTGGAACCAGAACTTAAATTAGTATTTACAATCTTGTCTTGAAGTTTCAAAGAGTGTCTTGAGGAAACTTTCATTTCTTGTCTCTTTTCCTTGGCCTGGAAACCCGAAATAACATCTTCCTGTGAGATAGGGGATCTGGATCTAGATCTTAAGATAGTATTTGCAATCTTATCTTGAGATTTCAAAGAATAGCGCGAGGGACCTTTCAACTCTTGTCTCTTTTCCTTAGCCTGTAGACCAGAATAAGCACCTTCCCTTGGGATAGGAGAACTGGATCTGGAACTTGAGTTAGTAGCTGTAATCTTATCCTGAGATGCCTGTAAATCAGAATTTGCGCCTTTCGGTGCATCTTTAAGAGAATGTTGTCTTTCAAGCTGAAATATAAAGTTTGAAGCGTCTTTAGGATTCTCAAATGTGCGAATTCCTGAGACCAAAAAGATTTTTAGAAAAGCCGGGTATGTAAGTGCAAATTTAATGTTCATCTTAAATAATGACTGACAAATTGCACTAAACTCTTTCCTTTTTTGAGAAAGTACAACTGAATAATCTTGGAATATGAGAATTCGGAAACCATCAAACTCCAGTATGTGGTTCTTTTTGTAAGCCTGAAGTAATAAAGCTTTTTCAGAGTAGTCCAAAAACTTTGCAATGACTGCCCTTGGTCTGAGAGGCACTTGTTCCCTCAAAGGGCCAATACGATGAACTCTTTCCAATTTCACATTTTGTAGCAATTGATCAACCCCTAGTTTTTTTGGGATTATTTTAGTAATAAATGAGATGATGTCACTTATTTTATAGGATTCCGGAATTCCTATAAATCTTAAATTATTCCTTCTTGTTCTATTTTCCAGATCATCTATTTTTTGTTGCATTTCTCTTGTCTTTTTTTCCAGGTCATCCAATCTCGATGAAGTAGAAGTCGTATTATCTTGAATATCAGAAACCACATCTTGTAGCTCCTGTATCTGACGACTTTGAGAGGTAAGATTCTCAGACAAATTGGTAATAGTATCCTGTAAAAGTTCAAGTGCCTTACCAATAGCTGATTGAATTGTAGACTCAATCATTGGATTAAGTAATTTAGCAACCTCCATTGCTAGAGTAGAATGTTCAGTAGATTTTTGCTGAGCATTTTTATTAGATCCATTTTCACTTTCAGAGTGTTTAGCAAATTTGACTTTATTCCGTTCATAGGTTTTCCCATTATTTTTTGCTGGGAATAATGAGACCGCTGGTGAAGTATCCATATCTTTCTGAAGAAGCTGTAGCAGGAGGAGACTCAGAACCAAATAGAATCTAGAACACTCAGCAGGAGACTCAGAACCAAGTAGTTATCGGTAAGGAGAGAAAAAAAAAAAAAATATATAGATTAGTTGAAATATCCCTCCGAATGTGTTGATGGGTAGTCTATTTTTCAGAGAAATCCTGTTTCCATTCCACATCAACACTCCAGAAGCAGTTTGTACTTTGTTTTAGCTTTTATTACACACACAATAACCAAACATGTGAAAATGCAAAAAATCCTGAGGTAGATACAGTTATGAATACTCCGTCAGCCTTCTTGTTTGGACCAACAACTTTGTCGCAGTCCTTTTAGGTAAATCAGAAACGTGTTGCAGTATCCACTCTAAACAGTAAACTCACTTTGAATTAAGTCTTTTCCAACATCCAGTATTCTTCCAATATAACTTTAGAATTCTTTAAGAATATCCACCGCTAACTTTTGACATAACAGATTAATGTCGCAACATTCCTCCAGCAGTGAAAGTCCCATAACAAAAGCCTTCGTTTCCAGCAAATATTATTTAGTTAACGTTGTTAAGAACAAAGTCATCTATCATCTTGTATATCAAGCACAGCTCATCACTTAAATCAGTCCAGGCTTATCCAGCAAAAGATTATCGTGAGGTAATTACTCACTTTGAAGAGCCATCCGCCATTTTGTATCACCTATAACAACGCTAATATTTCCAACCTTTCAGTAAGATTTTAAAAAATAGTGAAAGAGGTTTATATTTACGTCCATCTTTGACAGAATCCCTTTTTTATCTGCTTTGTAGGTTAACTAGCATAAGTCCTCACTTAAATCATCCCAGGCTTATCCAACATAAGATTATCATGAGGTAATTACTCACTTTGAAGAGCCGTCCGCCATTTTGTCTCACATATAGCAACTCCAATACTTCCAGTCTTTCAGCAAAGTTGTAGAATAATAGTTAAAAGAGATTTATATTTACGTCAGTCCCAGACAGAATCTCCTCTTTGTTTGCTTTGTAGTTCAAACATTCACCGGCATCAACTCCCCGTCACAGACTCCAGCCGACACACAGCCAGGCTCCAAGACTCCTTCCCGACTACTGCAAACCACCGCAAACAACTGGAAAAGCTCACCAAGGAATCCGGACACAGACTGACCCATCACAGTAAGTAATTGAAGATCGTAGCTGATTTTAATTAGCAGATATAAGTGAAAATGTGCGGAGCCTCACTCCCGCCCTCCCACTCTCTCAGGCGCCATCACCGGAAGTCCCGAATTGAGGATCAATCCCAGTAATATAGACACAAGCCAATGCCAAGCTACGATTGATTACAATGCAATAATATTAAGTGCACAATAAAGGCTGTTTTTTACCAAATAGGAACTCAAGGTCCCATTAGGGAGCAGCCTATATGTTAATTAAAAAAAAGTAGCTGGGCCCAATAGTGGGATGGGTGCTACCAGAACCTTCTTGATCAGCACATGGGCAGTAAAGCAGGACCTTCTGCGTGTACACCAGTCGAGGCCTCAGGGTAATGACAGAAATAAAGCCCTGTGCACACTACTATCAACTGAGAGACCGTTTTAGGCTGGGACAGAAAGGGTATGTTACATGTGGCCCACAAACTCAGGGTAGGACAGAAAAGGCGTTTTTTCTTGTTGCACCCCCAAAAACTGAATGGTACCTAGATAATAATAGATATATAATGTAATAGTTATTACATAAGCTAGATGTACAGGCAAAGATCCATGTTTGGCATGGTCACCAAATGAGTGAATATTTAACCGATTTGGTCTGCCTCCCAGGTGGAAGCCCAAATCAGGCTGATCCAATCACATGAATGGTGTCTGGGTTGGAGTGACTAAATTTCACTATGGTAACAGGTTGTAAAGACACCAGTCCTCAAAAGCTCAGGAAACATTTTTGTGAGTTCCAACTCCATAGGTTCAGAGTCCCTGCATTGGGGCATAAGTTAACATCATTATAAGAGTTTGATCCAGTAAGGGAAGCACAATGATATTATAAAAATGATTTTTAAATGAGATATGTCTTCCCATATACAGCTGCCTCACCTCAACCTGTAATTGCTAAGTGCCACCAGTTATCCACTTAGTTAGGTTGATTAGGAATGGTCAAGTAAGGTTGATTAGAACATTCAGAAAAAATAATGGAAGTAAGATATATCTCGGCACAAAGAGAAGCAGTCGTTGAATGAAGAAGAGTTAGGGTTAGGATGGACATCAGTAAAGTTGTCATCTCTCCAGCTGTTCCTAAATTATGACCTGCTCAGCAAGCCAACAGAATATCCCCAAATAAGAAGCCATGGAGTTGTGCCTGGAGAGCCAGTCGGCTGATGATGTGCTACTCTGGTTGCCCACATTCCTTAAATTCTCCTGGACAACCTGAGGAGCGGCAGCCAATTACTTTTTCAGCTGACGCATTCCCCAATCAATCAAAGCCTCTTGTCATTTATTCAATACAGCACCACTGTTCATAACAACAGCAAATTTTAAGACGTGACACGTCATAACTGCATGTACAGTGTGCAGGGTGCTGATCAAGATAAGCCGACCGTTATCGGTAGAATTCTTGGATATCAGTCGGCTCGCTGATCGGAAAATTTTGATGGCATCCCAACATCGACTGCTGTTAGTGCAGAATCTTCAGATATACAGGAATGATTCTACTTGTAAATCTGACAATTTAGCTCTACACGTGTGTGCTGAAACAAACAATCTTTCTTGGAAGCATCTTTTCCAGGAAAATTGTTACATCTATGGCCACCTTTACAGAGCACAGTTGGCAAACTCATACTCCACTTCTTTGGAGTTCTGATATAGGTGTCTGTATTGGCATAAAATGCACCCAACATAAACTGATGGACAACCTGGGAATTAGTGTTACAATTAGGGGCAGATGTATCAAGGGTCGAATATCGAGGGTTAATTAACCCTCGATATTCGACTGGCGAATTAAAATCCTTCGACTTCGAATATCGAAGTCGAAGGATTTTGCGCAATTTGTTCGATCGAACGATCAAGGAATAATCGTTCGATCGAACGAGTAAATCATTCGAACCGAACGATTAGAAGGATTTTAATCCATCGATCGAGGGATTATCCTTTGATCAGAAAAAACTTGGAAAGCCTATGGGGACCTTCCTCATAGGCTAACATTGGCCTCGGTAGGTTTTAGTTGGCGAACTAGGGGGTCAAAGAAATTTTGAAAGAGACAGTCCTTAGATTATGGAATGGTCTAATAGTCGAACGAGTTTTAGTTTGAATCGTTCGATTCGAAGTCGAAGGTCATAGTCAAAGGTCGAAGTAGCCAATTCGATGGTCGAAGTATCCAAAAAAAAACATTCGAAAATCAAACTATTTTTCCTCTATTCCTTCACTCGAACTTAGTGAATGGGCCCCTTAGTGTTATTTTTATTTTGTAAACCCTTTTATTTTAAATTTTTGTGTTTATATTATGGTATCGACAATGGCTTTTACAGGGAGATTATACTGACCAGATATGGATTTAGACTGAAATTGAGGTAACTAAACCCTCTTCCCTAAACAGTTACCTTATTAAAACCAAAGCTGGCTATACAACTTGAGAGCACTTGTTTAAAAAGGTTTCCATTCAAGCAGATTTTGGCCAACAGGCCAAACTGGGTTGATTCAATTGTCGGCCCCCAACTGGAGCAGACTGCAGACCACTGGAAACTCATTGGTGGAGATGTGGTCAAAGCTCTAATGGATTTTCTGCATGCCCAACAGATATCAGGATGTTTTTAGACCAGATATCAACTTAGACAAGAAGGCCCCTATACGCACAAAGAGTTGCCATCTTAAGGGGCCAAGTTGGCAGCTTACATTTGGTCTTTTTATGACCAGCTCAATCAATTTCAAGTCCATTTGGACAGTCTAGTTTCAGAACTGCTCTATAATATCCACTCCATTATTCTGTACAGCTGTACTTCTTCCCTAGCCTCAGCTTCTCCCAATCCCTATCAACACTTACATGTAATGTATGAAACTGCCCGGAATCAAGTGGATCCCACATGTTGCTATATCTCATTAGCTGATCATTATCTAATTATCAAAGGTTACATAGATTTAGGCTCTCGCCTGTCACATCTAGATGGTCAGAAGTCCAGATTTGGACCTATACTGGTCATTTTAACTCCCAAAAGATATCTGCTTTTATTGGAATTCAGACTAATCAGCTCCTGTATTCCCAACAGAGATCCACCATTCCCTGATTCTGTTCTGTTAGTTTTAGGCCAAATACGTAGAGATGGCTGAATCAAATCAAACCCCCTAAAAGTTGAGTTAACATTTACTTTAATTACATAGCTCTTTGGAAGTTTTGCTGTCTGTGTCCATGTTGATGCATCTTGACTGAGGGCAGGGCAATAATACAGAACAAAATGTTCATCACCTTAACCTGCTGTACTAGAAAAAACTGCATATAATTGGCAGCACCATAGAAGTACAGAGCAAATACTGACAAAGTACCCGAAACCCATGGGTCACTAGAGTTAAAGCTATTGCGGCAAGGATTATAACACATTTGATTACATCAATGATGTGCGGAACAGACTCAACCCAACACCAATTGAGTGTTTTTTGTGAATTCCCTCCAGCATTGGGATTTTAATTGGGCAGTAAAGAAACCACAAGTAATTATTTCAGCGAGTGTGACCGGCAGGGAGGGGGGGGCTTTCTTTATAAAGCTACATGAGAAGAAAATGGTTATTACTCATTGCCGATGGTGTGCACCTATCACTGGAACAGGAAGGAAGGCCCAGCAGCAAAAAAAGAACCACTTCTACAAAGGGCACATGTATAAAAAATATCCCACTTCTAAAAGGAAAACTAAACCCAATTAGCCTAAACCGCGGCAAACTTGCTCCACAATAAGGGACTCACTGGTGCCCCTTTAAGTTAATTAGGTAGTAAACCCTGTTGCACTGTTCAAGCAAACTTTACACAGTTTTTGCTGGACTACAAATCCCAAAATAATGTAACATATTATAAAGGTTGAGGCATGCTGGGAGCTGTAGTCCAGCAACATAAGAGCGTAAGTCTTAAACCGATATTGCTCAATATATTGACTGCTTCAAAATGCAAAAAGTCCTCCAATGAGAATCCCAGCTGATCTGTATCAATCTGGCTCCATGTTCTTTGTTCCTCCAACTGGAGTTGGAAGCTTAAGGGTAAGGGCAGACGGGGAGATTCGGGGAGATTTAGTCGCTCGGCTACTAATCGCCTCTTCTTCTGGGCGACAATCTCCCCGATCTGCCTTCCCCTACCTTCCCGCCGTCTATAATGAAAAGTCGCCAGCGGGATGGTACTCGCAGCACTTTATTTTCCGAAGTCGCCCAAAGTTTCCTCTTAAGGCAATTTCGGGCAACTTTGGGAAATAAAGTGCTGCGCGTACCATACCACTGGCGATTTTTCATTATAGCCGGCGGGAAGGCAGATCAGGGAGATTGTCGCCCAGAAGAAGAGGTGATTGGTCGCTGGGGGCAACTAATCTCACTGTGTGCCCTTAACCTAAAGCCCAGTTTCCCAGCACTGAACAAGTCTGTCCTTTATCCCCATGTTTTATTCCAGTGTAATGTATTGAAGAAAAATAATAATATAATTATCTCTACATGTCAGATAAGAGAAAGATGCTTGAAATTGTGCTTGAAAAAGTTGAAAAGGTTTTGATGAGTAGAAGTCTCATTGGTGAATTTTCTTCCACCTATAATTACGTTTTTTTCGGCAACTTCTATACAAAAGTAGGGGGCGCTGTGGGACGGGTGTCGGTTGGGTTTACAACCCCTTTAAAGGGATACTGTCATGGGGAAAAAAAAATTTTCCAAAATGAATCAGTTAATAGTGCTGATCCAGCAGAATTCTGCACTGAAATCCATTTCTCAAAGGAGCAAACTGATTTTTTTATATTGAATTTTGAAATCTGACATGGGGCTAGACATATTGTCAATTTCCCAGCTGCCCCAAGTCATGTGACTTGTTCTCTGATAAACTTCAATCACTCTTTACTGCAGTACTGCAAGTCGGAGTGATATCACTCTCTCCCTTTCCCCACAGCAGCCAAACAAAAGAACAATGGGAAGGTAACCAGATAACAGCTCCCTAACACAAGATAACAGCTGCCTGGTAGATCTAAGAACAACACTCAATAGTAAAAACCCATGTCCCACTGAGACACATTCAGTTACATTGAGAAGGAAAAACAGCAGCCTGCCAGAAAGCATTTCTCTCCTAAAGTGCAGGCACAAGTCACATGACTGGGGGCAGCTGGGAAATTGACAAAATGTCTAGCACCATGTCAGATTTCAAAATTGAATATAAAAAATATTTGCTCTTTTGAGAAATGGATTTCAGTGCAGAAGTCTGCTGGAGTAGCACTATTAACTGATGTGTTTTGAAAAAAACATGTTTTCTGATGACAGGATCCCTTTAAGGACACCAAAAAGGCTTTGGCCCCTAGCAGGTCATGCAAGATTAAAATGGTACAGCAATTTAACCCTCATTATTGATCACGCTCTACAAATTCCCTCTTGGTCCATAAATTAACGCTCAGGAATATTTGGCTCCCAGTTACCCGCAGAGCAGCTGAGATTGGATATAGATATGTGTATGTTCAGTGCTAAAAGCACATTCTGGCTGAAAGCTGAGACAATAAATGGAGGTTATAAAAGGTAAATCGTTGTTTACAGACTGTGTTACGATGTTCACAATTCACCGACTACTGAAAGGAAAATAAGAACAAGATGGTTTTGTAGGAAAACCTAGCTACACTGTAAAACCACACAATCAAGCATATTAAATACATATATATATATACCATTACACACTGAAGCCTTATACAGGTATGGGATCCGTTATCTGGAAAACCGATATCCAGAAAGCTCCCGAATTACAGAATGGTCGTCTCCCATAGACTCCATTTTATCCAAATAATCCAAATTTTAAAAAATGGTTTTCTTTTTCTCTGTAACAATAACATATTCTGGTCTCTTAAAGGAGAACTAAACCCTAAAAATTAATAGGGCTAGAAATGCCATATTTTATATAGTGAACTTATTGCACCAGCCTAAAGTTTCAGCTTGTCAATAGCAGCAATGATCCAGGACTTCAAACTTGTCACAGGGGGTCACCATCTTGGAAAGTGTCTGTGACACTCACATGCTCAGTGGGCTCTGATTGGCTGTTGAGAAGCTAAGCTTAGGGCTCGTCACTAATTATCCAGCAGAAAATGAGCTTCCCCTGTACTATAAGCTGATGCTACAGGTTTGCTGATTATTAAATTCTGATGCTAATTGCACTGGTTTCTGTGCTGCCATGTAGTAATTATCTGTATTAATTACTAATCAGCCTTATATTGTGACATTTCTATTCTATGTGTACTGTATATTGTGAGTGGGTCCCTAAGCTCAGTAAGTGACAGCAGCACAGAGCATGTGCAGTGAATCAGCAGAAAAGAAGATGGGGAGCTACTGGGGCATCTTTGGAGACACAGATCTTTACTGCTAAAGGGCTGAGGTTGCCTTGGGCTGGTACAGAAGCCCAAAACATAATTTACAACATTTCTACCTACTTCTTTAGTTTAAATTTTTGTCCTTTAAGCAGGGCAAAGCTAATAATTTATGGCAAATGTTGGACAGCACTGCTCTACACAATCCTGCTGGGTATGAATATACAGGGTAAGACCATATTCTCAGATGAACCTACTGAAATCAAAAGCAGAGCATAAGGAGGTTCAGAGTTGGCGGTTTGGTGCAGTTTCGTAACTGGATATTACTGGGCCCACAGCAAATTATTTTTCAGGCCCCCAAAATGTTGTGGTTAACTATTTTACCAATATTTATTGAAACTGTATATGAATAAGGGTTTCATAGGGCCCCTATACCTCCCGCCCCCCCCCTGCAGCCACAGGGTCTGCTTCCTCTGTAGTTAAGCCCCTGGTTGGGTGGTTTCATACCCAGGCTTAATAAGGATTGGCTAGTTAGGGGGATTAAACAGCATCATTTGGTTGGAAAGGACAATTAATTTTTGGGAAATCTTGCCAGCATTCATCCTTCTCTGATGATTAGCAGTCCTCAGCCCCAACTGTAAATGCTATAAGGGGTGGCCTGAATGTGGGACCTGATTAGCAAGATATGTATGGAAGCTTTGGCCGAAAAGAATAAATATCAAACTAAAAAAAAAAAACCCCAAAGGTTAAAAAATGGTCCAGGTGCACCAGCCTCAGGGGAATGGACACTCAGGGAATCCACAAATAAAGAATCTATTTTTATTAAGATACTATCTTTGCAGCCTTATGCGTTTTGTACCCTGGAGGCACTTAAAGGGCATGTAAATGCAAAAAAATAAAATCCCATTTTTACTTTCTTTAATGAAAAAGAACCCTCTCTCCAATATACTTTAATTAAAAAATGTGTAACGTTTTTATAAGAAACCTGACTGTATGCAGTGAAATTCTCCCTTCATTTACTGCTGTGGATAGGAATTTTCAGATGGTCCCTAACTGCTCTGCAGGGAAACAATCACTTATTATGTACAGCAGGGGGAGCCCCCATCTTACTTCCCAGAACTCAAGCAGCTTTGTTTGTTTCCCTGTAGAACAGTTGGTGACTGTAGAGATTTGTATTGGATTTTATTTTTGCCTTTACATCTCCTTTACTGTTTCCAACTCCAGCTGCAGGGACAAAGATCATGGAGCCAGATTTAAACAGATAAACTGGGATTCTATTTAGAGGATTATTTTGCTGCAGCCACTGGTTCTGCAGAGTTGGAGTAATTTTGTATTAAAAACTATAAAATTCCCATTAGATTACATGACAACACAGGACCCAGTGCAGTCTGTATATTCTGATTATTAATCAGTCTTGTTGTATCGGCTTCTGGCAGATATTATTTGACTTGTGCTGTTTTGATCATTTATGACGATCCCTAAGCAGCCCAGACCACACTGAGCATGTGCACAGTCTTGGTCTTGCAAAGATGTGTAAAAAAGTTACAAGATGGTGACCCCGTGTGGCCAAATTTGAAAGCATAAATCATTTGTTTGATTAGGCTTGTGTTGCAGTAAGTTCATGCTTATGTTTAGTATACAAAATACAGCATTTCTAGCCTTATTCTATTTTAGACTTTACTTACAAGCATAACAATGGCAATCACAAAGCCAAAACTAATAAAAAATGTGATGGATAAGAAAATTGTGATAATATAAGAGAAAGAGGTAGGACAAAGAGGAGGTGGCAGGCAGGGCACAGAGTGACAGCCTTGCTAAAGGCAAGAGAAAAACATCAACTGAAAAGTAAAATAACAGCAATAAATAGAGAACACCATCATATATTCTCAGTGGACCAGATGCATCCCATTGGCTAACTGTCAGTTACAGACATTAAGCAATCTCAGTCCGTCTATGTATTCTAACTGTCATGAGACTTTTAAATTACAGCATTTATGTAGCGACATAAAAAAATACAGGAGTGGGGCGGGCAGAGACTGGCAGTCACATTTAATTGATATAGTGGTTAATTAGCATGTCCCTTGGAAGCAAATGTTAGTAGATCTCTGTGGGAGACAATGGCAAGGTAAGTTTTTAGCAGGCAATCTAGAAGAAGGTGTTAGTGTATAACGAGCTATTTGCCAGGCACAGCAGACAGGGAGTCGGTAAAGCAACAGGTAATTGGAGAAAGAAGCTGAGAGCGGCACTGGCTCATTACGCACATGCGTGTGCCCCATAAAAGCCGTCTCTGTTGGGGGAAACTAGTTCAGGTGACAGGTGCCCTTTAAGAGAAAACTGACAGCTGGATCCTGGATAAATGTTTTAGAAAGAACAAACTATATTGAATATGTCACGCAGGGAGAGTAGATGCTGCAACTTGCAGCTCTGGCTTTCTTCACTTTCTTCTCAGGGGACCCAAATTAAAGGAACAGTGAAACCAAAAAAACATTTTCATTTTAAAGTAATGAAAATATCATGTAGTGTTGCCCTGCACTGGTAAAACTGATCCGTTTGCTTCAGGAAAACTACTGTAGTTCATATAAACAAACTGCTGTGTAGCCATGGGGGCAGCCATTCAAGCACAGGATACACAGTAGATAACAGATAAGTACTACTATAGTTTATATAAACAAGCTGCTGTGTAGCCATGGGGGCAGCCATTCAAGCACAGGATACACAGTAGATAACAGATGAGTACTACTATAGTTTATATAAACAAGCTGATGTGTAGCCATGGGGGCAGCCATTCAAGCACAGGATACACAGTAGATAACAGATAAGTACTACTATAGTTTATATAAACAAGCTGCTGTGTAGCCATGCTGGCAGCCATTCAAGCACAGGATACACAGTAGATAACAGATAAGTACTACTATAGTTTATATAAACAAGCTGCTGTTTAGCCACGGGGGCAGCCATTCAAGCACAGGATACACAGTAGATAACAGATAAGTACTACTATAGTTTATATAAACAAGCTGCTGTGTAGCCATGGGGGGCAGCCATTCAAGTACAGGATACACAGTAGATAACAGATAAGTACTACAGGTATGGGACCTGTTATCCAGAATGCTCGGGACCTGCTGTATTCTTCATACCTTAAGTCTACTAGAAAAACATAAAAAAGTAAATAAACTCAATAGGCTGGTTTTGCCTCCAATACAGATTAATTATGTCTTAATTGGGATCAAGTACAAGCTACTGTTTTATTATTACAGAGGAAAAGGAAATCATTTTAAAAATTTGGATTATTTGATTATAATGGAGTCTATGGGAGATGACCTGCCCGTAATTTGGATCTTTCTGGATAACGGGTTTCCGGATAACGGATCCCATACCTGTACAATAGTTCATATAAACAAGCAGCTGTGTAGCCATGGGGGCAGCCATTCAAGCACAGGATACACAGTAGATAACAGATAAGTACTACTATAGTTTACAAAAACAAGCTGCTGTGTAGCCATGGGGGCAGCCATTCAAGCACAGGATACACAGTAGATAATAGATAAGTACTATTATAGTTCATATAAACAAGCTGCTGTGTAGCAATGGTAGAAATTGAAAAAAGTCTATATGGCACAGGTTAAATAGTGGATAACAGATAACACCATTATGTTCTACAGAGCTTATCTGCTGTGTAACCTGAGCCTTTTCTCTTTAGAATGGCTGCCCCCATTGCTACACAGCAGCTTATTTATATAAACTATAGTAGTGTTTCTGAAGCAAACACACCAGTTTTACCAGTGCAATACTGCATTATATTTTTATTACTTTAAAATACTTTTATTTTTTGATATTACTGTTCCTTTAAGGGAATCAGCCTGGCCACCTTAAAAAGTGTTTTATTTTGATAGCAAATTTTCTATTTCAAGGATAATTAAAGGAAATCCCCAACAGGGGACACATTTTTAACAATCAAGGTTCAAGTTCGATTCACTAATAAATAAAATGATGGATTTAAGCCCACCCCAATTAAAAGTAAAAACAGGCCATTTGCAAACATAACAAGCATCGAATGCTCACTCCCTTTAGAGGGATCTATGAAGATACAGATCAATGGTTATGGATGCATTGAGATTTATTGCAGAGACTGAGAGGGTCGTGGCTCTGTTTGTAAAGATTGATAAGAGACATACGTTCGCAAGCAGGGATACCCACAGGAGATAGATAGCAATAGGCAGAGAGAATGAGGGATACCCCATTTTGGAAAAAGAAAGAGGGACAAAAAGATCTGAATATTCTTGACCATGCTCATTTTGTGGCCACACCCCCTAATTACCATGTTCATTTTGCACAATTTGGCTGGTCATGAAAGTTGGAACACATTTCTGTGGTTTTTACGTTATTATAGTTTTGCTAATGAAGGTGAACTGCCCTTTAAGCTGCAAGTCACAGTTTCCCCAAGAGACCTGCTCATCCTAAATTGTTACAATTGTTTCTTTGCTTTTCTTAAATTGTTACAAATGCACCTGCCACTCATTCTGGGCTCTCTGCCAAAAGCCAATATATTTTAGAAACATTGTATCTTTTTCAGCCTTCGGCCTCGTGTTTTTATATGGTCATGAAACTCCTCGGTAACTTATAATATTCTTTACAAGAGGGGGTACTTTTTTTTTTTTTTTTTTTTTAAATTCGGGTAGTTTATTGAGTGAATAAAAATAGCAGTTTACAAAATAAAGTCAAAACAAGGAAGAACAATGTATCACAAGTTACACGTCATAGACAAAAAACATTGCAGGAAATATAACGTGCCGCCATCACCACTAGGCACAGCAGTTCACATCTGTATCATTACATCTTTCACCTTCCCTGAAACCTGATAGTTTAAACTGCTAGAAGTTGTCTTGGGTGTTGGGGGTAAAGGTCGTTCCAGGGCCCCCAAATTTTTTGAAATTTGATGGGGACTCCCCTTTTTAGGTACATTAAGCATTCAGTGTTACAGGTATCCTGTATTATTGCTTTCCAGGAAGAGAAGGTAGGAGGAGCCACCGCTCTCCAATTCTGAGTAATTAACCTTTTAGCGAGTAGTAAGGCCTCAAGAAGGAAAAACGACTGATGATGAGTCAGCTTCAAGTCTTGAATAATGGCCAGGATGCACACCTTTGGCGACCTGGTAATAGTCACCTGGAGCACCGCATCTAATGTGTCGAGAATTTTCCTCCAGTATGTAGAGAGCTTAGTACAGCTCCACAGCATGTGCAACAAAGTCCCCTTTTCCAAAGCACATCTAGTGCAAACATCCGGGGTGCTAGCATTAATATAATGAAGTCTGACAGGAGTGTAGTAAGCCCTATGGAGAATATACAGTTGAATTAGCCGTAATCTATGGTTGGGGGATACTAACTGAGGGGATTCCTGCGCTTCCTGACACTCCTCATCCTTGATGGTGCCCACATCTACCTCCCATTTTGACCGTAGCCCATCCAGGTTGTTTTTGTGCACTTCTTGTAGCAATTTAGCATATAGCACTGTGACCAGACCTTTCGTATCCTCCTGCTCTGGGCTTCATCCTCCTGCCTCCTCCTACTCTCTCCAGTTTCTTTCCAAAGAGGGAGAATATTAGCCATAACACCCAAAACAGAGAAGGAGTCACCCACCCCTTAAAAAATAACTCTGAACTTGGAGAACTGTAACTTACGGAGCAACCAATGCTCAATACTTAATTATGTACAGGGAGGGAAGGCCTGTGTCCCCCAATGTAGGATGAGAGAAAAGGATTTAATGGTAAGTACTAAAATCTTCCTTTCTCTCACCTAGATTGGGGGACACAGGCACCGTGGGGATGTCCCAAAGCCACCCCTGAGGGCGGGAACTGTACCCCATGAGAGGTGTTCAGAGTAACACTGTCTGCAACACCTTCCCTTCCAAAGCTAGCTTCAGCTGATGCCTGGGTTTGCAGCCTGTAGAAGTGAGTGAAGGGTGAAGGTGTGTAGTGAGGACCAAGTAGCCACTCTACAGACTTGCTCTGCCGATGCCTGATGACAAACAGCCCAGGAAGTACTTATGGAACGTGTAGAGTGTGCCCTGACCCTGAAGGGAGGAGGTTTTTCCATTAAGGCATAGGTTCTGATGATGGAAGAGCGAATCAACTTCACAATTGTTGACTTGCCGGCCTTGTCTACTTTTTTGCGGCCTTCAGGAAGAATGAAAAGCGAATTTGTCTTTCTAATGGGTCTTGTAACCTCCAAGTAGGTCTTGACTGCTTGTTTAGGAGCTGTTCTATCGGATTCTTTGGTTCTGGACAGAGTGATGGAACTACTATATCCTGGTTGAGATGAAACTCGGATACTACCTTCGGTAGGAATTCTGGTGTTGGTCTCAAAACTACCTTGTCTTTGTGTAGTATTGTGAATGGAGACTTGCAGGATAAGGCTTCCAGTTCAGAAATGCGACGGGCTGATGTAATTGCCAAAAGAAAGGTTACTTTCTGTGTAAGAGTTAGTAGTGGTATTGAATCAAGAGGTTCAAAGGGATCCTCTTGTGGTGCTGATAGAACTAGGTTGAGGTCCCAAGGAGGTATTGGATCTGGATATGGAGGAACGATTCTGGTTGCTCCTTGTAAGAATGTCTTAATGTTGGTGGTCAGTGCTAACTTTCTGTGAAAGAGAATGGAAAGAGCCGAGACCTGTACCTTCAGAGAGCTTAGGGCAAGTTTCTTAGCTAAACCGTCCTGGAGGAAAGAGAGGATGTCTTTATCCCTTGCTGTCCGTGGGTCTATAGCTCTAGATTCGCACCATCCAATGAAGGTCTTCCACACTCTGTGATAGATCTTAGCTGAAACTGGTTTTCTAGCTCTTAGCATAGTGGCATCTTGGGGAGCTCCGGGGGCTCCGGAAGCCCTACCACTAAGGCCTCAAGAGCCATGCCGTTAAAGCCCATGTATGTAAGTTCGGGTGGACAATTGGTCCCTGTGTCAGCATGTCTTCCCTTAGTGGAAGGTGCATGGGTAGATCTGCTGCCATGGTCACTATTTCTGCGAACCACGCCCTTCGGGGGCCAATAAGGTGCCACTAGGATGGTTTGTGTGTGTTCTCTTTTTATCTTTTTTTATGACTCTTGGTAGAAGTGGTAGTGGAGGGAACACGTAAGCTAGGGAGAATGTCCATGGTAGTACTAGGGCATCCACTGCCCATGCTTGCAGGTCGATGCCTTTTGCTACGAACCCTGGAACCTTGTGATTGCATCGAGATGCCATCAGATCCACCTCTGGTGTCCTCCATTTGGCAGCTATTAGTTGGAAGGTCTCTGGATGTAAGCTCCACTCGCCCTGGTCTAGGGTCTGTCGGCTTAGGTAATCCGCCATCCAATTGTCTACTCCTGGCAGATAAATGGTGGATATTGCTGGGACGTTGTTTCCTGCCCAAGTTAGGATTCTTTCTGCCTCTGCTAGTGCCACTGGACTTCTGGTGCCTCCCTGGTGGTTGATGTATGCCACTGTGGTCACATTGTTTGACTGTACTCGCACTGCTCTTCCTCTTAAGAGTTCTGTCCACGGTTCTAGTGAGTATAGGATCGCTCGGAATTCTAACAGGTTGATTGGAAGAAGCCTCTCTGTCTGGTTCCAGAGACCCTGTACTGTCTTCTGTTCCAGCACTCCTCCCCACCCCCTGAGACTAGCATCTGTTGTTATCACCATCCAGGAGTGGTTGGGGAAGGGCTTTCCCAACGATGTCCAGTTGGGTTTTAGCCACCAGTGGAGTGATTGTCTGACAGGTTCCAAGATTAGGATCTGCCTGTCCAGGTTCTCTCGGTCTCTCCTCTGCTGTCGTAGTATCAGCTGTTGTAATGGACTCGTGTGAAGTTGAGCATATGAAATTGTCGGAAACTATGCCACCATTGTTCCCAGGGTCTGCATGGCAGTTCGAAGGGGAGTGACTCCGGACTTCTTGAGGGTTGCGACTCTGTTCTGCAGGGTGCCTATCTTGTCCCCTGGGAGAAAGGCTCTCTCCATCCTGGAATTCAGGATTAATCCTAAGTATTCCATGGTCTGTGCTGGGACTAGGTTGGACTTGTTGTGATTGTAAAGCCAGACGAGCTGTGATAGTGTGTGGAGTACCTGAGAGGTATGTGTGTTTGCAAATTCTCTGGAGGGGGCCTTTACAAGCAAATCATCCAAATAAGGGATCACCCTTATGCCCTTCAGTCTGAGTCCTGCTAGGGTTGCAGCCATCCCCTATGTGAAGATGCGTAGTGCTGACAATAGGCCCAATGCTAGGGCCACAAACTGCCAGTGTCTTCTGGCTGCATAGAACCTCAGAAATCTGTGATGGTTGGGGTGAATGGGTATGTGGAGGTAAGTGTCCTTTATGTCGATTACCGTCATAAATTTGTTTCCTTCCATAGACTTAAAAACTGATTGGATGGATTCTTTAGATCTAACACTGGTCTGTAGGACCTGTCTTTTTTGGGAACAATGAACAGGTTTGAGTACAACCCTTTTCCTTGATCTAACCGTGGAACTGGTTGTATGACTCCAGGACTTGCTAAGTCCTGTACAATCTTTAGGAAGGCTTCTCGCTTGGACTTTCCATTGGGAAGACGTGAAATGAAAAATCTGTGAGGAGGATGTTGGGACAGGTCTATTAAATATCCCTGGGATACGATTTGGAGGACCCATTGGTCTCGGACCAGACTCCGCCACACCTCCTGAAAGGCCCCTAGTCGTCCACCTAGGAGTAACCCTCCAGGGGTGGGCACGCCTTCAGGTGGAAGTGGGCTTGTCCTGGGAGGTCTTGGAGGTTCCCTTGGAGGAATTCCATGTCGACCCCTGTTTGTTGTGATATCTCTGATGAAAGCCTGTATTGGATTTTTCCGTCTGAGGCTTGGACCTCTGTCCTTGGCAAAAAGGAAGAAAAAAAGGGGCGTCTCTTGATTGGAGGCCTCTTAGGCTTTGAAGGAGGAGGGTACTCTTACCCCCTGTGGCCTGAGATATTATCTTGACGAGTTCCACTCCGAAAAGTTGCTTTCCTAGAAACGGAATACTCACTAGTGACCTCTTTGAAGAGAGGTCTGCTGACCAGCTCTTAAGCCATAGGAATCTTCGTGCCGCTATGGATTGTGCTGATGCCTTGGCAACCAGCTTTGCAGAATCCAGTGCTGCATCGCATATGTAGGCAGTAGCATCCGCTACTTGAGAGAGAAGAAGGTCTGTTGTTGCATCCTCAGATCCCAGGAGCTGTGCAACCTGTTCCACCCAGACCTCCATGGCCTTAGCGACCCATGCGATAGCAAACTTAGGTCTATGGGCCGTACCTGAGGCTGTGAAGATTGACTTTAGGAACCCCTCTAGTCTCTTATCGATTGGGTCCTTGAATGATGGTGCATCAGCAACAGGGATGGTGGTAGTCTTAGACATTCTGGAAACTGGCGGATCGACTGTAGAAGGGGAAGACCATAGGTCTATGCATTCCTGTGAGAAAGGATATGCCTGGGAGAAGCGTTTGGATACTTGCACCCTGTGATCAGGGGTCTTCCATTGAGATTTGACCATTTCATTTAATTGCTCATACGCTGGGAAGACACAGCGGAGCTTCCCTGCTGTAAGGGCAGGTGTGGAGAAGAGAGGCGCGAGTGTGTGCACAGGGCAGATTGGGAGTGTGTGTTCCCCTGAGCATAGGTAGGATTCGGATGCCGTGAGTAAGGGATCCAGCAGCACTGGTTGCTAGTGCATTGGGAGGTAAGGGGCTCGTGACAGGACACTGCTCCAAGGGTTGCTGCTGTATCGGGTGGAAGGTAGGAAAAAAAGGGGGTCCTACCTGTTCAGTCAGTTTGTAGTGCCTTTTTGGAAGACTTCCCTGTATACTCAGGCTGGTGCAGTCCTCCGTAGAGCGGGAACAGCAGCCTCAGGGGTATGGGAGCTCATGCATGCAGCCTCTGTGGATCGGGAAGGCAGAAAGGCAGCTGGATCCTCTGGCTGAGGGGGCGCTGGAGTAAAACTCTCTGGCCCCAGTGTGGCATGACCCACGGTAGTTAAGGCCATTTGCTCCTGCCACAGAGTGTCCGTGTTCTTCCTGTAAGGACACTAAAGGAACTGGAGAGAGTAGGAGGAGGCAGGGGGTGAAGCCCAGAGCAGGAGAAGGAATCAACTTTTAACTATTAGTGTCCACTCTCCAAGATTTTCATCCCCACGGTGCCTGTGTCCCCCCATCTAGGTGAGAGAAACAAACCCTGTTCTATTCCAGCATCAGAGTACGGCCATTTATTTTCCTAAAAAAAAAAAAAAAGGCAGGAGAATATAAGGCCATCGCTTACTATTTACAGGGAGCATTTCCTTTTGCACTGTGAGCTGCCATATTGCTTGTTCCAATACTTTTCTACACTATCGAGCATCTATTTTTGACCACTAGGAGTGCTATTGCATCAGGGACTATGAAGAATATTTTTGCCTATGCAAAGAACCGAACAGCCCCACACAGTCAATTTTCCCTGTAACATTAAAACACACAGGTTGTTAATACAACATGTTGGTAGGGTTAAAGGGCAACAACACCCTAAAAAATCAAAAAATCTAGTGAAATCTAGCCCTAATGTACATTACATTAATAAAGCTTTATCTACTAAGATTTATCAACTTGTATAACCAGGAGACAAGTCCTGTGCCAGTATTTGTTCTGGCAACAGTTTTTTGATAAACTTCATTTAGATTTCCTTTGCTCCAATACTGGTTCCAATACTGTGAGCTACACTGCCACCTCTAGAATCCTCACAGGGCACATCCTTTGAACCAGTTAATTTAAAGGGGAACTATCATCAGGCCCAATGGCTGAGACAGGGGCATTTATAAACCATAAGGCAAGGAGATTCTGCTTGGACATAAGTAGTCTAATGTGAAACCGATGAATGTGTGCACCCCCTGTCCAGCATCATCTGATTCTGATGCATAGAAGAAGCTCCAAGCAGAATTGGAGAGGAATGGAGCGCAATAAGGTAAATGCTGAGAAAAATCCAGAGAATATGCAGAAGCACTGAGGTAACAGTCATCCTGCTATAGTTCCAGGGGTACCCAGGGCACAAATAAGCACTCACCCCAAATCTCAACCTAACTGACCTTCAGACTGGACATCCTTAGATCAATACAAAGGTTACAGATATATAGAAACATTGGGGTAACAGTCACCCTGCTAAAGTTCCAGGGGTACCCAGGGCACAAATAAGCACTCACCCCAAATCTCCCCCTAACTGACCTTCAGGCTGGGCCCCCTTAGCTCATAACAAGGTTACATATATATAGAAACATTGGGGTAACAGTCACCCTGCTATAGTTCCAGGAGTACCCAGGGAACAAACAAACACTCACCCCAAATCTCACCCTAACTGGCCTTCAGGCTGGGCCCCCTTAGCTCATAACAAGGTTACAGATATATAGAAACATTGGGGTAACAGTCACCCTGCTATAGTTACATGGGTTCCCAGGGTACAAATAAGCACTCACCCCAAATCTCACCCTAACTGACCTTCAGACTGGACCCCCTTAGCTCAATACAAAGGTTACAGATATATAGAAACATTGGGGTAACAGTCACCCTGCTATAGTTTCAGGGGTACCCAGGGAACAAACAAACACTCACCCCAAATCTCACCCTAACTGACCTTCAGGCTGGGCCCCCATAGCTCATAACAAGGTTACAGATATATAGAAACATTGGGGTAACAGTCACCCTGCTATAGTTCCAGGGGTTCCAAGGGTACAAATAAGCACTCACCCCAAATCTCACCCTAACTGACCTTCAGACTGGACCCCCTTAGCTCAATACAAAGGTTACAGATATATAGAAACATTGGGGTAACAGTCACCCTGCTATAGTTCCAGGGGTACCCAGGGTACAAACAAACACTCAACCAAAATCTCCTCCTAACTGGCCTTCAGGCTGGGCCCCCATAGCTCATAACAAGGTTACAGATATATAGAAACATTGGGGTAACAGTCACCCTGCTATAGTTCCAGGGGTTCCAAGGGTACAAATAAGCACTCACCCCAAATCTCACCCTAACTGACCTTCAGACTGGACCCCCTTAGCTCAATACAAAGGTTACAGATATATAGAAACATTGGGGTAACAGTCACCCTGCTATAGTTCCAGGGGTACCCAGGGTACAAACAAACACTCAACCAAAATCTCCTCCTAACTGGCCTTCAGGCTGGGCCCCCATAGCTCATAACAAGGTTACAGATATATAGAAACATTGGGGTAACAGTCACCCTGCTATAGTTCCAGGGGTACCCAAGGTACAAATAAGCATCACCCCAAATCTCCCCCTAACTGGCCTTCAGGCTGGGTCCCCTTAGCTCATAACAAGGTTACAGTTATATAAAACATTGGTGTAGCAAGCAGTGTTGGGGGATTGAAGAAGATGCTGAGATCACAGTGGGAAACTGAACAGCCCCATACAACTCTGCGAGGCTGCATCATTTTTCCACGTCTAATAAAACAACAGCACAGTATCCAATGGAGCATCAATCTCCATCATTATTAAATCTATTGCTTCTGACAGTTAGAAAATCAGCTCTGCTTCGATAGCCTCCCTCCCCCGATAGCCAATCTCCTTTACACTTGTTGATTTAAACAGAACTAGTCCCTAAAAAAAGAAACCTAGGCAGGGTCAGTATTATATTATCCAAATAAAGGGAAGGGGAGTTAATGAAGGAGAACGGAAAGAATGGCTTGTTTTGTTTCAGCACCGCGGTACTGGACAGCTCCGACCAAGAAGCACTGCCCTGTCTCACAGTCTGTATTCACAGTAACAACTCCCAGCAGCCTGCAGCCTCTGAGGATGTATAGAATGCATCTAAAGGGCATAATGCCTCCTACAGAACATACATACATTGTACATGTATTCATACATTGCAGATGCATTCTCCTAAGGCAGTTTCATTTAACCTTGCCTCCCCAGAAACATTCTGGGAGTTGCAGTTAAGCAACATCTGGGGTCATAACGTAAAGGAGAACTGTCTGAAGTCTAACTGGTAGTGTTGGCGCAGATGTGGATTTATAGGTACTGCACACACACACAGCTTTCCCTTGGGTCCCATTGACTATTATGCACATTTAAAAATATAGAGAGGATGTTCCTTTAATTACACGGGAAAGGTTAAACAACAATGGATACTGTATATATATATATTTATATCATATCATTAAGTTTATATGATAAATAAGGGTGCGGTTTTATTGAAGTGTAAGTAGTATTCTGTATCTCTGCAAATGAAAGCGACATGGCAGCTTCCATTCATAGGCATGCAGGATCCCTACAATTCCCCGCCCAGTTAAAGGGGTATTTCACCTTTCTGTTAACTTTTACTATGTTATAGAATGGCTCATTCTAAGCAACTTTACAATTGGTCTTCATTATTTATTTTGTATAGTTTTTTTTTTTTAATTATTTGCTGCCTTCTTCTGACTCTTTCCAGTTTTCAAATGGGGGTCACTGACCCCATCTAAAGACAAATGGTCTGTAAGGCTACAAATGTTTTGTTATTGCTACTTTTTATCACTCATCTTTCTATTCAGGCCTCTCCTATTCATATTCCAGTCTCTTATTCATATCAATATGTGGTTGCTAGGGTAATTTCGACCCTAGCAACCAGTCTGCTGAAACTGCAGAATAAAAAGCTAAATAAGTCAAACCCCACAAATAATAAAAAATTAAAACCAATTGCAAATTGTCTCAGAATATTACTCTCTATATCATACTACAAGTTAACTCAAAGGTGAGCAACTCCTTTAAGGGTAAATAACTTAAAAATAAGTTATACAGTTGTTACAGTGAAACCTTAATATAACCCATCAGAAGCTGGGACCCAGCACATGCTGAGATTTTTAGTTCAACCAAATCTGATTGAAAGGTTGTTTTCAACAAACTATCTTCCAATGGATGTATCCAGATGGGTACCTGGGAGTTGTAGTTCACCCTGCCTAGCCCTGATTCTCATAGCAGAGTGGATATATAAAGCCAATCGTTTAATCACAGTGATGGAACTGGTTGCGATTGTTGGACTCTTGGGACACGTGACCCTTAACAATCCCACAAAACAAGCTCAGCGTTCCGTGATCTAATAAATAAAGTGCTGCCATGACTCACTATCAAAGCCAGGAGTGGGCACGTAACCTTGATTTTTATCATATTTATGGCATTCTGTTCTTCAGTGGAACTGAGACTTGCATCTAGGATTCCATTCCTGCTTAGGTGAGTGGACAATCAGGCTGGAACTGTTCAGAAGACCCTAATACATTAGTGACTATAGATCCATAGCTTTTAGAGCTGCAACTGTCATAGTTCAACAACATCGGGAGCACCATATGTTGCCCGTCACTGCTCTAGAATCAAGCAGAGGTTGCTCAATACACATCTGATGCCTCCACTACGGTTTGGCCTTCGTCCTCAAAACCAGATCAACAGAACAATGTCCACACATTAGCCACAGGGCAAACAAGGCTTGTGAGAAATTAGCCCAGCCAGCGTCCCAACGGGGCTGAATTACAATTCTAAGCAACCCCGAGAGACTGCGGAGATCAGAAATTGAAGCAACTTCCCAATGTACATCCATTACACATGGTTTTAAACTTATTTATAAACATAATTGCTTCTAAGGGCAGTAGCTGGTTGTTTATAGTCTCTGCACTGCTGATCATGACTCCTGAACAATGTGACAGTAGAGTAGCTGGTTGTTTTTTAGTCTCTGCACTGCTGATTATGACTCCTGAACAATGTGACAGTAGAGTAGCTGGTTGTTTTTTAGTCTCTGCACTGCTGATTATGACTCCTGAACAATGTAACAGAAGCCAGAGGATCGTAAGACCGGGAGGACAGCGTCAGGTTGCCACTATATAAATAAAGGATAATAATAACACTGGCCACCGACAGCCCTTCAGATGTTGAAGGGATACAACTCCCGGTAACCACACAGGTACTGTTGAGATAAAACTCCCAGCGACCGAACAGCAAAACATGTATAAACAATAATATGGCATGACCTATGCAACAAATGTTGACTCTCGGGCAGCGACAAAGTAGCAGGCACAAGGGAGTTATGATCTTACCTTGAAAGTGATGTCATAAAACTCCCCGCTGTTGCTGAGAGACGGGCGCCCGGACATCGCCATTCCGTTGGAGTGGGCATCAGAGCCCACCTTGCCATTCTCTTTGGCTGGTGGGATGCCACATGAAGCGGGTGAATTGCTGCCCTTACTCTTCTGGCTCTTCTTTCGTGACATGTTGCTGTCAACTCCCGTCACCTTCTATGCAGGAAGGGACAATAAGTGAACTGACAATGGAGCGGTCGCTAAGTATGAGGAGGCAACAGAGAACCCACAACACAGAATTACAGAGACTCCAGGAGAAAAACCTATGGTCCAGGGACTACAGCAGGGAGAAAGGCAATACCCCCAGCTCTCTGTGTGCTCCCTTTATCTTCTCCCGAAGCCACGACTCTCTAAAGACTGCTCGTCCAAGATTCTCCTGTCTAGTGGTCTCCTGTCCTCTCACTTGCTCTCACCCATTTTCTCTCACTCTCTCTGTTCTCTTTCTTCCTGTCTCTCCTTGTCTCTCTTGGAATCGACTGATACCTTCTACCTTTGTTGCTCCCTGCCCCCTTCTGCTGCGTCTTCCTTCTCTCTGACACTTACTCTCTCTGCTTCTCCTCACACATTCTCACAGATTAGTTCCATCTCCCTCTGTTTTATTCTTTCTCTTGCTTTCTGCTCCCAGTTCACTCTTCTGTATCACACTCTGCTTCCAGCTCCCTCTCTTTAATTCTGGCACTATCTCTGCTCCCAGCTCACTTTATTTTCCCTTTAAACTCTCTCTATTTGCTTTTGTACTGTCCCCAACGCCCTCTCTCTCTTCTGTATATGTGGTCTTTCTCTCTACTCTCTGCACTCTAAGCTCTCTTTCTTTTACTTCATATGCTCTCCCCCATGTAAATGCATTGCTTGTTACCCCTTCCCTCTCTATCAGCAGTTCCTTCTCGCTGTTCTCTCTTCTCACCTCAACTCATTTTCTCTGTATTTTTCTCGGTTACTAAATCATTATTTTTATCTCTACAGTCTTTGTCTCCTGCTAGCTCTGTGTCTAGGGTTGCCACTTGGCCAGTAAAAATGATGCTTAATGCCAATGTTATTAATAGGAATACAGAAAAGGTGGCAACCCTACCTGTGTGAAATAAGAGATATGGGGAGAACTACTTACACTCTTCAGGTGTTGTTGCATATGGTGGTGCTATTCCTTAGAAGAATGGCCAATTTCACAGGACAGACAAGCACTTCACTACTTCTTGCTGTGCAAACAATCCCTTATTTTAGACAGTTTTACCACTCCAAGTAGAGAACAACGTTTTGGGGGGTTTGCACCTCCCTTCGAATATTTGCACAGCAAGAAGTGGTGAAGTACTTGCCTATCTGTGTCCCAGTAGCTCGCTATCTCCTGCAAACTTCTCTTTATCTTCAGCTAATCACTCTCTGTCTCCTGCTACTCTCTCTCTTGCAACTCTGTTATCTGCAACTCTCTCTCGGTCTCCTGCAGCTCTTTCTCGGTCTCCTGCACCTCTCTGTCTCCTGTTAGCTCTGTAAGTCCCCACACTCTCTAATTTCTCTCTGCCCCAAGTATTTTACCCTCTATCTCCCTTCCCCTAATATAACTGCTATCTTTCCATATAACCCCAAGCTCACCACTGTTTTATCATCTGATTATTTCACCACAGCTCACTGTTATCTTCCTCTGACTTACTGTGCCCCACAGCTCACTACTATTGTACCATTACCCTCTGTGCCTCAAATTCACTATTATTACACCCTCTAACACTTATTATTACACCCTCTAACTCTGCCAAGCTCACTATTATCATTCCCAACTCTCTATGCCAAGTCACTACTATCCCCGCTTATCCCCTGCTCACTACTATTGCTCCAAGCTCACTACTATCGCCCCTGTCCATGTCTCTAGTTTCCCAGGTGCCCCTCTTATTCGTCCCTCAGTATCACTTTCCCAAGCCTTAACCTAAACGACTGCTGCTGTACCCGAGCGACCCCTGATGCTGCTGCTGTTGTTTCTCAATGTCACACAACAAGCCCAGTCTCCAGTGCGAAGTCTCAACCCCAAAAAGCAAACTTCACCCGGGGAGACTGCGCGATGTCTCTCCTCCACCTGCAGCGAAATTCGCCGTTTCCTTTAGTCTCCGCCGGTTCCCGCCTCCTCCCTCATCTCTCCCTCATGTCTCCAGTACCGGCACCAGCCCTAGCGTCTGGGAGGGGCTCCATCCTCACTGACAGGTTCAGGAGCCAATAGCAGCTCGGTCACTTTCCCCTAACGGACTACGAAAACCAATGGACAAGAGAGAGGGGCGGGGTTATGTAAATGATGAGGGATAGTGTTGATTTTTCTATTCAGCCCCATGGCCACTAAAGGAATAGAAGGGAGTAGAGAGGGTCGGCCAGGGGGTGGTTATGGGAATAGTATCTGTGTGTCCTTGGGACAAGCTATTGGAGCAGACATTTCTCATCAGCAATAGTCACTTATTAATCTCATTATTAAAGCAATATTATCCTCATCCTTCATTTCCTGCTGACATGTTTACCTCTTGGTCAAATTCATCATCCAGTTCCTATGGTGATCACATGGGCTGTACAGAGAGCCTCCAACACTGACACCCTGCTCCCTGTATCCACCACCCTTCCCTGCACTACACTGAGGATATACACAGCATCACATGTATTCAGGGGTAAACTGTCACCTGGCCTGGGCCTGGCAGTAGGAAGGAGACATAACTGGAATGGTAAAGTTATGGTCCAGACTGGCACAACCTGTGGGTTCTGGTTAATGGCAGAGGGGCTGCTGTAAGATGCCATAGACAGTTGCTATTTATTGGCCCGTGGGGGTTTGTTTGGGCCTGTGTGTACTTCAAATGCCAGGGCCTATTCTGAATCTCAAATCAGACCTGACACCAGTGGAAATAGTGATCATACAGAATCAGTAAAGCCACAAGGCAATGATGATAGAAGCGGATGGTGAAAACAAGGTGGTGTTAAACTGATCGCTAAGATAAAGTTGTACAAATCAACAATTTTGATTGTGTGTAGATTGTCCTGACAGTACAATGGCAGCAGGGTAAGATGGACATAGTTGGGTAAAATGGTGACGGTCGGTTGAGATAGTGACAATAAGGGCAGAGACAGACGAGACGATTCGGGGAGATTTAGTTGCCCGGGTACAAATCGCCTCTTCTTCGGGCCGACTTTGGAAAACGAATCGCTCCAAGTGCCATCCTGGCGGCAATTTAGATTCTAGCCGATGGGGAGGCAGTTTGGGGAGATTAGTTGCCCGAAGAAGAGGCGATTTGTCTGGAGGGGGGGCCCTGCACACCCCGAGTCTGACCCTGTGACAATAGAACAAAATGGTGACAGTAGGGTAAAATAGTAATAGTAGAGCAAGTTGGAGATTGTTGGGCAAAATGGTGACAGAAGTTGAGGATAGTGGTGACATTTCTTCTGTCCCTTTCCCAGGGGCGTAACTACAGAGGAAGCAGACCCTGAGGCTGCAGGGGGTCCCAGGAGGTATAGGGGGCCCCATGAGGCCCAAATAAAAAGCAATTTCAATATGTGTTGGTGAAACAGGAAAACCTCTGGATATGTTGGGGCCCTTAAATTAATTTGCTGTGGGACCCACTAACATCAAGTTATGCCACTATCCTTTCCTATAAATTAAGATGCCCCCCCCCCATTTTATTACTGTTAATGAGTCTATCGGCAGCCTTCTTTGTACACTCTGCTACTCATATTCTCCTGTAGCCCATAGCTGCCCAATGATTTGTTTTGCTGTCCCTCACAGCATCAACAATTGCTCTACAGATCCCTAGAGATGGAGCCTAGGTCTCCCAGAAATTGAATCAATGGAGCAGGAAGCAGCAGCAGGAGAAGCAGCACTCGGATAAATTAATTAATGCCTTATTTACCATCAGGTGCAGACAGGGAACGGCCACGCTCGCTGGACCCACATGATCACATGATGCAAGCTTGGTACTGTCTGGTCTGAAAGTGATTTTTAGAAATGTAAATATTAAATTACACATTGGATGTATATGACCAAAAAAGGGGGGGTCATATTATAATCTCTCTAATGCTTTATTTACCAGTAGGTCTTTCCAGCTGACACAAGGTCACCCATTCCGATTAGAAGAAAAGAGGTTCCAGCTAAATATTGGGAAGGGGTTTGTTACAGTGAGAGCTGTGAAGATGTGGAATTGTCTCCCTGAATCAGTGGTACAGGCTGATACATTAGATAGGTATAAGAAGGGGTTGGATGGTGTTTAGCAAGTGAGGGAATACAGGGTTATGGGAGATAGCTCATAGTACAAGTTGATCCAGAGACTGGTCCCATTGCCATTTTGGAGTCTGGAAGGAATTTTTCACCCCTCTGAGACAAATTGCAGAGGCTTTAGATGGGTTTTTATGCCTACCTCTGGATCAACTGGCGTTATGCAGGTTAAAATAGAGTTAAAAGGCTTAATTTTATGGACGTGTGTCTTTTTTTAACCTAACTTACTATGCTACTATGTTACTATATCATTCACATGGATTTTGTTCATTTACAGAGGAGAGAACTGGCCACATTTTACCTTCAACCTAACTTTTGGTAATTTGGAGCAACTTTTCAATTTGCCTTTTTTTTCTCCCATATAGTTATTGAATGACATTCCTTCTTCTTCTGCCTCTCTCCAGATTTAAAATGGGGGTCACTGACCCCAATCCAGAAAACAAATGCTCTCTAAGGCTACACATTTATTATTATTGCTACTATTTATTAATCATCTTTCTATTCAGGGCCTCTCATATTCATATTCCAGTCTCCAATTCATATCAATGCATAGCATTGCTAGGTTAATTTTGACCCTAGCAACCATACTGCTGCAAACTGGAGAGCTGCTGAATAAAAAACTGAATATCCCAAAAAATACAAATAATAAGAAATGGAAACCAATTGCAAATTGTCTCAGAAGATCACTCCCTACATCATACTAAAAGTTAACTCAAAGATGAACAACTCCTATTAATAATGGCATCCGCCCATAGGCTCTTTAGTTTTCTCAGACTACGCCATGCACTCCTGACTCAGTTCCCCGACAGGGCTCCAGAGGTGACAGAGTCCTCGCTTGAAAGATATCTGAGACGCCCTGGCCTCCAGAAACCGCTTAGTTGGTTTTATACCCTTCTTCTCCAAGATGCCTTTGACCCACTGCAGCACTTTTGCCAGATATGGCAGCCTGACTTCCCCCACTTGGATGAAGGCTCATGGAAAGATATTCTCAGCCAAATACCCGAGGTAAATATTTCCATCAGAGATAGGTACATTCACACTAAGTTTCTTAACCGTATTTACCTGACACCTCACAGACTGGCCCGGATCTACCCTGGACTTCCAGATGTATGCCCCAAATGTAATATTGATCAGGGAAATTATATGCATGTGTTTTGGGACTGTCCTCATATTCAGAGGTTTTGGGCAGAGGTCTTGGCCTATGGTGCACTTAAGCTTGGAGTTCCTAATGTTCGCTCCCCTGAGCTCTGTTTGTTGGGTATTACTGAAGGACTATTGCTGACCTCTTATGAACGGATGAGTCTGCTGCAACTGCTACACTTTGCCAAGAAAGCCATTCTGATGACCTGGAAAGCAACAGCACCCCCGACAATAGGCTTCTGGAAAAAGCTTATAAATGATGTCCTCCCTAGCCAAAAACTGACTTACTTGATCAGAGGCTGCCCAGACAAGTTTGGGAAGATATGGGGTGGCTGGCTTGAAAGCGACGTGGATACCTAGTTGCTTATCCCCCTGGGGGGCTGGAGGGCAGCGTGACATTGTTCCATTATCCGTGCCTGTGCCTAGGATGGTACTGACATACACTTTGCTTGATGTTCTGTATAGGGGAGCCCATCCCCCCCCTTCTCTTTACTATCTTCTTCTTTCTTCTCCCTTCCCTATTTTCAATCTCTACCCCCTCCCTCCCTTTTCTTAACTCTCTTTCCTTATTGCTATGGTTGTAAAATTTCAATAAAGAAAATCTTGCCAAAAAAAAAAAATAATGGCATCCGCATCTTATTATAAGGGCTGGAACGGGGGTAAGTGCATCTTCTGCCTACCCCCTAGTTCCAGCCCTGGTCACCAGTACCTTTGTAAATGGGTCAATGCAGCAAAGCTTTAGCCTGAGGTATCAGTTTAGGGAGTGTGACTGTGGGATAGCAGGTATAGTAGGGAGAGATGGTGCCTATAATAACAGTGGATAATAGTCTCTGGGAAGGGAATGTGACTGTGGGATAGCAGGTATAGTAGGGAGAGATGGTGCCTATAGTAACAGTGGATAATAGTCTCTGGGAAGGGAATGTGACTGTGGGATAGCAGGTATAGTAGGGAGAGATGGTGCCTATAGTAACAGTGGATAATAGTCTCTGGGAAGGGAGTGTGACTGTGGGATAGCAGGTATAGTAGGGAGAGATGGTGCCTATAGTAACAGTGGGATAATAGTCTCTAGGAAGGGAATGTGGCTGCAGAATAGTAAGTATAATTCCATGACCTGTTTAAAAACCTGTCTATCGCCATGAAACTCTTCAGTGACTTGTCATATCCTTATCCTTTTACAATTGAGTGAGTATACATTATTCACTGTATAAATGGTGTTTAGTTATGTTAACAAATATAATGTGTGCTTATTGCACCAAACACTTGGGTACCATCTAGTGGTTATACAGAGTAATCACTGTGGCTGTTATCTCTGGGTGTGTGTGTATATACAGTATATGAGATAAGATGCTGTGCTCAATAAGTTCTGTGCAAACTATATGCTGTGTCCTTGTTCTTTATTGTATATTTAAAGTAAATTAAATGAAAGTGAAACTCTGCTTATAAATAAAGAATATTTCACTTTAACATAGCGCTGCCAACAATGTCAAAGGCTTTATAAATAATTGATAGCGCTGCAATTGTTCCTGCTATGTGCATGATTATCAAAACAGGCTGAAAATAACTGTATAAATCCCATTGGCACTGCTTCGTTGTGTCTCCTGGAGAATCAGAGCCCGTGGGATCTCAGTAGATCTCAGAATAAGCCGCCCGTCTGCTCTTCTTTTGTCAGCAGCCTGGGTATGGTGGTCAGGCAAACCTGGGATCCCTCTATAGTGGTAAAGGGATACGGGTAAGGGTGTCCTGCAAAAGGAAAAATTATTGGTTGTGAAAAAGTCACTTCACCGACAGCCACAAGGTGAATCAGTGGAATTATTTTAGGCACCCCCATAAAAATCCAAGTGTTGACCTGCTCAGTGATTAAACCCCTAAGGAGCTCTGGGTGTGTTTAGTGGCATAACTCCCATTCCAAGGGGCCTTGGTGCAAAGCTTGAACCCAGCCTTCCTTTTTCTGTTCCTTTTCGGACGTGTAGCCCTGTTCACTATGTCCTCAGTGGGCCTCAAGGGTGTTGCACCCCCTATTCCTCTATATCAGTGATCCCCAACCAGTAGTTCGTGAGCAACATGTTGCTCTTCAAACCCTTGGATGTTGCTCTCAAAGCAGGGGCTTATTTTTGAATTCCTGGCTTGGTAGCAAGTTTTAATTGCATAAAAACTCAGTATATTGCCAAGTAGAGCCTCCTGTAAGCTGTCAGTCCACATAGGGGCTATCAAATAGCCAAATCACAGCCCTTATGTGGCACCCCAAGGGACTTTTTCATCCTTGTGTTGCTCCCCAACTATTTTTACATTTGAATGTGGCTCAAATGTAAAAAAAAGGTTGGGGACCCCTGCTCTATCGTTCTGCTGGAGCCCTACTTTAAAGTTCTGCGTTGGTCCATTTTTGGAAACCTGAATCCAACGCGTACCCACAACCTGAACCCACAACCCGAACCTGCGACCCGCATTTTGATATGTATGTTCCCACTACCCGACCCGCAATAGGCCAACTAACCTTTTGACCCAGAAGACACACAAAACATGAAGTGACATCACATTTGGCCGGAAGTGACTTTGGCACCGAATCTTTACAAAAAAAGTTAAAAACTGGAAGTTAAACTTGCACTCGAGGAGTGGCGACATTTCCTGGAGGGAGCACCTCACCCTGTGACCATTTACACCGATAACAAAAACTTAGAGTTCATCCCGACTCTCAAGAAATTGAATCCCCGTCAGGCTCGATGGGCAGTCTTCTTCACTCGATTTAATCTTGTCCTTACGTATCGCTCAGGCTCCAGAAACCGTAAGGCGGATGCCCTATCCCGAAGCATTCTCCCTGAAGGGCGCATCAGTGAAGATCACAAGCCAACTGTTCCTCCCACAAAGATCATTGCTTCCCTATTTCCTCAACTGGCCAGCCAGATCCTATCAGTCCAGTCCTCTGCTCCGGCTGACACTCCCATTGGTATGGTTTACGTGCCACCTGAATTCTGCATACCCATCCTTCAGCAAACCCATTGTTCCAAGCAAGCTGGACATCCAGGTACTCAAAAGACCTTTGAGCTTGTCAGTCGACCCCTCTGCTAGCCTTCCCTATGGAAGGGTGTGAAAGACTTCGTGGCAGCCTGTGCCATCTGTGCCTCGTCTAAGTCCAACCAGTCTGCCCTAGTGGGCTTTTACAACCTCTGCCAATTCCTTCTCGTCCTTGGACTCATTTGGCTATGAACTTTATTGTCGAATTACCACCTTCCAAGGGGAATACTGTGATTTGGGTGGTTATTGACCACTTCAGCAAGATGGCGCACTTTATTCCTCTTCGCAAGCTTCCCTCTGCCATTGAACTCTCTCAGTTGTTTATTTAATACATCTTCCGACTCCATGGCTTTCCAGCGGAGATTGTATCTGACAGAAGTTCCCAGTTGGTGTCCAAGTTCTGGCTCTCTTTGTGTAAAAACCTGGTTATCGCTCTTCAATTCTCCTCTGCCTATCATCCTCAATCCAATGGGGCATCTGAGAGAGTAAACCAAGTGCTGGAACAATTCTTGAGAAGTCATGTATCCCTCTGTCAGGACGATTGGGCCGATCTACTTCACTGGGCGGAATTCGCTCACAACAACGCTTGTCATGCTTCCACTGGGAGATCGGCCTTGTTGACCGTGTATGGACAACATCCGCAAGCTTTTCCTCTGGACATCCTCTTGTCTGATGTTCCAGCAGCCGATGATCATGCAGCCCACATGTAGGCCATTTGGTCGGCTACTTAAGCCAACTTGGAGAAGAGTTCCTTGTCACATAAGAATTATGCTGATCAAAGACGAAGATCTTCTCCTTTATATAAAGTGGGAGACACGGTATGGCTTTCTACAAGGAACATTCGTCTCAAAATTCCTTCCCTCAAGTTGGGTCCAAAATGTATTGGTCCATACTCCACTGTGGAGATTGTTAATCCTGTGGCTGATAGACTTCAGCTTCCCCCTGAGATGTGAATCCCTAATGTGTTTCATGTGTCCCTCGTGAAACCAGCAATCCTTAATTGTTTCTCTTCGGGAACAATCTCCCACTGCTTCTGTCTCCATGGTTGGCCAACAGGAATACTAAGTGGAAAAGATCCTAGACTCAAGAATCTCCAGAGGGTTCCTACAGTTACTTATCGGATGGAAGGGCTTCGGTCCTGAAGAATGCTCTTGGATAAAACAGTCTGATGTCCATGCTTCCCGACTGGTGAGGGAATTCTTCAAACAGATTCCGAAGAAACCTTGAGGTGGTGGTCCGGTGATCACGAACATGGGTGGGGCAGTTTGCGATAGGGATGCACCAAATCCAGGATTCGGTCCGGGATTCGGCCAAGATTCGGATTCAGCCGAATCCTTCTGCCCGGCCGAACCAAATCCGAATCCTAATTTGCAAACGCAAATTAGGGTTGGGGAGGTAAATCGTGTGACTTTTTGTCACAAAACAAGGAAGTAAAAAATGTTGTTGCCTTCCCACCCCTAATTTGCATATTCAAATTCGGATTTGGTTCGGTATTCGGCCGAATCTTTCACAAAGGATTCAGGGGTTCGGTTGAATCCAAAATAGTGGATTCGATGCATCCCTAGTTTGCGGCTGGGGAGCCCAGAGACAGTGGTGGGGTTTGGCTTGGATGGGGGTCCCGTGGGGGTGTCCGTGCCTTTCCCTATAATACCTAATGAGCATGATCAGAAGCCAACTGATTAACAGGCCTAGAGCAGAAGTGACTTCAAGACTCAAAGAAAAGAATGGGATAAACATATATAGTATACAGCTTTCAGCAGCAATTACAACCACACATAACTTTAAAAGCCATTGAAATTGTGTAATTGTTATTAGAATTACAGGGGTATAGGAAAAGCCACCAGTCTCCAAGTGGGGCAACTGTTGCATTGTTTGCTAGCAGCCCATTTACAAGCAGTACAAGCAGAGAAGACTTTGTAGAGAAAGTAAAAAGCCTTTGGGGAGTATTCCTCATCCCTGGCGGTATGACAGCTCTCATTTGGCTTCCCACTCCGGCTCCTGCCTGGTGTTTAGTGGACGCAAACCCAATTCAGTTCAGACTATGTGCACTAAGTGGGCCGCTCAATCATACGTCTCGCTGTCAGCTGTCCTTATCGTATGTGTCGCTTTCCATCTCTGCTAATAAATAAAGGCTTTAAGGATAATATATCAAAGTCTTTGTGGCGGGACGCTGGAGTGAGGAGCAAGGCACACCATTATGTTTTCCTTTATTTACTTAGTGGCAAAGTAGAGATAAAAACAGGGACAACTGTAATTAAGATAGCGGGATACCTAAGATTAACTCTTGCTGCAGACTGCACTGGATTCAATGCCAAAATGGGTTTATACGGATATTCCGCTTCCTACAGTTTTGGTTGTCATAGGATTGCTGCCCAGGTGACATGGTTTTATAGATGGAACACAAGATACAGGAGGCCCTTCTTTCATGGTAGTGTATAGTGTCTATCAGCAAACTTATTTTCTATAGAGAGAAAAGAGAATAGAGTACCCTGCAAAATAACTAATAATCAAAGGTCACTCTAAAATCTTAAAGGGATACTGTCATGGTAAAAAAAAACATTTTTTCAAAATGAATCGGTTAATAGTGCTGCTCCAGCAGAATTCTGCACTGAAATCCATTTCTCAAAAGAGCAAACAGATTTTTTTATATTCAATTTTGAAATCTGACATGGGGCTAGACATATTGTCAATTTCCCAGCTGCCCTAAATCATGTGACCTGTGCTCTGATAAACTTCAATCACTCTTTACTGCTGTACTGCAAGTTGGACTGATATCACCCCCTCCCTTTCCCCCCCCCCCCCAGCAGCCAAACAACAGAACAATGGGAAGGTAACCAGATAGCAGCTCCCTAACACAAGATAACAGCTGCCTGGTAGATCTAAGAACTAGGGATGCACCGAATCCAGGATTCGGTTCGGGATTCGGCCAGGATTCGGCCTTTTTCAGCAAGATTCGGATTCGGCCGAATCCTTCTGCCCAGCCGAACCGAATCCGAATCCTAATTTGCATATGCAAATTAGGGGCGGGGAGGGAAATTGCGTGACTTTTTGTCAGAAAACAAGGAAGTAAAAAATGTTGTTGCCTTCCCACCCCTAATTTGCATATGCAAATTAGGGTTCGGATTCGGTTCGGTATTCGGCTGAATCTTTCGTGAATGATTCGGGAGTTCGGCCGAATCCAAAAAAGTGGATTCGGTGCATCCCTACTAAGAACACTCAATAGTAAAAACCCATGTCTCACTGAGACACATTCAGTTACATTGAGAAGGAAAAACAGCAGCCTGCCAGAAAGCATTTCTCTCCTAAAGTGCAGGCACAAGTCACATGACAAGGGGCAGCTGGGAAATTGACAAAATGTCTAGCCCCATGTCAGATTTCAAAACTGAATATAAAAAAATCTGTTTGCTCTTTTGAGAAATGGATTTCAGTGCAGAATTCTGCTGGAGTAACACTATTAACTGATGTGTTTTGAAAAAAAACGTTTTCTGATGACAGGATCCCTTTAAATCACTTCAAACCAACTAAACTTTTCTAATTGACATGATTGGTATTGGACACTCAGTGTCCCTACTATATAGAGATCCACACCCCACCAATAACAATTCACAAGGTATTCCAAGTTGAATTCATTAATAACAACTCTTAACAGTGAGAGTAATATCGAGATTAAAATGCCTAGTCAGTCCAAAATGCTTTTTAGGAAAGTGCAGTGCATAGAGTTAATAATGTACTGACAAGCTCAATGTTAGATCAGTTAATTGCTGACTCTCGAATTAAAGTGCAATTCTGTTTTAATAATTGGAATTGAATCAATTAAATTTATACTTTGATTACAAATGAATTATTCCTCTAATTGAAATCCCAAAATTCATGATTTTAAAGTGCAGGTGCTATAATTAAACTAAAATCCCAATCGAAACTTCAATTTGCGTAGGTTAACCAGTAGCAGATTTATATGACCATTATAAATTTCGGATATAAAAAAACAAATTAAACCATGTGCTTAATTCATAAGAAATTAGATGAGAACAGTGAAAAAAAGAATGGTGGAGCTGTCCTATAACTGACTACCGATTATTTTCTTTCCCTGGGACACCACAAAGCAAAGGCAGGCAGGGTTACCGGGACTGTGGTCTCGTTGTTTAACTATTACCCAAAAAAATACTTTCAAAATTTCAATATTTTTCCATTCGAATTATTCACTCGAGCTTGGTAAATGTGCCCCTGAGTGTCAATTAGAAAATTTGGGGAATTTGAGGAATTATGGGGAATGAGAACAATGAGAAGTGCATGTTGGGAAAAGAAACCTACGTGCTGAAAAACGCATGAAAAACGCATTTTGACGGTCGCGTGTGGTGGCGTATTAAGCCTGATGGAGTTTTTTTTAAAAACGCAACGTAAAAACACCACGTCTGGCCTTGCCCTAAAGTGAGGTGACGTCTAATTTTGCTCCTTAGTTTACTTACCTTGTACAGGTATGGGACCTGTTATCCAGAATGCTCGGGACCTGGGGCTTTCTTAATTGGAATCTTCATACCTTAAGTCTACTAGGAAACCATGTAAATTCAATCAGCTGGTATTGATTCCAATAAGGATTAATTACTTCTTGGTTGAATCAAGTACAAGGGACTGTTTTATTATTTCAGAGAAAAAATAAATCATTTTTAAAATTTTTTATTATTTTATTGTAATGGAGGCTATGGGAGTTGGCCTTTCCGTAATTCAGAGCTTTCTGGATACTGGGTTTCTGGATAACAGATCCCATACCTGAACATACGCAGGAAAAATGCAGCATGTTGCGTCTGAACCTGCGTTCGGCGCCTACACGCGCCTGAGTGAGTACAGCCCCATTTCAAATAATTACTTGCGTCTATTCCTGCGCTCCCCTGCGGCTGAACGCCAAAAAACGGAACGCAGGGGAGCGCAGGTCGGAACGGCCGTGTGTAAGAGCCCTTAGTGTCAGAATGTATTAATCAGCGCTGCAGCATTAACTTCTATGTCAGACAAACCTCATTTACTGCTTGATGATTTGCAACAACTCCTAAACAAAATCCAGAGCATTGAATGGCTGTTGATTCTATGCTATACAGTGTCGGACTGGGACACCAAAAAAACCTTAGACCAGGAGCCCACTCTCAGTACAGGTATTGGACCTGTTATCCACATACCTCCCAACATTTTGGAAGTAAGAATTTTTCCACACGTAGCGCAGCAATTTTTTTGACCACACCCCTTTCTGTGGCCACACCCCCTAATTACCATGTTTGTTTTACAAAATTTGGCAGGTTATGAAAGTTTGAAAGTATTTCTCCTTATCTAAACTGTGTTGTTGTGTCTCAAAATTGTTACAAAGTATCTTATTTGCACCTGTTAGCTGTTCTGGGCTCTCTGCTAAAAGCCAATTAAGTGAGAAACTTTGTTTCTTTTTCTGGCTGTTCAGTGCAGAGAAAAGAGGGACTTTCCAGTACAAATGAGGGACTGCGGGTTGAGTTGTCAAAAGAGGGACTGTCCCGCCGAAAAATGGACAGTTGGGAGGTATGTTATCCAGAATACTTGGGACCTGGGGTTTTCCAGATAACTGATCTTTCCCTAATTTGGATCTTCATACCTTAAAGGGCATGTAAAGGCAACTTTCTTTTTTTAAAGGTAAATTTTTTTATTGTTTAATAACACATAAAACATAAAAAAAAACAAAAAAAAAAACAAAACATATGCCGGAAATGCAGTGGAGGTACCATGAGAGAGCTTGAAATAAAATGTGTACATATCAATTTGCTTAGTAATGTGATTGATACACTTCAAGAATTAAAACACAGTTCAAACAGTCGTACAGGGAGATGTGAATGTTGCCTCCAAGATTTCTATCATCAACATACTGGACAGTGACTAGATAGAATCAAGGATTTCTGCCTTTTACAGTATAAATAAACACTTCTTTTCATGTTCGGGAGCCCTGAACCCCAAGTCCCGCTTCCCATCATGGACTCCATATTTTCTCAAATCTTTGCAGTGAGCCTCTGGCTAGTAAGGTGAGTTTAATGAGAGGCAGATTCTGATTCACCAACGTTATCCAGTTTTGTACCGTGGGCGGTTGGGGACCCATCTATGCCATAGCAATTACTTTCTTAGCATAGTACAACAGTGTACGGTATCTAACTCTGGCATGATTAGTGTATATGATTTCATCTATGACTCCTAATATGCACACCTGTGAGATCAGCAGCCTAGGGAAATCTAACTTATCTGCTAAGATATCCAAGACTTCGGTCCAAAACATGGAGACTGGCGGGCACAACCAAGCCATGTGCAAAAAGGTGGCTCCTTCAGCCCCGCATCTATGGCATTTTGCAGTTGGGTTATTTCCCATGGCTTTTAAACGCACCGGGGTGATATAGAATTGATGAAGCCATTTAAATTGAACCAATTTGTCACGTATAGAGTAGAGATGACTATAACCTCTATCTGTTGCTTCCTCCCGCTCCTCGTTTTCGAGGTCTGGGATATCGGCTAGCCATTTTTGATATGCTGCCTTAAACGGGGGGGGCATGTTTGTAGCAAGGTCTTATATAAGGTGGATGTAAGTTTAGTTATGGTAGGAGACCATAACACAGTTTCAAATTGTGGTTGTGAGGTTTGTATTTCAGATCCTCCAAATTGTGCTAGAAATACTTGCCACCGAAAGTGAGATAAATTGGGCTCCGCAAGTTTTTCTTTAAAGAACTCATATGAGCCAAACTTGGCACCGTAGAGCACATCCTGTAATCGCCTAATGGGCTTTCGTGGCCAGTAGAATTTAGGAATTTTTTGTAGGAATTTATAGAATTGGGGAAGATGGGAGTTAGCCCACAACTGAATATTGGGTGTTAGAATGGGGGAACTCTTTGGATACAGCTTGAGTGCTAAATTCCAGGCCTTCCTTGGGGTTGTTATGACCGCTGGGAGTTTGTCATGATCTGTGGTTGCTCTATACGGAAGATGCCTGAGTCCTTCCCATGACCCCACAGCCAGTGCCTGAAGTGTTGTATTGGGATTATAAGGATCAGGTTCGAACCACCATTTAACATAGTGTAACTGACTGGCTGGATAGTAGAGGTATAAGTCTGGCAAGCCCAAACCCCCTTCTTTCGTTGGGGGGGTAAGTTTCCGCCAGGCCAACCTGGGCTTTTTCCCTCCCCATATAAACCGTACCACAATTTGATGGACAGTCTTAAAAAAACTCTTCGGAATATGAGTAGGCGAGTTGTGGAATATGTATAAAAATCGTGGCAGATATACCATCTTAAAAATATTAATCCTCCCCGAGAGTATCAATGGAAGCTTGGACCACACAGGTAAAGTAGTAGTGAGGGAGGACACAACTGGGTCCAGGTTGCGAGGTAGAAAGGTACATAATGCTGGGTTAATGTTGATCATTTTTACTTCTTTAATGAAAAAGAAACCTATCTCCAATATACTTTAATTAAAAAATGTGTAACGTTTTTATGTTCACTGTATGCAGTGAAATTCTCCCGTCATTTACTGCTGTGGATAGGAATTGTCAGACGGTCCCTAACTGCTCTGAAGGGAAACAATCATACTTATGAACAGCAGGGGGAGCCCCCGCCTTACTTCCCAGCCATGCAGAACTCAAGCAGCTTTGTTTATGACGATCCCTAAGCAGCCCAGATCACACTGAGCATGTGCACAGTCTTGGTCTTGCAAAAATGTTTAACAAAGTTACAAGATGGTGACCCCCTGTAGCCAACTTTGAAAGCATAAATTATGTGTTTGATTAGGCTTGTGGTGCAGTAACCATGTTTATGTTTAGTATACAAAATACAGCATTTCTAGCCTTATTCTATTTTAGACTTTATATGCCCTTTAAATACATTTGCTAAGAAGGACGCCGACTAGTGAACCCGCCTCTCTAAAGTGGGTGCTTCCATTATTAAACATAGCTATTATTTTTCTTCCATATGCCGTAACCGGTACGGAGCAAAATGGAAGTAGGATGGAGCACACAAACTCAGCAGCTTTTACTGCAAAAGATTTATTAAGCACAACATGTTTCGGATCTTCATGAATGAGAGTGGCCTCTACATGCTGGGCTTTTTAGAAGCTTCCAAGAGGCCAACCAGTGGCGTAACTACCGGGGGAGCAGGGGGTGCGATTGGGCCAGGGCCCGCACCCCCTCAGGGCCCCCGGCAGCTCACACGCCATGAATTGCAGGCATACGGAGGGGGGCGGGGTCGGCTGCACGGCCCGCCCACCCCCTCTAGTTACGTCGCTGTTCTGCCCTTTGCTGCCTCAGCGTACCTCTCCCTCTTCTTTGACGATCGTCGATCTGCCTGCGTCTCTCTCCTCCCTGTTCAGCTCCCCCCTCCTTCTCCAGTCACGCAGCATGCTCCTTCTGTCCCTCCCACACCCTGTCATTCTTCAGTCTCGCTCTGTCTGCCCCTCCCACCTACATCTCTCTCCAGCCTTGTGCCCTCATTCTCCAATCTGTTTCACTCCCTCTATCCCTCTCCATTCATCTCAAGTGTTGCTCACCCCCTACATCTTCCATCCTCCGTGTCCTCTTTCCCCTTATGCCACAACCTGCAGCAATACAACATGCTCAAGAGTCAATATAAGGGTAAGTGTGGCATTGTGTACAATAATATAAATCAGAGGCAAAGAACTTCTTACTTATTTACTTCTTACTTATTTATAATGAATAATGCACCCCCTACCAAAATTTATAAAGATATTGGAAGTCACTTTGGAGTTATGTGACCTGTATAAAAGCCTGCGGCCTTGTGCTTTTATATGGTTGCGTAACTCCTCAGTGACTTCTAATTTCTTTATAAATTACAGTAGGGGGTGCATTATCCACTATATATATATATATATATATATCCTGAAAATTGACATTATAATACATGAGAGATACTTGTATCATATACTGTATATGTCATATCTCAGCCTGCAGCCTTGTGCCTTTATATGGTCACAGAACTCCTCAGTGACTTCTAATATCCTTATCATTTACAGTAGGGGGTACATTATCCCTTATAATATATGAGTGATACTCAGAGTTCCCTGTATAACTCAGCCTGCAGCCTTGTGTCTTTATATGGTCACAGAACAACCACTCAGTGACTTCTAATATCCTTATCATTTACAGTAGGGGGTACATTATCCCTTATAATACATGAGTGATACTCAGAGTTCCCTGTTTAACTCAGCCTTGTGCCTTGTGCCTTTATATGGTCACAGAACAACCCCTCAGTGACTTCTAATATCCTAATCATTTACAGTAGGGGGTACATTATCCCTTATAATACATGAGTGATACTCAGAGTTCCCTGTATAACTCAGCCTGCAGCCTTGTGCCTTTATATGGTCACAGAACCCCACAGTGACTCCTAATATTCTTATCATTTACAGTAGGGGGCACATTATCCCTTATATCATTATAATACAGTGAAACCTCAATTTTACATGTCCTTTTTACATGTAACTTTTAGTATGTTATATAATGGCAAATTCTAAGAAGCTTTTCAATTGGTCTTCATTATTTATTTTTATTGTGTTTGAATTATTTTCCTTCCTCTTCTATATCTTTCCAGCTTTTAAATGGGGGTTATTGACCCCATCTAAAAACAAATACTACTTTTTAAAGACTTATTTGTGTGTTTAGACACTCTTCAATTCATATTTAAGTCTCTTATTCAAATCAGTGCATGGTTCCTAGGGGAATTTGGACCTAACAACCAGATTGCTGAAATTGCAAACTGGAGAGCTGCTGAATAAAAAGCTAAATAACTCAAAAACCAACAAATAAAATAAAAACCAATTGCAAATTGTCTCAGAATATCCCTCTCTACATCATACTGTTACTCATAGGTGAACAATCCCTTTAGGGGGGCCCAGTTGTAAATTTCTGTACCGGGGCCCTTAGGGGTCTAGTTACACCACTGAGGCCAACTACATATATGGCTCCCTTACACCAGTCAGGACAGTTCAGGAAAATAAAGCCCTTTTCATCTTCTCGAGATCAGTTTAATGTTAAGAAGAAACGACATTTGAAAACTCAGTTCGTTGTTGGTCTCTAAAGATCCTCTTTGAGTTCTGAACAGTAAAGATATGAGAGAATGACTTAATCATGCCCTAAAGGGCACATGCAGGCAGGGCCGCCATCAGGGGGGGACAGGGGGGACAAGCGTACCGGGCCCGGGCATGAAGGGGGGCCCGGCAGCGCTGCATTTTTTGAAGATCCGGGCCCCCCTTACGAGCGCCCGAGCCGTACGTCTTGCCTCTGTGCTGCCGAATGCGGAAGTGCCGAAAAGCCGAAGCCGATGCGCCGAAAAGACCCGAAGTCACGGAAAAAGCCGAAGTCACGAAGCGCCGAAAACAGCCGAAGTCCTGAAGCAGTGAAAAGACCCGAAGTCACGAAAGGAGGTGAAGTTGAAGTACTGAAGCCGTGAGTTCAATTCTACTGAACACCAGTTTGTGTATTTTTTTTTTTTTTAATCTCCTGGCCACCAATGTATTATTTTAATATTCTATAGGCCCCTGCAACCAATCTTTTTTTTTAAAACATGTTTTTTTGGGGCCCCAATTTTTTTTTTAACTCGTAAGGGGCCCCTGACGCCAATGGTTTTTTTTTTTTCAAAAAATTTTTTTTTTTTTTTTAATTTTTTTTTGGGGCCCCAATTTGTTTTTAACTTGTAAGGGGGCCCCTGCCGCCAATGTTTTTTTTTTTTTTTTTCAAAAAAAATTTTTTTTTTTTTTCAAATTTTTTTTTGGGGCCCCAATTTGTTTTTAACTTGTAAGGGGGCCCCTGCCGCCAATGTTTTTTTTTTTTCAAAAAAATTTTTTTTTTTTTTAAATTTTTTTTGGGGCCCTAATTTGTTTTTAACTTATAAGGGGGCCCCTGACGCCAATGTTTTTTTTTTTTTTCAAAAAATTTTTTTTTTTTTTAAATTTTTTTTTGGGGCCCCAATTTGTTTTTAACTTGTAAGGGGGCCCCTGCCGCCAATTTTTTTTTTTTTCAAATTTTTTTTTGGGGCCCCAATTTGTTTTTAACTTATAAGGGGGCCCCTGCCGCCAATGGTTTTTTTTTTTTCAAATTTTTTTTGGGGCCCCAATTTGTTTTTAACTTATAAGGGGGCCCCTGCCACCAATTTTTAAAAAAAAAAAAAAAAAAAATTTTATTTTTTTTTTTTTGGGGCCCCAATGTATATAAGGGGGCCCTGACCATCAATAGCTTTTTACAACTTGTGTGGGGGGGGTTACTTTTTTAGCGCTGATGTCTGTGTGGTCTTTTAACTGCGATGTGGAGTGGGCGGGAAATGGGGTGGAGCTTGGTCGTCAGTGTGGGCGGGGCCCAGGGGGCCCCAAAAATTTTGTTGTACGGGGCCCCCGTGATTTCTAATGGCGGCCCTGCATGCAGGAGTCACACTATGTCAGTCTCCACCCACCCCCTAATGCGCTATATTAAAAGGGGGCATACCAAGGGCCTGGTTTACACAAGTAATGTACATTAAAAGGGGAGCTCCCACCAAATACCATAAAATATGGGGCCCCTGGTTGGATAGGTACCCCCTGCATCCACAACAACATAATGTGCCGTAGGACTCAAAATCTAAAAATTGTGTATATATATATATACTTTCCTGTAATAACTTACCCCGGTGGGGTTAGGTGGGAACGCCCGCAAGGATCCTCTGCGCCTAGGGCGTGCATGCCGCGTCTGTCTGCGTCTTAAAGGCGCAGGCACACTGACGTATGACGTCAGCGCACAATGGCGCGAATTTTAAATGTATTTAAAGGGACAGTTTGTATTTGTATATTGCCCAGTGAGAGGACTAGTTTCCTGGTGCATCTGTTCCTGTTTGTTATTGATCTCCTGTTGTGACCTTGCCTGTTTTTGACCATCCTGATATCCTTACTCCGACCCAGCCTGTATTTTGACTACTCCTTCTGCCTAATCCCTTTCTGATTGATTACCCGGTTTGACCCTTTGCCTGCCTGACAATCCTAGTTTTCTGCCTGCATCGACCCAGCCTGCCTGACCACGAATCTGCCTTATCCTGTTGTACCGCGACCTTCGGCCTAACTGACTTTAACTACTGTCGTGCCCCTTTGCTTGCCAGAACTCTTCGCCTTGCTCCTCTCGAAAAGTCCAGGTGGCATCTGAGTACGCTGAGGGCTCCTCCCAAAGCCAAACGCGGTCACACTACTGGTGAAGCGGAGTCGAGACCAGGGAGCTTGGCAGTAGTTCTGGTTTAAGGTGCCGACCATGACATTTCCAATGAGTATCCGCACTCCAAGGCTGCTGCAAAAGGAGGGGTTCATGGTAATTTTGTATGTATCAATTATCTTCAGACCAGCACTCCCTTTAAAAATATAAATACGTGAATACATATTTATATTTCTTCACGTATTTATATTTTTATGGAAATACAGATGTATATTTATGCACGATTGATATTTAGATAACGGACACGAAATTGTTAATTTTAATATATACAAATATTCACCATATGTGATAGGCACTTAATTGAAACACATGATTCACACTGAAATGTTAATTGAATGAGGGCACTGATTGGTCTGAGATGAAGCACTTTGTTATTTAATGTGAGTTTTTAAAGTTTTGTATCATCCTTGAAAAAGGTCCAAATGTGGCCCGAAAAAGTCGGGTATTCGATACGATGCAACAATAAATTTTTAAAGAGAGTGCTGGTCTGAAGATAATTGAGATATATATACTGTATATATGTGTACACATGCAATTATTGTCTGAAAGCAAACTAACCATTGTTACTGGAAAAGTCATTTGTATCATACTTACTCTTTCTTCTTTGTATATATATGTTTTTAAACTTAATAAACTACCGGAATTTAAAAAAAAAAAAAAAGATAGATAGAGAATGAATAAATTAGGTTTTTAATCCAATACAGAAAATAATTTAACTATTAAAGTGTCTTAAAACGGTCAAAAACGTCCATTGTTATTTTGGTTGACAGATAAGTGAATGGCAGGAAGTTTCCTTTTATTCACTGCAGTCGTTGCCTTTCCTTCGAAGTCATGGTCCAAGCATGGAGGGTGGTCATTGGGCTCTGGTTGTACCATCTGAATCAGGAGCCCAAGTACCAGGGCACTAGTTGAAGCGCATTAAGCAAATTCTGTGAAATCGTCCACAGCAGAAATGAGCCGTGTCCTCTGGCCAGTTTCAAAAGCACCAGGGGGAGTCTGTGGGGTCTGTGAAGGGGGCTTGTTGGAGACAGTAGTGACCTGGTAGGGCATGCTGGAACTCAGCTCCTGCAACTCCTCTTGTATCTGGAAGGGAAGCAGAAAATATCACTGTACTTGTATGTTGATCATGTAGACCCAGCCTTGTATGAGGTCATGTGTCAGGGTGCTGCACAAAGAAAAGACAAGTGTATCACAGGAGCAAAGGGCACAACTGACTAACAGGTTCTTTGTTGCCCCAGGGCATGTTCCTGGGGTGTTTAGAGAAATACCAAGTGGCTACGGTGCCTTCAGCCTTTTATACTAGAGTTGCTTTACCTTTGGTCTCATCTTCTTTATGTGTCGGAGCCTGGCAATCCATTTAGAAGGGTAAATATCCGTAGGGTTGGACCTACTGTGATGGACTTGGGAAGCCATCTGAAATGTAAGGAAACAAACAAAATTAAAAAAAAACAGAAAGTTGAGGTTTCTCCAATTAAAGAGACGTCAGCTCTCACTTTATCAGTCATTTTTCAGAGTCCCCAATAGCTATTCATATTTTATAGCAAAAATGAAGTGTAGATGTTCCAGGCGGACTACGGCCTTTACCACTGGACCTGCCCACATGCCAATTTATAAAGGGGGTCAAATGTGTCTGTTTGGGCCAAGAAAACAGAGTGTATGTGGGCATGAGCTGTATTTCAGTTAAAGGAGCAGTAACACCAACAAATAAGTGTTTTAAAGTAATGAAAATATCATGTACTGTTGCCCTGCATGGGTAAAACTGATCTGTTTACTTCAGAAACACTACTATAGTTCATATAAACGAGCTGCTGTGTAGCCATGGCGCCAAGTCTATATGGTGCAGGTTAAACAGATAACACCATTATGTTCTACAGAGCTGCTGTGTATCCTGAGCCTTTTCTCCTTTGAATGGCTGCCCCCATTGCTACACAGCAGCTTGTTTATATAAACTATAGTAGTACTTATCAGTTATCTACGGTGTATCCTGTGCTTGAATGGCTGCCCCCATGGCTACACAGCAGCATGTTTATATAAACTATAGTAGTACTTATCTGTTATCTACTGTGTATCCTGTGCTTGAATGGCTGCCCCCACGGCTACACAGCAGCTTGTTTATATAAACTATAGCAGTACTTATCTGTTATCTACTGTGTATCCTGTGCTTGAATGGCTGCCCCCATGGCTACACAGCAGCTTGTTTATATAAACTATAGTAGTACTTATCTGTTATCTACTGTGTATCTTGTGCTTGAATGGCTGCCCCCATGGCTACACAGCAGCTTGTTTATATAAACTATAGTAGTGTTTCTGCATTATATTTTTATTACTTTAAAACAATTTAAATTTTTGATGTTACAGTTCCTTTAACTGCATGTTTGTGACCTGATTAGACTGCAGGACTGTCTGTCCCAGATTCCTATAGAGAGCAAAAATATAGACCCCTCAAAGCCAACACACAATGGGTCATTAACAATAGGGATGCACCGAATCCACTATTTTGGATACGGCTGAATCCCCGAATCCTTGGCGACGGATTCGGCCGATCCGAACCTTAATTTGCATATGCAAATCAGGGGTGGGAAGGGGAAAACATTTTTTACTTCCTTGTTTTGTGACAGTCACGTGATTTCCCTCCTGCCCCTAATTTGAATATGCAAATAAGGGTTTGGATTCTGTTTGGCCTGGCAGAAGGATTCGGCCGAATCCGAATCCTGGATTCAGTGCATCCCTATTTAACAAAGACCCAGAGAAGAAGGGCAGGAGCACTAAGGAGAACGAGTGCCATTTAGCGATCATTCTTTTGCCAATTCTTCCATATTCCAGTTGAGGTGCAAGTCTCACTACCTGGACTATGGACAGAACCCCACTGTAGCCTTAGGGGGTGGAAGGAGGTCTACTATGTGCCTCCCCCTCTTTCGGCCATCATGCATATGGCGCTGGCAGACACAGGCAGCAGTGTTCCATGCAATCACCTCCTCGTATACAATAGGCATATTTCTCACACAGGCACCATGGGGAATAAAGATCCTGCAGCTGGAATAGACACACAGTGAAACCTCGATTTTAGGTCCCCTGATTTTAATTTTAATTTTTTTTTTTACATTTTTTATCTGTGGTCCCACCAATTTATAATGAATTTCAATGCATTTCTCTAATTTTAATAAAAGTTTTCCCGGATTTTACATCAAAATTTAGTCCTGATGTTCCCAAAAACTGCTTCCCCCCCCCCCTATGAATGTTATTATTTGTGCAATAAAGAGGTTGTTATATAGTAACCAGATGTATATTTTGCACACGAGGAGAAAGGCAGGACACTGAGGACTGCGGTCTCAATTATTAACTATTCTGTAAAAACCGCAAACCCCCAGTGCCTTAGAGTAAAAGAGAATCAAAGAAGTGCTGCTTTTTCGTATTAACTCAAACAATAGCAGCTACCGATTTATCGATGGAGAACCAAAGGCTTTAAAAATTGTTTTCTAAAATCAAAAAGAGTGGAGGCTTGCCGACACGCATTTCACGTTAGCGAATGGGCTGAACTTGTCTCCGTATCGCATTATATAGCTTCCGCATCTGACGTATAACCTGATGCGCACATCTCGCGATACCAGAATGACGTCAGTGCGTATTCGTGTGACTCATCGATGTGTCGCTCTCTCCTACGTTGTCCATTAGGGGAGTTGCCAGCTTGGAGTCTGACCTCCTCTTCTAAGGGGAAATGTCATGTGACTTTCATTTCACAATAATGATAAATAAAACATGCACTGATCACATGGTCTATATTTATTAATTATGGGCAATTGATTCATGACCTATATTAGGGGGATCATTTCCATATGATGAATCATTGGAAAGGATTGTTATGAAAGAAGGAAGGTTGTATTTGGATTTTGACATAAGAGAATTTACAAGAAAAGACTATATTGAGAATTCGATTAACTTGTTAGAGAAAGGCATTGAACAGCATATTCGCGTTTATCCCATGGGGAGAGACAGTATGCACTTTAAAGATCCAATGAGCCATTTAAAAAGTTCTTGTTCAAGGTCACCATTTCTTATTCGAAGGTTAATTTTCTCAATATCCCAAAATTTTAAGTTCACTGGATTCATATTATGATGTTTAAAATGCCATGCTACAGTCGAAAGGGTTATGTCGTTTTTCTTAATTTTCCCAGGTTGTTTCCCCTGCAGGGAATGTAACATGTGTGAACAAATACTCAAAATATCCTCCTTTACTGACAGATTTGGCAAAAGACATGAAGTCAATAACTATATCAACTGCAAATCAAAGGGGGTAATAATATACTGCTTGGAATTCCCTTGCGATAAAAGATATATAGGAATGATCACACAAATTAGATTCCTGCACGGGTCCATTTTTTGAGACCCGTACCCGACCCTGCAATCCGCAACCCGCATTCTTACCCCCTTGGACCTGCTACCCTACCCGACCTGCAAGTACCTTATCCGCAACACGGACCCGCGAACTGCTGACCATCAAGAATCAGGAAGTGCTATCATTGTAAACCGGAAGTGACATCATCGGAAGTAGCCGTGATCAGAAAAAAAGGTGTAAAACAGGAAGTGCTGCCATTGTAAACCGGAAGTGATGTCATCCGAGGTAGACGTGACCACGAACTGAATCCTGGATTCGGTGCATCCCTAGTTTTTTAATATCTCATAATAAATACTATTTTTAAATAGAGTATAGAGAAGATTTCTTAGTACCATTAAGTAGGGATGCACCGAATCCAGGATTCGGTTCGGGATTCGGCCAGGATTCGGCCTTTTTCAGCAGGATTCGGATTTGGCCGAATCCTTCTGCCTGGTTGAACCGAATCCAAACCCTAATTTGCATATGCAAATTAGGGGCGGGAGGGAAATCACGTGAGTTTTTAGCAGAAAACGAGGAAGTAAAAAATGTTTTCCCCTTCCCACCCCTAATTTGCATATGCAAATTAGGGTTTCGGATTCGGTTCGTTATTCGGCCGAATCTTTCGCAAAGGATTCGGGGGTTCGGCCAAATCCAAAATAGTGGATTCGGTGCATCCCTACTATTAAGGCTAATGATAATTTTATAATAGAAGCCAGAGTATCCTCACATTTGAATGTAAAGCCATTTGACGGGCCAGGAAGGGCAGGTTTTTGTCCGACACAATTTTTGCCACACTGGTATCTACAAGGCCTTCCATATCTACATCAAACAAAAAAAAAAAAAAAACGAATTTAAGCTACTTAAATCCACACAGAGATTAAAAGGCTAAAAGACTCATATGGACTTGGCGCTACCTTTTCGGCACTGCAGCGTCACCAGGTTACTCTCGCATTCCAAAGGCTGAATGTTGACATCTACGAAGTTGAACTGACCCTTTAACAAATACATCAATGAAATGTCACAATATAGTTCTTCTCCGGGTTCAAGTGGAAGGAACAAGTCGGTAGAAGACTCACCTTCAGGGTACCCAACTTGTAGAACTCGCCCGAGTCATTATAGATGATATTGACAAAGTTGTTGCCCACGTGCCGTTTCTTATTGCAGAAGTTTGGATCGATCTCTTTGTTTGGCATCAGGGTGGTGATCTGAAAAATAACTGAGGACGGACAGAACCAAGAAAATCTGAATGAGAACTTTATTTATTCCCCCCCCCCCCAAAGAAATTGTTTAGTTTCTTGCCAAATCTAATATTTACACCAAGGTATTATTTTCAGCATCAAAGGAGACACTTTGGGGCAGATTTATCAAGGGTCAAAATGAATTCAAGGGAATTTTCAAAGTAAAAAAAATTTGAAATTCTAAGTCATTTTTTGGATACTTCGACCATCGAATAGGATACTACGACTTAGAATTTACTTTACGAAGTAAAATTGTTCGAATATTCGACCATTCGATAATCTAAGTACTGTCTCTTTAAAAAAACTTCAACTTCAATACTTCGCCAAATTAAACCTGTCGCAGTGCTATGTTAGCCTATGGGGACCTTCTCTAGACCATTTTTCTAAGTCTTCACACAACAAAGAAAAATCGTTCGATAGTACGCTAAAATCGTTTGAATCGTTCGATTCGAACGATTTTACTTAGATCGTTCGATGGTCAAATTCGGTGAAAAATACTTTGAATATCGAAGTCGTAGTATTTCAATTCAATTCCGAAGAATTTATCACTTCGAAATTCGACCCTTGATAAATATGCCCCCACGTGTGGAAAAACTAGACTGTACCAGTGCAGTATACTCTTTAAAAATAAGTGAATGTAATATTAAAGAGGGGGCTTTGCTAAGAAATTTTGCAATGTACATTCATTATTCATTTTCTTTTAATTCCAAGATATTATGGGATACATGTACTGCTCTGATGTTCTTCTGCTTAGGAAAACACATTAGAAACCTTTCTCACATCTTTCCTAAGCAGAAGAACATCAGAGCAGCCTCTTTCTTTCTCTTGACAACTTCCTTGACTACTTGGTGGTCAAACTGGTGGGAAACTGACCAGCAGGTGGCGCTGTTGTAACAAAATGCATTCATATTAACAGAACATGCATTCCTTAATATCTTGGAACATAAAATAAATAATGAATGTACATTGCAAAAGTGCTTAGAATAGCCCCCTCGTCAATTTTACATTCACTTATTTTAATGGTTTACGTATCCTTTAATTTACAGCCAAAAGTGAAACCAGCACCGTAGTGTATATATATTGCCTACAAAATAAGGGCTTTTTCATTTATCCTATGTGTCTCCTTTAATAAAGGTAGTATCACACCGACAACTTTGCCCTTCCGTCATGTTTGCCAACCGGATACAAGGAGCTCTGCACAGAACTGTACATGTGTTCAAAACGCGTGATTGTTTTGGACTATACCAAGGAAAGCATTTGGCCGCACCTAGGGAACCCTTCTATTAAATGCAGAAAGCGGTACCTTGCATAATATCATCGTGCCAGCAGTAAGTGAACTGCCCGTCATCTCCACAACCGTCCATCCCTCCCAGAAAGATCTTGTCAGGTTGAGTGTCTTTCAGCTCAATCAGTTTCCCAAGCCCAGTAAGGAACTGGGTGTAGCGGTACGAGCCATGCTCATTGGATAGGATAGCACGCTCATTGCCAACCTGTTCCAATACAATGGATATAGTAATAGGACATCTGCAGATGCTATATATTTTAGAGTGAAGCCACCTGTAAAAGTGTCTTTCCTGCACTCATAGAACTTAACATTATGAATGTAAGAAATGTAAAGAAACAGCTCAGCAGTGATCAGAGACTCACCTGCCCTTCTCCAACATAAAGAACTCCAATTTTGTGGGTGTCGTATGGTGGGATTCGATCTAGAAGGCTCATTGTTCTTTCAAACGTCTGCAAGGCAAATAAATAGCTATATAACAGGCTTCAAATGACTTCATATGTTTCAGTTGGTTGTAAGCAGACCTTCAGGCCTTTGGTACATATTAAAGGGCATGTAAAGGCAAAAAAATAAAATCCCATTTTTACTTTCTTTAACGAAAAAGAAACCTATCTCCAATATACTTTAATTAAAAAATGTGTACTGTTTTTATAAGAAACCTGACTGTATGCAGTGAAATTCTCCCTTCCTTTACTGCTGTGGATAGGAATTGTCAGACGGTCCCTAACTGCTCTGCAGGGAAACAATCATACTTATGAACAGCAGGGGGAGCCCCCGCCTTACTTCCCAGCCATGCAGAACTCAAGCAGCTTTGTTTATGACAATCCCTAAGCAGCCCAGACCACACTGAGCATGTGCACAGTCTTAGTCTTGCAAAGATGTTTAACAAAGTTACAAGATGGTGACCCCCTGTGGCCAACTTTGAAAGCATAAATTATGTGTTTGATTAGGCTTGTGGTGCAGTAAGTTCATGTTTATATTTATTATACAAAATACAGCATTTCTAGCCTTGTTCTATATTAGACTTTACATGCCCTTTAAAGGAACAGTTCAGTTATAAAAATAAAAACTGGGCAAATAGATAGGCTGTGCAAAATAAAAATGTATCTAATATAGTTAGTTAGCCACAAATGTAATGTATAAAGGCTGGAGTGACTGGATGTCTAACATAATAGCCAGAACACTACTTCCTGCTTTTCAGCTCTCTTGGTTTCCACTGATTGGGTACCAGGCAGTGATTTGAGGAGGGACTACATGAGTCATAACTGTTGCTTTTGAATCTGAGCTGAATGCTGAGGATCAATTACAAACTCACTGAACAGTTATGTCCCATGTGGCCTCCCTGACTAACTCAGAGTTAGAGAGCTGAAAAGCAGGAAGTAGTGTTCTGGCTATTATGTTACACATCCACTCACTCCAGCCTTTATATATTGCATTTTTGGCTAAAAACTATATTAGAAACATTTATTTTGCACAGCCTATCTATTTACCCAGATTTTATTTTTACGCTGAACTGTTCCTTTAAGCCTCTATTATAAATGCATGGTTCAAAATTGAAGAACAGAGCAAATTGCTGTGCTTTTCGCACTAGGAACCCTGTCCCACACTTATGACCTTAGGCAAAGGTTTATTTGTACTTGGCAGCACGGTATCTAGTGGGGGTCAACTGGGGTAATATGTGGGCATCCCCCTGGATTCCCCCTAACTTGTATGTCATTAAGACAAGTAAAGCTATGGAGTGCTCAGTGGTGCAAGACGCTTTTTAATTACCCTATACCCACAGCTCTGCAACACATTAATAGCAGATTTATTAAGAGTTCAATTGAAAATTCTAATTAAATTTTTTTTAATGGTCAAAACATGTCAAATTCGACTAGGGAATTATCCAAAAAAATTGAATTCAAGATTTATCATACTCTGAATTCAAATTTGACTATTCGTCACCTAAAACCTGCTGAATTCATGTATAAGTCAATGGGAGAGGTCCAGGGACCAATTTGGAGAAGTTTGTAGGCTTCCCGACATTTGTGTTTTTTCTGAGAAAACATTTGAATCGAGTTTGGTCGAATTAGAATCAAATTCAATTTGAGTTTTCCGTCTGTAAAATTTATCCGAGTTTTCCATATTCTATTTTTTTTTAATAAGTAACCCCCCCCCCATTGAATTAAGAGTAAAATCAAATTCATGTGAGTTAAAAAAAAAATACATGAAATCGAAATACAACCCTTGATAAATGTGCCTCTAAGTAGCAAGTTGTTTTGTAACAGAGCAGTAAGGGGTGGTCAATTCCATTGGTTGCTCTACATTGTTGGTTACAATTCATTTCTGTCTATAGAAAGTGACCTGCAAATGGAAGTGGGTTTGCAATATAAGCACCAGTAACTAACACACTACCTGTGACAAAGCCATTATGCTCTACATCAGTGATCCCCAACCAGTAGCTCGCGGGCAACATGTTGCCCTCCAACCCCTTGGATGTTGCTCTCAGGGTCCTGAAAGCAGGTGCTTATTTTTGAATTTCAAGCTTGAAAGCAAGTTTTAATTGCATAAAAATTAAGTATAGTGCCAAGTAGAGCCCCTTGTTGGCTGCCTGTCAACATAGGGGCCAATCACAGCCCTTATTTGGCACCCCAAGGAACTTTTTCATGTTTGTGTTGCTCCCCAACTCTTTTTACATTTGAATGTGGCTCGCAGGTAAAAAAGGTTGGGGACCACTGCTCTACAATATGACTGTTTCTCAAACATACCCTGGGCTGCTTGCCTTTAATTAGATGTAATCGAGAAAACAATGTCGTTCCACTTACTTGTGTGTTAGGGACCAGCATGGGCTTATTTGACTCATCACCAAAGAATGGGGAATGGTACAACTGCAAAAATACAAAGCTAGGGAGGGAGAAGAATAAAACTCAACATTAGTCCCTTCTCTCAATAAGGAGCAGCATTTACATTTAAGTTATCACTGTTGCAGCGCATTACTAAAAACAGTCCTTTCTTTTGTTTTAATTACATATGCAGAACAGGAAAGGCTAAATCACTGGACTATCACCTGTGGCTGATTTCTTGTGAAGACTCAAGCCTGGGGACCTCAGAAAAGTTGAAATGTATATACACAAAAACGGCTACAGGCAGGGTCCCAGAGTTATGGTGGCCATACACAGGGAGACATCGCCAAACGAGCGGATCTCTCCCCGATGTGCCCACACTGAAGTGGGCGATATTGGGCTGATTTGATCGTGGGCCCTAGATTACAAGGATTACAACCCCTGAGGGATGCAACCCTGCAAAGGCCAACATTATTCAACTTATGTACAGGAACCAAAGATAGTTTGCAAGCTTTATGGGCCAGAAGCCTACTGTGTTTAAATGTGTGTACAATTCTCCGTTCAGTGCTGTATAAGAATTCTTATATATATCCTTAAACACATTACCCATTTTCACCAAGCTATGAATATCGGTTATTCTCCATTAACGAAAAAGAAAGAAATGACCAGTACCTTGGGTCTATTCCAGGCACTTTCTCAGCTTTGGTGGATTTGGTGCTGTTCTTGAAAGGATCAACCTGAATCCTCCTCCCTCTGCGGGATGGCTCAGAATCAGAGATAGTGTGACCCCTTGGGCGGTGGCCAGTTGGAGATTGCGGAGACAAAACAGGCAACTCTGGTTCCAGTCTCATCCCGCCTTCTGACTTGACTAATAACCCAGTGCTGCGTTCCTCATCAGATTTAGTTCTATGGCTTGAAGGAGTTTCTATGTGGGGTAGTGTTTTGAAGTCGGCAGGTGGCTTCTTCATATCTTCTGTAGAGCTTAAATCTTTAGGAAGCTCTTGCAAGGCCTGAAGTTCGGGAGATGAGCTGGACTTACTCAAAGTCGGAAACGGGACCTCACAAGCGGAGCCCTCAATAGGTATCCCACCAGCATCAGATTCTTCTGTCTGGGTAGCAGCAGACTCTTCTTGACTGGATGTGGATGAAGACTTTATAGAAAATGGATAAAATTAATGAAATACCTCTTACTGGATGTCAATTAATTTATTAGTTTGCCCCCCAACCTGGAATATATGTCTAATGGTCCACATTGAACAGCTGCATTTGATTTGGTTGTGGTAGTAGTAGTAGTAGTAGTAGTAGAAAAAAATCAGAACAAAATGTCCTCACTCTCAAGTTTTTTTTCATTAAGGAGATTAACGTTTCGGCTAGCAATAAATCTTTTTCTACGATTTGATCCTTTATGGCTGCACCCAGGCATTTTTGATCCTTATAATGTGAGTGCCAGCTACATTTCATGATATACTGTATATATATATATATTAAAATGGTCTAAATGGTCAATTAGTGCTAGGCTGCTTTCTAAACTAGCAGGCTTTCCATGTTGCAATATAGTTAGGACAATAATCATAAAAACAAAAGGTAAATTAAAAACAAGGTTATACACTGATTTACTGTTCACATTGTTTTCATTACATTGTTTTGTTTATTTATTTTTTAACAGTTTTCACTAAAAGAGATAACACTGTCATATCTGCAACTAAATAGATATTTTGTACAAACTTCACAGATTCCTTGGCAGAAAATGTATCTAAATAAACTATTTTCATTTTCACTGAACGTCGGTGACACCAACTGGTGATACTTTTTTTTTTGATGTTTTACAATGGATAATTAATGAAGTGAAGTTCTAGTTTGTATGACGTCATACTTGGCGGCAAAAACTCGTGGGAAGGTGGAGGTATAAATACACTGTTAACTCTGCATTCATTTATCCTGAGGTGGGCCGAAACGTTGAACACACAGATTTATGCAATAAACGTGACGTCATTCACTAATATTGGAGTGCGGCTCTATGTGAAATTTGATCCAGCACCCACAGCAAATCCGGATCAGAGTGCGGCTGCCTACAAGTGATTATATATATATATATATATATATATATTAGGGATGCACCGAATCCAGGATCCGCTTCGGGATTCGGCCTTTTTCAGCAGGATTCGGCCGAATCCTTCTGCCTAGCAGAACAGAATCGAATCCTAATTTGCATATGCAAATTAGGGACAGGGAGGGAAATCATGTGACTTTTTTGTCACAAAACAGGAAGTAAAAATTGCTTCCCCTCTTCCCGCCCTTAATTTGCGATTCGGATTGGTATTCGCCCGAATCTTTTGCAAAGGGTTCGGCCGAAACCAAAATAGTGGATTCAGTGCATCCGTAATATAAGGAATGGTGCATGTAGACAAAATTGATACCTGGGTGCCAGCATGGGAAATAAGCAGTGAACAAGGATTGCGGCACTCGCAGGGTTTTAGTGAAAAAACTAAAAAATGTTTTATTATTAAGCCTCAACGTTTCGATCCCCCACAGGGATCTTTGTCAGGAGCAAAAACAAACAAAACATTGTTTGTTTTTGCTCCTGACGAAGATCCCTGTGGGGGATGGAAACGTTGAGGCTTAATATATATTTATATATATATATCTTACACACACACTCACAAATCTCACCCTGCTAATGCACTCCATCTTCTTAGCAGTCTTCTCCTCACTGGTAGTGTCTTCACTAAGCACAGCCTCAAAATCTTCAAGCTCTTGGGAGCCCCCAGGAGTAGTCCCTTCCTCTGGTTCCCCATCAGCTTGTGCTCCTTCTTCTGGCACAGCGCAAGATTCTGACAAAACAAACTGGTGTCATAGCTGGAACAACTATTTTTCTGGTTCATATACATTCCTGCAAATAATTAAAATGGAAATACTCTTCACAAACAAATTTGACTGCTCTCTACCCTTCCTTTTTGTGCTCTCCTTCTTGGTGGCTTTCTGTTTACCCTTTACTCCTCCCCATTTCTCATTCTTTTATTTATTTCCACATTCTTGTCAGACATGGGTCTGTGGATCACAACGGATCTGTAGTTATTATTTGTAAGATAATGTCTGGCTGGATGGGGAGCATATCCTGTTTTGTGATTGGTGTGTTTGTGGCAAGGAAGATTTACTTTGGAAGGAATAGAATACTCATGAGCAAACAGCTCTAGTAAGAAGGGAAAAGAAAATAGAAAATGAACTACAATTACAGACAAGTTGCCGATTCTCAACTCCCGGCTTTATTTCCACGATAAGATGTTCAGTATTTAAAAAGAAAAGCATGCAATCCTCACATTGAATTTTGCAAGCTGTATGTTTGTATGGGGAAAATGCGTTAGGCAATAATGAAACCAGCCAAACCACGTGCAATATATCAGTTACTCCATGCCATTAATGTGTCACAAAAAAGCTGTCTTTAGAACATGGAATCCTAACACTGGTTAGAGACGGAAAACACCGAAAAATCTCAGACGGGTCAGCGGACTAGAGCAGATAGATAAAGTTATAAACAAGTCATTTTGGCAGGATTCCTTCAAGCTCTATAGATACCTGCCCAGGAAATGCTCCTAAGCAACTTTCCTTGACCACTGGACTGTGTCACAGTGGGACCTGGATTTTACTATTGAGTGCTGTTTTTAGATCTACCAGGCAGCTGTTATCTTGTGTTAGGGAGCTGCTGTCTAGTTGCTTTCCCATTGTTCTGTTGTTTGGCTGCTGGGGGGGAGGGAGGGGGTGATATCACTCCAACTTGCAGTACAGCAGTAAAGAGTGACTGAAGTTTAGGGATGCACCGAATCCAGGATTCATTCGGGATTCAGGCTTTTTCAGCAGGATTCCGATTCGGCTGAATCAAATCAGAATTTGCATATGCAAATTAGGGGAAGGGAGGGAATCGCATGACTTTTTGTCACAAAACAAGGAAGTAAAAAATGTTTTCCCCTTCACACCCATAATTTGCATATGCAAATTAGGATTCGGAAATTCGGTTCAGAATTTGGCCGAATCTTTCAGGATTCAGGGGTTTGGCCGAATTCAAGATAGTGGATTCGGTGCATCCCTACTAAAGTTTATCAGAGCACAAGTCACATGACTGGGGGCAGCTGGGAAACTGACAATATGTCTAGCCCCATGTCAGATTTCAGAATTAAATATAAAAAAAAATCTGTTTGCTCTTTTGAAAAATGGATTTCAATGCAGAAGTCTGCTGGAGCAGCGCTATTAGCTGATGCGTTTGGAAAAAAGAAATGTTTTTTCCCATGACTGTATCTCTTTAAGGCCAACTGATTGACAATTGTTGGATTTTCGGCCGAATCCCGAACCGAATCCTAATTTGCATATGCAAATTAGGGGTGGGAAGGGGAAAACATTTTTTACTTCCTTGTTTTGTGACTCAAAAAAAAAAAGCGATTTCCCTCCCCATCCCTAATTTGCATATGCAAAATCGGATTCGGTTCAATCGGGCAAAAGGATTCGGCCGAATCCGAATCCTGCTGAAAAAGGCCAAATCCTGGTGCATCCCTAAACACTTTATACCAGGACTGTGTGACATGCAGCCTTTACAGGTTGTTGAACAGAACTGAACCAAGAGGGTAAAAGTACTGATCATCAGTAACATCAATGGATGCAATCATAAATCCACTTTCTCCAATAGCGAACTGTTCATGTGTTACATTTGGCGTCCCCTGTGCCATAAGGAGCAGTATTTGTTTTTTCAGATATAATTGGGTCATCTAAATGTGTACCATCCCAAATACCTACCCTGGTAACATTGGACCTCTCCATTTTACACTACTGGGCTGGCAATAATGGCCCATAAAGTGACGTAAATCTGATTTCATTTTGCCCTGACGGTTTACTTCACCTTTATTTTACCACTAACCTGTGTTTGCGCGCTGTAGAAGAGTAGTCTTGGCTGTGGAGGGAGATAAAGTGGAGGCTGGCACAGAGAGAGATTTGTAGAGCGCCGTCTCCCGGTGCTCTTTGAGCCTTTCGGCTGCCATTAATGCGTTAGAAAGCTCCTGCAGCGGCATGTTGTTAATGTCGGAAGAGAAGGGACTCAGAGGGTTTTCCAGGCTCATCAACCAGCTTGTGTTACCTAGTGAGCAGGATATTGGTGTATTACTTACAGTAAAGAACAAAAATAATAAAATAAATAAAGAGTCACAAGACACAGGGCCCACTTTAAAGGATAAGTAAATCTTTAAATTAAGTGAATGTAAAATTGGTGAGAGTGTTATTCTAAGCACTTTTGTAATGTACATTCATTATTTATTTTGTTTTTATTCCAAGATATTAAAGGAAAAATAAACCTTTAAAATAAGCGCAAGTACAATTAATGAGGGGGCTATTCTAAGCACTTTTGTAATTTACATTCATTATTTATTTTGTTTTTATTCCAAGATATTAAGTGATACATGTGGTGTTAATATGAATGAATTTTGTTACAACAGCGCCACCTGCTGGTCATTTTCCCACCAGTCTGACCACCAAGTAGTCAAGGAAATTGTCAGGAGAAAGAAAGAGGCTGCTCTGTGTTCTTCTGCTTAGCGAGCAGCTCCCTCTCTGTCTCCTGACAACTTCCTTGACTACTTGGTGGTCAGACTGGTGGGAAACTGACCAGCAGGTGGCGCTGTTGTAACAAAATTCCTTCATTTTAAAAGCACATGTATCCCTTAATATCTTGGAATAAAAACAAAATAAATAACTAATGTACATTCCAAAGTTTCTTAGAATAGCCCCCTCGTCACTTTTACATTCAATTATTTTAAAGGTTAACTTATCCTTTAAGAGGCACATTTATCAATATTCAAATTTATGTGAGTTCTCCAAATTGCTCACTGGATCTCCCACTGACTTATACAGAAGTGATGAGCACCCGAGACGCCATCCCACAACCCGCGCCGGGTTCCTTTTATAGACTTCACAAAAGGGGCAGGGTGAGCAGGCACGGGGCTATAAAGCCAGAAGCCGGCATTTGAAGGTGGCAGGCTGGGAGAGCAAAAGAAGAGCTCCACCTGCACCCGCCCCACGAAGAGGAGTGCGAGGTCAGCCCAAACTCACCCGACGCGGTTATAGGGCCAGCCATCACATCTCTATTATACAGCTATTTGGCAGGTTTTAGGTGGCGTGTAGTCGAATTAGAATTCGTAAAGGGTTATTAAATCTCAAAAATCAAAATTAAAATCTTATTTTAAAAACTGTTTTGACCGTAAAAAAAATTAAAATTTTTAATTTGACCCCTAATAAATTTGCCTCTAAATATAGATTTACCTGTGGGTCTGCGAACTAACACTTCTGCCCAGCCTTGTGTCAGTATAGGAACAAAGTCAGCCAGGGTGGTCTTTTCATTCTTCACCTGGGTCCTAAGGGAAGGTTTCTCTGCTCCCGGCTGCCCCATACTGGTTGAAAGAGGGGTCCCCTCCAATGATCCAGCTCTCAGTGTAGTCCCTCCTATAATAATACCCACAAGGACAAATAAACATACTGCACTGTGTTAATACAACATTTTGACAAAGCAACATTTAGTGGAACTGATATAACTGTTAAAAGATCAAACGCCATAGTCTAGATTAGAAGATTAAGAGGCAGATTTACTAAGAGTCGAATAGTACATTTGAATTTTCAATTTTTTTTTTGGCGTTAAAATTCGCACATTCGAATTTTGAGATGCCAATAATGTGAGATTTATCACCCTCAACCATGGAAACCGTTCTAATTAGAATATTCCCCACCTAAAACCTGCCAAGTTCATTTACAAGTCAATGGCAGAGATCCGTCAAGATCCATTTGAATATGTTAATTGCCTTCCTGACATTCGAGTTTTATTCAGATGAAAAACTTTTCCGGTCGGGGCTATTCGCTCAAATATTAGAAGTTCAATTTTTTTCTTAAAGGGGTGGTTCACCTTTGCATTAACTTTCAGTATGTTTATAGAATGCAAAGCAACTTTTCAATCGGTCTTCATTATTTAATTTTTATAGTTTTTTAATTATATGCATTTTTCTTCTGACCCTTTCCAGCTTTCAAATGAGGGTCACTGACCCGATCTAATGCCCAAATGCTCTCTTTAACTACAATTTTTTTGCTATTGGTATTATTTTATTACTGATATTACTATTCAGGCCTCTCCTATTCATATTCCAGTCTCTAAATTAAATCAAGGTATGATTCCTATGGTAATTTGGACCCTAGCAACCAGACTGGTGGAATTGCAAACTGGAGAGCTGCTGAATAAAAAGCCAAATAACTCAAAAACCACAAATAATAAAAAATGAAAACCAATTGTAAATAGTCTCAGAATATCACTCTCTACATTATACTAAAAGTTAACTCAAAAATGAACAACCCGTTTAAATAACCTCCCATTCGAGTTAGAGTACATTCTATCTCCTATAGAAGGCAAGGAGGAGAAATCGAGCGCCGCACAATGGATCATCGCCCTGTTGCCGTTTCTGAAGAGGAGAATCTGTCAGTTATTTCTTGATAAAGACTTTGCGAATTTAAAGTTAAATGTGTCTTGGTGTTTTAATTTCATTACGTAGAAACAATTTTTTTTTGTTACTATCAATGCATGGTTTCTAAGGTAATTTAGACCCTAGCAACCAAACAGCTAAAACTGCAAACTGGAGAGCTGCTGAATAAAAAGTTAAAGGAGACATATAGGATAAATTTAAAAAAAACCTAATTTTGTAGGCAATTATAATTAATATATAGTGTTGCTTTTACATAGTGCTAAAAATGTATATTATCTAAAAATAGCCCCTTTATTGATGTTCTCTGGTCCCTGTCTGTGTTTCAAATGAGGGGTGGGCGTGTCCTAACGGTCCCTGCCAGAAGCACAGTAGGAGGGGGACAGCCAATCACAACCCTGCAGTCACACAAGCAGTAGCGATTCTAGAGGGGGACGGGCCCTGGTGCGTGACGCCCAGCTGGGCCCCGCCCCCCTCCGTACGCCCGCATTTGTCAGTGGCGCACTGACTGCCGGGGGGCCCTGAGGGGGTGCGGGCCCTGGCCCGCTCGCACCCCCTGCTCCCCCGGTAGTTCCGCCACTGCACACAAGCACAGACAGGCTTCAGTTCCCTATCAGGTCCTGCTAGCTGCTGATTGGTTCCTGTCCTACAGTTAGGGTTGCCACCTTTTTTAAAATGCTTTACCGGCTGGTGGGTGGGGACACAAAGGGGCGGGCTGTGACATCAAAATGGGCGGGCCGTGACGTCAAAAGGGTCGGGGCCGCGCCACGGACGCTAGAAGAAGCAAAATAAAAGGTAAGTTCCAGGGGATTGGGGGCAGGCCGAGGGCTCCTTTTAATCGTATTACAAATTTACCGGCAGTTACATTGCCCCGGCCTTGGCAGGTATTTTACCGGCTAGGCCGGTAAATTACCGGCCGGGTGGCAACCCTACCTACAGTGCAGTGAGCTGAGAGCTGCCGGCTCCCCTCCACAGGAGCAGGAAGTGGAAGAGAAGGGAGGGATTATTAGGGTTTTCTGCAGAAATACTCAATAAATCAGCCTGAAACTACTTTTTAAGCACAATTCTTCTATATCTAAATGAGTATAATACACTGGTTCATTCTTATTTTTTTACACAAAATGCCTCCTTTAAATAACTCAAAATTAGAATAAAAATAAAAAACAATTGCAAATTCGCTCAGAATATCACTCTACGTCATACAAAAAAAATTATGGATGTTGTTAGACTACAACTCCCAGCATCCCAAGAGGACCTATCGGGACAGCTATAAATTTATGTAGCAAGTTAGACATCAAGCAGCAGCTGCCTATAGTGATTTTTGTTCAAGCAATTGATTTGTCAGCGCAAATATGATTGGCTACACACACATTTTACTTAACTAATGGAAATCTGATTTCCCTGCTTTCGTGTCCAACAAGGAAAGTTATAAAAGCAAAGGGAGAGTTTCCTCTCCCAACAAAACGGAGCTCACCAGACATGGAGCGGACTCTGTGACGGGGCGTTTGCATACCCGGCTTTCTCTGCTGAAGATCCAGCATGGACGCAAATTCCTTGACTTGCTCTGTTTGAACAGGAGAGCTGCACGACAGTAGGAGGGCAAAGATTTTCATAATCAATAATTTGCTCAGCCTATTTGGGTTGTAAAGAATGTGATAATGTTGGCATCACCGCATTTCAATGGGAGGGCATATTCTTTTAATTGGGTGGAATTGTCTTCTAGAACAACGAACTCTTCAAGGATCATTAAACCCAAATAATGAAAGTGTTTTAATGGAATGACAATATAATGTACTGTTGCCCTGTACTGGGAAAATGGGTGTATTTGCTTCAGAAACACAATTAGTTTATATAAACAAGCTGCTGTGTAGCCATGGGGGCAGCCATTCAAGCACAGGATACACAGTAGATAACAGATAAGTACTACTATAGTTTATATAAACAAGCTACTGTGTAGCCATGGGGGCAGCCATTCAATCACAGGATACACAGTAGATAACAGATAAGTTCTAAAGAATCCCATTGTATACTACAGAGCTTATCTGTTATCTATTTTGTATCCTGTACCTTTTCTCATTTTACAGCTTTGAATGGCTGCCCTCCTGGCTAAACAACAGCTTGTTTATATAAACTATAGTAGTGTCTCTGAATCAAAGCTAAATTATATTTTCTTTACTTTAAGATGCTTTAAATTGTTGGTGTTACTGTTCCTTTAAGGATAAAACTGCAAGAAAAGCAAGTCACATCTTGATAAAAGGCAGGAAAATCCAGGAAATATAAAAGTGCTGTTTCACAAAAGCTCAAATTCAGCATCCCGTTTGACATAAACAGTTGTAATTAGGTCTGTATACAGGTATGGGATCCGTCATCCGGAAAATAGTTATCCAGAAAGCTCAGATTTACGGAAAGGTCGTCTCCCATAGACTCCATTATAATGCAATACACATTTTTAAAAAATAATTTCACTTTTCTCTGTAATAATAAAACAGTCGCTTGTACTTAATCCCAACTAAGATATAATTAATCCTTATTGGAAGCAAAACCAGCCTATTGGGTTTATTTAATGTTTACATGATTATCTAGTAGACTTAAGGTATGAAGATCCAAATTATGGAAAGATCCATTATCTGGAAAGCCCCACATCCTGAGAATTCTGGATAACAGGTCCCATACCTGTATTACAGAACACCATTCCTTGGATATCACCTGTGCCACTAAAGTATTGGATCATACCTGTTTTCTGGGTCACCCTGGTTCTCCCCTGTATCCAAGCCAAGAAGAGAACGTGTCCTCATGCCCACGCTTGTTGTAATTGTTATCAGCTTGTTCCCAACCAGCCAGGTCTTTGTTCTTCCGCCATCCAGCAGGAACTCACCAACAGGCGACCTATGGGCAAACATACAAAAGGACACCATGGTGAAAGTATTAGTTAGGTGGATATTTCCTCTGAACACTGCAGAAAAACAAATACATAGCAACATAGGTTGAAAAAAGACACACATTCATCAACTGTCAGTTGATCCAGAGGAAGGCAAAACAATCCCATCTGAAGCCTCTCCAATTTGCCTCAGAGGGGAAAAATTCCTTCCTGACTCCAAAATGGCAATAGGACCAGTCCCTGGATCAACTTGTACTATGAGCTATCTCCCATATCCCTGTATTCCCTCACTTACTAAACACCATCCAACCCCTTCTTAAAGGAAAACTATACCCCCCAAAATGAATACTCGAGCAACAGATAGTTTATATCAAATTAAGTGGCATATTATAGAATCTTACCAAACTGGAATATATATATAAGTAAATATTGCTCTTTTACATCTCTTGCCTTGAGCCACCATTTCGTGATGGTCTGTGTGCTGCCTCAGAGATCACCTGACCAGAAATACTGCAGCTCTAACTGTAACAGGAAGAAGTGTGGAAGCAAAAGACAGAACTCTGTCTGTTAATTGGCTCATTTGACCTAACATGTATGGTTTGTTGGTATGTTTGTGTGCACTGTGAATCGTACAATCCCAGGGGGCGGCCCTTATTTTTTAAAAATAGCAGTTTTCTATTTATGATTACCCAATGGCACATACTACTAAAAAAGTATATTATTATGAAAATGGTTTATTTACATACATGAAGCAGAGTTTTACATATGAGCTGTTTTATGCAATATGGTTATATTGTTTGGGGGTTATAGTTTTCCTTTAAAGGGGTTGTTCACCTTTGAGTTAACTTTTATTATGATGTAGATGGTGATGTTCTGAGAGAATTTGCAATTGCTTTTAATTTTTTATTTGTTGATTTTTAGGTCATTTAGCTTTTTATTCAGCAACTTTCTATTTTTCAAATTTAGAAATCTGGTTGGGGTCCAAATTACCCTAGCAACCATGTATTGATTTGAATAAGAGACTGGAATATACATAGGAGAAGCCTAAATAGAGAGATGAGTAATAAAAAGTAGAAATGCACCGAATCCACTATTTTGGATTCAGCCGAACCCCCGAATCCTTTGTGAAAGATTCAGCGAATACCAAACTGAATCCTAATTTGCATATGCAAATTAGGGATGGGAAGGGGACATTTTTTAATTCCTTCCTATGCGATTTCCATTCCCGCCCATAATTTGCATATGGAAATTGGGATGCGGCTGGGCAGAAGGATTTGGCTGAATGCGAATCCTGCTGAAAAAGGCCGAATCCTGGATTCGGTGCATCCCTAATAAAAAGTAGCAATAACAATACATTTATAGCCTTACAGAGCACTTGCGTTTAGATGGGGTCAGTGACCCCCATTTGAGAGCTGGAAAGAGAGATTATATTCATGATAATAATTCATAACCAGATGCTCTGCTAGCAGATGTAAGAGTACAATCCACATATAATAGTGGGATAGAGTGTACAGGTATATTACTTTAGCAGAAGCCTCGTGGGCAGCATAATCTGTAATTCAGCAACATTCAAGCTCTTACCTTTTGGGCACAGCCGTGAAGTTGGCAAAGGCATATCGGGCCATCATATCCAGGCAGATTTCCGTCAATTCCAGGTGAAGGTTTTTCAGGCTGTCATCAGCCTGGGCCATAGAACTCTCATCAGCTGAACTCACGCTGGAGCTGGTGACAGAGTTCTGCACGCGGCTGTGCAAGACAGAGGGGTCGTATTGTTTTGGTGACAAAAAAATCTCTTTTGTGGTCTGACGATGCACGGCATGTTATTCCCTTGGGCATCACTGAGCCATGCAGATTGAGCCATTCTCTGCAAAGCTCCTGCGGCTACAAGCAGACGTCAACCAAACCCGTGTCATAAGGGAGAAAATCATCCACTTCTATAAAACTTTACTCTAAAAAAATAGTTGTTCTATCAGTGACAGGTCCTCCAAAGCCCACAGCAAGGTTATAGATAGTATAGGAAAACTGTATAATCAGCCATAGAATATAGTGGACAGCAAATACTCTTTCACTCCAGATTTCCCTATAATAATTGATCTTTAAGATGGGCTTTCAGGTGTATCTAGGAAAGGCAAGTAGGCATTATTCTCAAATCTCACCCTTAAAGGAGAAAGAAAGCTACCAAGGTGGTTTATTGCCAATAGATTAGCCACAACAGTGCAAGCTAGAACGCCATCTTTATTCTTCAGAATGCTTTTCCATACCGGAGTAATCAGTTGTAGACACTGTCTCTGTTTGTCTAGGATAGCAGCTGCCATATTTGCTTGCTGTGACATCACTTCCTGCCTGAGTCTCCCCCTCTCGCTCATAGCTCTGAGCTCAGATTACAGCAGGGAGGGGAGGAGGAAGGGGGGAAAGGGAGGGAGGGGCAAACAGAGCATGCTCATGCCCAAGCCCTAGCAATTTATGCTGAAAACAAGTCTGATTCAGAAACTCATGAGTACACAATAGAAGGAAAGAAATGCGGTGTTTCTTTTGAAAGAGGACTCTGAGCAGCATTACTTTGAGGGTTTACTGGTGTATTTATATAGACCTTTCTGATAAAGTTTAACCTTTTCTTCTCCTTTAAAAATAACCTTTCCAATTGGGTCTACCTCTGCTAACGCTCCAGGGTCCCTGGGCGGCCAGTTTGGAAAAGCATTCGGATTAAAACGGCAAAATGAAATAAAGGTCTCAAAAAATGCCTGGAGTGGATTATGGTCACCCTAATGACATGGTAGTAGTTGAGATTTCACGGCTACCGAGGGTTAACAGAGCACACGAGGAGCATATGAGCCAGAAAATGCATCACCTTGCTTTGTAATTAGGAGCTGTACAATCAAATAAAGGCATTACCCATGAACAGGAAACCTTCTACTGAATTCGTTAAAAGATAAGTAAACCTTTTAAATAAGTGAATGTAAAATTCATGTTCATGTTTACTTATCCTTTAAAGGAATGTTAGGACTGTAATGCCACAAAAAGCTGCTCAGTAATATAAGTAGAGCCTTCTTTTTAGATCAGCTCAGATGTGAGTGTCTCATTGCCAGTGGCTGTGAAAATGCTTCAGGGAGATTACTGCCCATGCTCGTCAGATCCTTAGTAAGACCATCGTAAAAGTCATGCGGGATAAACTGCAGTCTACAACCAAATCCAGGAAGAAAAGGTTACATTCTGAATCCAACTCTTTTCTGCACATATTATTTTGAGAAATATTTAAAAATACAATAAGAGAGAGAATGATGCACTGGGGGGGGGGGCAGAGGTCAAGTCAACCCTAAGGGACAGAAAGGAATATACATTTTGGCCCCTTACTTTGGAGAGCCCACCAGATTGCAACCTTTTCTGCCTTGAGTTGTTTTAGTCCATCTACAGAAAATAAAAACAACCAACGCTTACTGTATGAGTATTTGATGAGTAACCGCATGCATTTGGAGGGTTAAAGGGGTTGTTGACCTTAATTTAACTTTTAGTATGATATAGAGAGGGTTATTCTGAGACAATTTTCAATTGTTTTTAATTTTTTTTTTTAAATTTGTGGTTTTCGAATTATGTAGCTTTTTATTCAGCAGCTCTCCAGTTTGCAATTTCAGCAGTCTGGTTGCTAGGGGTCAAATTCCCCCAGCAACCATGCACTCATTTGAATAAGAGACTGGAATATGAATAGGAGAGGCCTGAATAGAAAGATGAAAAGTAGCAATAACAATACATTTGTAGCTTTACAAAGCATTTGTTTTTTAGATGGGGGTCAGTGATCCCCATTTGAAAGCTGGAAAGAGTCAGAAGAAGAAGAAGGCAAATACTATAATAAAAAGATAAAATGAAGGCCAATTGAAAAGTTGCTTAGAATTAGCCATTCTGCAACATAAAAATTTTAAAATCTAAAAGTTAACTTTAAAGGGATACTGTCATGGGAAAACATGTTTTTTTCAAAATGAATCAGTTAATAGTGCTACTCCAGCAGAATTCTGCACTGAAATCTAGTTCTCAAAAGAGCAAACAGATTTTTTTATGTTCAATTTTGAAATCTGACATGGGGCTAGACATATTGTCAATTTCCCAGCTGCCCCCAGTCATGTGACTTGTGCCTGCACTTTAGGAGAGAAATGCTTTCTGGCAGGCTGCTGTTTTTCATTCTCAATGTAACTGAATGTGTCTCAGTGGGACATGGGTTTTTACTATTGAGTGTTGTTCTTAGATCTACCAGGCAGCTGTTATCTTGTGTTGGAGAGCTGTTATCTGGTTACCTTCCCATTGTTCTTTTGTTTGGCTGCTGGGGGGGGGAAGGGAGGGGGGTGATATCACTCCAACTTGCAGTACAGCAAAAAAAGATATTGAAGTTTATCAGAGCACAAGTCACATGACTTGGGGCACCTGGGAAATTGACAATATGTCTAGCCCCATGTCAGATTTCAAAATTGAAAATCAAAAAAATCTTTTTGCTCTTTTGAAAAATGGATTTCAGTGCAGAATTCTGCTGGAGCAGCACTATTAACTGATTCATTTTGAAAAAATGTTTTCCCCATGACAGTATCCCTTTAAGGTGATCAACCCCTTTAAGGCAACCACAGCTGAGAGGTATCTCAAGGAGTTATGGGACTGGTACTAGCAGGGCCGCCATCAGGGGGGGACAGGGGGGACAAGCGTACCGGGCCCGGGCATGAAGGGGGGCCCGGCAGCGCTGCATTTTTTTGAAGATCCGGGCCCCCCTTACGAGCGCCCGAGCCGTACGTCTTGCCTCTGTGCTGCCGAATGCGGAAGTGCCGAAAAGCCGAAGCCGATGCGCCGAAAAGACCCGAAGTCACGGAAAAAGCCGAAGTCACGAAAACAGCCGAAGCCGAAGTCCTGAAGCAGCGCAAAGACCCGAAGTCACGAAAACAGCCGAAGCCGAAGTCCTGAAGCAGTGAAAAGACCCGAAGTCACGAAAGGAGGTGAAGTTGAAGTACTGAAGTCGTGAGTTCAATTCTACTGAACACCAGTTTGTGTATTTTTTTTTTTTAATCTCCTGGCCACCAATGTATTATTTTAATATTTAATTTTTTTTTTTTTTTAATATTTAATTTTTTTTTTTAACTCGTAAGGGGCCCCTGACGCCAATGTTTTTTTTTTTTTTTCAAAAAATTTTTTTTTTTTTTTTAAATTTTTTTTTGGGGCCCCAATTTGTTTTTAACTTATAAGGGGGCCCCTGCCGCCAATGTTTTTTTTTTTTTTTTTCAAAAAATTTTTTTTTTTTTAAATTTTTTTTTGGGGCCCCAATTTGTTTTTAACTTGTAAGGGGGCCCCTGCCGCCAATGTTTTTGTTTTTTTTTTTCAAAAAAAATTTTTTTTTTTTTCAAATTTTTTTTGGGGCCCCAATTTGTTTTTAACTTATAAGGGGGCCCCTGCCGCCAATGTTTTTTTTTTTTTTTCAAAAAATTTTTTTTTTTTTTTTCAAATTTTTTTTTGGGGCCCCAATTTGTTTTTAACTTATAAGGGGGCCCCTGCCACCAATGTTTTTTTTTTTTTTCAAAAAATTTTTTTTTTTTTAAATTTTTTTTTGGGGCCCCAATTTGTTTTTAACTTATAAGGGGGCCCCTGACGCCAATGTTTTTTTTTTTTTTCAAAAAATTTTTTTTTTTTTTCCAAATTTTTTTTTGGGGCCCCAATTTGTTTTTAACTTATAAGGGGGCCCCTGCCACCAATGTTTGTTTATTTTTTTTTACATTTTTTTTGTTGGGGCCCCAAGTTTTTTTTAACTTATAAGGGGGCCCCTGCCACCAATGTTTTTTTTTTTTTAAAAAAAAAAAATAAATTTTTATAAGGGGGCCCTGACCATCAATAGCTTTTTACAACTTGTGTGGGGGGGGGTTACTTTTTTAACGCTGATGTCTGTGTGGTCTTTTAACTGCGATGTGGAGTGGGCGGGAAATGGGGTGGAGCTTGGTCGTCAGTGTGGGCGGGGCCCAGGGGGCCCCAAAAATTTTGTTGTACGGGGCCCCGTGATTTCTAATGGCGGCCCTGGGTACTAGTGTTTCCATGTGCATGCACTTCTCTCTGGCATGCATCCCATTCCCATCCCAGTGCAGAGGGCATTTCCAATCTCAACAATGGCACTACCTGTAGGCAGCATGCTCCAACATGCTGATGCTGCGAGAATGGAAGGCATTGGAGAGATCTCTCATCTCCTTAACTTGGGACGTTTCACTGAATCCAGGCTTTGCGTGTTTAGAAAGCTTCAAGCTACCCGTTAAAATCCAAAGGGTGGGAACAAAAAAATAATACCCACAGGGCAATGGGGTTGTTTTCCCCCACCCACAGCCCAACCACCATATTACATAAAATGGCAGGGAGGGGGGAATAAAATCATAAAATCCACCCCACCCACATATACAAGTGGAACCAGGTGAAAAGACGTAGGGGGCGAACACCAGCAGCCATGGAAATCAGTATTGGGGGGAACATAGTGGAGAAGGAGAAACAGAAAATAAACAGAACAGAAAATAAATGCCACAAATGAGAAGGGGGAAAGCATAAAGAAAATTAGGCACAACAAAAGGAGTGGGGGAAAAAAAGCTTCATAGGACTGCACCAGATATGGCGATTTCCCCATTATGTAATGCATGGCCCATGATCTTAAGCAGTGATCCCCAACCAGTGGTTTGTAAGGCGCCATGTTACTCACCAACCCCTTGGATGTTGCTCCCAGTGGCCTCAAACATGAGCTTATTTTTGAATTCCAGGCTTGGAGGCAAATTTTGGTTGTATAAAAACCAGGTGTACTGCCAAACAGAGTCTCCTGTAGTCTGCCAGTCCACATAGAGCCTACCAATAGTCAATCACAGCCCTTATTTGGCACCCTCAGGGATCTTTTTCATACTTGTGTTGCTCCCCTACTCTTTTTACAATTAATGTGGCTCACGGGTGAAAAAGGTTGGGGACCCCGGATCTAAAGGCTAGAGAGCTCTACTATATTTCCTGTATGTGCCACTGAATTGTTATTGACATGCTTATCACAATAAATTCCAGCTATCGGAGTGGAGAGTATACGCTGAATGGTCAGAGGTCCTGTCAGAGGAATCCCATCACTCCTGAGCTTGGAGGAAAATGATATGTTCTGAAAGAAAACTTACCCAACAGAAAATGGATATCATAATAAGGGACCTTTCAATGAAACTTACCAAATTTCCATTAAATGGGAACTTTTGCAAAAATGAAAATCTAATATAAGCTTCTTCATACTGAAGTTAAACTTTCTTAAAATTCGGCATTGTTTCTGAAATAATCAAGTTTATATTCACTATTCCTCTCTTAGCATCTGTTTCTCTTCATTCTGTCTTCAATCAGCAGTTAGGTGTCAGATGAATGATCCAATATATCTTATAGGGGGGCTTGTTTTCCTAGCAGATGTGTTAGAGATCCCTCAAATAACTGATTCCAGTACAAACAAAATCTAACAAAATAACTGCCTTTTGCACAAATCCTGCATGTAGAGAGACAGAATTTCTGGTGATTTTAATAGAGTGAGCTGTAATACATCTTCTAGGCAAAAAGAGCCCCCCTATAAGATATATTGGATCATTCATCTGACACCCAACTCCTAAATGAAGACAGAATGAGGAGAAACAGATTTTGAGAGAAGAATAGTGAAGATAAACTTGATTATTTCAGAATACAGAATTTTTAATTGATTGTATTTTAAAAGTTTCAGTATGCTGAAGCTAATATTACATTTTAGCGATAGTTCCCCTTTAGAAAAAAAACAGAGGAGGACTGGGAGAAATTTTTTTTTAAAAAAAATCATCCAAATGCACACTAACCCAGGGGACCAAGGATTAATGCAGGATTTCTAATAAAAAGGACAATGCTTTGCTTTGAATAATATCATTGATTAAGGCACTAAGAGCACCATGTTTCTGTGTTCCCTGAGCTTATGACTGAGAAACTAGCATTTTCCTATTTATTAGAGATGATGTTGTTAACTGGGTAATGAAAAACACAATACCTTTTGGGTCTTTCGTTTAAGCTGGTACTGCGAGCTCTGAAGCTGTCCTTTTCTGGTGTGTCATCGAAGCTCAGCAGGACATTGGATCGCAAACCCTGTGATACAGAGCAGAGAAAAGGTTAAAGGGATACTGTCATGGGAAAATTTTTCTTTCCCAAAATGAATCAGTTAATAGTGCTGCTCCAGCAGAATTCTGCACTGAAATCCACTTCTCAAAAGAGCAAACAGATTTTTTTTATATTCAATTTTGAAATCTGACATGGGACTAGACATATTGTCAATTTCCCAGCTGCCCCAAGTCATGTGACTTGTGCTCTGATAAACTTCAATCACTCTTTACTGCTGTACTGCAAGTTAGAATTATATCACCCCCCTCCCCTCCGCCCCCCCAGCAGCCAAAAAAAAGAACAATAGGAAGGTAACCAGATAGCAGCTCCCTAACACAAGATAACAGCTGCCTGGTAGATCTAAGAACAACACTCAAAAGTAAAAACCCATGTCCCACTGAGACACATTCAGTTACATTGAGAAGGAAAAACAGCAGCCTGCCAGAAAGCATTTCACTCCTAAAGTGCAAGCACAAGTCACATGACTGGGGGCAGCTGGGAAATTGACAAAATGTCTAGCCCCATGTCAGATTTCAAAATTGAATATAAAAAAATCTGTTTGCCCTTTTGAGAAATGGATTTCAGTGCAGAATTCTGCTGGAGTAGCACTATTAACTGATGCGTTTTGAAAAAAAACATGTTTTCCGATGACAGGATCCCTTTAAGTCACAATTTTCTGCAGAGAGCCCCTCGGAAAGGTTTCAAGAATATCCTAATTAACACTAGGGGAACATGTTGCAGATCTGTTCGTGGGGCCCAGTAACTACCACAGGCAACATTTTCATGTGTTGAACTGATGAAGCTGCTCGGGTGAGAAGTGAAACGTCAATGATTACTCAGCAAGTCAAGTTGCTCTAGAATCACTAATACTAGATATTTTTATATGTAGAAGAACTTACCTTTGTTATATACGGCACAAAGTCTCTCCGCAGGGATAGTCTGCACCGGATGAACCACATGGCAATTACATGGTGCGCCAGAAATACAATGTATTGGTTAAATCTAAGAAAACAAAAACAGTCTGTGTTATTAAGCACACTGTGCCACAATGTGATAACCATAGCCAGTTAAAGGATAAGTAAACCTTTAAAATAAGTGAATGTGACAAGGGGGCTATTCTAAAAAAAATTGCAATGTACATTCATTATTTATTTTGTTTCAATCCCATGATATTAAGGGATACAAGTGCTGTTAATATGAATGAATTTTGTTACAACAGCGCCACCTGCTGGTCAGTTTCCAACCAGTCTGACCACCAAGTAGTCAAGGAAGTTGTCAGGATGAAGAAAGAGGCTGCTCTGATGTTCTTCTGCTTAGGAAAGATGTGAGAAAGGTTTCTAATTGTTTTCCTAAGCAGAAGAACATCAGAGCAGCCTCTCTTTCTCCTGACAACTTCCTTGACTACTTGGTGGTCAGACTGGTGGGACAGTGACCAGCAGGTGGAGATGTTGTAACAAAATTCATTCATATTAACAGTATATGTATCCCTTAATATCGTGGAATAAAAACAAAAATAATTAATGAAAGTACATTGCAAAAGTGCTTAAAATAGCACTGTCATCAATGTTCTATTCACTTATTTTAAAGGTTTACTTATGCTTTAAAAACCCCAAGCAGACAGTGCCCTGTTCAGAATCAAACACTTGGAACCAAGGCGTCTATACAAAAAGAAAACAGCAATACAGTAGTTAAAGACAGCAGCTGTATGTGGTCCACTATTTTAAAGGAAAAAACAATTGCAAGTCTGAAGTTGGCTGCCTTTCCCAGTTGATCACAATATTTAAGGGGTTAATTATTAAAGTCCGAATGCCAAAAACTCGAAAAATTTGAGTTTTTTTTAATACTAATTTTTCAGGATTTATTATAACCCTAGGATGGAAAAAGTTTGAATCCGAAAATCCGGCATCTCAGACCTGTGGAGGTTGTGTCAATGGGAGAAGTCCTGAAGATATCCTGATCTGCTCTGGGATTCATGCAAAAAAATGTTGTGGTTTTCGGGCGGAAAATCTGATAAAAATTCTTATGATTCGAATTTTCAGATGACTTACACAATTTTTTTTACATTTTTTCCGACCTATAATTTATCAGGAAAATGTATTGATAAATAACGGGAAATAACCTGTGCAGATTTGGTCTGAGTATATTTCAGAAAAGAATGGGATAAATTTGGATTTTGATAAATAACCCCCTTAAAAGGGTGGTTCACCTTTGAGGTAACTTTTAAAATGTTATAGAATGTCTAATTCCTAGCAACTTTGCAATTGGTCTTCGTTATTTTTGTTTTATCCGTTTTGGGTTATTTGCCTTTTTTTTCTGACACTTTCCATCTTTCAAATGGAGGTCACTGACCCCATCTAAAAACCAAATGCTCTGTAAGGCTATGCATTTATTGTTATTGCTACTTTTTATTACTCATCTTTCTATTCAGGCCTCCCCCAATCATAGATGATGTAGCCTGCTCGCACAACCCTGGCCTTCAGCAATTCAGCGCCTGGTGCACGGTGTCAGAGGGATCGGCACCCCCCTCAGCAAACTGTCGAAAAAGACACTGGCACACAAGGCAAGTGGCAGCAGGGTTATACCCTTGCGTGTTTAATCTGCAATCGTGCAACGTTTCGGGGTCAGACCCCTTTGTCAAGCATAGAAAAAGTGTACAAGTGAAAACAATTTAACACCCCTCACATGATTCGATTGGTCAATCCCAACATTTGCATACATAATCAGCAACATTAACTCATGGAGTTCCGCATATATAATTACAATATAAAACATCAAGATATAAATAGGAAGCATTGAAAAAGTAGAAAAGTACAAATTAACAAAAGATTTTTAGTATAAAAAGTTCCATTGAAGAAGTGATAAAAGTGATAAAAAGTGTTGGTTTACGAACACGTAACTAGATACCTAATCCTAGGCAGAAATGCTTAACTCAAGATGTAAAATCCAGAAGTTGGCGACAGGGGAAATCCCTGAAAGGTACAAAAAGTCCATAATTGTTCAAAACCTGTTAGTCCAGAGAAAATAAGAATCAAGGTACAATGTAAGCAATGGTGTCACAGAATCAGAGATAACCTGCTAAGCGAAACAATGTATCAAGCCATAAGCAAATAGAAACCAGAAGTAACATGCAACATTATAACAAAATCTAAGTGCATATGGGAGAAAAATAAATCTTACCCTACAGAAGCACTTAGGATCTATCCCTGCGGGGGAATCATGCAGCATAGTTATCTGGAAGAAGTGAAAAATAATATGAAAATTACAGGTAACATGTCATGTTAAAATCCTCGTTTAACCCTTTCGGGTGCTTGGATTGAAGTAGCCAGATCCAGTAACATCGAATATCCCAGTTACGTTGGCAAATATTAGAAAAGGTAACATACCAACAAGGTTTTGATATTAAAAAGCGTTTATTGCAGCGTGAGTGTTACTGGATCTGGCTACTTCAATCCAAGCACCCGAAAGGGTTAAACGAGGATTTTAACATGACATGTTACCTGTAATTTTCATATTAATGTATTTTTCACTTCTTCCAGATAACTATGCTGCATGATTCCCCCGCAGGGATAGATCCTAAGTGCTTCTGTAGGGTAAGATTTATTTTTCTCCCATATGCACTTAGATTTTGTTATAATGTTGCATGTTACTTCTGGTTTCTATTTGCTTATGGCTTGATACATTGTTTCGCTTAGCAGGTTATCTCTGATTCTGTGACACCATTGCTTACATTGTACCTTGATTCTTATTTTCTCTGGACTAACAGGTTTTGAACAATTATGGACTTTTTGTACCTTTCAGGGATTTCCCCTGTCGCCAACTTCTGGATTTTACATCTTGAGTTAAGCATTTCTGCCTAGGATTAGGTATCTAGTTACGTGTTCGTAAACCAACACTTTTTATCACTTTTATCACTTCTTCAATGGAACTTTTTATACTAAAAATCTTTTGTTAATTTGTACTTTTCTACTTTTTCAATGCTTCCTATTTATATCTTGATGTTTTATATTGTAATTATATATGCGGAACTCCATGAGTTAATGTTGCTGATTATGTATGCAAATGTTGGGATTGACCAATCGAATCATGTGAGGGGTGTTAAATTGTTTTCACTTGTACACTTTTTCTATGCTTGACAAAGGGGTCTGACCCCGAAACGTTGCACGATTGCAGATTAAACACGCAAGGGTATAACCCTGCTGCCACTTGCCTTGTGTGCCAGTGTCTTTTTCGACACTCCCCCAATCATATTCAGGTCTCTTATTCAAATCAGAGCATGGCTGCTAGGGTAGTTTGGACCCTAGCAACCAGATTTCTGAAATTGCAAACTGGAGACCCGCTGAGTTAAAAGCTAAATCACTCAAAAACTAAAAATATTAAAAAAATCAAATCAATTGCAAATTGTCTCAGAATATCCCTCTCTAGATCATACTAAAAGTTAATTTAAAGGTGATCAACCCTATATCTCCCCCACCCCAAACTCTCTGTATCAGTAGCGGAGAGAGAATAACGTGAACACGGAGACTTACTTTGATGGGTTGGTGTATGGAAGGGAGATGGCAAATACACTGGCATACTGCTCTGCAGCAAAGTTTGCATACAAGTGGGGCAGGCGGACCAAGGCTGAAATAAAACAAGACAGCAATTTCACGACAGACAGAGAGAGGCTATTCTACTTTCAGTGAATTAAATTACTTTTCTTCACAATAGGTTTACATAACTACTTAAGTAGTACTTACTTGATAGAAACTCCAGCATCGGTATGGCCATGGTGACTGTGGCGGATATATGGGTTAGCCTCACGATGAGGACTGGCAGAGATTTTATAAGAATGCTTGGCATCTCGATCATGCACATGGAAAGTGCCACTACACACTGCTTGGCACAGCGAAAGATCAAGCCTGTTTCTAGACACCTCACCATATCCCTCTAGGAATAACAAAATTCCATTGGTTTAGCAGAATCCAATTAAACCAAAATCAAATCAAATTCAAAAAGTGAATATAGCTTGGCAGATAATGTCAATAATTTTACTAAGCTTCTTGTCATATGAAAGAGACTGGAAACAATAATTGTTGTATAGTTTGCTTGAGTCCATGCACTCTTAACGATTATCCCCTTCATATACATTTATTAGGCTGTCCTATTAGGGTAGAATTCCACAAGCGTTTTTTGCGTCGGATCGACACCCGGCAACAAAACGTACGTGACAAGTCGGATGGAGTCGCACGCGTCAAGATATAATTGGAAAGAATGAAAAGTTGGAGGTAACAACTACACTGTTGGATGGAAACGCTGCTTTCTGCGTCCACATCCGAAAGTCAAGTCACGCCGGATGTAATGTAGTTTTTACCTGCAACTTTTCATTCAGTCTAGGGATGCCCGAATCCAGGATTCGGCCTTTTTCAGCAGGATTCGGCCGAATCCTTCTGCCTGGCCGAACCAAATCTGAATTTGCATATGCAAATTAGGGGCAGGAGGGAAATTGCGTGACTTTTTGTCAAAATACAAGAAAGTAAAAAATGTTTTCCCCTCCCCATGCCTAATTTGCATATGCATATGCACATTAGGGTTCGGATTCAGTTCGGTATTCGGCCAAATCTTTCACAAAGGATTCGGGGGTTCGAAAAAGTGGATTCGGTGCATCCCTAACAGTCCAAATAGAATCTTGACACCTGCGTCTCCATCTAACTTGTCGTGTGTGTTTTGTCGTCGGGCATCAATTCGATGAAAAACGCTTGTGGAAAAGTCGAGATCTGACAATTGTGTTGCGTCAGATGTAATCTACTTTTTACCTGCTACTTTTCATTCAGTACAATTAGAATCTTGATGCCTGCATCTCCATCTGACTTGTTGCGTGCGTTTTGTTGCCGGGCGTCAATCTGATGAAAAACGCTTGTGGAAAAGTCGAGATACGACAATTGTGTCGTGTCAGATGTAATCTAGTTTTTACCTGCGACTTTTCATTCAGTCCAATTAGAATCTTGACGCCTGCGTCTCCATCTGACTTGTTGCGTGCGTTTTGTCGCCGGGCGCCAATCTGATGAAAAACGCTCATGGAAAAGTCGAGATCCGACAATTGTGTAGTGTCAGATGTAATCTAGTTTTTACCTGTGACTTTTCATTCAGTCCAATTAGAATCTTGACACCTCCGTTAGGTATTCGGCCAAATCTTTCACGAAGGATTCGGGGGTTCGGCCGAATCCAAAAAAGTGGATTCGGTGGATCCATAACAGTCCAAATAGAATCTTGACACCTGCGTCTCCATCCGACTTGTCTCGTGCGTTTTGTCGCCGGGCGTCGATCCGACGAAAAACGATTGTGGAGTTCTACACTACAGTCTCATGTTAAAACAAGTATATATTGCACCTGAGGACTTGGGTAGAGCAAGTAACTGCTGGCAACTAGGGATGCACCGATCACTATTTTTGATCTGGCCGAACCCCCGAATCCTTCACAAAAGATTCGGCCGTATACCAAACCGAATCCTAAGTTACATATGCAAATTAGGGGAGGGAAGGGGAAAACATTTTTTACTTCCTTATTTTGTGACAAAAAGTCACGTGATTTTCCTCCCCGCCCCTAATTTGCATATGCAAGTTAGGATTCGGATCGGCTGGGCAGAAGGATTCGGCTGAATCCTGCTGAAAAAGGTGAATCCTGGATTCAGTGCATCCCTACTGGCAACCCCCTAAGTTAATGAAGAATATAAAAAACAATATGTGCCTTTTTCCTAAGTGGTATTTATATTCACATTACCTTTCTATAAATGTTCATTAAAACATATTGGACAGCTGAACGTATGTATTTTATTCTTATCTCAGTTAGCAGCCATGATTGCTCCACCACAGAAATTCCATGCATACACTACTGTGCCCTCCAGTGGTTAAAGAGTGGAATTCTTGCATGGATTTACAAAAGGAATAACTTTTCTTGTACCTGTTTAGAGAGCTCTAGGTGTTGGTGGTATGAGGTTAAGGCAGTCAGCACAGGAACCACCGCCAGTTGCAGATCATTACGAGAGACGCTATCGGGAGTAATGTAAAGGCGATCACTTGCAGTCTTATCTGTAAGCTAGAAATATAATGCAAATAATTACAGTTTCATGTCTTCAACACTTGGAGGCACATTTATCAAAGTTCGAATTTTGAATTCATGCGAGTTTTTATAAACTTCCCTAAACACTCATAAATTTGAAATTCGACCAATGTATTAATAAAATCACATTTTTTAAACCCGCTTGAATTGAATCGACCCCAAAAAATCGAGTAGAATTCTCTGAACAAAACCTGAATGTCAGGAAGGCTGCAAACAACTCCGAATTGATCCCTGGATCTCTCCTATCGACTCAAACAGCAATTTGGCAGGTTTTAGGCGGCGAATAGTGGCATTTGAATTCTTAAAGGGCCAGAGTATGATAAATCTTGAATCTGAATTTGGATTTTTAAAAAGACTCAAATCAAATTTCAATAACTCCCTAGTCGAATTTGACAGTTTTGACCATAAAAAAAAAAAATAGAAAATTCGGATTTAGAATTTTCAAATCGACCCTTGATAAATCTTCCCCTTGTTGTTCTTATTGCATTAACAGAGTGTGACCAAGCAGAATAATGATTTACTATACTACATGTTCAGTAGCCAGATAATAAAATATATCATCCAAATTCTCAGGGAATCCGGGGGCCTTTTCATCCCTTCGGCCTCCACCTGGAGGGCCTGGAATAAAGCAAAAAGGTTTCTCTCTTTGTGTTGCCCACTTGCAAAGAGAATTGAAAGCATGCTTCTTACCATAGTGCAGAGTGAGGCAGCAAGTTGATCTATATCGCAGGGGGATGAAAGGCTGAGGAGTTTGTAACGCAGACACTCTGGCAGTTTGTTCAGCACTAGTTTCATGACTTTCCAGTCAGTTTCCTACAAAATGACAGAAAAAAACCCCCAAAGAATACTGGGTTAGAAGAAGGCTATTTCTGCTCCAAATCCAAGTCTTGCCTCTACTTGCCTGTTTTAGGCACTGCAGGATAACCCCAAATGCTAGAGAGAATGGCAGAAATCCCATGCGCGGAGCAACAGTTTGTGATGGGAGACTTGGGCTGCCAGAGGGTGGTGATAAGGTGCCTGCTGGCTTACGTTCAGCTGTTCTCTTCTCTTGTTCATTTCTGTAAGGAGAAGGTATAAATATTAGTGTAGTACAAGAAGTTGCCTTAATCCAAATATCATTTAGCCATGTCATAGCACAGCACTGTAGTTGGGATAATGAATTAGGGGGTCACTTTTCAACGTTTAAAACATCCAAGGCTACACAGTGCTTTGTATAACACAGCATAAAGAATAAGGGTGATCGCACTCGATATACAAAGAGTGGTGGTAAATGGAACATTTTCTAATTGGACCAGTGTTGTTAGTGGAGTACCGCAGGGCTCTGTACTAGGTCCCTTGCTTTTCAACTTGTTTATTAATGACCTGGAGGTGGCCATTGAAAGTACTGTTTCTATTTTTGCAGATGATACTAAATTGTGCAGAACTATAGGTTCCATGCAGGATGCTGCCACTTTGCACAGTGATTTGTCTAAGTTGGGAAGCTGGGCAGCGAACTGGAAAAACAGAATTTTTGTTACTCACCGTTAAATCAGTTTCTCTGTAGTCAATAGGGGGCCACAGGGAACAGCTGGGGTTAAGCTCCACCCTCCGGAAGCAAGACACTTGATAATTGAGTAAAAGGGGGCGTGCCCTAGGGTCTAGCTTAACCAACTGCTACGCCAACCTAATCAGTTTGTACCAAAGAGACTGCTGAACATGACATAAAAACTAGCAGAACTGATAAATCAGGGAAGAATTCCCTCATGGACCAAGGTTGTCAACATCTCGCCACTGAGCGGGAAGCCCTGTGTCCCCCTATCGACTACAGAGAAATGGATTTAGCGGTGAGTAACAAAAATCCTGTTTTCTCTGTCATCTCAGGGGGACACAGGGAACAGCTGGGGACTTAAAGCAGCCAGAGAACAGCAGGGTGGGAGCGAGAGAGATAGGGACACATTATTGTACCACTAACTGTAACACCTTTCGGCCAAAGGCTGCCTCTGAGGAGGAAAAGGGGTGTAGACTGTAGAATTTGGTGAATGTGTGAACAGAGGACCAGGTAGCCGCTCTGCAGATCTGTTCCAGGGATGCGGAGTTGCGCTATGCCCAGGAAGCACCCATTGATCTAGTGGAATGTGCTTGCACCCCTTCGGGTGGTGGTTTCCCCTTGGACACGTAGGCCTCATGAATGGTTTCCTTCAACCAACGTGCAATGGAAGTCTTTGATGCAGCCATACCTCTTTGAGGTCCCGTAGGAGTGACTAACAGTTTCGGTGAATGTCTGAAAGTCTTTGATTTCTCCAAG